>BTPG01000007.1:121130693-121440693 GCA_036245525.1 Semisulcospira habei | reverse complement strand
GTTCATTTAGACACAGGAAAATCCAGTTCAGCACGTCGTCTTCATATCAAGTAACCTGACAATGACTCCACTCCGTTCTTTACAGCTACAAATAGATTGTGCTGCGCAGAATAAATAAGTGCGATTGTGCGTGTGCTTTTTGCTGCGTGTCCCCAACTGCTGTTCATGTTCATTAGGTTTGTGGACAAGGCACAATAAACATAAATGGTGCTGAAATGTGTCTTCAAATTTACGCGTAATAGACACTTTAAGGTCTTATGAACACAATAGGCAGCTAATGCGGCAAACCACTAGGCCTGCGTTGTCATACACGCATGGTCTTTTTTTTTTTTTTTTTTTTTTTTTTGTGTGTGTCCGTTTGATACACACAAATATTATGGAAGGCTGTTCATATGCAGCAGAAGTGTCCGTTTGAAATTCCTTCTGGGCTGATGTCACTGACGGGATGATTCAAAACAGAAAGAGCTAGAGTTGTTTCTGTTACGCAGCGGGGTAGACACTGGAAGAAAGAGAAGGCGGCGGGGTTGCGGGTAGGGGTGGGGGGCTGCTCTCTCACCCCCCCCCCCCCACCACCACCACCCCTCCCGCCCTACCCCCCACCTCCCATCTCACATCAAAATATTTTGGCAGAAAAAAAAAAAAAAAAAGAGAGAGTGATTTTGATTTTCATGCTTGATTTTTTTTTTTAAATGCTGGATCCATCATTACACAACGTCTTTGGGTCCACGACGGCCGCAGTGGGCCCGCGCACAGCCGTGCGCGGGCCCACTGCGGCCGTCGTGGGCCCGAGGACCTTTGCTTTCTGGGGACGACCCCTCCCTTCCCCACCCCTATCCACCACTTCCAACCCCCCACCCCCACCCCCCAACCTCACCCACCTCTTCGGAAAAAAATGGCTTCCCAAGCAATGGAAGCATAAGGGAGATTAACACATTTTGCCCGAGGACCGAAATCTCCAAATTTTGAAGTTGTCCTCTGAAGGACTTTATTACAGTTCGAGAGACAGATCGAGAATGATAGTTCAAGGGTGGCGCCAGAATAGCTTGGCGCCTACGGGCGCCAAGCTATTCCGGCACCACCCTTGAACTATCATCTCGATCAATGTCTTGCTGTGGTGTGTCAGGGCTGAATGAGTTAAGATTAGCAGACTGCAAAAAATCCGCACACATCGACTACAAAGAACAAAATAGCGTCTTGGAACCGGCCCTCGTGCTCTCGCCCCGACGAAGGAGAGATCTCTCGTGTGGGTTCGAGGATGGTACAGACCGTTTGACATCGGAGCGCACAGCGGGTTTTTTTTTTTTCTTTCTCCAATATCTCCGCAAAGTAACACTTTTCTGTACCGCTTTAAGAACAAATATCATTTAGTGCCAATTGACCTAATATGGGCTATTTTTACTTAACTCTTATGGTTTGTTAATGTTGCTGCACAGTCGTAAACATTTGGTGAAATGGCAAGAACAGACATTTCCAATACCCCAACAGAGCCCCGGCAAGATTTCAATATCGAGGTCAAGCATGCAGACTTTGTGCATGCCCAAAGACAATACATTATGTATTGTCTTTGGCATGCCTGCGCTGTTTCAGGTTTGAACACTTGGCCAATTCCCGTGAAAATGGTGATGATACTGGGCTTAATAAATCTGGGGTACATTTAGGGACGTAAAATCAGTTATTTAATTTTAAAAATCTTAATTTTTACGACAGTACAGCAAAACTGACACATTGATCGAGTTTCTTCAAAGTCAATCGTATTAGGTCAACTGTCACTGAATGACATCTGTTCCGTAACATTGGTATAGAAAAATGGCTCTTTGCGGATATAATTATTTGCGAGAAAGGTTGTGCGCTCCGATGTCAATCAACCTATGCAGTCTGAGCACAGCTTGCCTCGCGTCGTGGTTTTTTTTTTTCCAGTTAACTTTTGAACAAGACATATTTCAGAAAAACGCTAAGAAAAAAAAAGTGATCATAAAACTTGGTCTTCATTTATTTTAATTTTGTAGCTGGCTTTAAATCCAACGGTTTAGCCACTAAGATCGGGAGATCATGGTGATGACCTACATAAAAGATGAAAAACATGCACTGTCAAGGCCTCAGTGACCACTGACCTGCATCACTGACTGACTCTGAAACTGTGACAAACTATACACGGATCAGACGTTTTGCAAGACCGATCTGTCAAACATTCGACACGAGCAGCGTGAAATTTAGCGGAATAAATGTGTCAGTGTTGCTAACTGGGGCTTGATCAGGGTATAGTTTAGCAGGTTTAACTCATTGGAGACGTGCCGCCTCCGGAAACGCGGCCTATGCCGCGTATCCAGAAGCGGCACGTCTCGAATGAGTTAAGTAGGTCATGTTAAAATTCCCCGAGGGCAGCGGCTAAACCACTGCTGTCAAGACTAAAGGAAAGTTAAAATAAGTTAGGACCAAAGTTGGTGATCATCTCTTCTTCTTAGAGTTGTCTTGAAATCATTTGCGTTCAAAACACGAGGCAAACTTTGCTCAAACGGACTAAACAAAGACATCATCAGTCCACGATATCGCACACTCTTCTTGTGACTTGTGTCGTGACACACAGCGCGCGCCGAACCGAAATTCATGTACAAACCCTTTACTGCTGAGATTTAAATAAGCACCAAACTACTGCAAGAGGTATAGATCCTCATGAGCCCTCGCAATTGTGGGGGCTCATGAGGGTCTATACCTCTTGCTGAAACCACTTTGCATCCATTTTGTATGGGAAGCAAGGAAGGGGTGGGGGTGGGGGGGGGGGGGTGGGGGAGATTAATCACGTGAAGATTTCAACAGTCCTCAAATCTTAAGTGCATCCGGGTAGGAGAGTGTGGCGGGATTGAAAATTATGATGTACTGCTAAAATAATAATAGAGGATACCAAACAGAGTTTATTACATGACTTTGATAGTACAAGGGTAGTGCCTGATTAGCTTGGCGCCAAAAAGCGCCAAGCTAATCAGTCACTGCCCTTGAACTGCATAACCGATTTAATGAAATTCTAGCTTGTTATAAGTTACAACGCATAAAAGCCCATCTCGTCGAGATAAGCGTCATTCAAAGCCTTTTAACCCCATAACTTTTGGTGGGTGGAGAAAGATTACTAGAACTATCAGAGATTGCCAAAAGACAATTTAGAATTATCCTTGTACAACAGTGATTCAACATTAAAGGAGTAGCTGACCATAGAACTTACATCCCATAGTATATGAACAAAGCCTCTCGTTCTAATCTCTGTGAGCGTTCATAACGCCTTCACAGATGAATGAATGAATGAATGAATGAATGAATTAAAAAAAAAATGAATGAATGAATAAATAAATAAATTTAAAAAGACGAATGAATGAATGAATGAATGAATGAATGAATGAATGAATGAATGAATGAATGAATTTTTAAAAAAGAATGGATGAATAAATAAATAAATTAAAATGAATGAATGAATGAATGAATGAATGAATGAATGAAAGTGAGTTACCTGTCATAGTAGATGAAGAAAGCCAATCCTCCTATCCCGGCACTATGCGCGTGCATGACGCCATCACAAATCACCGTAGCAACCGTAGCATCCACTACGTTACCACGGTGACGGGCCATGACCTCTCTGAACAAAGGCACAACAACATACGCACACACACGCGCGCACACACACACACTACACACACACACACACACACACACACACACACACACACACACACACACACACACACACACACACACACACACATACATCGCGCATACAGCGCTTCGCGCAATACTGATGTACGTTCAGCAGCGAGGTTGGGGTAACTAGACATGACGTGAATTTGATCTTGTTACTTCAGTTGTCAGAAGATTAGGCCTGCCCTCCTTTTAGGCCTGCCCTCCTTCGACGTCATGGACATGCTATTAAATTCTTCCCACCGCGACCCGTCCTAAAAGTCCCTTCTATAAATAGAAGGGACTTATAAAAGCCACAGCTGTCCAAAGAACATGGATAACAACTGCTCTTAGCAAGAGGCATAGATCCTCATGAGCCCCCGCAGTCGCGGGGGCTCATGAGGATCTATGCCTCTTGCAGCTGAATCGCGTTCACGTTTTTTTCGACGGTGAAAGGGTTAAACGCAAACCGTCACATTCTGCTTAAGCCTTACACTCACGAGAGGTATCTATTAAATAGAACTTGCCTAATGCGTGAGTAATAGAATAAAATTACGCCTCCATGCACAACAGCCCCACTTGTCCCCCACCCCCCCCCCCGACCCCCCACCCCCCAGCTGAAAAGGGACAGGCTGCGTTCTCTTCCCTGCGTACGTTCACTATGGGCTGGGCTCCACAGCCTTTGTTGTCGGATGGAGGTGAACTATTTATTCAAAAGAAATCTTTACTCTGCATGAATCCACTTTCGATGAGGATCTACGCATTTTTGCTAGCACAAACTTGCCTCCATGTTCCTTGCGAGACTGGGACTTTTTACATTGAATTATCGTAGAGACAAGCAATACGTTCACTGGCAGCAAAGGGGTTAATGGCCGTATTCTAACCATATAGCATCACCATAGCCAGTGTCCCGTTTTCACACCGCTGGAATTAGTTATGTTGACGGCTTTTAAGTGGTGTTCTGGACAGCGACTGCAGCTGTGTTAGAAAATACAACCTTATTTACCCCTTAATTGTTGCTGATTATGCCTTTCGGCAAATAGAAATAATAATTTTTTTTTAAAAATACATTAACCAAAAAAAAAAAAAAAGATTAGAAGCAGGATAATTCTGGAAGTGAAAGGTCTATGTGGATTTGGTGCTGAACAATCAAACATGTTGGAGATCGAGAGTGTGTCTATGTGTGTGTGTATGTGTGTGTGTGTGTGTGTGTGTGTGTGTGTGTGTGTGTGTGTGTGTGTGTGTGTGTGTGTGTGTGTGTGGAGGGGGGGGGGACGGGGGGCGGGGGCGGATAACGTGTATACATATCACACAGCAGTTGTAAAAGACACTTAGTTGCAATTTTAACATAGCCAATTGAAATTGTCAAAAATTTTCATGTTTTGCTTCTGTGAAATTATATATCTCAACCCCTTCCCTGCCGGGGGACGTACATCTTTGTTTATTCAACGATCCAAAGATATCCAGGCAGCATGGGTACAGATTGGTCTCAGCAAGAGGCATAGATCCTCATGAGCCTCCGCAATTGCGGGGGTTCATAAGGAGCTATACCTTTTGCAGTTGGGTGGTGTTGAAATTTTCTCTGCAGTGAAGGGGGTTAACTGTAACGTCAGCCTATTTTCAAAATGCTGTAAAAAAAAAAATTTAAAAATAAAATAACTTGACACCAGAATTATATCCCAGACTGCGTCGGCGGATGCATATGAAATTAAATAACGTCCTTAACTCATTTAGCCCGACAGACGTATTTCCCAAATTTTGGAGGAGTCATCTAATGACAATGCAACAGTTGCAGGAGGTGGATCGACCGTGATAATTTAAGGGCAGTGCCAGATTAGCTTGGCGCCGACAGACACCAAGCTAATCTGGCACTAGCCTTGAATTATCATGGTCGACCCATCTCCTGCTGTAGGGCGTCAGGGTTGAATGGGTTAATCCCAATACTGCCGAAAAAAAAGCACCGCTCAACCGCAAGAGGCATAGATCCTCATGAGCCCCGAAGTTGTGTGGGGACTCATGAGGATCTATGCCTCTTGCTGAAAGCTCATTGTATCCGCATTCCATTTTGAAGGTTGAGGATCTGAATTTGGCCTGGAGCTAACACAAAGTTTCAAACACACCATTTATACGTCCACTGCCACTGGCAGGGAAAGGGTTAAAAATTGTGTTTTGCGCGCCGGAGTGAGGAAGGGCAGATGTGTTTTTTTCAGCACACCACTCGGCTTAACCACTTCACATCCAACGACTATAAGATGATTCCAAAAATGTCGCCTTTCTTTTGCTCTTCAAAATAAATGTCGATTCTGGTGTGGGGCAAGCGGAGTAATCCAGTTCTTGTCGTTGCCTGATGTCGTGCGTGGGTTAAAATTAACTCATTCGAGTTGTTTCGCCTGCGGATAAGCGGCTTATGCCGCGTATCCGGAGGTGGCACGTCTCGAATGAGTTAAACATAGGAAGAGACTGTGCTAAAATGCGTTCGTAAGGAGACAGTGCATGAAGTTTAGTTGTTTTAAAGTGTTTGGAGGTGGGGCATTTTGATTATATCATCAATGTAGGTGGGATTTGGAAGGAACAATTTATAGCCATGCGATCTAACGAGCTGACTTTTTCATGTAGGTTCCACTGAACTGAGAAGGTTGAAGCCCTGCATCATAATGCGATGAAAGAGGCCCTGTATCATAAAGCGCTGAGATGTGCCTGCAACATAATGCGATGAGAGAAACCCTCTATCATAATGCGATGAGAGGCCCTGTGTTATAATGTGATCAGAGAGGCCCTGTCTCATAATGCGTTAAGAGAGGCCCTTATCATAATGCGATGAGAGAGGCCCCGTGTCTCAATGCGATGGGAGAGGCCCTGTATCATAATGAAAATGAAATGAGAGAGGCCCTGAAACATAATAAAAATGAAATGAGAGAGGCCCTGTAATGCGCTGAGATGTGCCCTGCATCATAATGCGATGAGAGAAACCCTCTATCATAATGCGATGAGAGGCCCTGTGTTATAATGTGATCAGAGAGGCCCTGTCTCATAATGCGTTAAGAGAGGCCCTTATCATAATGCGATGAGAAAGGCCCCGTGTTATAATGCGATGAGAGAGGCCCTGTATCATAATGAGATGAGAAGTGCTCTGTATCATAATGCGACGAGAGGATCCCTGCATCATTACGCTATGAGAGAGGCCCTGTACCATAATGCGATGAGAGGGGGGTCCTGTTTTATATTGCGATGAGAGTGACCCTGTGTAATAATGAAATGAAAGGGGCCCTGTATCGTACTGTCATGAGAGAGGTCCACAAGAATTTAGGAGCCGGCTGATTCAGCTGCAAAGGTATCACGAAAAGTCCTGATTAATTGGTGTGTTTGTTTGTTTGTTTGTTTGGGTTTTTTTTTTTTTTTTTTTTTTTTTTTTTTTTAAAGAAATGATAGGCGATTATACTGATAATGTATCACAGCTAGTAACTAATGGAACTGCGTTGTAATATTAATGTATCACAGCTGGTGAAAATGGAACTGCGTTACACTGCTAGTGCCCTGTGGGAAAGACTTGTGCGCATGCGTGACCTGTTGACCTGCGTGACCTGTTGAAAGTAACCCCATATCAGCCGACCAGCCGCTTACGGCGAAAATAATGTCTTTAATTTAAAACCCACCTTACAACTGCACAACCCCGTCTTGCAAAAACATAGACCGACTCGACGTAAGCAAGAGGCATAGATCCTCATGAGCCCCCGCGTATGCGGGTTCTCCTGAGGATCTATGCCTCTTGCATCTAGGTCATGTTCGCTGTGCTCCGGCCGCTACAAACTTGATTAAAAAAAAAAAATTCTCAAAAGGCTTGCGCAGTCGTAGCGGCTTTTTTCGAGCGAAGTTAAAACCACTCCGACTGTCTCTCAATCTTTCTGCCTCTAGCAGTGCGGGGCGGATCTTTTTTTAGTTTTTTTGGCGCGGTTAAAAATTACTGAAAGAGGTGAGTGATTTGATTTTGCAGCAAGTGTGACCGCCGTGACACAATGTATGTGCCGTTCTGTGATTTTGTACCTCACAGCCCGAAGCCGTAGGGCCAAACTCACACACATCAACACGCATCTTATCTTTATATATGCGTGTATATAATTATACACAACTTTGTCTTGAATAAGTACAGACTCGACGTAAGCAAGAGGCATAGATCCTCATGAGCCCTCGCGAATGCGGGGGCTCATGAGGATCTATGCCTCTTGCATCTGGGTCATGTTTTATGTGCCCCGGCTACAAAGCGGCTGTTTTTTCCTGAAAAGGCCTGCGCAGTCGTAGAGGCTTTTTTCGAGCGATACTAAAACACCACCCCGACTGTCTCTCATTCTTTCTGCCTCTCGCGGTTAAAAATTACTAAGAGGTGAGCGACTTGATTTTGCAGCAAGGGTGACCGCCGTGATATAATTAAGGTATGTGCCGTTCTGTGATTTCTGTTCGACCCCACAGCTCGAAGTCTTACTGTCCAAACTTACACAGGTCAACACGCATATTATAATTATATAGTGTTTCCGATGATTCCAAAAATGTTGCATTTCGTTTGCTCGTCAGTATATAAGAACGTCTACATAGGAGGAGCCTTTACTGCCTGGATTAGATCGCTTCAAAAATGTGTGTATTAAACATTCATTTCGCTGTGGCGTTGTTATTTTCTGTACCTTCTTCACGAATTAACATTTTAGATATTCGTATTTATTAACTGAACCCACGCTGATTGTACTGATTCGACGGATTAAAATAAATAAATAAAGAAAGAAAACAAAGTGTTACGGCTAGCCGAAAAACTTTTTTTTTTTAATCCGTCGAATCAGTACAATCAGCATAGGTTCATTTTCTAGATCAAATCGAACGTGTTTCACAAATGTGTTCTGATCTTTGACTTCGGACCTTACTGTCTAGGCCAATCAGGAGTAAAATCACAGACTTCGGACCTTACTGTCTAGGCCAATCAGGAGTAAAATCACAGACCTCTACTCAAACAGACAACCTATTTTGGGAAAAAATAAGAAGTTTTTTTTTTTTTTCTCTTCTGAATCTAGAAAGGAGTTTGATGATGAGTTTAGTGTGAGAGGTCAAAGTAAACCTCTTTACTGCCGAAAACAACACACAGCTGCAAGAGGCATAGATCCTCATGAGCCCCCGCAACTGCGGGGGCTCATGAGGATCTATGCCTCTTGCTGACACCACTATGTATCCATATTCCTTGGACTGCTGGGGATCTTTGACGCTGAATGCACAATGGTTTCAAAATCGCTATCTGCGTCTTTTGGCATTGAGGGGGTGAAAATAAATAGTGACATCGTAAAGCAAGGGTTTCGAAAGCACGACCCATAAAGACGAATCCGAAGCGTGTCCGAAACAGAATAATTCGTGCAAGTCCTTTTTACGTTTGCGTGTTTCCATAAGCCCGCTGCGGAAACGAATTCGCATCCGACACTGAGCGAATGACGCAATTTATAAAGGAAACTTGCATCACCGTGTCGGGTTCGGATCGTATTCGTATCGGATTCATGCTTATTAAACCGTAGCTTAAGTGTTTTGATAAGGAAAGAAATGATTGAGGGAGTTCGAATATTACATGTCATCATGGACAATGGCGGAGAGATTAAAAGTGTTAAGTTTCTGTAAACCATTAACCCATTCAGCAGGAGATGGGTCGACAATACTATAATTCAAGGGTAGTGCCAGATTAGCTTGGCGCCTGTCGGCGCCAAGCTAATCTGGCACTGCCCTTGAATTATCATGGTCGCCGATCCATATCCATCCTCTGCAACTGGTGCATAGTCTTTAGATGACACCTCCAAAATTTGGGAAATACGGCCGCCGGACTGAATGAGTTAATCTTTACCCCTGTCATGCCAATGGTCGCTGATTGTGTTTCTGAATGCTGTTGGTTTCTTTTTTTTTTCAAAGTTCAGCGCCAAAGAACCGAATCCGCCCGAGGAAAATAGACACAAGTGGCGTCAGCAAGAGATATAGGTCCTTATGAGCCCCCGCAGGTGCGGGGGCACATGAGGATCTATGTCTCTTGCAGTTGGTTTGTATTCACTTTTATCCCGATGATGATGGCGGGTAGTCATCCAAGCATCCAATAGCACTAAGGATCATTACTTGCTTACCTGAAAAAGCGCTCAGTTTTCAAAACATAAATTTCGTTCATATCAGACAAATTATCTACCTTAGCATGAAAAATGACACTCCTTGTGGACAAAAGATTGCCCCACTACACATTCAAGTAATTTCAGGTAAAAGACGGCATTGTACATTGCACTACTGTCCCACTCCCTCATTACAAAAAGCTAAAAGTTGGTTTTCCTCGACGGAGGATCATAAAAGATTTTTTAAAAAATCGTGGACGCAAGTTTCCTCAAGTGCTGGCGCGGCTTTAGGCCGTTAAAGAAAGTTCAAGGGTAGTTCCAGGCTAGCTTTGAACCCAGGTTCGAAACACATATAAACAACATTTATCAATTAGAAATGCCCTAAATATAAATTTTAAAAGATTTTGTTTTAAACCCTATTATAAAAACGCATCAAAATACTACTGCTACTACTACTACCACTACTAAAACTACTACTACTACTACTACTACTATCACTAATAATAATAATAATAATAATAATAATAATAATAATAATAATAATAATAATAATAAACAACCTTAAGGAAGGTAAACACCAGGAATATAATAAAATAAGACACACTATCCACGTCATAATGTTCCTGCACGACTTTACTTAGTTGAGGGGGCTCATGTGGATCTATGTTTAATGACGACTTCACTGTGTATCTATGTTCCTGGCTCGGCTGGGGCTGTGTGGCACTGAATTAATGACACTGCAAAACACAATATGCGTCAACGTGCAGCAAAGAACTAACTGACGCATTGGCAGATCTGCGAGACTTTATCAATAGGAAATAATTCAACATCAGAATTAGGTCAAAGACATTAGGTAGAACCATTGACAGCGAGGACAGCTCTCATATTGTAGGGACTTTGTGAGTTATGGTTCATCCCATCTTGTTTCCTTTCAGCTTTTGCAACAGTGCGTGACTGACCGAAGAAGACACGGTAACATGTCACTGGAAAACGGTGGGAACGGTGGAAAGCGCTATAGGTAAGTAGTGCACAATGGCCAATATAAGGGGGGAAAAAAGGTTTAAACCCTTCGCTGCCAGTGATCATGAATTTCTCCGTCTGGAACGACCGCACACAAAAACTTAAATTTGCGTGGAAAAAAAAATAAATAAAAAAGCAAAGATTTACGTTAGGGCTTAACGTCTTTTGTCCACTGCGATGGTGATTTCAAAGTCGGGGCACCGAAAAGAGGCCTGTACAAAGGTTGATCCCAGCTGGGCTCGAACCCACGACCTTTTGGACGATAGTCGAACGCTCTACCACCGAGCCACCCAGCTTAAACGGGACCAAAAAAAAAAAAAAAAAGAAATAGGCATGAAGCACATTGGACTAACAAGAGACGTGTACAAGGAGGATGGAATCAAATGTGGTGTCAGCAAGAGGCACAGATCCTCATGAGCCCCCGAGACTGCGAGGATCTGTGCCTCTTGCAGCTGGGCGGTGATCTGCTCGACGCTGAACGGGTTCATAGGAGCACAGGAGTCGAGGTAGAGATACAATAACGGAATAAATCGCATGGCCACAAACGTATTCGAAGTAAGTAGGTAGTGCCTGACGTACCAGAAAGCTTTAAAATGTTGACACGGTTATCAGTCACACGGACAAAGAAAAAAAATCGCCATAAAAAAGTAGGTGGGTAGGTCGCCTTTTAACTCATTCCGCCCGGAACACAGGATAACTGGAAAATGTGGGTATTTCGTACCTCGGGCACAATGAGTTAATACTTCGACGGTATCGTGGAATTTATGGCGTAACTCAAATACATTAAAAAACCAGTACGCCTATATTATTTGTTTAGAGAAAAGCGAGATTTTCACTGTAATACAATGAAAATCTCGCTTTTCTGATAAAATAGACTTGCTGGCTTGCACATAATATATATGTAGAACTCCCTTATTATTACGTATTTCCCCCCTACCAAAGGCAACAGGCAGTGAAGCGTGAAAATAAATAAATAAATAAATAAATAAATAAATAAATAAATAGAGCCTCTACCTCAGCCCTTTCGTTCAACAAACGCGACAGGCAGTGAAGCGTGCAATGTAATCACATGATCAAGTGTGCTTCAGATCACCCATGCATACTTTTATTTAACCCTTTTAGCCCCTCGGTTGCATCTCCAACATTTTGGAACAGTTAGGCCTACTTAACGACTATGTACCAGTTGCAGGAGGTGGATTGACCATGATAATTCAAGGGTAGTGCCAGATTAGCTTGGCGCCTGAAGGCGCCAAGCTAATCTGGCACTACCCTTGAATTATCATGGTCAATGAATCTCCTCCTGTAGGGTGCTGGGGCTAAATGGGTTGAATAGGAATAGGACACATTACGCCCAGTGTGTCCGGGTGAAATTTCTCATTCAGGCCATTGAACCGCGTTCAGCCCCGACACTCCCCGATAAGATTATGATAGACCGTGATAGTTCAATGGTGGTGCCATATTTGCTTGTTTACTAAAGCTCATGAGTCTGATCTGCAATGACAGTTGAAGGGTGAATACCTCGGCGCCTGCATGCGCCAAGCTTTTCTGACACCACCCTTGAATTTGTATGGTCTAGATGTAATCAGAACTGTATCGTAGTCTTCAGAGGACACCCTGTTGTTTCACCACCCTTGAACTGTTTCGGTCGGTAAGTCTCATGTACGGTAACGTAGTCATTAACCTATTTAACCTCATGTCCGCGTTTCCCACATATTAGAGGTGTCACCTAACAAGTGTTATGTATATGTTGCAGGAGGTGGATCGACCATGATAATTCATGGGTAATGCCAGATGAGTTTGCCGCCGTCATCGGGCGCCAAGCTAATCTAGCACTCTCCTTGAATTATCATGGTCGATCCATCCTCTACTGTAGTACGTCGGGGCTACATGGTTGAAGGACAGCCTCCATAATGACAGTGGGGGTTTTGATCCCAGGGCTAAATTTTGTTCAGCCCCGCAACTGCAGCGTCTATTCTGGCACAAGCCTATAACTATCATGGTCGAGCTGACTCCTGAACTGCGGTGTAGTTTTCTGATGAACAAAACCTCCAGAATTTCGACTCAGCGGGGTCCAACTCCTTCTATGTACGGGAATTCCGGTGAACTTTTCTTGGTCGTTACTCTCCACTCAGTTCACTTACCTCCCTTAAATCCATCGAGCTCTGTCCCTTTAAATTCCAATACCAATGCGCATATAATTATGTATGCTGATCTGTGATTGTAGGCATTACGGCTTTTAGCCGTAAGGACCACAATCAAAGACCAGCACTCGTACGCCGGAGAAAAACCGGACAAAAGAAACCTTTCAATTTAGAATATCAACGTTACGCTACGTCGCTCTTTCTTACAATGGTTCTTGCTACTTTCACACCACGTTTTTTTTTTTTTTTAGGGGGATGGGATGGGGGAGGGGTTGGGATGGGGGAGGGAGGGTGGTGAGGGCGAGGGTTGGGGGGTGGGGGGGGGGGGGGTAAGGGCTTGACGTCTTTTGTCCACCAAGGTGATTTCAAAGACGGGCTACCGGATAGGGTCTGAGGAAATTTTGAAACTACGCCAAGTTCAGGATGCTTTAGAAAGTTGTTTTTGTTTTTGTTTTGTTTTTGTTTTTCCATCGCATCAACCCGTTCAGTGCCGAGAAAATATGAACGTCACCCATCTGCAAGAGGTATAAATCCTCATGAGCCCCCGCAGGTGCCTCATGCCTCATGATCTATGCCTCATGCTGACATCACTGTGTATCCATGTTCTTTGGACTCCAGGGTCGAATTACACGTATTTTTCAATAGCCGCTCATAGCCCTAAGAGGTTTGCTTTGAGCAATTTTTTTTCCCTACGCAAAAAAATCTTTCTGCAATGAAGCTGGACAGTTGGTTGGTATTTGCCGGCTTGGACCAGTTTAACGCACCCGGCGACTGGAGCCCTTCGGTGTTGAATTAAATATGTGCGACCACTGGCAGTGTTGGAGTTAAACCTCAAAAAGAGATGCTGTTGAAAACTGTGTCTAGAACTGAAAAATCTAGAACAAATCATTGCAGGAAATAGCCTGCCCTGTGTTCTGTGTTATATCAAACTTCTTTTACACTCATTCTGCCCGCGACACACCACAGCAAGATATGGCTTGACCATGATAGTTCAAGGGTGGTGGCAGAATAGCTTGGCGCCTATAGGCGCCAAGCTATTCTGCCACCACCCTTGAACTATTATGGTCGATCTGGATTTCCTGAATTGTAATGCAGTCATCAGAGGCTAACTCCAAAATGTGGGTTTTTCGTATGCCTCGGGCACAATGAGTTAAGTTTTTTGTAAAACTATGTGTATGGTTGCACAAACACAACAGATGTTCCTGCAGACTGTCTTCACACGGTCTACAAAAAGACCTTCAACGCTTCCTGGTCTGTAGTTGTTTACGTATCACCAAACAAAATCAGATCCAAAGTCACTGAAGTGGTAAGTCATTTACACGGATCCCAAGACTTAAAGGACGCCGAACATACTCTGAAAACTGAATTCTACGGGAAAACTGAAAACTGAACATTACGGGAAAATTGAACTCTAAATGCAAGATTATCATTGTGTAAAAAAATAAAATCTCGCTTTTCTCCAAAATGGATACTGTTTTTGTTTTTTTTTAATTCTCCAAATCACCTCAAAACGCTGGGCGTAAAGAAGTGATCATGACCTAATCATGACCGAAATCTCCATGTTAAATTAAAAAGACAATTTGAGGAGGGGCTGACTTTAAGGAGTATGTGGGAAGGGAATCCTCTTTAACTCATTCTGCCCGGGGCACGTATTTCCCTAAATTTGGAAGCGTCATCTAAAGACTATGCACCTGGATCAACCATGATAATTCAAGGGCAGTGCCAGATTAGCCTGGCGCCGACACTCCTGCTGTAGTGCGTCAGGGCTGAATGGGTTAACCGATTAAGTCCATGCTAAAAATTCCTACTGGGGAGTCGTCCTCTGACGACTACAAGACAGTTCAGAAATTTGATCGACGAAAATTCCTTAACTCTTTGCGTGTCGGTAGCGGTTTTAGTCGCGATGATTCCTACTGGAACCATCGCGACTAAAAAACCGTTACCGACACGCAAAGCGTTAAAATGCTATATCAACATCCACTCATCCACCCTCATTCCCCCCCCCCCCCCCTCATGCGCCCCTGCATAATGATATTTCAAAGATGGTGTCAGAGGTAAAGATGTTCAAGAAGTGGGTGGTGCCAGAATAGCTTCGCAGGGACAGGGGACGCCAAGTTATTCAGTCCCCACCCTCGATTTATCACGGTCGACCCAAGCGTGTCAGAACTGAATGGGCGAGCAGTCGTATAACCGGTATATGCACTGGCCCGTGAAAAGTAACCTCGGCATAAATTTCAACAAACACTAGTGGTGAAACCCTTTCAGCGCCAACACCCTGTACAGCAGGAGATTGACCATGAAATTCAAGGGTAGTGCCAGATTAGCTTGGCGCCTTCAGGCGCCAAGCTAATCTGGCACTACCCTTGAATTATCATGGTCAATGCACCTCCTGCAAGTGATACATAGTCGTTACGTAACACTTCCAAAATTCGGGAAATGCGCCTATGGCGCTAAAAGGGGTAACCATGTCTGGCTATTTGTATAGAGATGTATGCGTGGAATGCAACTGACGACTTCAGTCGTTGTCTTAGAATGGACGTTCATGATTACACATTGTAGCACTAGTCTAGGAAGGTACTAGACATAAGTCAACTTTTTGTGAAATGTTGGATTTTCTTTTCTTTATCATTTTTGGACATACATGCATGCCTGAGAGTGACTAGAGCTTCCGCCAAGTTGATGACAGGCGTACTTAGTTCTCCAGCTTTAACTCATTACTTGCCCAAAGCACGCGACACACACATGCATGCCTCTTTCACAGCACCACACGACAGCCTCACTATAGCGCGGTACTCAGGAGCCATCAAGTCAAATCGCGCTAGTGATTCGCGATCGCGCTAATGGTAAGCACAGTACTAGATATCGACGTAGACTTGCGAAGAAAAAAAACCCCCAAAAAACACGTGATACGCAAAAGGTCCTCTGGCGCGAGCCAGCTAAGGTTGACGTCGGCCCGAAGACCTTTTCCTCACCGAGCGTTCCGGTGGGCCCAGTTGCACTTAATTTTCAACGGCCTGTACCTGCCTGTCAGAGTTCTAGCGGCTTTGTTTTGAGCTATTTTTAGCCCCACGCAAAAAAAAAAAAAAAAAAAAAAAAAAAAAAATCTCGTCGCAGTACAGAAGGACAGTTGCTTGGCACTTACTGGCCTGGGAAAGTTTCCTGCAACTGGGGGCCGATGCCCGGGTTTATGGAGACCGCAGATATTGAGGCTGACGTGTCAAATGCATGTAGCGACGTTGTTACGTGGCCTTCACCGTCAGCCGAAAGAATGCTTTTCTGTTGCAACACAAGGGAGGTACACGGCAGACGCTCACGACACTCGAAACCGAAGACGCTATCCATTTAGTGCACGCAGGCATAGGCGAACGCACGCACACGTCTTCACAAAGTCGTATATATAATAAAAAGTCAGATAGAACAACACTTTTCTCTAAGTTCCGAACACACTTTTTTTTTCAATGTAAAATTACTTCGCTTATAACAATCTTCCGATATAACAACATCGAAGTTTGTTTTGCAGAATAACAAGATAATTCGGCCACATGCGATTTGTATTACTTATCCAAAGCGTCCTGTTTGTGAAGCAGCCATTTTAGGTATGTGTATAGTATGACCGTCTTGAACATATAGATACAACGTTTTTTCTGTGGGTTTAGGCGCTGTAAAGTGGGGGCAGGGGATCTGACCGTTTACTTCATTGTTTGTCCAGCCCTTGGTATATGTATGACGATGATGATGATGATGATGATGACGTTGATGATGATAATGATGATGTTATTTGTAAAGCACCTGCATCCATTCCATTGCATGGCGCTTTGGTGGGGAGATGCTTTGTACAGAACAGATAGAAAAGAACCAATTTGATTTTTTTTTTAACAAAAGACCGAAGAAAACAGAAGAAAAAAACGCAGTCAGTTTAACGGATTCAGTCCCGACACGCCACAGCAAAATACGGATTGACCATGCTAGTTCAAGGGTGGTGCCAGAATCGCAACTATCATGGTCGATCTGTCTCTTGAATTTTTACGCAGTCCTCAGAGGACAACTCCAAAATGTGAGTATTTCGTCCCCGGGACACAATGGGTATTCAAATGTCTTTGAAATAAAGGCAGAGAAACTGCCGCAGTCCTTAAAGACTCTGGCAGTGAGTTCCACAGCTTTGGGGCAGCATTCTTCAAAGACCCGAAGCACGCTCGATTGTGTATTCTATCTATCAGAGCGTGTAGCTTCACCTATTTCACCTATATGAGTAATAATAAAATTGTTAACCCCTTCACTGTCACTATTCGTACATTTTTAGAAGAAACTACCAAGTGAGTAGGAAAAAGCACTGTCAGGGGAGAGAATTGTGCATTGTTAACCAGGGATCATAGATGACCAATATCCTGATGCCATGTTGCATGTTGTGGTAAAAAGCAGGTCCATGCTTTGTATGTCCTGCATATCATAACATTGCAACTGTCCGCTGTCTGCTGCAATATATTGCTCAAACTGGGTCCGCTCGTGTTCTGTGCCGTGCCGACCGGAGATGCGTGTGTGTGGTGGTGGTGGTGGTGGTGGTGGTGGTGGTGTGTATGTGTGTGTGTGTGTGTGTGTGTGTGTGTGTGTGTGTGTGTGTGTGTGTGTGTGTGTGTGTGTGTGTGTGTGTGTGTGTGTGTTTGATGAAATCTACCTAGTTTTAGTACGAGTCGCCACATTGGCAAGATGTGATGAAAGACAATTTCTCTTTTATGTATATACTTATAACAAAGGCGTCACCCAAAGCCAAAAAATGCACTCAATCAGAATAGCTCCGGGACGTAATTTTTCAATAAATTCTGAGAATAAATTCGTGAGCGATGCAGTCATAAAAAGCGCAGCAGATGTCCTGATGAAACAATGCAAGCTTACCAGCCTGGAATTCCATGGCGTTAGCACAGTAAGAGCATTCTCAGAATTTCTCAGCTATATATATATATATATATATATATATATATATATAATATATATATATATATATATATATATATATATATATATATATATATATATATAATATATATATATATATATATATATATATTGGGACAATAAATTGTATTTGTATTTGTATCTACTTTGGTAAAAGCACAAAAAGGATATGAAAGAGCGGTGCGCTAAGTAAGTACTGGAAGCAAAGTATATGGATTATGGAAGCCCCCCACCCCCACCCCCCACCCACCCACCCACCCACCCACCGCAACAGGGACGTATCACATATCTAATGGATCTCCAACACCTTGGTGCATGGAAATTTAAATCTAGGTCCCAAAAGCGCATCCCTCTTTTTTGTTCCTACTCACTTGGCAGTTTCTTCTAAATTACAAGCGCAGCACTGACAGTCAACCCTCTTGGTCTCGTTTATTGCTATAATTTGGGCTACAACTCCTTCCCCGTTTTTAGTTGGTTCTTTCTTACGATGCATGGATATTTAGCTCTAGGTGGAGGCATGGAATGTATGACCCTGCAGAAACCACAGTAAAATGTGGTCTTCTTTGCAGGTAGGCCGAAGTTCCTTATCTTCCTCCAGTTAAGCCTATGGTGTGCTGAAGAGGACCAAAAGCCAAAACCGTCCAAAAAACGTGGATACAAATTGGTCTCAGCAGGAGGCATAGATCCTCAAGAGCCCTCGCGAATGCGTGGGCGCATGAGGATCTATGCCTCTTGCAGTTCTATAGTGTTCACTTTTTCCTCAGCGAAGCTTTTAAAATGGATTTTTCAGGCCCAGCACTCGTCCAATCGCCATCGCCATTGTGGCTGGCGCCGTGGTGATAGGCGCGGGACTGGCTATAGGACTCGGGGTGGGTCTCCAAGAGAGGAACACAGGGACCGTAGCGAAGAGGGAATTATGCTCCACGAATGGAACTGGTACGGGAGAGCAAGGAGAGCAGGGCAAGCAGAACGTGTCAGCCAACGGGAAGTACCGCTACGCTGCCGTGTCCACCAACGCCGGCATCTGCTCCACGATTGGAACGTGAGTAAAAGATTAAAGTTTCACGGGGCACGTTCTTTTAACCCCTAAAAGCCCATGACGCACTACAGCAGGAGAGGGGTCGACCATGATAATTTAAGGATAGTGCCAGATTAGCTTGGCGCCTTTAGGCGCCAAGCTAATCTGGCACTACCCTTGAATTATCATGGTCGATCCATCTCCTGCAACTGGTGCGTAGTCGTTAGATGACGCCTCCAAAATTTGGGAAATACAGCAGTGGGGCTGAATAAGTTAAGTGTTTGGAGGTGGTTGTTTTTTTCTTATTGTGTGGTAAAACCGTTCTGGGACAACCGCCAAACTCGTAAAGAAATTTAAAAGTTGAAAGAGTTACGGACATTTTTCGGGTTAAGTAAATTGTGTTTGTGCTCATGCTATATTTGGATTCCACAGTAGGATTAAAATAAAAATCAGAACATTATATAGGCGATTTATTCCCATTGAAAATCGGTTCGAAGCGTAGACGCGAATTGAACCCAACAAGCACGCTCACGTGAATTCACTCACACACTGTACATACACACAGAACATTCGCGTGGTGCTAAGGGAAAGCTCAAGCGAGCTACTGAGGATTTTGGAAATGTAAATCGTTTGTATTTGAAATTTTATTATCTCATTCAGCCCGACGGCCGTATTTCCCAAATTTTGGGGCGTCATGTAACGACTATGCACCAGTTTCAGGAGATGGCTCGACCATGATAATTCAAGGGTAGTGCCAGATTAGCTTGGCGCCTAAAGGCGCCAAGCTAATCTGGCACTATCCTTGAATTATCAAGGTCGATCCATCTCCTGCTGTAGTGCGTCAGGGCTGAATGGGTTAAGTGGGCTTACACTGATACCAAAGTCGTGGAGGAGGAAGAGCCGGAGTACCCGGAGAAAGAACCCCCGACGGTAAGCCCGAAATAACGGCGACACTTACTAGATGAGAAACTCCGACGCCGGAACCGAGTATTGAACATCGCATCCCTAACATTGGTGGCAGGCGCTTTTACCGCTGCGCCAAGGACAGCCTGTGTGTGAGGAAATCCACAGATTTTGTTTTTCGCCGATAAGCGTGTATTTGTTTGGATAATTTATTTCTCAAAAACTATTAGGCGAGGGGTGTATGTGGGAGAGGGCGGGTATCCTCTGGCACTCTCTCCCCACGCCCCCCCCCCAACCCCCCCCCCCCCATCTCCTCATATTTTCTTTGCGCAGCCAGGGTACCCTCCACCCCACCCCGATTCAGCTTCCTACTCTACTGTCAATGAGTTGGCCCACCCCCCGTATATATAATGCCTTTTAACTCATTCTACCCCAGACACAGTACAGCAAGATATGGATCGACCATGATAGTTCAAGGGTGATGCCAGAATAGTTTGGCGCCTATGGGCGCCAAGCTATTCTGGCATCACCCTTGAATTATCATGATCGATCGGTGTCCTGCACTGCAATGCAGTCTTCAGAGGACAATGGCAAAATTTGGGGATTTCGGTGTCGAGGTACAATGAGTTAATGGACGCCGGAAGTCTGGGAGGCCAGGCACCTATACAGACTATGTACTACTGAACTAGGAGAGATGTATCGGCCATTTTAGTTCAAGGGTAGTGCTTGATTAGCTTGGCGCCTGCTGAAAGTTATTACACGTCTCTGCAGTTTCGCGGAAAAGCCGGAGATACGGTTCTATGCGCAGCATCGCAGGGAAGTAACTTGTCACAAAACAGCACGGCGAAGACATCTTTTACTCACTGTTTGCAAGTCCTTTGAAGATACCTGTGTGCTGGTCTGTGATTTTGGATCTTACGACCTAACGGCCGTATGGTCCAAGATCGCAGACCAGCACAAGCCGACTCCAGGCGCTAAGATCCACAGTCACAGACCAGCAATTTTGTTTTTCTCGCTTGTCCTTGCAGGGAGGTGATGGCGCGTCACCGGGGTCATGTTGTGGACGCGACAGTGGCGACGCGCATCTGTGAAAGCATCATGAACGCGCACGACTCCGGGATAGGTGGTGGGGCCTTCTTTGTCTATTGTGACAGGTAATTCACAGTTATTTGTATTTATTCATTTATTCATTAATTCACTGACTGACTGACTGACTGACTCTTCACCGACGCACGCACGCGCGCATTCATTCATTCATTCATTCATTCATTCATTCATTCATTCATTCATTCATTCATTCATTCGTTCGTTCGTTTGTTTGTTCGTTTCTTTCGTCCGTTAATAAAATTATTTATTACTGAGCCAATATCAATATTTATTGTCATAAGTCCGCAAAACTAATTTCTTGGTCTGTGTTTTTGAAAATTCGGTTTCCAGCCGTAAGGTAAACAATTCCAGGTCAACATACAGATTATCTTGGGAGCTGTGCAGTCGGCTTCTTCTGACTCACGTCATATTTATGGCAAAGCTAGAAGCGTTTCAATATTTGCTGCATTGCAAGAAATAATAATAATAATAATAATAATAATAATAATAATAATAATAATAATAAGGAAGATTTATAAGGCGCCTATACGTGGTAAGATGCTCTAGGCGCCGTACATATGAACAAGAAAAATAATTATTACACAAAAGGTGACAAAACCAAAGCCACATATACAATTACACAAAAGAACAGAAAATCACTAAATACATAAACACTGATAATCAAGATGGGAAAAGATGGGTTTTAAGACTGTGTTTAAAACTGGCACTAGACTCACTGTGTCTCAATGATTTAGGAAGATCATTCCAGACTGGTGGACCCTGGTAAGAAAAAGATCTCTGCCCAAATCCTTTAGTCTTTACTGTACGAATACAAAGCATTTTATTGTCAGACGAACTGCGCAATTGCCTCGAAGGGATATAACAGTGAAGGAGCTCTGAGAGATAAGTGGGTCCAGTGCAAGAAAGGGAAGCATGACAAATGGACAAGACTTTGTGCTTGACTCTCTGATTCACTGGCAACCAGTGGAGAGCGTGCAGGATGGGGGACACATGGTCTGACTTTTTCGCACATAACTCATGTAGTTCAGCCCGACGCACGTATTTCTCAAAGTTTGGAGGCGTCATCTAACGACTATGCACCTGTTGGTTGGTTAGTTCGGGGTTTAACGTCCACGGCACCGAAGTGATAATGGACGGCCCTGACGGGCGGGTTATGATGGGGGACAGGGAAATCTATTGCTTATGGAGTACGACCTGAACACTGATCAATTCAGGCGCACTGCAACTGTGCCACTCTGATTTACCAGGACCTTTCAACGGACATGCTACTGAACAAGCCCGTCTTTTTTCCCTGGATTGTGAGTCCAGCTACCGGGGCCGGGACGGGGATTCGAACCCACAACCCGGCGATTCCCTTCGCTCCCTTGCTCTGACGCTTAACCGCCTGAGCTATTTCGGACTCTGATGCACCTGCTGCAAGAGATGGATCGACAATGCTAATTCAAGGGTAGTGCCAGATTAGCTTGGCGCCGACAGGCGCCAAGCAAATCTGGCACTACCCATGAATTATCATGGTCGACCCATCTCTTGCTGTAGTGCGTCAGGGCTGAATGGGTTAAAATGAAACTTCAAGACGTTTCATTTAATTTCTTTTCTTATCAGGAACCGCCTCTTTCTTAACTCATTCGGGACGTGCCGCCTCCGGATGAGCGCCTTGAAAGCCGCGTATCCTGAGGCGGCAAGTCTCGAATGAGTTAAAACGCTTTTAGCGCTGTCGTAAATATGGTGTGTATGAGAAACAACGTAATAACAATGGGAGCAAGAAATAAAGGCAAGCAAAAGGGGAGCCAATAATTTAACCCCTTCGGTGCCAGAGATCACGAATTGCGCGTCTACACACTGACTGACATTCAGTTGCAACTGGAGCTAAAAATAGGACAAGCAAGAGGTTTCTTGCAGCTGGGGATCGGTCGCCTTGTCCCGGCTCTTGAAGGGTTAATTTGATAAACTCCTGTTTCCTCCGCTTGCAGAAAAACGAAGGCCGTGACAGTCGTCAACGCAAGGGAGACAGCTCCTGCCCAGGCTACACAGGACATGTTTGTCGCCGACCCTGAAAAGTCTACCTTTGGTATGTGTCTCTCACCTTATTTTCCTTATTTATTGTATTGTAGAGTCATTGCAGCAATATACCTATGAACTATATCTTCTATATTAATTACAAATGTAGATGTCGCTGGGTTTTTTAAAGTTTTTTTAATTTATTTATTTATTTATTTATTTATTTATTTATTTTGTCGATGCAGGAATCACCTCGACCAAAAAACAAAACAAAACAAAAAACAACAACAACAACAACAACAAAAATACGCCAGCGTCTTGCAAAGCGTTCGGTATGTTGCATGAGGTTACCACACGCCCTAATATGACCCCGGTAAGCAAAATGTCCTCGGACCGAGGTCGACATAAGTGGTCGTGGGCTGGCCGATATCCGAAGACTTTTCCCGTACTGAGACATTGCTGACGACGACAATGAACTTTCTTGTAAATATCTGGATTAAAACAAACGAACAAACAAATCGAAAACAGCAGCAACAACAACAACTGGTGCGTATGTCGAAAGTGTCTAATCTAATGTCAGAATTAAAATGACTATTCCTTTGAAACAGTATGAATAATCAATTGTTAAAAATCAGTTAATCTACCAACCAATCACCAACCAACCAACAAACCAACCAACCGACTAATCAATCAATAAATTGATCAGTCAGTCAGTTAGTCTATCCATCCATTCATCCAGCCATCAATGAAGCAACAAACCAACCAGCCAACCAATTCGCCAACCAACCACAACAATCAGCCTACATTTTTTCAGGTGGCTTGGCCGTGGGCATACCCGGGGAAGTGAAGGGCCTGTGGTATTTACACCAGAAGTACGGGCGCGTTCCGTGGGCCACCCTGTTCCAGCCCACTATCGACCTGTGTAAGAATGGCGTGCCACTAACCAGGGCCCAGCGAGAGGCGGCCATCACCGACAAGAGTTTCATAGTCAACAACCCCGAATTCAGGTATCACTCAATAAACCCAGTGAGCAAAAGATACTTGAGCTGACGTCGGCCGCAGTGGGCCCGCGCACTTTGGTGCGCGGGCCCACTGCGGCCGACGTCGACCCGAAGGTTCTTTTGCATGTTGGAAAGTTGTGACGTTATAATAAGGACGTTTCAACAAGTAGGTTGGAGAAGGCACTAAAAAGGGAGAAAACTGAGCACAGTTCTTTCCCTTCTCAGTGCATTTATTCTCCCCCTATCTATCTATCTATCTATCTATCTATCTATCTATCTATCTATCTATCTATCTATCTATCTATCTATCTATCTATCTATCTATCTATCTATCTATCTATCTATCTATCTATCTATCTATCTATCTATCTATCTATCTATCTATCTATCTATCTATCTATCTATCTATCTATCTATCTATATCCCGTGGTTTTGCCGACCGTTGGGGCACCACTGATGACTTGGCAACCAGCTCCCTCTATTCCTCTCTGTTCTCTGCCATTCTTAGCGTATCGCCCAGCCTCAGTCCTGTCCACTCTGAGATATTGTCCTCCCATCCTTTCAACTGTCTTCCTCTGAAACTGTCACTTGGCAATAAACCTATCCAACAAGTATCCAAGCACCGCCTACTGGGAGTTGTAATTGACGACCAGCTGAACTGGTCGCCGCATATCGACAGTTTGTGCAAAACCTTGTCCAGGAATGTATTTCTGCTCTCTAAACTTAGACATATTCTTAGTACAAAGTGCTGTACATTGTTCTTTCACACACACATTAAAAGCCACTGTGACTATGCGTCCTCTTGTGGGACGAATGCAGTGAACTTCATTTAAAAAATTTAAAAAAAAAAAAAAAAATCGCTGTAACGTCGTTTAGTTAAGTTAATTATTCCTAACTCTACTTCCTCGGACGAAAAAATAAAATCCCTTGACCTGCTTACACTGAAGGAACAACTCAAATTTAACAAATGCGTCCTCATGCACAAAATATTTCATTATCAAGCCCCGGAATATCTGCGCATGATATTTAACTTCAACCCTCGGCATCAACTACATACGAGGAACGACTTGCTTCACTTATCCCGCCCACGGATAGATCTCTACAAGTCAAGCCTTCTATTTTCAGGTAGTTCTGTCTGAAACTCATTGCCATTACACATTAAATCATTTTCAGGTAAAACCCATTTTAAACGTGCATTGCACACTCACTTCCAATCAGCGTGATTTCACAGTTTGCCATATAAGAATAATACTGCTGATAACACGTAAACATAAAATATTTTCTCTTTCTCCATACATTTGCTAACTGATCATCTATTGTCTTGTCGGTGTCACTATTCACTATTGATGCTGCTGATTCTATGACACTGTCTTAGATGAGTATAATATTAATGCTATGCACTCGTTTCTTTCTCTTGCTTTTTGCATCGGTGGCAGTTACAAATTCTCCATTGCCATTTTTTTCCTCCTTTCGATGATTCACCTATTGTGTTTTTTCCGTAGTTTTGCTTCCTTCTTCTTCTTCTTCTTATTATTATTATTATTTGCAAATTATGTTTCTTTTCCTGTTGTGTTCTGTTTTGTTTACATGACAGCTTGTAAGACAGGCATTGGGTTGCCTAATGGCTTTATCCTGAATAAATGAAGATTCATCATCATCCTTCGTCCTCCTTGCACAGTGCCTTGCAGGATTGTTTTGGCAAGCCCTGCTGAACGAGTGACATGCCCATACCACTTCAGTTTGCGTTTTTTCATAATGGCTAATAGGTCTTCATAGGGCCCGATGGCTTGCCTGATTCTGCTTCCCACTTCTTCGTTCGTGATGTGATCTCTGTATGAAATGCCCAGCAGCCTTCGAAAACATCTCATTTCAGTGGCTTGTATTCTCCTTTCAAGGTCTGCTTTGAGGGTCCATGACTCACAGGCATACAAGAACACTGAGAGGACTAAGGAGCGCATCAGTCTGATCTTGGAGCAGAGTGTGATGTTTCTGTCCTATTATGGTCTTCAATCTTGTCAGTGCTGTTATTGTCTGCACAATCCTGGACAGTATTTCTGGTTTTGATCCCTCATCTGTCACAATGGCTCCTAAGTATCTGAATTTATTAACTATTTTCAGTTTTTGGCTTCCAATCATGACGTCAGTGCCAATGCCACTGGTGTTTTTTGTCATCAGTTTGGTCTTCTCTGCACTGATTTCCATCCCATACGCAATGGCTGTACTGTCCAGCTTTTCCAACAGCTGAGCTAGCTCCTCTGTTCCTGAAAGGCCATAATGTCGTCTGCAAAGCAAACAGTTCGTGATTGTTCTGCCTCTAATACTGACAGTTCCTTCATGATCTTTCAGAGCGTCTGTCATGATTCTTTCCAGGAAGATGTTGAAAAGAGTAGGTGAGAGCAAGCAACCTTGTCTGACTCCGACTGTAGTTCTAAACCAGTTTCCGATTTTGCCGTTGGAGCAGACTGCGCTAGTGGCCTTGTAAAGGTTTGCTATGACTTTTATCAGGTTGGCATTGATGTTGTATAGCTTCATGTTGGACCAAAGGGCTGCATGCCACACCCTGTCAAACGCTTTCTTAAAATCCACAAAGATATGATAGAGGTCTTGCTGGTGCTGGAGGTACCTCTCACATAGAACCTCAGGTTGAAGATCTGCTCAGTTGTGCTGCGCCCTGGTCTGAAGCCTGCCTGTTCCTCAGCTATGATTTCCTATGCCTGTGGCTTCAGCCTGTTCAGTAGGTTCTTTAACATGACTTTGCTTGGGTGGCATATAAGACTGATCGTGCCCCTATACTTGGTACTATACTTTCTTATACTATACTTGGTACGTTTTCCATGTATCAAGCATGCAGGCCTCAGACAACGGTTCACTGCAATAATTATCTCTCCTACCTCTCGAATTGAAGGGGCATGACAACTTAGGCGTTAACTATTCGAGACGAGCCGCCGCCTCCATCTTATGCCGCGTTTCCGGATGCGGCACGTCTCGAATGAGTTAATTTAGTTAGTCTTGACTTATCACAGCAAGATGTGGGGAGAACATGATGGTTCATTCGGAATCTACAGGCAGTATTTTCCAAGGCAGGGATGGTGTTCCAACGTTTTATTTGGGACATTTAACCTGAGTCAAAAGGCATCCAGAAGCAATCCCAGTTTTGTTGTAATTGTCTTTTCTAAGCGTGTTTCTTTTATTTTGGGAGTTTCTGTCCATTTTTCACCTTCTGGTTCTGGTTTAAAAACAAATGTTTTTGTGTGTACAGTTTTCTGTTTGACTCGAGCAATGAGGTATTACCGGTAGGAACCATCATCCGCCGACCTAAACTGGCTCACACCCTGGAGATCATAGCTGCGGAAGGAGCGGACGCCATGTACAACGGAACCCTCACCGACACTATTGTGGCTGAAATTCAGGAGGCTGGTGTGTATCGGTCGATCGATCAGTCAGTTAATCAATCAATCAACAAATCAGCCAGTCAGTCAATCAATCAGTCAATCAATCAAATAAATAATTAATCAGTCCATCCATCTATCTATCCATCCAGAGTCCGTCATCCATCCATCCATCCATCCATCCATCCATCCATCCATCTCTCTCTCGTTCTTTTTCGTCTAAAACTTGAAGTCCTAGAACCAGCTTTCTAAATGTGTAGATGGCGTTTTCTGTCAGTTGCCGAGAAATGGATTCACGAACATATTTCAAAGGGTTGTGCATGGTTAGTTTGGCGCCCTCCCACACGCCAGGCTAATCAAACACTACCCTTGAACTGTAACGGACAGTCCATCTTTGGTGGCGTTTGTCAAGGACAGAGGGAATCAACTCCTTTACTGCCGGCGGCCGCAGACTATCACTGTTTCTGTAAACGCTGTCAGTTCAACGCGCCACTATGAGAGCTGTCCAGGGAACATGGAATCAATGTGGAGTCACCAAGAGGCATAGATCCGCATGAGCCCCCGCATCTGCGGGGGCTCATGAGGATCTGTGTCTCTTGCAGTTGGATCGTTACCGCTTCAGTCTTCCTGGCAGTGAATGACTTAATGATAAATAGGCTAATTTTTCTGTCCAGGTGGAATCATAACTCGACAGGATCTTGTGAACTATCGGGCGGACATCGTGGAGCCTATCGTCTTTAATCTACCCAATGGACTCACCTTGTACTCGATGCCTCCTCCAGGAAGTGGAGTCGTGCTGGCTTACATACTCAACATTCTCTCAGGTAAGTGTGCCGTGAATCTTTTCCACGCCAGTGGACGCAGATTGTGTTTGGAAATCATAGTAAACTCAACGCTAAATAGCCCCGGCCGTCAAACAAATATGGACACAAAATGGTTTCAGCAAGAGGCATAGATCCTCATGAGCCCCCTTCACTGGATTTATTCCTCTTGCAATTGGGTGGTGTTCAATATTATTTTTCGGGTGAATACTCGCATGTGTGCTGATCGATGTCAAACCTGTATAACGCAATTAAAAAAAAAAAAAAGTTGTCAAAGTGTGCAAAATGTAAAGAAAATCCTACCATCGAAAGAAACACGTTTTGAAAAGACAATGACAATACAATTGTCTAAGCAATAAAGAAACACGCTAAAAAAAAAGGACAATTACAACATAATGCGTGTAGTAATTGACCTTTTCAAGTTTTTTGTTTGTTTGTTTGTTTTTTGATGGGGGATGGGGGGGGGGGGGGGAGATGGGGTTGCAATTTTCACTGCATTACGTCCGTTATAACTAATGTGATGGACACTGAGTACTTCATGCAGTAGTGTGTCGGTTCGGACCAAGTTACGGCGCACAGTCGTGAGATCCATAATCATAGACTACAGTCGTGAGATCCATAATCATAGACTACAGTCGTGAGATCCATAATCATAGACTACAGTCGTGAGATCCATAATCATAGACTACAGTCGTGAGATCCATAATCATAGACTACAGTCGTGAGATCCATAATCATAGACTACACAATACGCAAAGGATTGAGGCCGAAGTTGGCTGCAGTGCCTACTGCAGCCAACTTCGGCCCGACAGCCTTCTGCGTACTGCATTATAATCATAATTCAAGTTACAGTGGTAAAGGGACCTGGGGAGGGAGTGGCAGGGGGAGGGGTCTCCTATACAATGAAAAGTTGTGGGGGTGGGGGGCGTTAGGCTATCCCTTCCTCCCCTTTTCCCAAATATTTGTGGATAATTTTTTTTTATGTGAAAATAATATATTTTGAGAGGGGGGGGGGGGGTGGGAAGTAAAATTGAATGTCCCAAGTCTTCTGCTCGTCAGTGTATAACAAGAATAAAAGTTGGGTCCCATTGCCATTTGTAACATATGAATCTTATCAGGTCATGATTCCATTTGATGTTGCAGGATACAATTTCAACGCCGACAGCGTGTCCACTCCTGAGAAGACAATCCTCACCTATCACCGTATTGTGGAGGCCATGAAATTTGCTTATGCCAAGCGTACAGCTCTGGGCGATGCTCGATTTGTCAACGTCTCAGAGGTACAGTTATAGTTGCCTTAGTATTGTGCACACGTTCACACTCTTACTAGCGCTGATGTGTTCAGTGTTATACCCTTCAAGAGTTATTAAAACTAAAATTTTAAAAAAGTAAATATTATAAGCAACATTTTGCGCGAAAAATGTGGTCATAAAGACAGATGCTCTCACAAAAATACTCTTGAAGGACAAAACGTGTCGTCTGCCATTAAAGATCATAATTTAATTGTGTGTGTGTGCGGGTGTGTGTGTGTGTGTGTGTGTGGGGGGGGGGGGTACAGCCATATAATTGATGGTCTTAAAGGAAAAGTGATCTCTCAATTGGTGGTCCCTCAAAACGGGTTCTGCTTTAACTCATTCCGCCCCGACACACCACAGCCAAATATGGATCGAGCATGATAGTTCAAGGGTTATGCCAGAATAGCTTGGCGCCCATAGGCGCCAAACTAGTCTAGCACCACCGTTGAACTATCATGTTCGATATGTCTCTAAAGTTGTAATACAGTTCATCACAGGGCAACTTCAAAATTTCGGGATTTCGGTAGTGGGACAGAATGTGTTACATTGATATAGATGTACAAGCAAGGCTTTGTTTTGCACTACCCTGAAAGTATTGTGGCTGATTGATTTGACTGAATGATTGATCGACTGATTGATCGACTGATTCATTGATTGATTCATTGAGTGAGTGAGTGAGTGAGTGAGTGAGTGAGTGAGTGAGTGAGTGAGTGAGTGAGTGAGTGAGTGAGTGAGTGAGTGAGTGATGTTTCATTTTTTAAAAACTTTTTTCTTTGACAGTTGGTGCGAAATATGACGTCATCCGAGTTTGGTGCCTCCACTAGATCGATGGTTGATGACAGCATGACGCACAATACGTCATACTATGGCCCCTCGTTCTACATGCCAGTGAAAAGGGATACGTCCCACATGTCATTCATGGATGTAGACGGCAACGTCATGTCCGTCACAAGCACCGTCAATACTCTGTGAGTTCTTTCGTGAGCGGATCTCATGCTGATCGATGCCTTCTGCTGACATCACTCTGTGGACGGATGAGGCTCTTTGCCGCTTAGTTGACGACAGTTCAGACTCACAAACTGCGACCACTTGCAGTAAAGAGGGGATATAGTTTACCCACATCCGGCTGTTAGTGCCAAAGCTAACTCGACAAATATATAGATTATAATTGTTATAATTATTATAATTATTATAATTATTATAATTATTATAATGATGATGATGATGACGACGATGATAATGATAATAATAATTAGTATTATTAATATCATCAACATCATCGTCATATTATTATCATGATGATGATGATGATCATGATCATGATGATTATTAATTTAATAATTTATTAATTTATTTACTGCATGTCCAAGGTTCGGATCTAAAGTGAAAGGCAAGAGCACCGGCATCATCTACAACAACGAGATGGATGATTTCTCTACGCCCAACACCACCAATTTCTACGGCGTCCCATCCTCCGAGTCCAACTTCATCCGTCCTGGTAAACGCCCTCAGTCCTCCATGTCGCCAAGCGTCATCGTGAACACGGCAACGGGGGAGCCACGGCTTGTCGTCGGGGCGGCAGGCGGGACGCTCATCACCACTTCTACAGCATTGGTTTGAACGAAAAATTCTGCTCTCTTTCTCATTCTCTTGATAGTACGGTGTGTCGAAGCAGCAGTCAGACTACAAGCCACCTATTAACCGTTTAACGGCCAGGTCAAGGCGAACGATAGCCAGCTGCAAGAGATATAAATCCTCATGAGCCCCCGCAGTCGCGGGGGCTCATGAGAATTTATGTCTCTTGCTAGTCCCATGTTCTTTATGCCTGATGTTGTCCTATTTACATCTGTGTTCTTCACGCAAATGTCGGTCAGTGTGAGTTCGTTTCAGATGCGAAATTGTGATCACTGGCAGCGTTCTTTCGTGTAACATTAGATTAAGACCATATTTTAAATACAAAATTTGAGCTGTTGCCTTCAGCCCGCCGGTACAGATGTCACAGCTGTAACCTGCTCGGCGTTAAACCCAAATAACTAACTAACTAACACAGCTGTAAGACAAACAGAAGGAAGTCTTTTATTCCCACCGCTGTTGTTCTTTTGAACAAAGTGGCATAGACTTTTATTAAATGTAATCAGCTGTGACATCTGTACTCGAACATGAGGGGCATGGAAAGTGTTTTGTTCTTGTAATGTTTATGTGATAATAGCTTTTTATACATGTAATGTATGTCAATATTAACATAGATTGTATTAGTATAGTTGTCAGTATTAGCATTGCTGTCAATATTAGTATAACTCTTAATTCTGCCTGTGTGCCTGGGTGTATGTGTGTGCGTATGTCCGTCTTATCCATGTTTTACTTCACTTGATATATTTATACGCTCCCGTCCAAACTGGAATTGCCCCTTCGTGGGATAAGTGAAGGGTTTTATTGACTTGACTAAGTAAAGTATTAAAATAAAACAGTTCGCATCTATAGGCGATTAAAATATTAATTGAAATTTTTTGGGGTGGCGCTATACTGCCGCGACCCGTCTTTCCCGGAGAATGCAGCCCACATTTCCAAACGTGGAAAAATAAAGTTGCAAAAGATAAAGAAAACAACGAGTCAGAAAATGGTCATCTCTCACCATTAAGTGCAAGATACATAGATCCTCATGAGCCCCCACCCCGATTGCTGTGGCTCATGAGGATCTATATCTCTTGCGCACACCGCTTTGTATCCATGTTCTCTGGACGGCTTAGGCACGTTGCTGGTAAATTTATAAAGGTTGCAGAAAGAAAATTTGCAAATAGTGTTACTGTATAGGGGCCAGTCTCATTTGTGCTGACAAAATAAGTATCTAATAAGTGATTGACCATGACCACATGTTCAAATGATGGTTTTTCTTTGTGCAGACTATCATCCACACCCTGTGGCTCAACAAGACGCTGACGGAAGCTGTCAGCGCTCCCAGAGTGCACCATCAACTACTTCCGCCACAGCTCATGGTGGAAGCGGCTTTCCCGGATGTAAGAGTCCAGTCCATGTGTATTACTTACTCACTTGCTTACGGGCTTACTAACTTACGCACTCGACTGACCGTCTTGCTTACTTTCTGACAGACCTGGCCTCAGCTGCATGAGCAAGCTTAGATCCTGCGCTAAGCCCCTAAGCAAGGTTCTCCGTTATCACGGAGCACCTTGCTTATGGGGCTTACGCAGTTTTTAAGCTCGCTCATGCAGCTGGCCCCTGCTGACTTAATTTTAATTAGCTGCTTATTAACTTAGCCCCTTTACTACAAGTGGTCGCAGACTACTGTTCCTGAATATTCGATACGCCGACACCAAACTCGGAACCCCAGCTGAAAATTGCCGGGAGGGGGGGGCTCATGCAGATCTGTGTCTATCGCAGTGGATCGCCAGTGACGGGTTCCCCAGTAGCGAAACGTCTTCGTGCCCATGACGGTTGTGCGCGGGCCCACTGCGGCCGTCGCGGGCCTGAGGACCTTTGCTTACCGGGTTAAGCACCATCTTGACGACTTGATTACCCGCTTAACTCATTCATCTCCGTCACGCCACGGCATGACATGGATCGAGCGTCATAGTTCAAGGGTTGTGCCAGAATAGCTTGGCGCCCATAGGCGCCAAGCTATTCTCGCACAACCCTTGAACTATCACGCTCGATTTTTTTTTTAACCAGAAGTGTAATACAGTCTTCACGGGGCAACTTCAAAATTTGCGGATTTCGGTCCTGGAGCAGAACGTGTTAATAAATGGCCGACGAACTCAGACTGTATGACACATGAAACTACTGACCTATGGAAGTGTTGACAAATCGTCAGCTATGGTCGGTCTCAATGGTTAAAAGTCATTAACCCCTTTGCTGTCAGATATCACGGATCAAGTTTCGCGTCTGAAACCACCGCACACTGACCGACGTTCGCGTGAAGAACGCAAATGAAACGGAGAAGAAATGGACACAAAGAACACATGCCTAACAAGAGACATAAACACTCATGAGCCTCCGCGACTGCGGTTGCTCATGAGGGTTTATGTCACTTGTAGTTGGATTGGGTTCACTTTACCTCAGCAGCAAAGGGGTTAATAGATGTTCATATCACACTGGTCAAAACTTAACGTACTTCGACGCCGCAAACAGTGGGTTAAAAGTGATATTGCATGTTTTTCCGGGCTTTCAATCCCCTGCTTTCGTTAATTTTTTTTTTTAATCTTCTTCTGAAGTGATTTACCTCTATGGATTGATCAGGGGAAGCTTACCAGAACCGCTCATAATGTGAAGTCAATTATCAATCGATACGTGGCATTGCCCTAATGACTTGTAATGGTTATTCTAAATTAATATGTCTATTCACACATTCACTTACATTACGTAATTAATTTCTCTGCAGGTCATCAAGAAAGGTCTAGAAGCCAAGGGTCACATGACTGGACCGGTCCCTTTTTATTCCTTCGTCCACTCCATTGCCCGGACACGGGATAACATGCTGGAGGCCGTAGCTGATTGGCGGGAAGGGGGAGCCCCGGATGGATACTGATTGGTCACTTAGGATCACTTGATGATCAGCTCTTCAATACCATTGGCTTTATGACCGCATGACGTGATTAACAATCAGAGCTCATTAGTTTTAAGGCACAGACTTTCAAAAATCAAGAAAACTTGATTGTCTGTTTAAAAACAAATAACACAGAAAATTGTTTTAGGTTTCATGCGTTCTGTCATCTAAAAGTAGACTAAGACATAACACTGTGGTATGCGTATCTATTTTTTCATTCGCATGCAAGTGCGCGCGCACACAACAACAACAAAAAAACACTTTTAAAACAGATGAAACTCAAAGCTTATCTTAAAAACGAAGATCATGTGTTTGAATACTGGAAACGACCTTATCACACACATTAAATCATAAGGTGATCAGTATTGGCATCAAATGAAACACAATCACAGTCGATCAGTTCTTGAATACGCTGTACTTAGGAGCTACAATACAAACACACCAGGCTTAGATAACCGACACTAATACTATAATGCCGATGTTGTGCAACAATCCTACCACTCAAAAACACACATACACACACGCACGCGCCTTCATTCCAACAAAACCCCAGTGCGCAAAGGCCATATGGCCAACGTCAGCCTTCGTTGGCCCGCGTACGGCCGTGCGCGGGCCAACGATGGCGTACGTCTGCCTTTTGCGTATTGGGACTTCATTTTATGGCAGCATTCAACACAGCAACAGCAGAAGGGATACAGGATCTCCTATAGACATTCTTTCGGAGCCAACGGAACCTTACCCATTGTGTCTCAGGTACAAAATACCCACATTTTGGAGTTGTCCTCCGAGGACTGCATTACAATTAACAAGACAGATCGAATATGCTAGTTCAAGGGTGGTGCCAGAATAGTCACCATCCTTGAACTATCATGGTCTTGCTGTGGTGTGTCGGGACTGAATGAGTTAAGCCTCCTCCCTGATGAAAGTTTCTCAAAGCAAACATGAAAGGGGTGGAGGGTGTCGCCAAAAATGATCGAGGCATTTGTAACAGGACCGACTCGTACACCTCAGACAGTTGTTTCTGCTTCAGACCGATCACTTTTCTGGCCATGTTGACAACGCGACTTAACTCTGTTTTCTGTGTTTCTGTGAGGTTGTCATACCAGGTAGAAATGACGAAGGAGAGAAGACTAAAACGTGCTGGTTGACAGAAACTCTTAAGTTTCTTGAGTAAATACAAACGTTGTTGTTCTTTTTTGTACGCGGAGTCATCATGGTCAGCAAAGGTCAAGTTCTCATCAACGACAGTTCCAGGATATTTGAAGTTGTCGACTTTTTCGATTTCTTTCTTATCTATGATGACTGGTCTGGGTGCGCCCCCTCCCCTGTCGTTTCTGATGACCATTTTTATGTTTTACCAATATTCAATCCGAAATAATTTGATTTGAGACAGAGCTTGAGAGACTTGATAGAATCACTTTGGGAAAGTATCGTGAGAGAGTTAATTCGTCCTTCAGACGAGCAACGAGTGCCATGTCGTCTGCATACTTCAACAAAGATAGTATAGGATCTCTTCACCTGATATCGAGAGAACAAAACAGAGGAGAGAACGCACCCCTGGGGGCATCCGTATTCAGTACAAGCTCATCAGTGATCAGAGACCTGTCAGAGAGACGATCATGTAAACTAACCCGGTGAGGTCGACCACAGACGTGATCAGCTGATTACTTTTCCTATCTGAAGAATCCAGTCCCTCCGACGAGCTCGGTTACAGCATCTCAAAGCTCTACAACAACTATACAAGAGGTATAGATTCTCATCAGCCCCTGCAGTGGCAGGGACTTATGAGAATCTATGCTTCTTGTTTATAAAGATTAACTTTTCATATACACCATTCATGTTACATTGAATGTTGCATACCTATTTTCCCCTCGTAAAATGAGTTGTATCCGTTTAAATCAAACATTGTTGTAAACTGTCAACTTGGTTAAACTTTGTCCTGTTGGCCGTTTCCCTGTCTCTGCTGATTTTTCATTGTTTAAATTTAATCAGGCTGTTTATTGTGTACTATTGTATCGCATAACTGATTATTGCTGTAACCCCCCCCCCCTCCCCACGCCCACACACACACACACACACACACACACACACACACACACACACACACACACACACACACACACATTTCACCTACCTTCCACTTTAACTAAAAGCACCACCCATCCACCTCCAGCTCTATCTATTCCCGTTCCAGGAATGCAATACTCGGATTTGCCATTTATATCTTATTTGCTCAAATTAAAGTCGTCAGATATGAAATAACAGAGTTGTTTGAATGTCTCGGTCAGCTAGTAGGTAATTTCAAAATAAAATAAGCGGTGTGTGTGTGTGTGTGTGTGTGTGTGTGTGTGTGTGTGTGTGTGTGTGTATGCGTGCGTGCGTGCGTGCGTGCGTGCGTGCGTGCGTGCGTGCGTGCGTGCGTGCGTGCGTGCGTGCGTGCGTTGTATAAAACACACATGTTTGATCGTTCCCTTCCTGTTCTATTTTTTTTTAATGTGTTGTTGTTTCGTGTTTATATCTGTGTTTGTTTCTTACAGCATGTCGAACGTTTTCATTTTCTTTCGTGTTCTGTTGTATTCTGTTTCACTCGAACGTAGACCTAAGACCCAGCAGTGTTCGCTGTGTTTTCCACACTCACATTCTTTGAACCTTTTCTCCTAATTATTCTGATTTAGTGATTGAGTGAATGAGAAGCAGAGATTTGGGGACAGCAAACAGGTATGGCTTAGATGGTCAGCTTACAATAAAAGTACAGTTAATAAAATAATAAAAAAGCGATAGCTTTGATCAAATGCCCGTTGCATATAGGTATTTTCAAAAACGTTGCTTTGTAACAATGTTTAACACCTAGACTGCTACGACACAGCCAGAGCAATCCAGCTGCAAGAGGCGTAGGGGGGGGGGGGGGGGCTCATGAGGTTCTATGCCTCTTGCTTGGTGGATTTCAGTTCTATCCGTGTTCGTTCGACGGCTTAGGTTTTTATACTCACAAACCAGATAGCCTGGTGAGGTTAGCGCTGGTAGAATCTCTCTTGGCTTGACTTCGCGAACGAAGATTCTATAGGGCTTGCCCACGTCGTCTGCAGGCATTTTCGTGGCTGCGGAGGCCAATCCGGGACAGGCAGGTTCGACCGCAGTGGCTGCAGGGGAAGGTCTGGTCAGGGTTCTGAGTTACGACAACTCTGATTTTTCTTCTAAGCCGCTTGTCCTTAAGGTTAGCTCTGCGAGAGTCATCAAAGGAGACGGCTGCCTTGTGAATGGTGGAGGGCCAGGTGTCACGGTCCGCAGCAAGCGAAGACCACTGGCGGTGGTCGATTTGGCAGGCACTAAGTGACTTCTTGAGACCGTCTTTGTATCTCTTCTTTGGTGCCCCTCTGTCTCGGTGTCCAGTGGCGAGCTCGCCGAACAGAGTGATCTTGGGTAGGCGATGATCCTCCATCCTGGAGACGTGCCCCGCCCAGCGAAGCTGTGTCCGCAGCAGCAAAGCCTCAATGCTCACAGTTTCCGCCTGTTCAAGGACCTCGACGTTGGTGACATAGTCACTCCAGTGAATGCTGAGGATGGTACGCAGGCAGCGCTGGTGAAAGCGTTCGAGGAGTCGTAGTTGGCTGCGGTAGAGGGCCCAGGACTCGGAACCGTACAGCAGGGTGGTGAGGACGACAGCTCTGTACACGCTGATCTTGGTGCCTTTTTTCAGCTGTTGATTGTGCCACACCCGCTTGAATAGTCGCCCGAAAGCACTGTTCGCTTTTGCCAGCCTGTTGTCCAGCTCCTTGTCCAGCTTGGCGTCTGACGTGATGATGCAGCCAAGGTAGGTAAACTGGTGTACAGACTTCAGTTCGGACTCGCCGATGGTGATGTGGGGAGGGCGATGCTCTTCCTTGGGTGCCGGCTGATGAAGGACCTCTGTCTTTTTCAGACTGACCTCAAGTCCAAAGAGCTGTGCAGCATCTGCGAGGCAGGACGTAATGCTCTGCAAGGCTCTCTCTGTGTGTGCAACGAGGGCAGCGTCATCAGCGAAGAGCAGCTCACGAATCAGTTGGTCTAGGGATTTCGTGTGGGTCTGCAGTCGTCTGAGGTTGAACAGGCTGCCATCGAGACGATACGCTGGTAGAACAGTACACATAACAAGAGGAATTACTCAGCGCTAGACATTCACACAGTTAGATCACCTGCCCCCTCCTGTCAGGCACCCAATCGCCAGGCCACAGAAAAAAATACACAGGTGAAGAACATCGATCATATACATCCCTAGGATTTTATGCTGTGTTTTTGTTGCGCTTATGAAGTGCCAAATGCCTGTCAGTTATCAAACTGTTGTTTGGCACGATTAAACACACATCAACGTTTTAATTACAAATTAACATTCCCTTCACAATTATAGATAAAACAGCGATAGGCTTATACAGTAATTACGAATAGTCATGCGCTAAGACAGACAATGTGCGTATATGATAATCGTAAACATGATCGTAGTGCACTGCATGACCGTTACTATAAGGGGGGATAATCTGTAAACGGCGTACAGTCACTTATACAGTTACTTCCCTTTTACCGGAGAAAGCCTCTCTCTCTCTCTCTCTCTCTCTCTCTCTCTCTCTCTCTCTCTCTCTCTCTCTCTCTCTCTCTCTCTCTCTCTCTCTCTCTCTCAGTCTCTCTCTCTCAGTCTCTCTCTCTCTCTGTGCGTATGTCTCCTAAGAGACTTTAACAATCGCACTGATAAATAATTCCACCGATATGTCATATACCTTTGCACACCTACTATGTGCTATTTACAATGTTTGCCATGCCATTCTACAATACAGAAGTACACCTTAATTAGTAGTCGCCGAACAAATCAAGTGTCAATGATGAACCCAAGGAAACAAGGCAGTATGATAAATAGTCAAGCAGTCTCTTAGCTAACCCCTTTGTGCATGCAGCCATCGGTACTGTTTATAGTACCGGTGGCTGCATGCACAAACGGGTTAATCTAGGATACAGTTAACCCATTTAGCCCTGACGCACTACAGCAGGAGATGGGTCGGCCATTATAATTCATGGGTAGTGCTCTCTCTCTCTTGATGCTTACTTGTGCAAAAGATTCTACACGATTCCGCCCCTCCCTATTTCCGTTAACTGTTTTCCCACACGAATAGAGAGAACACGAGGAACACAGCTTACTCCATCTCCCCCAAAACCGAGAATAGACATCTTCAAATCTAGCATATCATTTTCCGGTGCTAAGTCATGGAATAACTTGCCCTCTCATTTAATGTCTATTTCAAAGTTATCTATCTTCAGAGCTCGCGTCCATAAATATCTGCTGTCGTTGTGAATGTTCTATCTTTCTGCTTAGTATGTTGCTCCAGCACAGCAGATTGCTGCAGGTTATGTAATAGTTCGACTGTCTGCATTAACATGTCAGGTTCATACCAGTATATATAGATATTGGTTTAATATCTTTTTGTATTTTATTTTATTTTTGTATATATATTTTGTATTATTATTATTTGTTTCTGAAGGGGGGTGGGGTCTTTTTACTTATATAGTTTTATCTTTTGCTGTATGGTCTGTTGTATTTTTTTATGTGTAGAGTAGCAGGACAGTTTGGAAGATAGGCATTGCTATGCCTAAAACTTTTTATCCTGAACAAAAACGTTTCGTCGTCGTCGTCGTCGTCTCTTTCTCTCTCTACTACATTTGTGAATATTGAGCTTCTTTTGTACTTCGCACTTTAAAAAATTGTTACTATATTGTTGTAATTAATCACCAAGCCGGACAGATTCAAAGTAAGAGAGGCTTTCAAGTCTAAATCTCTATCCTTGTAAAACAAAATGTATTCACTTTCAATTCATTTCAGCTGAGTTCAATTCAATTCATTTCAATTTAATTTAGTTCAATTCATTCAATCAATTCAAGTCACCTCTCTCTCTCTCTCTCTCTCTCTCTCTCTCTCTCTCTCTCTCTCTCTCTCTCTCTCTCTCTCTCTCTCTCTCTCTCTCTCTCTCTCTCTCTCTCTCTCTCTCTCTCTGTGTGTCAAGGTGGTGGTTATACGCTATTGATGCAGCTGATTCTATGACACTGTCTTAGATGAGTATAATATTAATGCTATGCACTAATTTATTTCCCTTGTTTTTGCATCGGTGGCCAAAGCCATTTCTTTTTTCTTTTTTTCCCTCTCTCTCTCTCTCTGTGTGTGTGTGTGTGTGTGTGTGTGTGTGTGTGTGTGTGTGTGTGTGTGTGTGTGTGTGTGTGTGTGTGTGTGTGTGTGTGTGTGTGTGTGTGTGTGTGTGTGTGTGTGTGTCAGTGTAGGGTTGTGAAGGCGGCCGGCGTGGCGCCTGTAGGCGAATAGCTAACCTGGCACCAACTCCATGCGGCAATCGCGCACGCACGCGTGTGTGTGGCTAGGAGAGAGATTTTGTGCGCTTTATTTTGTTTTGTAGTGTGTAGCAAGGACAATAATAAAAACAGGTCTGCGCGGCCACCCGTATTCTTTTATCCTTGGAAAATAAAGTTTCATTTCATTTCGTTTCGTTTCATTTTCTCAATCACTCTCTCTCTCTCTTGCTCGCTCGCTCACACACACACACACACACACACACACACACACACACACACACACACACACACACACACACACACACACACACACACACACACACACACACATGACAACACTGCTGATCCGGCCATAAATCTGGCACGGGGAGGGGTCCGCCAGAGAGCGCCTCGACGCCTGTCTCGATGGCGACGCAAGCCTCTCCCACTGCACTACGTCGATACACGGCAACATGACACCGCCGTGGAGGAGGCAAGGTGGCGACGTGACTATTTACCGCCTCTTCACGCTGAAGAGCAGGTTAAGGGGAGACGATTAGCCCTCTCAGCCGCCACAAGCCAAGCATCCATCTTTCAGCTCTTGCCTCTCTGCCTTCAAGAGGCAGAGATTCTTATGAGCCCCTAAAACGCAAGGGTTCATGCGAATCTGTGCCTCTTGCTCTTCTGTGGCAGCACTTCCATTCACTGATTTACGTACGGTTTGTGTCTTTGACTGAGGAAGCTTTAAGGGTTTTGGCGCAGGACTATCTCAGCCGCCACAAGGTAAGACGACGCAGCGGTAAATATCAACAGTGAAGTAGCAGGCTGAAAAGCGCGGTGTCTTACGCAGTTTGAGGAAGAGAGACGTAAAAAATGAACTTCTACGACACATCTCTTACTTGGAAGTCAGTATTGAGACGTTGCCAGCTTTGGTAACCTAGAAATTCAACTTCGACTTTCTCAGTGGAGTCAAGTTGTTTCTCGAAGACAAAATTATTATCGTTGCAGGAGACAGATCAACCGTAACAATTGAATGGTGGTGCCAGAATAGCTTGGCTTCTCTAAAAGTCTGAGTTGTTCTCAAGTCAGTCTCAGTGATGTTTACGTGACATTCCAATTCTAGTGACAAGTTTGGTCGTTTGGCCCATCACGCTTGGTCGTTCATGGATGGAGCCGGCATAGCTTGGAACCATGCGTCAAACTATTCTGACACCACCCTTGAACTATAATGATGGACTCACATCGTATCGTGGGGTGTTGTGGCTACTCAGCAGCGAAAATTGCAATTTCTAAAGTTGGGAGCCTCTGTTCTTCAAAGACTACCTTACTGTTTAGGCGGGCGACGATCGACCATGATAGTTCCAGCGGCCGTGCAGGAATAGCTTGGCGCCTGTAGGCGACAAGCTATTCCTGCACCACTCTTGACCTGTCATGGTCGATCCATACTCAGCTGGTGTCAGGGCTGAACTTGACCTGTGTTTTACCAGCAAGAGGGTGTAGTGAGGACTCATGAGTTTCAGTGCCTCCGGCAGATGGCGGCAGGCTGACGGAGAGTGAGAGGTCGAGAGCGCGTGGCACGTGCTTGCTCGTGCACCACTAGACGGCGCTACTAGTGCTGACACTGGCAGGTCACTTCAAACTTCTGCTGCGGCCGGGTGGGGTAAAAACGTTAAAGGTTTATGGCTCAACGTGTTTTGCCAAATCGAAAATGATTTCACGAGTCATGGATGAGGATATAATTTTTCCTATCTTACGGGGGCTCGAACCACCTTTCGGTTAAGAATCTCATGCCACCCAGATTGGGTGGCTATGCCTGCGGAAATCATAAAAAGGAAAATAATCAAAATTACAGAAAAATATAACGTTTATGGGCTATTTTGTGTAATCGATAACTAGAAAAATAAAATGTATTTTTGTAAGAGAGTTCTTTTTGTATTAGAACTGTTTGCCTACAGTCTACAGCGAGTATTATAACGTCCCTATTTGAAAAATGCATTTGTGCTGACTTGATAAATATTATGATTTTTAAAATGACTAGTTCCAAAGACTGTTTAGAACGATGATAAGTATCTATGATCTACATTAACTCATTGTGCCCTAGGTACGAAATACCCATATTTTGGAGTTATCCTCTGAGGACTGCATTACAATTCAGGAGACAGATCGACCACGATAGTTCAAGGGTGGTGGCAGAATAGCTTGGCGCCTATAGGCGCCAAGCTATTCTGCCACCACCCTTAAACTATCATGGGCGAGCCATATCTTGCTGTGGTGTGTCGCGGGCAGAATGAGTTAACAAATCGCCAGGGGACCCAACTTTTCTTGTCATTGTACCCGAAGTTTGTTACAAGCGAAGTAATTTACACAGAAAAAGTGCTGTCGGGACCTCTGGGGAAAAAAAGTGTGGTTATATCCTCACAAACCAGACAGGTGAGGCTAGCACTGGCAGAATTGTGCACAAACCAAGGTGAATCACTCAGCGCTTGACAGATGGGTGCCTGATAGGCGGGGGCAGGGGATCTAACTGTTTGTCTGTCAAGTGGTTAGGGCCTATATCAGAATTTTGTTATATCAGACCTTGTTATAAGAGGAGTAGAATGTATAGCCGTGATAACCAATGTGGGATCGAGACTAGAAGATGTTACGTGAGTTTTGGCTTCACTCTGTAACGTTAGAAGCGTTTTTGTCTGGGCAAGGCTTCTGGCGGGTCCACTGTATCCCTCCGATCGAAACCTGTGAACAGCTTTGCAACATTCAGTGTCCACGCTGCCGTGTTAGCAGTCAGAGTGATCTCTTGTAGATCTAACTCTCAGAACCTCCCTCGCATGGGGATACAAATAGGACAGGCATCGCCAAGCAAGGGACATAGATTCTCACGAGCCCTTGCATTTGCAGGGGCTCGTAAGGATCTATGCCTCTTGCAGACGTGACTGAATTAATTGCTTAATCTTGCACTGTTTTAATGACGATTTCTTATCAGTACGAGGCGTCGTCAAGGGCCACAACTCGGCGAAACAAGGGCCACAACTCTGCAGGACAAGGGCCACAACCCGCGAGAGTCATGTCGATGACCGACGAAAACGGGCCAATATAACGGGTGGATAGTGAGGGGAAATGCAGGTTTCGTGTCCATTCAACGGCTAATTAATCAGCGTGAGTAATTTTCACACACACGAAAGCTGAGATAAGAGGTAATCAGGCTGCATTCGACATTTAATTGTCATCTGTAACCAATGTGCGCTGGTCTGTGATTTCGGAGCTCAGGGCTTCAAGCCGTAAGGTTCAAAATCACAGATCGGAACACACACAGCAGAAGTCGTTGTGGACTATAATACTCAACGCTTAATTATCGGTCGTAACCAGAGAAGATTTAAATTCCCAAGTCCCTAGGTGTTTAACCCGTTGGCTGTCGGCAGCGGTTCTTTTTTTTTTCTTCTTCTTTTTTTTTTTTTTCGTCGCGATGATTCCAGTAAGACTGTCAGAAAGTTCACGCTCTCAGCGTTGTTGATGAGATATAATTTTGAACTTGTACAAATCAGCTTGCTACTTCAAACCAGTTTTGAGCACGATTAACACATTCTGCCCCAGGACCGAAATCACCTAATTTTGAAGTTGCCCTCTGAAGGACTGTGTTACGATTCTAGAGAGAGATCGAGCATGATAGTTCAAGGGTGGTGCCAGAATACCTTGGCGCCTATGGGCGCCAAGCTATTCTGGCACCATCCTTGAACTATCATGCCCGATCCATGTCTTGCTGTGGTGTGTCGGGGCTGAATGAGTTAAAGGTCAACAAACAAGAAAGGAAAGAAACAAGGCGACGACCACTTTGCAAGCTTCTCACTTGACATAATTTAGTAATTATGATAAAAACTTCAAATTACTTATATTTTCCGACAGAACCTTATAACCATATAGTGTAACCTCTAGCATATGCTTAAAATAGCGGGTTTTAGTGACCACCTTTTGGCTGCAAGCAATAAGTGGTCTTAACTGAAATATGAAGTCTCCGAGGCGAAAAAGTGTCACCTTTCATTAAAGATCACCCGTTAGGTGGATGTAGCCAGCCAAATGGTCTTTAACTCCTTCCCTGCCACTCTGGGTACATTTTTGTTTCTGAAATCCTTGTTCATTCGACGATCAAACGCCATAACTGCCACGGTCCACGAAACATCGATACAAATCGGTCTCTGCAAGACGCATAGATCCTCATGAGCCCCCGCAGTCGAGGGGGCTCATGTGGATCTATGTCTTTTGCCGTTGGATCGCGTTCACTTTTTTTTTCGACAGAGAAGGGGTTATTGACAGCTAGGTGATCTTTCACTAAAGCAATAGCTCAGATCAGGTTCTGAGGTCCTCGCGCTGGTACCATACGGCGTTGAGGCGCATCCACTGGGTGGTGGATAGGGGGTCCCTCGCGAGAGGGGTGCACCGAATGAAATAAGGTGCCGTGAACCAACATGGTCTAAGGAAAGGTGACTCCAACAAAAAAAAAAACCTGGTCCTCCTAGTAAGGGGGTTGGGCGCTGGGGTAGCTTCCCCGCCCTGCAAATAAGGAAATAGCTACAAAAACGCCGACGAAAAGACAAACAGCAACTTCTTTCCTGGAGGAGGAAGGTTCTTCTACCAGAAGATTTATGACGTCCTGTGGTGAAAGCCGGAAGTCTTCGGAAGCCACAGGACCGAGCCGCCTCTCTCTATCTAGGGACACAACCATGGGCACATGGAATGTCAAGACCATGTACCACAGCGGCAAGGCCGCCCAGATAGCAGCGGAAATGCAAAAGTACAACCTTTCCCTGCTAGGTATCAGCGAAGCCAGATGGACGCAGTCTGGCCAGAAAAGGCTGTTAAGTGGGGAGATGATTCTGTATTCAGGTCATGAAGAGGAGAATGCCCCCCATACAGAAGGAGTAGCATTCATGCTGTCACCAGTGGCACAGAGATCGCTGATGGGCTGGGAACCTCTTAGGCCAAGAATTATCACAGCAGCCCTTAGAACCAAGAAAAAGCTCAAGCTGAACGTCATCCAGTGTTATGCGCCCACTAATGACAGTGACGAGGAAGAGAAAAAAGAGTTCTACGACCGACTCCAGAGTGCTGTGGACAAATGTGCGGAGCGAGACATCACCATCGTCATGGGCGATTTTAATGCCAAAATAGGGGAGGACAACACCGGATATGAAGAGGTGATGGGGAGACAGGGACTAGGGGAGATGAGTGAGAACGGGGAGAGGTTTGTAGACTTTCGTGCTCTAAACAGACTTTTCATTGGAGGCAGCATATTCCTACACAGAAGAATACATAAAGCAACTTGGGTCTCACCTGACCATACTACAGAGAACCAAATAGACCATATCTGCATTAGCAAGAAATTTAGAAGATCCCTTCAAGATGTTCGAGTGAGGAGGGGAGCAGATGTCGCCTCAGACCACCATCTCCTTACATTAAGAATAAAGCTCAAGTTAAAGAAAAGCCGCACAGAGACAACAAGAAGACAGCGCTATAATGTAGGCCTCCTGCAAGAGACTGGAGTGAGAGAAGAGTTCAAACTGGTGCTGTCCAACCGGTTTCAAGCGCTACAGGAGCTAGTAAATGAAGAGGAGGCGGACACCACAGAGCAGCAGTGGAAGGCAGTTAGAGAGGCGCTGAACTCAACCTGCAAAGACACTGTAGGGTTCAGGAAACACCATCACAAGGACTGGCTGTCGGCACAGACCTTGAAGAAGATAGAAGTGAGGAAGCAGAAGAAAGCAGTTGTCAACAACAGTCGCACGAGAGCAGCCAAAGCAAGGGCACAGGAGGAATACTCGGAAGCCAACCGCGAGGTGAAGAGGAGTATCAGGGCAGACAAGAGGGCCTACACAGACAGCCAGGCATCAGAGGCAGAAAAGGCAGCAGGCAGCGGCAACATGAAACAGCTCTACGACATTACCAGAAGATTGTCGGGCAAGTATGGCCATACAGAAAGTCCAGTAAAAGACAAAGAAGGCAAGCCTATTGCAGACAAAGCAGACCAACTCGACAGATGGGCCGAGTACTTTGAAGAGTTACTGAACAGACCCAGCCCACCCGACCCCTCAGACATCCAGCCAGCAGAGACCGACCTACCCATCAGCTGTGACAGACCCAGCCGGGAAGAGATCAGAAGAGCAGTGGCATTTTTGAAGAACGGCAAAGCAGCAGGGCCAGATGGCATCCCAGCGGAGTCTCTGAAAGCAGACCTAGAGACAACAGTAGAGCTGCTGTACCCACTGTTTGGAAAAAATCTGGGAAGAGGAGGTGATGCCGGCTGACTGGAAGGAGGGGTACCTAATCAAGCTTCCTAAGAAAGGCGACCTCAGCAAGTGTTCCAACTACAGAGGAATCACCTTGCTGTCAGTACCAGGAAAGGTCTTCAACAGGATCATCCTGGAGAGAATGAAGAGCTATGTTGACCCAAGATGAGAAACCAGCAAGCAGGATTCAGGAAAAAACGATCATGTACAGACCAGATCGCTACTCTCCGCATCATCGTGGAACAGTCTCTGGAGTGGAGCTCCCCGCTGTACGTCAACTTTGTGGATTACGAGAAAGCATTTGACAGCGTGGACCGAGAGACTTTGTGGAAACTCCTACGACACTACGGTGTACCCACAAAGCTCGTCCGCCTGATCAAGAGCAGCTACGATGTCATGACATGTCGCGTGATCCACGAAGGGCAGTTCACCAGGAAGCTCCAGGTCAGAACCGGTGTCAGGCAGGGGTGTCTGCTGTCTCCGTTTCTCTTCCTACTGGCCATAGACTGGGTCATGAAGAGGACCACAGAGCACAGACGAAGTGGAATACAATGGACACTATGGACACAGCTTGATGACCTCGATTTTGCAGACGATTTGGCATTACTGTCCCACACTCATCAACAAATGCAGGACAAAACCACGAGGGTTGCTGACATCTCGTCCCAAGTGGGCCTCGCCATCCACAAACAGAAAACAAAGACAATGAGGCTGAACGCAACCAAGGAAGAACCAGTCTTGCTTGCTGGCACCCGGTTGGAGGAGGTGGAGTCTTTCACCTATCTCGGGAGCATCATAGACAAAAAAGGCGGCACTGATGCAGATGTCAGAGCACGAATCGGTAAAGCCAGAGCAGCCTTTCTCCAGTTGAAAAAAAGTGTGGAGTTCCAGAGAGCTGTCACAACACACCAAAGTCCGGATTTTCAACTCCAACGTAAAAGCAGTTCTCCTATATGGAGCAGAGACTTGGAGATTGATAAAAACCACAGTCAACAGAGTACAGATCTTCATAAACAGTTGCCTTAGAAGAATTTTGAAAATCCACTAGCCAGAGAACATCAGCAACGTCAGACTCTGGGAGAGAACAGAGCATATAACAGCAGAGAATGAAATTGCGCGAAGAAGATGGGGATGGATTGGTCACAGTGTGAGAAAGCCAGCTTCCAGTATCATTAGGCAGGCATTGTCATGGAACCCCCAGGGAAAGAGGAAAAGAGGCAGGCCGAGAAACACCCGGCGTCGAGACCTTCAAGCAGACATCAAGAGACTGGGAACCACCTGGAGTAAAATCGAAGGAGAAGCACAGGACAGGAGTCGCTGGAGGTCTCTCGTGTACGGCCTATACCCGGGGAGGGGTGACAGGCGTAAGTAAGTAAGCAACCAAGGAAGAACCAGTCTTGCTTGCTGGCACCCCGTTGGAGGAGGTGGAGTCCTTCACCTATCTCGGGAGCATCATAGACAAAAAAGGCGGCACTGATGCAGATGTCAGAGCACGAATCGGTAAAGCCAGAGCAGCCTTTCTCCAGTTGAAAAAAAGTGTGGAGTTCCAGAGAGCTGTCACAACACACCAAAGTCCGGATTTTCAACTCCAACGTAAAAGCAGTTCTCCTATATGGAGCAGAGACTTGGAGATTGACAAAAACCACAGTCAACAGAGTACAGATCTTCATAAACAGTTGCCTTAGAAGAATTTTGAAAATCCACTGGCCAGAGAAGATCAGCAACGTCAGACTCTGGGAGAGAACAGAGCAGATAACAGCAGAGAATGAAATTGGACGAAGAAGATGGGGATGGATTGGTCACAGTCTGAGAAAGCCAGCTTCTAGTATCACTAGGCAGGCATTGTCATGGAACCCCCAGGGAAAGAGGAAAAGAGGCAGGCCGAGAAACACCTGGCGTCGAGACCTCCAAGCAGACATCAAGAGACTGGGAACCACCTGGAGTAAAATCGAAGGAGAAGCACAGGATAGGAGTCGCTGGAGGTCTCTCGTCGACGGCCTATACCCTGGGAGGGGTGACAGGCGTAAGTAAGTAAATAAGGTTCTGAAGTAACAAAATAAAATAGGAAAAGCGCATAATACAATTTTAATGAAATGGGTTTATGAGGGCACGAGCTTTTCAGAGAAAATTTTACATTCAGATCTGTATTGCAGATGATTTATATTGAAGGCAAACAGATTTATGTAAAATGTCGAACCAACATAACATAATTTCCATTATGCATTCATAGCATGCACGGCCACATCTCTAAAGTGAACACTTCACATTCACATCTGTACAACAGACGTTTTATTGTTACGGCCTATGCAAACAGATTAATGGGAAATGTCGCACCAACATTCCTATGTCACATTAATAACATACACACCTACATAACATTTCTGTCCGCGGTATCATTGCTGCTGTGAGCTAGATGAATATAGTAGACGAGAAACCACCACAAACATCATCGCATTGACATTTATCGACAGCAAACTTCACATTCTAAAGTGAGAGACACAGATACCTATAATCCCAGCTTACTGCAGTGAGCAGTATGAACAGTTATGCCTCTTATCTGCCCCATTTACACCTTTGATCATCAGATGGGGGATAGTCATTGTGGTTTCAAACTACGATTGAGTCATTATTCGTTTATGCAGGCGCCGAAAGAACATCTTCTCAGCAGGACCATAAAATTGGGATCTCAATCTTAATTCTTCCTAGCCAGGGATCGTTTCTTGGGACGGCGGTCTCTGACGAATAGGAGATGGCTGGACCATGACAGTTCAAGGGCAGCACCAGATCAGCTCGGGGCCTCAGAGGGCGCCAAGCTGATCTGGCGCTATCCGTGAAATGTCATGGTCAGTGTATATCCGAGGCGCCAAACTGATGTAGTTCTACCCTTAAACTATCACGATTTGTTGATCGCCCCCTGTATTCTGTCAGGTGTGAGTAACAGACTCAAGTCCTGATGATAGCCTCCTGATGATGTAATACTACGCTGCTAGTATGTTGACCTCGGACTGCAGGAAACTGTGTAGATGCATATCGTTAATTTGTCAGTAGAGGAAATTTCCATTTAAGCGTAACGTTTAATGGACAATAATGATTTTCAGTTCAATTCTATTTCAAATTCAAGTTCACGTTCAAGTTCAAGTTCAAGTTCAAGTTCATTTTCAATTTCAAGTTTATTTTGAACTTTAAGTCCAAGCTCAATTTCAAGTTCAAGTTTATTTTCAAGTTCAATGCAATTTAATATTAATATAGTGTCAGTGTCGATTTCAGTTCAATTCAGTTCAGTTCAGACCAGTTCAGTTCAGTTCAACTCAGCTCAGTTCAGTTCAATTCAATTCAATCCAATTTAATTCAATAGAATTCAGTTCAATTCAATTCATTTTGATTAAGTTCAGTTTCAATTCAATTCATTTCAATTGAGTATTTAATTCAGTTCAATCAGACAAATTACGATCTGTCTTTTTAAAAGAGGTAGCAGTCACAGTACTTCCATACACTATTTTTTTTTAATCCAAAAACGCTTTTGTTGCTAGCATCATGATCCGCCCGCAGAGAAACTTAGACCATAATCAGCGCGAACCTCTAAGGGATGCATGCAGATGAATATCTGTTACTACGGACGCCAACCATACTGCTGCCCTTGCACCTGTTTACTCAGGTGCCACACTGCTCCCGGCTTACGTCTGCGAAGAAAAAAGTAGGTAATAATTCACCACATGAGCTATCGCCAAGTCTAATGACACGTCAACCCTGAAGGATGCGATGCGGGCGCCTCTTTGGGGTTCACATCATACTTGAAGCCCCGGTCTCTGCCTCTGTACGAGGTGAAAATAAGTCACCTTAACATCTACAAGAGGCATAGATTCTCATGAACCCATGCGGTCGCACGGGCTCATGAAAATCTATGCCTCTTCCAGACAGACTTAGGTTTGCCGGTTGGAACTCACGCTTATCAAAATTTACCATTTACACAAAATGGCGCCCCTACGAGCGTAGGCGGCGGGAGTTAATTCCCCTTGGTGCCATCTCCTGCTGGGAGGCAAGTATGGTTCATTTGAAAAAGAAATGTGGTCGACTCCCCTCAGACTGCCTCTTTCACTTGAAGGAGGCATGGATGCTCATGAAACCCTGTAGCTGCGTGAGTGCATAAGAATCGGTGCCTATCGCTGGCAGGGATTGGTCCCATTTTATACAGTCCTTAACAGGAGAGATCTTGATATCAGGGTATACGTCTACAACTTGCGTGTTGTCTCAAGAAGTTCCGGTATTAGTCGATTCTGCTGTCAGCGATATTATTTTCCTTTTCACGTCCTGAGTCGAAGAGCTCACTTCCTCTAATCATGTAATACAGAGTCGCAGAAGATTGTATTGACCACGACGGTCATCATAATATAAGTAACTGATCAGATTGATTCTTGTTCAGATGTAGTGAGAAGCAAAGGCATGTTGTTTTGTGCGAGGGAGCTCACGACATGTCATGTTTCTTGAAGATGCACAAAATGAGACTTTGAACGGGGGCAAAAGGTGGGGTGACTAGCATGACTTCACGAATTGTCATTCGCAAATAAGGAGAATAAAAATTAAAGCTACCCTCCCCCCCCCTCCACGCCTCCCCCCCCCCTCCACGCCTCCCCCCCAAAAAAAAAAAAAAAAAAAAAAAAGAACAAACAAAACAAAAAACACCAAAACAACAACAACAAAAAGCAACCAACAACAACAACAAACAAACAAAACTAACAAGAACACCATCATCATCAGCAACAGCAGCAACAACAGCAATAACAACAACAACAACTACTACTCGGGCGTGACGGAATCTAAAACTGTTCAAGTCGAACAATCACTCGTCACAATATTTTCCCCACTCCCCATCCTGTCAGTCTGAGGATATAAATAAAGAATACTAATAAGAGGCAAAGACTCGTGTGAGTCCCTGAAGTCTGCAGAACGTGTACCTTTTTTGCAAATCAGTGGATCAGACACTGCTCATGCTACCAGTTAAGCAACTTGTAAGTCAAAAGGACACTTTAGGACAATTTTCATTACAGGTGCACCTGGGCCGCAGTACGCCAAGGTCCTCGAGCCGACTTCGGCCGCAGTGGGCCCGCTCACGACAGTGCGCGGGTCCACTTCGGCCGTCGTCGGCCCGAGTGTTCTTTGCTTACTAGGGTCGAGAATTTACGCCTAGTGCAAATCCATAGCTTCTGCTAGGGTCATGGCGATCTCCTGACACCAAGCAGATGTACAAGGTTTCGCCTACGGCAGAGTGCAGACACAGAATTAGGATGTCCGCAAGTCCAAAAAGAACCCAAAAGTGTTTCTTTCTCTTTTGGGTTCTTCAGTCTCTGAATTTTGCACGCTCGGCAGTCACCGTTTTGGTCCGGATTTCGCTAGTCAGAAGAACACGCCTGCATCACAATGTGACTTTCTGACGCTTGGGGAATTTATGCGAAGCAGTACGCCTTTTGCGCGTTATGACTTTAAATGTTACCTGCAGTATGTTCGTGAGGATTATGCTGACGTTGAGTGGATCCCTAGCTAGAGTGTAGACACCTAAATCGCGCGCCCTAAGTCAAGGGCACACGTCTGTGTGTCTGGGTGACATGGCAGGATGCTAGTTCCTGTCGCCACCATCAGCATAAAGGTGTTAACGCAATGGTTTATGGGACAGCCATCTGGTGTACATATACGTTCCATCTGCAATGTGACTGGTAGAATGCCTCCTCCATATGCAAGAGGCACAGATTCTGATGACTCCCTGTATTCGCAGGGATTCGTGAGAATCTGTGCCCCTTGCTGACCGATAATGCTTTCATTTATTTGAATCCGAATCATTTGTTTCAACGTTTACGAGCGTGCAACAGTCATAACAGGTTCTTTACTTTTAACCCTTAAATTTGGGGGAATGTCACGGTTTAAAGTCTGCCTTTATAAGGCAAATGCCAGTATTTCCATTTTTGAGAAAAGCGAGATTTTGTTTGTATTCAATGTAAAGCGCGATTTTCTCAAAAATGGACATGCTGGCATTTGCCGTGTAACAGTGGAACTTCACAACTCGTACAAATGAGTGCATCGCGTTGCTTGACGGTGTTAATTCATTGTGCCCGAGGTACGAAATACCCACATTTTGGAGTTATCCTCTGAGGACTGCACTACAACCTTGAACTATCATGGCCAAACCATATCTTGCTGTGGTGTGTCGCGGGCAGAATGAGCTAAGGTTCATCGACAACAAAATTAAGTTATGCTGGACTCTATAGGCTCTCCATAGGGACCTCCGTCCTCCATTGACATTTATTTCTTACCCGTCCTCCCTTCCCACCTCCCCCCCACCCCACCCCCCACACACACACGCACACACACACACACACACACACACACACACACACACACACATACACACACACACACACACACACACTCGCTCGTCATCCCTCCCCCCTCCCCCTTCCGTCTCATCATGTATCCGATGCTCCTTCTTTCAAGCAGACGTTGATACAAAACTCAATGGAAATAAACTTTACATCAGGTTCTGTCTCGAATGAATTTATATACACGAAGGTGGGTTCATTTTACGTTTCATACCCACAAGCCCGCCGGGGCGCAATGCGACTTACCCTTACCTGAACCTGAAATGCAATAGAAAGATTTAAGTTAATTTAAATCAGCCTCCCACCCTTTCTTTTACTTCATTGTCCTACTAGGTCACACACACACACACACACACACACACACACACACACACACACACACACACACACACACACACACACACACACTCACACACAAACACCGGAGTAAAAGTTAATATGTACAGAAGTGAAAATGGAAGAATAATTCTAACCAAAAGCAAAGAAAGCGACACACACACGAACAGAAGGGTTCGACCCGCAGACCCGTATACCAATGCGTATACCAACGCGTATGCCAGGCATGACACACCACATGTAACATGTAGCTGAAATAGTATTTTATCTACTTCTAAGATATTTCAGCAGTTGTGTCCTGAACGTTTTGACTGAAGAGGCTGCTCTAATGTCTGCGGGAATCGTGTTCCATAACTTAACCCCTGAATAAGACAAGGATGTCTTATAAATATCTGGGCGTGGCATGGGCACTACCAGATTGTTTCCTGGTGCTCTACTAGATCTATGAGCTAAATGAAATAGATAATTGAGATACGTTGGCGTTTCCGAGCGTGTAATTTTGTACACGAGTATCAGTTTGTTGTAACTAAATTGCTGCTCAAGTGGCAGGATATCTAACAGTTTGAATTTGTCGCCAATACTTTTGACTTCTGTAGATCTGTCAACAATTAGTTTTATGGCCCTTCTGTGGAGCGAGTTCAGCCTTTTTAAGTTGGCGTCACTGTATTGGTATTGGGATAAACCATCGAGCCGAAGATGTCGATATTGTGCATGACTTCTGTGTGTGGGTACGGTTGTGGCTGGCCAAGCCAATCCTGGAGCCACACCTGCGAGGGCAATGTGTTCACTGGAATGTAGCTGTGGGGAGGGTCGACGCTGTCTTTCTGCGAGCTCTGGCACTTCCTATCTTTTCGCGCCGATTGTGTTCACAGATCGATCCTTCTGGTTTCACTAAGAGCCGAAATGTCGATCTTATATCTCGCCAGCTCCCTGGATATGAGGGCTGTTCTTCTGTGCGGTCTCTGCGTCTTATCTCTGTCCAACAGGGTTCGTACGCTCCACGTACCGAGAATAAGTTTCTTTCTTTGTTTTTTTTTCCGACCGCATAAAAGGTGTGATGAAACTCTATGCTCACGCATAGGGTTCACACAGAGGGTTTTGTATGGAACGGTTTTGTCAGCGGGTTGTCTTGTGACAAATATTCCGTGAGGCAGGAGGCCACATGCAAACATAGGGAAGCGGTTTACACGGGGAGTTTTATGCGAGAGCTCAGTCTATCAGAGGTCTAAATAGTTAGTACGGGGCTATACTGTCAGTAAGGAGAGACGTGCGTGAGATTCCCTAGCCCGTATTCCAAGACTCTGAAACCTAGAATTAATGTATGTTTTTGTATCTATTATGGATGGTTACTAAGTTAAAGATAGTACGCGTTAGTAGGAGTTAATTTGGATGTGTGGCGTTGACTGGTCTGGTTCAGTTATGTGGGTTTGGAATTCGTTGAGGTAACCGATGTTTTTCCTATGTAGTTATTTACCGAGATGGATAACTAAGGAATGAGAGGTGTGTATGCCTAAGTCGTTATGAAGGTAGTACGTGGTTAAGTATAGTCTTTCCAGTGTATGAAATAATGTATGGCGAGTGTTAGGTTATAGTCTGTTTCAAGAGAGTGATAGAGTTATGGGGTGTTACGAAAGTAGTTCGGGTTATGAAGCACGTGTGTGTGTGTGAATGAATGTGTGAGAATTATTTGTATCAGCCAGGTTACGTAATGTATCTCATATCATCCAATATGTGTGTGTTTAGCAAGTGTTATGATTGAGGCCTTTATTAGTCAGAGTGCTTGGATGGGAGAGCGGAGCGACGGACGCCGAGACGTCTGTCAACAGAGTCTACCGCCGAGGGACCTATTGTGATGTCATCTCTTCATATCTTCACTCAGGGAGTGAGCGACCGGTGCCGAGACACCCGGGTCAGCAAGGACTGCACTACAAAGCGAGTTAAGAGGACGTCCACGGTACGAGAAACGGGACGACGCGGAAGAGTGCGACGAAGAACTTACACGCCTAGACGTGAAAGGACAGAACGTGACCAAGCAGAACACCAGTAAAACAGGTTTGATTGTGAGAGACAATTACCTAGCCTGGCATTTACATTGTGCGTGTGTATGTAGTGTTGATATGCTTGTAGTGAGAAGGGGTGTTGTACATAATCGTGATAGTGTTTTCGTTGTTTTATATATATATAAAGGCCCGTAGAAGAAAGAGAGCTAGTGTGTTGAGTTTTACCGCGTGAATGCGCCCGACTGAGTCAGTGGCGGTGTATGCGTCTGTTGTGCGAGAGTCTGTACATGACGTGCGACTGGGGCGAGTCTGCGTGCGTTACAAAGGGTTAAACCGCCAGCCGCGGTAAGCTGACTGGTTTGTTGTAGGGCAGGCAATGTTCGGAACATTTTTTTTATAATTTTCTCCCCTTACTAGGGTGAGCAGTGCTGTCCTGAAGAGGGCTACTCAGTCGCCTGGGATGCTGCCGAACTTCCCTGCTGCTCAAGGTACAGGGAAGAGCGACCACTGGTCCACAGGCCGCCTACGTGCAGGTTCGGAGCTATACTCCCAGTATAAACCTCTACCTGTAGGTTCGCCCTTTCCCCATCGCCGCAGGGCTTCTGGCGGATGCAGAAGAAAAAGAGGATGAAGAAACAGATTTGGTGAACATCCATGTACAAAACCTGCGCGTGAATGAGATTTTGATGGAGAAGCTGTTGCGCTGGGGCAACCCCACCCTCTCGGCCACAAAAATCAGAGTCCAGTGGCACGATGAGACGTTACAGCTGGTAACTTCCTTGGCTGCAGTGGATGGTTATGTCTTCTTCTGTGCTCTGACATGCCCTTTGCACTCCACAGTGCACTGCTGTCTCGCCGGTATCATGGAATTGTTTTTACACCCTTCAGATACATCGTTCAAGTTATTCTTTAGTGACTGAGTCATACAGGTTACATTTGATGATGAAATGTCAAGTGTTCTATCGTCAGCAAAGAGGCTGCAAATAACATTGGGGTCAGATATATGTAAAGGAAGATCATTCATAAAATTAGAAAACAATTATGGGCCAAGAATTGACCCTTGTGGTACCCCGTGCTGTATCATCCCTTATATTTAGTTGGTTCCATTTACATTCATGTAAGGTGTAGGCTCGTGCAGATATGATGTAAGAAACACATGGGTGCTAACGCTTAACTGATAAACAGCACGTTTTTTAATCATTTTCTCATGATTAACTAGGTCAAAGACTTTTGACAGGTCCAAAAATACTGCTCCATTCATTTGTCCGCTATTAATGGCGGCCAGCCATCTGTCAACTAAGTGTATTAGTGCTGTATGGCATGAGTGTTTCCGACGAAAGCTAGACTGTAGTGGATGTAAGAGCTTGTGTTTTTCTAGGAACTGATAAAAGTGCGTATGAACATGCTTTTCGGGCGGTTTGGATACAGTTGACAACAGGGAAATAGGTCTGAACGTGTTAGGATCAGTGAGATCTTGTGTTTTCAGCAGTGGGATTACCTTAACTGTCTTTAAACTAGACGGAAATTTCCCTTGTTGAATACAAAGGTTATAATATATATGTATGTTAGTGACTCAGTGATATATGGTATGGCCATCTTTAAGACAACGCTACTAATACCATCATGGCCAGACGTACCTTTATTCTTTAATAATAAAATGTTCTCCCCGATGTCATGAATTGTTAAGAGCGGAACAGTGAATGAGGTGTCAGGACTGAGCCTTTCTGCGCAGAACGTCTTTAACTTTTCCGACACAACAGATGCATGAGCGGGGGACGTATTCTTAAGTACTTTACTAGCAGTGGAAAGAAAATGCTGATTGAATACATCAGACGATATTTTTGTACATTGTGCGGTATTTTTAGACGCCACACAGACACAATATCTTTTTTTGTCGTCTATAAGACGATAAAAATGCGATCTCTGAGCTTTTCTTGCTAAGTGTTTTACGTAGTTTCTGTGCTTCCGAAACTGAAGCTGCAAAATGTTGTTTCGTTTATATTCATTTCTGACTTGCATGGCAAACTTGATTTCTTTACTTAACCAGGCAGGAACTTGGGGGTTCTTTGCCCTTTTCTCTCTGAATGAAGCATGTTTATTTAGAGCACCAAGGAACAATCTGTACCACTCAGTCAGTGCGTCGTCAGGGTCATTATGGTGATAGACGATATCAAATGGCGGGTGACTCAGATCATAAAGAGAGAGTTCTCATGTTTTATTTGAGCGATTTATAAAATACATGTACTTGCTGCTGTTATCTTTTCTTCTTTCTGGCTTTGACATTTCGCTGGAAGATTTAAAGTTCCATACTGTAAGCCTGTCCCGCTTAACGCACACGGAGGTTGACTGTATCATTGATATGTGTGTATAGGTAGCGTTTTGTTTGAGGTGGCAGTTGTGGCCTCATCTTTAAGTTTGGTGCCCATGTGCATGTGGCCACCAGTACAATTTACGGAACTGATGGCAGCATGTGCAGGCTAGTTCATGGTATCACTGATCAGTGTGTACTGGGCAGCAAATTGTTTGAAGTGATCAGTGGTGGCATCATCCATGATGTATGTGTGCATTTGGCCACTGGTACTGTTTTACGGGAAAGTGGCGCAGTGGTTAAGGCGTCTGCCTCCAATGCCAAAGGTGCGAGGTTCGATACCGGGTTTCGGCGTTGGATTTTTCTCCTCTGGTGTCACCGTCTGGGCAGTGGGCAGATGTTCACATCTGCACGGGACATAGACGACCCCCGGCCCCCACGAGCCCCCTGCTGCCTTGCAGGCCTGGCCGCTTGGCTGCGGAAAGGCTAAGGGAGGAAACCCCTGACATCAAAGCCCCCGTGTCTCCGGGGAAGGCTTTTGAGCCAGAGACTAAGACAAGGACAGTCTGATATAAAACCTACGACCCGAGGACCTCGATGCCACCGTCCCAGCTTGCTAGGCCATGGCAAACGAACCAAGGGTTTAAAGGGTGGGGCCAGTACTGCGCACACTGCACTCCATCAAAAAGCTCCACCGCGCAGGCTTTAGGAAACGCCCACGGACTATGACACTGAACTTTCCAAGTCCTGTAGCGATGGGCAAGGGGCAAAACGGCAGGTGAAAGATGTCACTGGAAGCCGCAGTCTCAAACCTGCATGCAGGCGGTTCAGGATATTGGTCGCCTGATGTTGACCTGGGGATGACAACGTCACTCGGCACACCCTGAACGACCAAGCAGCCTTCTCTAGGGACAGCACTGCTTGCTCCACACGGAGAGGGGCCTAGAAAATGTGGCCTAACCAAAGCTCATCCCCTCGTAACCCCAGTTGGCTAGCCGCGGTCAACGGGCATCTTCTCATGCGGTCAGAAAACAAGAAAAAACAATGGATCCACTCTCATGACGACCACGACCGGACTCAACGTAGCATGCTGGAACATCCGAACCATGCTCGACACAGCAAACAGCGGACGCCCTGAACGTCGCTCCGCCCTCATTGCCCATGAATTGCGGAGGTTAAACATCGACATCGCCGCGCTCAGCGAAGTACGCCTCCCGGAGGAAGGCAGCCTCCAAGAACTTGGCGCTGGCTACACCCTCTACTGGTCAGGCAGGCCTGCATCAGAAAGACGGCTCTCAGGCGTGGGCTTCATGGTGAAGACCCCCATTGCGACTAAGTTGGAAAACCTACCAACGGGTCACTCCGACCGCATCATGTCCATGCGCCTCCCACTGAGACACCAGCAATACGTCACCCTTCTCAGTGTGTACTCCCCAACCCTCCTGGCAGAGCCTGCAGAAAAAGACAAGTTCTACTCTGACCTGCGCAGTCTCCTGCAGAGCACCCCTGCAGACGACAAAGTCATCATCCTTGGCGACTTCAACGCCAGAGTGGGCCAAGACTCTGAAACCTGGAAAGGAGTCCTCGGCAAGCATGGCGTTGGGAACTGCAATGACAATGGTCGCCTACTGTTGGAGCTCTGTGCAGAGCAGCAACTTGTCATCACCAACACCACTTTCCAGCAAAAGGACAGTCGAAAGACCACCTGGATGCATCCTCGCTCCAAGCACTGGCACCTTATCGACTATGTCCTAGTGCGTCAGAGGGGCCGCAGTGACGTCCTCCTCACCAGAGTGATGCCCAGCGCAGAGTGCCACACTGACCACCGCCTTGTTCGCTGCAAACTCAGGCTCCGCCTCAAGCTGAAACCCAAGAAAGGCGGCCCTCCCAAGAAAAAGCTTGATGTTGCCAGCCTTCAACGTGACGACAAGAAAGCTGCCCTTCAGGTCGATTTACAGCGCATGCTCAAAGACACAGTTGATCCAGCAGACTCCTCTCCTGAAACACTCTGGGAACAATTGAAAACTGCTATTGTAAAATCCTCTGTGGAAGTCTTGGGCTTTGCTAGAAAGAGGAACAAAGACTGGTTTGACGAAAACGATGTAGAGATCCAAGAACTTCTAGCAAAAAAAAGAGCCGCCCACCAGGCCCACCTAGCCCAGCCTTCCTGCCCTGTGAAGAAGTCTGCCTTCCGCCTCATCTGCAGCAGTCTCCAGCTCAAGCTTAGAGAGCTCCTGAACGAGTGGTGGTCCAGACTCGCACAGAGGACCCAGCTCTGCTCTGACAACGGTGACAACAGGGGCTTCTACGAAGCACTGAAAGCAGTGTATGGCCCTAGGCACCTGGTACAAAGTCCCCTGCGAAGCGCTGATGGACAGGCACTCCTCACAGATAATACCTCCATCTTGAACCGCTGGTCGGAATACTTTCAGGACCTCTTCGGCGCTGAACGCACTGTTCAAGAAACAGTCATCCTCCAAATCCCACACCTTGCACTAAAGGTTGAATTGGACGAACCGCCCACCGCCGAAGAGACCCTCACAGTCATCCACCAGCTCAAGAGGAGTGGCAAAGCAGCAGGCATTGACGGAATCCCGCCAGAGATCTGGAAACATGGAGGCCCAGCACTGCACAACAAGCTCCACGACCTCTTTCTCTGCTGCTGGGAAAAAGGAACACTACCAAAGGATCTCCGTGATGCAGTCATCATCACCCTGTACAAGAACAAAGGAGAGAAGTCCGCCTGCTCTAATTATCGTGGAATTACCCTGCTGTCCATTGCCGGGAAAATTCTCGCAAGGTTGCTCCTGAATCGGCTGGTACCTGCCATCGCTGTAGACCACCTCCCAGAGGGCCAGTGTGGCTTCAGAGCAAACAGGAGCACCACCGATATGGTCTTTGTGCTGAGACAGCTTCAGGAGAAGTGCCGCGAGCAGAACAAAGGGCTGTACGTAACGTTTGTCGACCTAACAAAAGCGTTTGACTGTGAGCAGGCAAGGTATGCGGCAGATCCTGGAGCGACTAGGTTGTCCCCCAAAGTTCCTCAACATGATCGTCCAGCTCCACGAGGACCAGCAAGGCCAGGTCAGACTAAACAGTGACCTCTCAGAACCATTCCCCATTCGCAACGGCGTGAAGCAAGGCTGCGTGCTGGCACCGACCCTCTTCACCATCTTCTTAAGCATGATGTTGAAGCAGGCCACAGTGGACCTCGACGATGACGACGCAGTGTACATCAGGTATCGTCTCGATGGCAGCCTGTTCAACCTCAGACGACTGCAGGCCCACACGAAAACCCTAGACCAACTGATTCGTGAGCTGCTCTTCGCTGATGACGCTGCCCTCGTTGCACACACAGAGAGAGCCTTGCAGCGCATTACGTCCTGCTTCGCAGATGCTGCGCAGCTCTTTGGACTTGAGGTCAGTATGAAAAAGACAGAGGTCCTTCATCAGCCGGCACCCAAGGAAGAGCATCGCCCTCCCCACATCACCATCGGCGAGTCCGAACTGAAGTCTGTACACCAGTTTACCTACCTTGGCTGCATCATCACGTCAGACGCCAAGCTGGACAAGGAGCTGGACAACAGGCTGGCAAAAGCGAACAGTGCTTTCGGTCGACTATTCAAGCGGGTGTGGCACAATCAACAGCTGAAAAAAGGCACCAAGATCAGCGTGTACAGAGCTGTCGTCCTCACCACCCTGCTGTACGGTTCCGAGTCCTGGGCCCTCTACCGCAGCCAACTACGACTCCTCGAACGCTTTCACCAGCGCTGCCTGCGTACCATCCTCAGCATTCACTGGAGTGACTATGTCACCAACGTCGAGGTCCTTGAACAGGCGGAAACTGTGAGCATCGAGGCTTTGCTGCTGCGGACACAGCTTCGCTGGGCGGGGCACGTCTCCAGGATGGAGGATCATCGCCTACCCAAGATCACTCTGTTCGGCGAGCTCGCCACTGGACACCGAGACAGAGGGGCACCAAAGAAGAGATACAAAGACGGTCTCAAGAAGTCGCTTAGTGCCTGCCAAATCGACCACCGCCAGTGGTCTTCGCTTGCTGCGGACCGTGACACCTGGCGCTCCACCATTCACAAGGCAGCCGTCTCCTTTGAGGACTCTCGCAGAGCTAACCTTAAGGACAAGCGGCTTAGAAGAAAAAACAGAGTTGTCGTAACTCAGAACCCTGACCAGACCTTCCCCTGCAGCCACTGTGGTCGAACCTGCCTGTCCCGGATTGGCCTCCGCAGCCACGAAAATGCCTGCAGACGACGTGGGCAAGCCCTATAGAATCTTCGTTCGCGAAGTCAAGCCAAGAAGAAGAAGACTGTTTTACAAAGGTGCTGTTTACAGAACTAGTGGCTGCGTGTGCATTTTAATTTAGCTATTGTTATCAGGTGTGGCCTCATCTCAAAGTTTTGGTACCCTTGTGCATGAGACCAACAGTACTTTTCACAGAACTGATGGCTGCATGTGCAGTGTGATTACTGTACACATGAGATTTGTTGGTGGGCAGCTAAAATACAGGCAGTCAATACAAGTCACAATCTTATCCTCAAGTCTATATGTAGGTTATACAGTCCACTAATGCCCATCAGTATACAATTGTGCATGTCTTTGGTGGGTGTTCTGCGGCTTTGTGTGTGTATGTGGGGTGGGGTGGGGTTGGGAGTGGGCAGTATGGCACCTATTACCATGTATGTGTATGTTCTCATGTTGTAAGCTGATGTGTATGTGCAAAACCTACATTACAAACAAACAAACAAAAATAAATAAATAAATAATTTAAATAAATAGTTAGTTATTTTGGGTTTAACGCCAAGCAAGCAACTAAGTCCATCTCACGGTGGTTAAATAAATAAGATACAGTAAGTCAAAGATACCTGGGACATATGACATATGCATGCTAAGTAAAGGACAGATTATGAACATGCACAGATGTACATTCTTTTGGTGGGTGTTCTGCGGTTTTGTGTGTATAACTGGAGTGGGGTTGGGAGCGGGCGGTTTGGCGCCTATTGCCATATTATTTTGTGTATGTTCCTATGTTGTATGCTAATGTGTATGCACAAAACCTACATTACAAAATAAATAATAAATAAATAAATAAATAAATAAATTTATTTAACAGATTTAAATAAATTTAAATAAATAAATAAATAATAATTTAAATAAATAAGGCAAAGGTACCTGAGACATATGAATGCTAGGTAAAAGATAGATTATGAACATGCACAGATGTGCATTTCTTTTGGTGGGTGTTCTGCGGTTTTGTGCGTGTATGTGGGGTGGGGTTGGCAGCGGGCGGCATGGCACCTATTAACATCTCTATATGTGTATATTTTCTTGTTGTTTGCTCAGTGATGTGTATGTACAAAACCTGCATTACAAACAAACAAAAATTAAATAGTCTTTTGGGTTTAACGCCGAGCAGGCGACTAACGCCATCTCATGGCAGTTAATAAATAAGATAAAGTAAGTCAAAGATACCTGGGACATATGAATGCTGAGTAAAGGATAGATAATGAACATGCTCAGATGTGCATGTCTTTTGGTGGGTGTTAAGCGGTTTTGTGTGTGAATGTGGGGTGGGGTGGGTTTGGGAGCTTGCGGTATGGCACCTATTACCATAAATGTATGTGTATATTTTCTTTTATGCTGATGTATACAACCTCTATTACAAACAAACAAAAATAAATAATAAATTTAAATAAATAAATAAAATAAAGTAAGTCAAAGATACCTGGGACATATGAATACCAAGTAAAGGATAGATTATGAACATGCATAGACGTGCATGCCTTTTGATGGGGGTTTTGTGTGTGTATGTGGGGTGGGGAGCAAGTGGTATGGCACTTATTACCATATATGTGTACATTATGTTCTCATCTTGTATGCAGATGTGCATGTGCAAACATTCATCACAAACAAATAAATAAATAATAAATTTAAATAATAAATAAATAAAATAAGTCAGAGTTACCTGGGACATATGAATATGCATGCTAAGTAAAGGATAGATTATGAACATGCACAGATGTACGCGTGTTGTAAAAGGTTTTCCTTTCCTCTCCTTGGTAGCCACCACCATACCACTAGTGATCATGTGCATCAACGAATTCCTTCCATCCATAATTAAAAGATAATAATAAATAAATATGTAAGTAAATACATAAATGAATCAATAATAAACAAATAAAACTAAAATGGAGATGGCTGCTATCTGTATTGTGTCTCATGCAGTCCTGATAAAGCTTGATCATAAGAGTTCTTGTGAGTACTTGAGTGCGGATTGGTTGAATGGGTTGCAAAACAAATATTTCTAAATTTAGTTCAGCTGAACAAGGTGATTTAGTTGGAAACGGTTCGGAGATGGATTTCAGTCTGCCTGGTTTGTGCATAAGACCAGACGGATAAGACCGTGCTTGACCAGTTAAAAATCCCGTCTCCACTAATCACAGAGCCGTTTAGCTGGGAAACAGACGAACAACATGCATGTTGTATTTAGGCAAAAAGTTGTCAGAATGTTGAAGATGGTCGGCAGACAGAATGCAAAACATGCACAAAGCGAGTTTACTTTCGATATGCTTTCCCCCACACCCCACAAAGACCGAGTTCTATGGGAAAGGATGTTTTCAAGACCAGGGGAAATAACGTTGATAAAATGTACTTCAAAGTTCAAATCCAAAATAATCTCTGTCTTACTTCAGGAGCAAAGTAAACCTGCATCAACCGTGCGCGTCTGATTGATTTTTTTCGAAGGCATATCGCTGACTGCCATTTTGAAACTAGCGACGCGAGTATGCTTGCGGCATTTAAAATATTACTTTTAAAATTATTTTATCGTAAATATGTATATATGTTTACATGCTCATGATTTTAATTTACTCACTGGAATAAACTTGTAACTTGTATGATTGACATTTTCAATGTTATGCACAAAAGAAATGTTTTGCACCTTATCCTGGCCGCGTACGAGGACTGGTTCCCTCAAAGTGAACAGGTAGTTTTCGAAAAACACTTCTGCATCCTAAGGACAAATATTGTTGTTACGCATAAACCATATGGCATTAGTACTTTCGTTATGTACCTGCAAACCATTGTTACTCTTTTTGACGAACTGCTTACCTCTGCAGAAATTGCGCAATCTGCTAGACTAATGGCCTTGCAAATCATGCACGGGGTAAGCACCATAAAGTGGAGATGATGTGACAGTGGCGTCGCTTTCCTCCCCTTTGTCTCTTTCGTGCTAATTCTTTTAACTCATTCAGCCCGATGACCGTATTTCCCAAATTTTGGAGGCGTCATCTAATGACTATGCCCCAGTTGCAGGAGTTGGACCGACCATGATAATTCAAGGGCAGTGACAGATTAGCTTGGCGCCGACAGGCGCCAAGCTAATCTGGCACTACCCTTGAATTATAATGGTCGGCCCATCTGCTGTAGTGCGTCAGGGCTGAATGGGTTAAACCACAACGCTTTCGCTGCATAATCTACCTGTGACAAACAGAATATCTTGTCGCTGCCTTTTCACGTCCAGCATCATCAACGGGGAATTTGCTAGAGACGTGGATTTTCATCTTCCACAATTCCTTAACTCTAAAATTTTCTTTCTCCATATTATTGACTATTAATGCGTTGGGTGTCGGTACCGGTTTTTGTCGCGATGATTCCTTGCAAGGAATCTTCTTGTGAAAACCCGCTACCGACAAGACAAAGGGTTAAGAGAGTTTGTTTGAGTTCCTGAGTCTATAATACGTGCATCATCTTAGACTTGTTTCGTTGCAAACGACGAGATTTATCTAAAATAAGTACACTTCAGTACTTCATAGATCTGTGTGAAGGGACATATAGGTCGTTTGACATCGGAACCCAAATATCTCCACGTTGTGAGCTCCGATGTCAAACGGCCTTTACCACAAACAAATCGAAAATGTCATATGTCAAAATAAGAACAGAAACAATCAAATGATCCATTCGGTGAAATAAGAGTTTTCCGATTCAATGCCGGGAAATTATACACACAATCAAACTTACATACATATAGATCCTCATAAGCCTCCGGCAAATGCGGGGCTCATAAGGATCGCATCCTCATGCTGAGAAAATGTCTCCATTTTCTTGGGAAAACGGGAGTTGAATTAATCCAATTAGTCCCGAGGCAGTTCAGCAGTAGGTGGATCGACCATGATAATTCAAGGGAGGTGCCAGATTAGCTTGGCGCCATCACGCGCCAAGCTAATCTGGCACTACCCTTGAATTATCATGGCCGATCCATATCCTGCAGCTGGTACATAAGTCGCCCGATGTCACCGCTCAAAAATTGGGAAATTTGGACTTGCCGCTAAATTGGTTAACACAACGGAACACTATCTGAGCCCATTGGCAGGTAAGGGGTTAAACCCTTTTTCCTTTACGCATTTTGTGTATGAAAAGAAAAGGGGAGACTGCCAGTGCTAATAATTTAGGAAGACTACCAAGTAGGTAAAGCACTGTCAGGGGAGAGAATTGTGCATTATCGACCAATGATCATAGATCTAGTTTAGTCAAAGCACAAAAAAAAAGATAGGAAAGAAGGGTGTGCTAAATAATTGACTGGAAGCAATAAATATGGAAGATCCCCCCTCACCCCCCCCCCCCCCTCACCCGAATGGGGGGTGGGGGGGGGGCGTATCACATATTTTCACTGGATTTCCAGCCCTTTGTTGCATGGAAATTTAGATCTAGGTCCTCCAAGGCGGGGGGGGGGGGGGAGGGGGGGGGGGCAGATTGTTTAGCCGGTGTGGACACCTGTCTAGGCGATCTCGTCAGCACACCATCAGGAACTTCTGCCTACCTGCAAAGACAACCACATATTTTTTACTGTGGTGTCTGCAGGGGCATACATTCCTTGCCTCCACCTAGAGGCTTTTAGTGTATGTTCTGTCAAGTAATAAAACAAGACAACATATTCATGTACACTTGCCTTTAAGACCGGACCCCTGTAACCCATGAGTTAGAGGGTGCATGAACTTACATATTCGAGACGTGTAGCATTCGGACGCGCAGCAAGAAAGCCGCGTACCCGGACGCTGAGCGTCTCCAATGTGTTAATCTCAAAGAGCCGACTGCGAGGAACGATGTCATCTGACCTGATCGCTACCACCATGATTACGGGCCCACGCGGCAAGAGGCATAGATCCTCGTGAGCCCCTGCATTCGCAGGGGCTCATGAGGATCTATGCCTCTTGCAGATGGGCTAGTTTCACCGCAGGCCTCCACAGTCCTAGCGTCGCCAACTAGTTCCAAACTGGCGCCGTCACCGTCATGAACTGTTCATCAAGGGACGTAACCTGCGTCAACTACACGTGTACATTGCTTCCCTTTATGATAAAACTCACATTTTATTGGACATTATGTGCCCTGTGAAGGCGAAACACAGTAAGTCCATTTTTTAAAAAAAAATGCAAAACGAGTTTTTCACTGTCTCTATCCATCTATCCTCGCGCTGGGACCATACGGCGTTGAGGCGCGTCCCCTGGGTGGTGGATAGGGGGTCCCTCATGAGAGGGGTGCACCGAATGAAATAAGGTGCCGTGAACCAACATGGTCTAAGGGAAGGTGACCCCGACAGAAAACCCCTGGTCCTCCTAGTAAGGGGGTTGGGCGTGGGGGTAGCTTCCCCACCCTGCAAAAAAGGAAATAGCTACAAAAACGCCGACGAAAAGATTAACAGTGCCTTTAGAACTAAGAAAAAGCTAAAGCTGAACGTCATCCAGTGTTATGCGCCCACCAATGACAGCGACGAGGAAGAGAAACAAGAGTTCTACGACCGACTCCAGAGTGCCGTGGACAAATGTGCGGAGCGAGACATCACCATCGTCATGGGCGATTTTAATGCCAAAATAGGGGAGGACAACACCGGATACAAAGAGGTGATGGGGAGACAGGGACTAGGCTCGGAGATGAGTGAGAACGGGGAGAGGTTTGTAGACTTTTGTGCTCTAAATCGACTTGTCATTGGAGGCAGCATCTTCCCACACAGAAGAATACACAAAGCAACTTGGGTCTCACCTGACCATACAACAGAGAACCAAATAGACCATATCTGCATTAGCAAGAAATTTAGAAGATCCCTTCAAGATGTTCGAGTGAGGAGGGGAGCAGATGTCGCCTCAGACCACCATCTGCTTACCTTAAGAATGAAGCTCAAGCTAAAGAAAAGCCGCACGGAGACAACAAGAAGACAGCGCTATAATGTAGGCCTCCTGAGAGAAACTGGAGTTAGAGAAGAGTTCAAACTGGTGCTGTCCAACCGGTTTCAAGCGCTACAGGAGCTAGTAAATGAAGAGGAGGCGGTCACCACAGAGCAGCAGTGGAAGGCAGTTAGAGAGGCGCTGAACTCAACCTGCAAAGACACTGTAGGGTTCAGGAAACACCACCACAAGGACTGGCTGTCGGCACAGACCTTGAAGAAGATAGAAGCGAGGAAGCAGAAGAAAGCAGCGGTCAACAACAGTCGCACGAGAGCAGCCAAAGTAAGGGCACAGGGGGAATACTCGGAAGCCAACCGCGAGGTGAAGAGGAGTATCAGGGCAGACAAGAGGGCCTACACAGACAGCCTGGCAGCAGAGGCAGAAAAGGCAGCAGGCAGCGGCAACATGAAACAGCTCTACGACATTACCAGAAGATTGTCGGGCAAGTATGGCCATACAGAAAGACCAGTAAAAGACAAAGAAGGCAAGCCTATTGCAGACAGAGCAGACCAACTCGACAGATGGGCCGAGTATTTTGAAGAGTTACTGAACAGACCTAGCCCACCCGACCCCCCCCCCCCCCCCCCCCGACATCCAGCCGGCAGAGACCGACCTACCCATCAGCTGTGACAGACCCAGCCGGGAAGAGATCAGAAAAGCAGTGGCATTTTTGAAGAATGGCAAAGCAGCAGGGCCAGATGGCATCCCAGCGGAGTCTCTGAAAGCAGACCTAGAGACAACAGTTGAGATGCTGTACCCACTGTTTGGAAAGATCTGGGAAGAGGAGGTGATGCCAGCTGACTGGAAGGAGGGGTACCTAATCAAGCTTCCCAAGAAAGGCGACCTCAGCAAGTGTTCCAACTACAGAGGAATCACCTTGCTGTCAGTACCAGGAAAGGTCTTCAACAGGATCATCCTAGAGAGAATGAAGAGCTCCGTTGACCCCCAGCTGAGAGACCAGCAAGCAGGATTCAGGAAGAACCGATCATGTACAGACCAGATCGCCACTCTCCGCATCATCGTGGAACAGTCTCTGGAGTGGAGCTCCCCGCTGTACGTCAACTTTGTGGATTATGAGAAAGCATTTGACAGCGTGGACCGAGAGACTCTGTGGAAACTCCTACGACACTACGGTGTACCCACAAAGCTCGTCCGCCTGATCAAGAGCAGCTATGATGGCATGACATGTCGCGTGATCCACGAAGGGCAGTTCACCAGAGAGCTCCAGGTCAGAACTGGTGTCAGGCAGGGGTGTCTGCTGTCTCCATTCCTCTTCCTACTGGCCATAGACTGGGTCATGAAGATGACCACAGAGCACAGACGAAGTGGAATACAGTGGACACTGTGGACACAGCTTGACGACCTCGATTTTGCAGATGACTTGGCATTACTGTCTCACACCCATCAACAAATGCAGGACAAGACCACGAGGCTTGCTGACATCTCGTCCCAAGTGGGCCTCACCATTCACAAACAGAAAACAAAGACAATGAGGCTGAACGCAACCAGGGAAGAACCAGTCTTGCTTGCTGGCACCCCGTTGGAGGAGGTGGAGTCCTTCACCTATCTCGGGAGCATCATAGACAAAAAAGGCGGCACTGTTGCAGATGTCAGAGCACGAATTGGTAAAGCCAGAGCAGCCTTTCTCCAGTTGAAAAAAGTGTGGAGTTCCAGAGAGCTGTCACAACACACCAAAGTCCGGATTTTCAACTCCAATGTAAAAGCAGTTCTCCTATATGGAGCAGAGACATGGAGATTGACAAAAACCACAGTCAACAGAGTACAGACCTTCATGAACAGTTGCCTTAGAAGAATTTTGAAAATCCACTGGCCAGAGAAGATCAGCAACGTCAGACTCTGGGAGAGAACAGAGCAGATAACAGCAGAGAATGAAATTGGACGAAGAAGATGGGGATGGATCGGTCACAGTCTGAGAAAGCCAGCTTCCAGTATCACTAGGCAGGCATTGTCATGGAACCCCCAGGGAAAGAGGAAAAGAGGTAGGCCGAGAAACTCCTGGCGTCGAGACCTCCAAGCAGACATCAAGAGACTGGGAACCACCTGGAGTAGAATCGAAGGAGAAGCACAGGACAGGAGTTGCTGGAGGTCTCTCGTCGACGGCCTATACCCGGGTAGGGGTGACAGGCGTAAGTAAGTAAGTAAGTATCCATCTATCTATCCCGTAGTCTTGCCGACTGTTGGGACACCACTGATGACTTGGCAACCTGCTCCCTTCATTCCACTGTTCTCTTCCATTCTTAGTGTGTCGCTTAGCTTCAGTCCTGCCCACTCTGAGATATTGTCCTCCCATCCTTTTCTCTGTCTTCCTCTCCTTCGTCCTTCTTACACAGTGCCTTGCAGGATTGTCTTGGCAATCCCTGCTGATCGCGTTACATGCCCATACCACTTCAGTTTGCGTGTTTTTCACAATGGCTAATAGGTCTTCAAAGGGCCCGGTGGCTGGCCTGATTCTGCTTCCCACTTCCTCGTTCGTGATAATGTACGAAATGCCAAGCAGCCTTCGAAAACATCTCATTTCAGTGGCTTGTATCCTTCTTTCTAGGTCTGCTGTTAGGGTCCATGACTCACAGGCATATAATAACACTGAGACGACTAAGGAGCGCATCAGTCTGATCTTGGAGCAGAGTGTGATGTTTCTGTCCTTCCATATAGTCTTCAGTCTTGTCAGCGCTGTTGTTGTCTGCGCCATCCATTTCTTCATTATTTCTGGTTTTGGTCCTTCATTTGTCACAATGGCTCCTAAGTATTTGAATTTCTTAACTGTTTCCAGTTTTTGGCCTCCAACCATGATTTTGGTGCCAATGCCACTGGCGTTATTGGTCATCAGTTTGGTCTTCTCTGCGCTGATTTCCATTCCAAACGCAATGGCTGTACTGTCCAGCTTTACCACCAGCTGAGCTAGCTCCTCCTCTGTTCCTGCAAGACCAACATTGTCGTCCGCGAAGCGCAAGTTCTTGATTGTTCTGCCTCCAATACTGACAGTTCCTTCATGATCTTTCAGAGCGTCTGTCATGATTCTTTCCAGGAAGATGTTGAACAGAGTAGGTGAGTGCAAGCAGCCTTGTCTGACTCCGACTGTTGTCCTAAACCAGTTTCCTAATTTGCCGTTGAAGCAGACTGCGTTAGTGGCCTTGTTGTAAAGGTTTTCTATTACTTTAATCAGGTTGGCATTGATGTTGCACAGCGTCATGGTGGACCAAAGGGCTGCATGCCACACCCTGTCAAACGCCTTCTTAAAATCCACAAAGACATGATAGAGGTCTTGCTTGTGCTGGAGGTACTTCTCACATAGAACTCTCAGGTTTAAGATCTGCTCAGATGTGCTGCGCCCTGGTCTGAAGCCTGCCTATTCCTCAGCTATGATTTCCTCTGCCTGTGGCTTCAGCCTGTTCAGTAGGATCTTTAACATGACTTTGCTTGGGTGGCATATTTTCACTGTATTACAATACAAATCTCGATTTTCACAAAAATGGACTTACTGTCTTTTGCCTTCATAGAAATAGACATATAGGAACATCAACCCCTTAAAAGAGCCAGAAGTACAGGAAGAAAGTTGTCGACTTGGAAGCTTGCCTTGTGTGACACTGCATGATTGAGTTGATTGAGTGATAGTAAATAGATGAAATATGTCTACATTGTTTTGTTTTGTTTTTAATTTTGTTAATCTCCCGCTGGTCTATGGCTGTAATAGCCTTATGGTAGTGTCACTGCGAAACGCGTTCCGCAGCTATTATTTTAGGGGTGGAGAGGGGGGGGGGGGTCGGCGGGTAGGTAGCCGCTTCAAGCGTGTGTGAGAACCCCTTCCACCTTCTCACCACCCGGGGAGAGGAATGGAGAACGGGGGAGGTGGGTGGGGGAGGTTGGTGGGGGGGGGGGGGGTAAAACTCCAGTAAATTTCATATAGCATTTGGCCTGGGGGAGCGGGGGGGGGGGGAGCGGGAGGGAACTCCTGGACACCCCTCCCCCACCCACCCACTCCCCATACCCCTCCCCACCCTCACCCCGATCTGCCCTTGCGATCTAAGCCAGCCAGAGACTAGAAACACATTCGAAGCGACACGACGAAGGAAACAACAGCTGCCAGCCCTAACTCCGCCAGAAACGGCGATCAAGACCCAAGACATCTATGTCAAGGGAGAACTACAAGGAAGAACTGAAAGTCATCGATGGTTTCCCACACCTGAAACAGGGTGGTTGAGACCCATTCCCCACGCCTGATAAAGGGTGGATGGAACGACTGAATACAACCAAGAAACCACAAGCAAGAAGGAGCTCTTCGACCATTCTCCCACACCTATAATAGGGTGGTTGAGACCCACTCCCACACCTATAATAGGGTGGTTGAGACCGACTCCCACACCTATAATAGGGTGGTTGAGACCCACTCCCACACCTATAATAGGGTGGTTGAGACCCACTCCCACACCTATAATAGGGTGGTTGGAACGCACTCCCCACACCTGAGAAAATGTGGATGGAACGAAAATCACCAATTAACACCACACGATCGACAAGCTAGAACAAGCGACAAACTACACTGCGATCCTTTTTTTTTTCTGCTACTTTAACAAGACACGTGTGAGCCAGCTACTCAACTGAGGCCACCAATCGGCCCTGCAGCCCCCACGGCAAAACCCTCTACTGAAGTGACATCTGTCATGAATCGCTACACGCTATGACGTCATACTGTTTGCTAAAAGACTTACCTCCCGCCAACGAGAAAGGCAAGCCACTTTGTCTACAACACGGACTAAGAATAGAGGAAACGGACATCGTCTACTTCACACCGACCACAAAACTACGCAGCACCAACTTTAATCTACAACACCAGGCAACACTGGTCACAAAGAACTCGTTCTAAAGCGCACACAAGTGAAAGGAGGACTGGAACGCTCGCAACAAGCGAGGCCAACTGATTCTGTGAAGCACTCGAAGAATTGAAGGCCCTTCTACAACGACAAAACCCGGCACCTACCACCAAAACGGTATACAATTCAGGCGGCCCAACAAGCCAACGGCAACAACAGCAATCAACGAAACGACAGCCACACCAAAACAGCAGCAACAGCTACAACAATAAGCTGATTTTAAAGCATCAACTGTGAGATATGCACCACGGCAACACTGCGTACCACCTACACAGAGGACAATACTAGAAACACTAGTCTGTCGTATGGAAGGCAACACAGCCGCACAAACAGCCGGCATCGTCTACAAACACGAATACACGGAGAATCAACAACAACAACAACACGGGGCCACTCAGTCTGGGATTGATCCGTCAAAACGGACGGATTAATAAACAAAGAATATGACTCCCACATCGATACACGCAAACTCTGCCCAACGGTTCCTTGTATCTTATCGCGGCTAAGCCCCGCTGAGCAGGAAATGATCTTGGAACGGACAGGCACAAGCGCCGAGGGAACAGAAGACGCAGCGATACAATCGGATCCCGACACAAGACTGGACCCTGCAAGGATTTGAAGCAATCATACTTGACATCAATAACACCGCATCAGGAATACTGCAAGGATTTGAAAGCGTTCATACTAGACATCTATAACACCGCGTCAGGAATACTGCAAGGGTTTGAAAGCGACCATACTGGACATCAATAATGCCGCGTCAGGACTACAGTTACATGCATGGACTACACGGATAACATGTCCTTATGTAAGGATGTAAATGCGACACACTGGGAGGAAGACAACAAGAAATGGACTGAGAATTGTAGGCCGGTTCCCTGATGAGTAAATCGGAGCCTGTAGTTACTAACTACGAATACCGATCGAAACGCCCCCGAGTGCTTCACATTCTTCTGCTCGGACATTTTGAGGCGTCGGGACCAGAGTGACCGGATGCATACCTGGGTGGGACCGGTCTTGCTCTTTTACCACTTTGGCAATGTGACGGCATACAACGTTGCGTGTCTGTGAAACGCTGCTCTCCGATCAATGCAGACGCAGTTTTGGCGCCAGTGGAGGAAAAGACATCAGCTGTTTCATTTCTAGCGTTAACTTGGAGAAGGCATTGATCATGATGGCTCCTGGGAAAAGCGTGTCTCTGTTCTACAAAGACTGATAAATAGAGAACATTGCCTGACACGATGTAAGTCTCTTAGACCATGACAGCTCGATGTTAGTATATTAGCGCCTAGGAGATTTGTTCATTATGAAGTTTAACATGACGAAATGCGAGCCAGATGCCAGTCGACGCAAATTGTCTTTAACAAAAAAAAAATCATTGTTAATTTAGCTTCAAAGACCCCCCCCCCCCACCCACCACCCCAGGAGTTACATGGATACTAAGTGGTCTCCGCAAGAGGTATAGATCCTCATGAGCCCCAGCAACTGCGGGGGCTCATGAGGATCTATACCTCTTGCATCTGGATGGTATTCAGTGTTTTGAAGGGGTTTAATGTGAGCTGTTTGCTTCGATAAGTTGCTCAAGCTTTGACTACAAGTTGTCTCTGGACGGTCAAGGTTCAGATGGCTGTGGCGTCTTTGTGGCCGAGGTAAATATGTCCGTGGCACGAATGCCTCCACTTTGTGGTGGTAATTATCTCAGCCTTGTTTTACAGCGTCGATACTTCAGGTGTTTTCTTGGAGAGGATGGTTTTTATGACTCGTTTTCGTCCTCTCTTTTATGTTCTTATTTATTCTCTTATTTGAAAAAAAATTCTTCAATTTTTTTTCTACATACATTTTGTTTCTTTTTTTTTCCCTTGAGGAAGAAAAAGAAACAAAATTTATGTAGAAAAAAAAGCGAAGAAACGAAAAGGAAGGGAATTTTTTTTCCAGCTCATCTACCGTTAATCTCAGCGCATACAATTTTTTTCAACCATCTCCTCCAAATGGGGGGAGCTGGGTGGCTCGGTGGTAGAGCCTTCGACTCTCGTCCGAAAGGTCGTGGGTTCGAACCCAGCTGGGGCACAACATTTGTGCAGACCTCTTGTTGGTGCCCCGTCTTTGAAATCACCTTCGTGGTGGACAAAGACGCTAAAGCTCTTTAACGTTTTCCTCCAAAGGGACGCCACCTATCTCTGCGGTTTTCGTCTCTGCGCTGCGCTCACGCCGACACTTTTCTATTTCTAACTACCTTCCTTCTCTCCTCTGTTTTCATCTCTTGTTCTTTGAAGAAAATGAACGTCACATAGCTGAGCTCTCGAGCCGATATTTTTCTAGCCAGGACGTCTGGAACCCACACCTGAAGTGCCTTGTGACACGCCATGTCGTCCACTTCTTACCTGGCAAACCTGTTTTTTCTTCCAATGTCAGCTGCGGGAGAAGGATCCAGGTGATGCTCAAGAGCCCAGCTCGTCCCTCCCCCCTTCTTCCCCCTTCACTCCGCCCCCTATCTCCCATCCTTCCCACCTCCCAACCCACCCCTACTCTCCTGTCTCTTTTACCTGGCTGCGGCCACATCAAAGTTTTGTTTTAAGAGAAGCAAGCCATTAGCTTTTTTTTTTTTTTAGTTGCGCGGATGATGGGAGTGGAGAGTGACGCTTGCGTGGCTTTCAGTCTGGTCTTGTTTTGTGAGGTTAGCTGTGCATTGCAAAGGCAAATGCTGCTGTTTTGTTGCGACCAGAAAAAGACATGAGCTCAGGGAGACACTTGTAATTTTAACCCTTTCTGGCAGTGCCGAGAAAACGTGAACACGATCCAACTGCAAGAGACATAGATCCTCATGAGCCCCCGCGACTGCGGGGGCTCATGAGGATCTATGCCTCTTGCTGAGACCCATGTTAAGTTTATTGGACGGTTGTGGCTTTTGGTAGTTGGGTGAACAAAACAAAAATGTACGTACAGTGGCTTGGGACGGATTAACCCATGTTTACAGTACTGGTGGCTAGATGCACAAGGGGTATACCCTTTGGCCGTCGGTAACAATTCTGTCGCGATGATTCCTGCAAAAACCGCTATCGACCAAGGCCTTTTACGTCTCCCAGATCCTTTGAGTTACTGACGCCGCACTGCCCAGTAAAGGGAAAAAGACATCAAGCCCATTTTTGTGAAAAGGGAAATGTTCATTGCAATGCAATGAAAATGTTGCTACTTGTAAAAATAGATTTACTTTCTTTTGTCTACACAGGGCCGCATCTCTTTCCACTGTAGGTCGAGAAATCAGAATCAATTTTGCTCACTTATTTTCATCCGTTTTTATTCGTCTCTTTCGCGTTTTGTTATTGTTGTTGTGGTTGTTGTTTATGATGATGATTATGATTATGATAATGTATTGTTCTTGGAGTTCTTGTTTTGCTGGTGGCGTTGCTGTTAGGTCGTCGGTGTTTAAATAGAATATTCTTGTACCTCTTGAAACCCCTGGAATACTTCCCCCTCCTCCCTCACTCCTCTTCCATCACCCACCCCCCCCCCCCCCAAACCCCTGCCTCATCAATACCTCTGATTTGGTAAAAAAAAAAAAAATAATAATTCAACTCATAATAAGCAATTTTAACCCATTCAGCCCCAACGCACATCAACAGGAGATGGAGCGACCACGGTGATTCACGAGTGGTGTCGCATTAGCTTGGCGCCATCAGGCTCCCATCTAATCTGGCACCACCCTTGAATTATCATGGTCGAGCCATCTCCTGCAATTGGTGCATAGTCGTCAGGTGGCACATCCACGGGCGGCCCTGGGGTTAGAATGGGTTACGTCAGTGTTTCACAAACGGAGGAGGTGATCAGGCTTTCCATCTGCAAATGAGGCGGTATTGTGTAGTTGGATGCAGATAGCGAGGTGGTAGGGCGAGTGATGAGCCAAGAAAAGTGGTTTGCTGGTAGACTGGAATCACATACAGTCACGCTAGTGCAACCTAATGGGAATCTATACGTGAAGCTGCCTGTTTTGGACGCAATTTACCCAGTACACAAAGGTCTTCGGGCCCACTACGGCCGCAGTGGGCCCGCGCACTGCGTGCGTCGTGCGCCCGAAGACGTTTTGCTACTGGGATAAGGACATCACAACGACGGCAGGGGTAGGTCGTTACTGAGCCAGAGAGAGAAGGACTCGGCTCTCGTCCGTTTGGCGTCTTGTGAGATAATGACAAGCACGTACAAAATAAACAAGTCCGCGTGTAAAATATACACACGCGGCACACTACACACACACGCCCGCACAACACACACACACACACACACACACACACACACACACACACACACACACGCACACGCACGCACACGCACACGCACACACACTGACACAAACAGACGCACACTGACGCGCACACACACACAAACAGACGCACGCACTCAGGCACTGACACACAAGCACACACACACGCACACACACATACACGCACATACAAGCACACACACACACACACACACACACACACACGCGCGCGCGCGCGCGCGCGCACACACGCAATTAATGCACTTGTTAGAATCTACACAGTCGTGATTTACACTCATTACAATGTATCGTGCTTGTGAAAGAAATCATAAGCTTACGAAAATGTGAGCGACACTTGCAAGTATATGAACACACATTGAAGATGAAAAAAAAAAAAAAAAAAAGCTTTTGAAGGTCATATAATGAAATAAATCTGCCCAAAATATGGACATGTCCATTCGTTAACAAGTGGCGTACACTCTCATAAGACCCTTCGACCGCAGGGGCTCATGAGAATTTATGGGATTGCGGGCTGAAACCCGTCTTTTTTATATTCTCATACTCATAATGGGGCAGTTATTCGACTATTACGGTATAAACAATAAATCTGGCATATTGTAGACATATCCATTCCAAAATAAGCGGTATATTCTTTCGAGCCTTTGTAGCCCAGCGAGCAAATGAGAATTTATCTGCTTGCCAGCCGGACTTACGTCATTATTATGAGCGAGAGCGTGATCATACTTCAGTCAAGGAGAGATACGTTCTGGTGAAATGAATCTGCCAAAAATACGGGCACTTCACTCTGACCTGCAAGTGATATCGATTCTCATAAGCCCCTGCATTCGCAGGGGCTCATGAGAATCTATGCCACTTGCTGTATTCCATCGGATCCTCATTTCGAGGGAGTCACGCTGCTGACTCTCCGACTGCTACGTTATGATGAAATGAATCTGGCAAAATATGGACATGCGTGCCGAAACCGACAAACAGCGCGAGAGGCGCGTGCCAAGGGGAAGTAAATCAGACGGCTCAGGATTATCTGCTCTTGCGATGGCGACAAAATGGCGGCTATGACACTGGCTTATGTCTTTTTGGATCACGCGGCGGCAGGAAGGATGTGCGTATGTGTCTGTTGTGTGAGAGTGTGTGTGTGTTAGTGTGTGTGTGTGTGTGTGTGTGTGTGTGTGTGCGTGTGTGTGTGTGTGTGGTGGAAGTGTGTATGCGTGTGTGTGTGTAGTGTAAGTGTGTGTGTGTGTGTGTGTGTGTGTTGTGTGTGTGTGTGTGTGTGTGTGTGTGTGTGTGTGTGTGTGTGTGTGTGTGTGTGTGTGTGTGTGTGTGTGTGTTGTTGTCATCTATGGTGAAATATTTCCCCAAATTGGGAGTTTTTCTCTGAAGACTACACACGTATCATATCAGAAGATGGATCGACTATGCCTAGTTCAAAGGTCCTGCCAAAATATTTTGGCGCCCTTAGGCGCCAAGCTATTGTGACACCACCCTTGAACTATCATGGTCGATCCACCACATATTGCCTCCAGCAACCAAGCTACGTTGGCTGCACTCCTGAACACAGTCCTAGCTCTCATGGTTCATCACCTACTATAGTGTTTTGGTCATTGCAGCTAGCGGGTTAAAAGTAAGAAAGACGTTGAATGGGTTAACTCTAACTGAAGCTTCTTTACTGGTTGTCCGTGTCTTTCCATCAGCATCAGAACTCGCACATCGCACAGCGTACGACGTGATCAGTAATACTTTGGCCCGCAATATTGCCGCCAGTATGCTTCATGCTATTACGTAAAGACCCGTGCGACATTTTACGATGACACATGTTTATGATATATTTACATCTTGTCTTAAGACCCTTCTTTTAGTCTGGCTGGCCAGATTTTTACCCATCCCGCCGTGAGATGGCCTTTACCGCCTGCTCGGCGTTAAACCCAAACATATAACTAACTAACTCATGCTATTACGTCCCTTTGCTCATCACGATTTATGGGATTTGCTCGCGCTATTTGCCAGCTTATCTGCAACGACCCATCCATCCATCCCAAGGAAAAGTCCATTGAAACGTGTAGGAAAGAAATGAAGACAATTCGCAGTGTCATTTCATTTTGATGGAAAATGGCGAAGGGTAATAATAGCTAGAAAAAGCTAACATTTGAAATAGCTATTATCTAAACTAAAAGAGCGGGAAAAACGGGTAATTAGCCATTGTTAAAGCAACATTTTTTGACACCAATGGAGCAAAATTGTTTGCTTTTAATTTCCAATATATGTCGTTCCGATACAACTTAATTTTTAGAGAACAAAAGGCAACAAATGATAATTAATAACGCTGTTATCGGTGCGTGCAAGCAAGCAAGCTAGCGCGCACACAACCATACACGTATGCGCACGCGCGCGCGCGCACACACACACACACACACGCACGCACACGCACATACACACACACCCAAACTCAAATACACACACAAAAACACACAATTACACACACACAAACACACAACCACACACACACACACCACACACACATACGCACGCACACACACACAAACAAATTACAGTCATTTATTACATGCACGTTTACGCGCGAGCGCACCACAACTATTAATCAGAACCCGTATTTTGTGGCCCAAACCCCATTTCGCTGTTTTCTCTGCAGTTGTCCCATCGTTTAGCTCGGCTAGCACTGACTAAAAGACCAAACACGTAGCGCAAAACTTCGTCGGTCCGATGTCGGCCCGCAGTGGGCCCGCGCACAGGTGTGCGCGGGCCCACTGCGGGCCGACGACGGCCCGATGGTCACATGCCCACTGGGAAGTTATCTCGCGGCAGGCCGGGCTGGGGGGGTCATAATCAAACAGGCGATAAATGCTCTTTTAGTCCTCACCCTTTTTATCGGACTTTGTTATGGGCGAACGAGTAAGCAAATGGTCCTCGGACCGACGACGGCCGCAGTGGGCCCGCGCATTGCCATGTGCTGGCCCACTGCGGCCGATGTCGACCCGAGGACCTTTGCTTACTGGACGGCACGTTTTGTTGCTCAGTTTTATTGTCTCAAATAGCGTCGTTATTTTTTTCAGATAAAGACTGCTGACCCGCATTTACGTACGGTCCGGTACATGTCGTAGAAGGTGGTTCCGCGACCACAGAATCTGAAAGACAGTGCCGGATTAACTTCACGCCTGAAAGCGCTCATCCAGTCTGTCACTTTCCTTGAACTTCTGGCGCTACGCAACTTTGGTCGTCTAAGCTGAGTGAGCTCTCTGATATATGCTCTCTTCGATTCGATCAACAATGGCGCGTGTGTTAGGCCTATATGATTTTACTTTTTTTTTTGGTGGAAAGGTTATTGGTGCCGTTGTTTCACTTATGGTAGTATAGTGTATCTGTGCGGCAGTGTTCAGCGTCTCAGGAAAAGTGGTAAAATACATGCATGCAATATTAGGTAAGTTGGGTGGCGCCGCACTGTCGCGACTCCCTGTCCTCTCATGGCACAATAAAGTTAAAAAATAAAAATAAAAATTATATATAAAAAGGTAGCCACACGGCCAATCAGTCCCTCCGCCTAGAGTCACTAATCTGCCCGTAAACAGAATCATGCTCATTAACCTAAGCAGGAGAAAGTTGAATTTATATCCGTTTTCCTGAGAGAGAAAATATTAGGTGGGATATCGGATGTTTATGACATGATGGAACAGATTATCGCCGATATGACCTGTCGTGTATCATCATGGAGCGTGCTTCAGTCACAGCGTGCTCACGGTGCCAGATCCACAGTCCAGTTCAACTGCAAGAGGCATAGATTCTCATGAGGCCCTGCGACCGCAGGGGCTCATGAGAATCCATGCATCTTGCTGGCGTGTCCCTTACCCTCATCTACATCAGCGGAGGTGGTCATCAAAGTTAAAATCTGTGCCTGTCCTGTTTGATCTGCCTCTCAACTTCACGCACACTCCGTCCGCACGGCGCCATATTTCTAACGACAGGCCCGCAGCGAGAGATTTCGTGGCGCTGCGATTGGCTGAAAAGAAGAGAGGCCACTCCAGGCTCGTGGCGGGACAAACAAATGCAGGCGGGAAAGCTGGAGGGCAACGGGGAGGTAATGGAGCAGGGGAGATAATTAATTAGCGAACAAACAAAGGGCTGACAACCCACCTGCGGCCCGTGGCGAGCGGCCGGCACCTGAGAGGGACAGGACCAAACAGAGCGGCGAGGGGCCTGGCACTAGGTAAACGCAAAACCCGTCCCTCGGCCAGCAGTTTTTACCAGGGAGAGGCATAGATTGTCATGGGCCCTTCTTGGCCGCACGCCAGCTCCATACATGCGTCATTCTATGACCTGTATGAACTTGATACGTGTTTTCTTTCATTCATACGTGCGTCATTTTATTGATTGTATTGATCAAAGAGATTAATGAATGAGAGACGTGAGCCAAACATGTCTTTTTGTTTTCTCAACTAGACTGATAACGTTTCTTTGTTGAAATTGGTTTCCAAGGGGTAAAAGATAATACATAGACCTCAGTGCATGGAATCAGTTCCTTTTAGATCTCTATTTCGTTCTGCCCGAGAAAGGTATCGGGATTTAAAGTCCCTGTTTATGAATTCTAACCCAGACACCTGAGCTGGCTGCACGTGGAATTGATTATCCGGATATCCGAACTGAATTAATTCGGGTATAACTTTCCTTTCGAAAAATTACCGACCGACCAGCAAGAGGCATAGATCCTCACTAGCCCCCAGCAGATGGGAGAGGCTAGTGAGGATCTATGTCTCTTGCTGTCTTCATTTAGCTTTTAGTTGTTCACGCGAAGGAAGGAAGGGAAACTGAATTCGCAAAGGATAACACGTTGAAATAGTTCATCAAACAAGCTGATGGCTCTTGCGTGGTTTGTGTCGCTGGTTATCTCACGATATTCCAGTTAACTCCTTCAATGCCAACGGACATAAACTGTACCTCTGAACTATGTATCAGTGCTTGTGTATTGCAGTTGTAATCATATATCCTTCCTCAATACCCCGATAGGCGCGAAAGGAAATGCAACCTGAAACTTCCAGAACTATAGATTTCGATTTATCCGTTCTGTGTGAGAAACACAGATGCTGTAGAAATCGAACCAACAGCATACCTCACCATACCATCGAACCAACAGCATACGACACCAGTCCGCAAGAAAAATATAATTATCTACATGACAAGAAGAAGATATCTACATGAATCCCGGCTACTGCAGTAGCGGGGGTTCATGTAGATATCTTCTTCTTGTCCTGTAGATAATTCTTCTTCTTGCGGATTGGTGAGATATGCTGCGCTGTGGCTGTGAAGGCTTTTACCAGATTTGGTCACCTTGCCATTGTAGACCGCTGATTGCTACTTACGATACTTTTCAAGGGAATAGACGCTTCGTTCCGCCGAGCGGTATCTTCAGCAGAAGCCACTGAATGTAGGGTCGTTGAAAAAGAATGGGTTACATGTGGTGGTCGTAGTAGCGTGCAATCACACTAGATACACTCACGTATGGTTCTTGTAGAAAAACCTGACTGAGTTGCAACTCGTCACACGTGGCACAAGGTTGTAGACCACACTGGAGTAACAGTTCCCAAAGTACTTTATTCTTACGATGCACTTAGCACAATGCCTCCACACTTTGATACACTGTCTCTTACAATGTATTCACATAGATTACTTCCTAACAATCTCATTTATACTGTCACAGATTTCCAGAACATTCCCTCAAACCACACAACTCAAGCAATCAGAAAAGAAAACGTGACCAAAATACTTAAGATTCATTAAAAAGAACACTAGATTTTTATACAATCTTCCAATAAAACTAGGTGCATTATGTAAACGTCATGAAATGTACTCAACATGTGTGCTACAAAACTTTGACGTCATGTTTGAGGTCACCAGAACAATCACGACTTTTACAGAACCTTCTAGCTTAATCTAGGTCGGACTTTGCTACAAGTTAACGAATTGTGGAACATTCTAGTCACACACAAAACAAATCGATCGCAATTCTCCATACGGAAAAGGAAACGAATCGTACTAAAATGGTACGTGATTCTAATCTAAACTAACTCAACTGAACATCGGATCTTTTCCTATGATCAACACACACATGCCCTAAAAATAATAACACAACCACAAACGTAACAATCTGGTGCGTGTAGTGTCAGAAGAAAAAATAAAATGATTGTTGTGCTTCTGTTCGCTTATAAAGTCGAACGATTCACATGGACAGTTTTGGGTGAAACCGCGTGTCTGGATGCAGCACGCCACGAGTGTGTTAAACCATTCAGCCACGATACGCTGACGCAACAGATGACGTTAACATAAAAAGTCAAACGTTTAGTTCTTAACTCATTCGCGGCCAGCCTCATCCGGATGCGCGGCTTATGCCGCGCATCCGGATGCGGCATGCCGCGAAAGAGTTAAGTTGACTCGTTTAGTGCCATTTGTCGCAGACCGTTTTTCTGCAATCTTCGTTACTTCAAGACCAGAAAGACCCTAGCTGTCCCAGGAACGTGGATTGAAAGCGGTGTCAGCAAGAGGCATAGATCCTCATGAGCCCCCGCAACTGCGAAGGCTCATGAGGACCAATACCTCTTGCATTTGGGTGGCGTTCAGATTGTCTCGGCACTGAGCGGGTTAACGTATTTTCACCACCGCAAAGGTGATTTCAGAGACGCGGCACAGAATAGGGTCTGAACAAATTTTACATAAAAGCCGAATTCGAACGAGAGTCGAACGCTCTACCACTGAGCCACCCGGAGCTCCCCAGCAGCAGCAGACGGATTGGCCATGGTGTTACAATTGCCTGGCGCCTCGCGACTCTCCTGGCGCGTAGAGCTATTCAAGCACTACATTTAGATTCAGGCACTACACTTAGGATTATCTTATCCATCTTTCGCGGTAAAGGCGACACAAAAACAGCGATGATACCGTAGCAGAATTTGTTTAGAGCTTGAGAGAGATCATCTGCAATTAACCCTTATCATTCTGATACACCCATTGCTTGAAAAAAAAAAAAAAGACTGATAGTTAAGGTTTTAGGTTTTAGTTCAAGGGTGGTGCCAGAATAGCTTGGCGCCTGAGGCGCCAAGCTATTCTGGCACCACCCTCGAACTAAAACAGTTGATCTATCTCATAATCTGTAATGTAGCCTTCAAAGGACAGTAAGAACATTTTACAAAATGAGCATCATGTTGTAATGGGTTAAAGATTATCATTTAGTTAACTGCAGCCAGCTCAAATGATGGTTCTCAATGACAGGTAACACTGTTTTCCCACCAAGACTTCTCTTGCGAGAACACCTGTTTTTATGACCACTTTCATTCTTTAAAAGAGATTATGTTGTATATGCATGTCTTTATTTACGTGGCTCTAGATTCCATTTTGGTTGTCTGCTTTTGGTCAACAAAAAACAGAACAAAAACACAACCAACAACTACACCAACGACGACAACAACAGCACCACCACCAACAAGAACAATCTAATTCATTTATATTTGGAATGAGCACGGTGGATGGCGGGGGTAGGGGGGGGGGGAGGAATAAGAAAACAACATCAACAAAAGTCTTGCGTAAGGACCTCCAGTTACGTCCTGTCTGTCCATGGCGTCACTGTGTCTCTGATACTGGCCCCGTGTCACAAAACTGACTTAATATTTACAGATTGAAAGCGAATGCAGGGGCTCATAAGAATCTATGCCTTTTGGGGATGTCACGTTTTGGTAGGGAGAATTCACATACGTATGTAATGCTCTTCTGTATTTGACGTCCTTGCCTGCTGTCCTCGAGATGGGTGCCGATGCTAAGGGCAGATAACTGAGAGGTGGAAAAAGGGCGGTAAATCAGGGCCGGCGTCTCGCGCCACACCCGACACCGCGCGACGGGCACGCGCCTGACCTATCAGCGCGCCATCTACCGGCAGGGGCGACGACCTCCTTGTAGACGGCCATTAGAGTTTCTAAGGCAAACTCCGCCTGGGTGTAACCAAGGCTGGTCCCTGACGCACAAGACTTGGTATATGCACTGAGCAAGAGGCATATATCCTCATGCGTCCCTGCAGCTGCTGGGACTTTTGAGAATTTATGTTATGCCTATTGCTGGCAATGCTGCTGCACAAGCTAATGAAAATTTGTGCCTTTGCTGATTGTTGTATGGAACTTTAGCAGATCCAAGTAGGGGTTTATGGTGAAGGATCAGTTCGGACTAGTTGTGAAAGATTCCTGTCACACGTAAAACACTTGTAGTTAATTTTTTTTTTTCTACCACGAAATACACGATACGTTCATTATTGCGGACTTCAGTAGAGTTTAACTAGCGAATTATCTTGGTTGAAACGACTTAGATTTTTGAAACGTCGGCTTAGCACTGCTGACGAGGTGCACAAGATGGCAAGTAAACACCAGACAAATCGGGCTACTGTCTTCACGCTTTCCGTCATGAACTGAACATCAGATGTCATGTAGTACTGTTCTCGGCTCAACCCACCGCCTTCACATGAATATGCGGCCTGCGTGTGTGTGTGTGAGCGTGTCTGAGTGAGTGTGTGTGTGTGTGTGTGTGTGTGTGTGTGTGTATGTGCGTGCGTGTGTGTGTGTGTATGTGTGTGAGTGTATGTGTGTGTGTGTGTGTGTGTGTGTGTGTGTGTGTGTGTGTGTGTGTGTGTGTGCGTGTTTGTATGTGGGGGTGGGGGGTGGGATGGGGTGGGGGTGGGGGTGGGTTGGTGTGATGATTAGTTAGCTAATTATTTGGGGTTAACGCCTAGCAAGCTATTAACTCATTCAGCCCGACGCAGGTATTTCCCAAATTTTGGAGGCGTCATCTAACGACTATGCACCTGTTGCAGGAGATGGATCGATCATGATAATTCAAGGGTAGTGCCAGATTAGCTTGGCGCCGACAGGCGTCAAGCTAATCTGGCACTATCCTAGAATTATCATGGTCGACCCATCTCCTGCTGTAGTGCGTCAGGGCTGAATGGGTTAAGGCCATCTCACTGCAGAGCTTTAGATGGACACTACTGAAGAAGCCTTTCAACAACTCATTCTACACTATTGCTTATATTGATGTTAGTGACTATTCACATTTGGCCATGACCAACAGGGAGTTAGAGACGGCGACACGAATATGTCTTTATTGTGGACCTCCCGCGCTAATCTCTGACTACCATCTCGCTCCCTCCGCGTCTCGACCCGCCAGGACAAGGGGAGACTACTCACCGTGTCCGGCTCTGAGCCTCTAGAGTGGCGCCGCTTGACAAAGGACGACAACTCGATCAGCGTCAACAGTTTTAGCAGAAGTCATCCGCTGGGACAATTCGAAGACGAATCCCTTCTGTCCGTGGAAGATATAGACCTATCTAAGGACTCTGCTGCTTGTGACTAGGCCATTACTCTAAATGTTCTTGCTTCGAAAGAGGAGGTGGGTGGCATTTTGAACGTGTGACAGAGAAGGCTTTTAAGGCTTCTTTCGTTGTCGATGTAGGATCATCTTTCGTTAAAACTCACAACAGCACCAACGGTTCGATTTAAACACCACACGATCCCCTACGCTCAAATTGGGCGGGTGTCACTGGGGTCAACAAGAGGCATAGATCCTCATAAGCCCTCGCGTACTGCGAGGGCTCATGAGGATCTATGCCTCTTGCAGATTTGCGGCGTCCAATTCCCTTCGTTTCTTCTCACTTTAAACACACACTTATCGTTCGCTTTCGTCGCCTTCTGTCACCTAGCGAGTGTGAGATTTCGTAGTTGTTTGATATTCACTTAAAAGTTAAATCTCTTCACTTCCGCTGTCTGAGGGTGTAACTGAAATGGAAGATTTACTCAGTCACCAAGATGTATGATTCTCATGAGCCCTTGCGGAAGCAGGGACTCGTTAGAATCTGCGTCTCTTGCACACGGGACATATTTGAGTCAAAAACGTTTTTCTCATTCACCTGCACTCTTCAGTTAAATCATGTGACTTGCACCTTCAGACGGTGTACAATGAAAAACTACTATGCAATCAAGTGGTATAGATTCTAACGAGCCCCTGCTTACGCAGGGCTCATGAGAATCTATACCACTTGCAGATGGAACAGGTTTGGTCAAAGAACCGATACTCTGGAAGCGTTGTGTTTGCGTTCCTGGTGGCTTTATGTGTTCCAGGATGAAAGAACCATCGTAGGAGGCACACAGCTGCATCTGATAACCTCTGAACACCAGTCGGTGTCCACGCACGATACAACAGAGCAGTTGTGAGCAAATGGTCCTCAGGCCGAAGTAGACCGTATATGGACCGAGCACAGACGTGTGCGTGACTAGCTACGTCCGGAATCGGTCTGAGGACCATTAATTTTCTTGCAGGGTGGATTTTTGATTGTTTAAAGGCCCTAAGCGCTCCCGGATCTTTCTCAACAGTGAAAAAAAAAAAATGTTTGACAAATATCAACACCCGATATACATAAACTGTGTTATAATGCCTCCTATCGAGTGGCTACGGTTGTTATTTCGTTCATGACTACGTGATTACGTCACTTTGTGTCCGTGTTACCGCTGAAACGTACGCGCCGCTCAACTCCACCAAGCGTCAGAGCCGAGGTAAAAGCTATTTATAGCTCCAAACTCCAGGTCCTCGAGCAAACCAGAAAGTAGCTGGCGATCTGATATAACGGCCTTTGTGGGGTTATGGCACTGTCGGGTGTCTTAATTAATCTGTCCGTGAGTGAAACATGCAGTTATGCCCTAAAATAAATGTAACAGGTTTGTATGGTCACCGCGGGCGCATAGTTAGTTTAGAGTCAGTTTGACTTCAGAATTGACGGATTCAGTTTGATTGCTGTTTTGGGATGCTTATAAATTATGTATTATTTGTTTTGTACGTGTTGTAGGATTAGGTATAGCCGAATTTTGATATGCTAGCCCATCCTTCCCCTTTGTCTCTTTAGCATAGAGCTTTACTACAAAACTTTTCATCCGTCCGTAACACCTTTGTAAGAGATACCATACTACTTGAAGTTTGCTAAGAGTCAATGCTTGGGAACAATAATACTGCTGGCTCCGTAAGCAAACAATGTAGGTACTACCCTCTTACTAAATACTGTCAATCTGTCTCGCGCACCTGGCGATGGACGTGGAAGACTTAACCAATGTATTACTTTGTAACAGCGAGACGTAATCAGCATGCTATCGAGGGTTTTGTGATTAGATGTTCCGGCGTCTTTGTGGCCATTTGCTATGACTCCGCCGCACGCAATAGCTACACTTTGTGGTGGTAATTATCTCGGCCTTGCTTTACGGCGGTGTTACCTCAGGTGTTTTCTTGTACAGGCATCGAGTTCCATTTCAGTTTTATCAAGACACCCTGGATTTGAAGATATGCCTGAACCGATCCTTATCAGCAAGATACATAGATTTTCACGAGTCCCTGCGACTGCAGCGACTCATGAGGATCTATGTCTCTAGCAGGCAGAAAAAGGTAGGGTAATGTTACCGAAAGGTTAGGGGTTGTTAAGGTGTCTTGGTCGAACCATCACGATTTTACTCTCAGAACCCATTGGTGGCGATGCAGTTCAATGCATGCATTGCACTACGAATCGACTCGACGCGACGCGACGCAACGCGCGACGTGACGCGACGCGACGCGACACGACGCGACACGACACGACACGACACGACACGACACGACACGACACACTACAATGCAATGCAATGCAGCACAATACGATGCGATGCGGTGCGTTGCGGAACGGTACGGTACAACACAAAACAGCACAGCACAACTCAGCACAACACAACACAACACCACACCACACCACACCACAACACAACACAACACAACACAACAGAACACAACACAACACAACACAACACAACACAACACAATAATATTCTATTGATTATGAAATAAAAGTTTCATGATTAGTAAGTAAAGAACAATGTCACATTTAGTAATGAAAGAAGACATAATCATTTGATAATCATTTGTAGTCGATTTGTCTCAAGGACTGTGGCCCTTCCACCCCCACACCCACCCCCACCCACACCCCCACACCCACCCCCCAACCATTTTTTTTTTTCCAAATTTGAAAATTAAGAAAACGTCCCCGATCACTACATGTGCATTGGGGGCCTAAATAGGAATTACTAACCATCTTGGACTCTCGTGTAATCTTCAAGTCGACCTCAGGACTACACTATCCTATTTTTAGTTACCACAAAGGAACACATTAACTCATTCAGTCTGACGGCCGTATTTCCCAAATTTTGGAGGCGTCATCTAATGGCTATGTACCAGTTGCAGGAGATGGACCGACCATGATAATTTAAGGGCAGTGCCAGATTAGCTTGGCGCCGACAGGCGCCAAGCTAATCTGGCACTACCCTTGAATTTTCATGGTCGACCCATCTCCTGCTGTAGCGCGTCAGGGCTGAATGGGTTAATATCCGTAGTCTTCTCATCACACAAAGACGTAACGATAACGGCGCCTTTATCCCCAGTCTTCATTACATCGTGTGTCTAAAAACACCGTAGTTATGCCTCCTTTCCTTTCACATAATGGGGTCCAGCGTTTTACATGTCGGACATAATGGGATCCAACGTTTTACATGTCGGACATAATGGGGTCCAACGTTTTACATGTCGGATAACCCACTGCGTCTGAAGAGCACAGACGTAAAACTAGACGAAACTGCGGAGAAGTCATCGTAAAACCACGAAGGAAAAGAACAGTATTACAAGATGCTTACCCTATTGGCTGTCGTAGCGGTTTTAGTCGCGACGGTTCCTGCAGGCATCAGTCATCGCGACTAAAACAGCTACCGACACCCAAAGGGTTAGAGCATAACCTGGTGTGCTGAATACATGTTTGTAATGTAAATGTCATCAAATAAATTGTCCAAAATCAGCACGAGGCACAGATTCTCAAGAACCCCGCATCGTGCAGACGTCATTACAATCTACTGTTGCTCCTGCCGTTGGTCAGTCTTATGAGAAAAGTGAAACGCCAGATTTGATATCGACGATGTTCTCGCTGCAGTCCCTTCTCTGTACCACACGAGTTCAGTTTAGTTTAGTTGTTTGGGTTTAACGCCGAGCAGGCAACTAAGGCCATCTCACGGCGGTGTACCACACGAGGTATATTATATGCCCTTGTATTCAGAATCCACTGCAGGTTGTATTATATGGAGTTGGTATTATGACCCATCCACTCCCATTTACATGAGACATAGAATCACATGTACCCTTTTAGCCTTGAGGAGTTCATGAGAATCTATGCCCCCGGCTGACCAAGATTTGTTAAGCCAATGTCTATCATTTAAGTTGAGTTGCTATTTTTTAAAATTTGTATTTAACCCCCAGACAGCATTAAGTTCCACGTATTAGAGGCGGCACGTAACGACTATGTAGCAGTTGAGGGGATAGATTGACCATGATAATTCAAGTGTAGTGCCAAATTAGCTTGGTGCCTGACGGCGCCAAGCTAATCTGGCACTACGCTTGAATTATCATGGTCGGTCCATCTCCTGCTGTAGTGCTTTGGGGTTAAGTGGGTTAAGTGAACAGTTCTTCACTAAGTTCTTTTGTTCTTGGCACAGATCGCCTTCATTTTTAGTGCTGTAAGGTCCAAAACACAGACCAACACACAATTTAGATCTATGATCCGCAGACATAGTAAGTCCCAGCGGAGGTTTCATGTATCAATACATGTACGAGTGAAAACCGTCAGCTCTTACGTCGACTGCAGGCCGGCATCAATAGCTAAAGGGACATTATCTAGTCATTACCTGTCATTATCTCCCCTATCGAACTCTTCTGACAGCAATGGCGGCCGAGACGAAGAGGCAGCCAAGCTCTCATTTTCTGGCTCGGAATGATTTGTTTTCACGCAAAGTTGCTTTCTGGGGGTCTACAGCTTGTCATTTGATGCTATTATTTGCTTGAAGGTATTGATCTTGTGTGTCACATTTCTTGCCTTGCCTTTTGTGTTTGAGGTTGCCGAACACCTATTGTGTAGAGGATGCGCGGCGGAGGGAGGTGTTTGTATGTAGCGGGCATGGAGGAGAAAGGTGGGGAGGGGGGGTGACATGGGGGTAGGGAGGGGGAGGGGGGTTGAGCGGCAACAAACAACAAAAAAAGATGTTCTGGATTTAATCTCTTCGTTGATGTAATATACAGACAGACAGTGAAAACAACAGAGAAACAACAACGGCACTAAGTCATATTGTATGTCAATTTGCTTCTAACCCTATTTTTATGCAATCTGAACACAAATGTGACTTCCAAGCGTGTAAAATGCACAAAAACACCCAACAAAGAAAGAAACGCGCTTAAGCATGACAAATACAATACAGTTTATGAAATTTATGAAGTAAACAAGTTATTTGTTGTTGTTTTTATTGTTTCTGATGTTCTTGTTATTGTCCGGATGCCCAGCTTCACAAAATTTACCCCATTTAACTTACCCCACTTTTTCATTATAAAGTCGCCCAAACTATTGCGACCGGATACATCTAGGGACGCTCAACACTGCTCTCTGTCTGGAACTCGTTACCTTTAAACATTAAATCGTTTTCAGGTAAAACCCATTTTAAACGTGCTTTGCACACTCACTTCCAATCAGCGTGACTTCACAGTTCGCCATATAAACATAATACTGCTGATAACACTTAAACGTTAAACATTTTCTCTTTCTACATACATTTGCTAACTGAACATCTATTTTATTGTCGGTGTCGCTATACGCTATTGATGCTGCTGATTCTATGACAGTCTTAGATGAGTACAACATTAAAGCTATGCACTAATTTATTTCCCTTTCTTTTTGCATCGGTGGCAGTGATGCCATTTGTTTATCCTTTAAATAATTCACCTATTGTGGTCTTTAGTTTGTTCCGTGATTTTTTTTTATGCTGTGTTTGTTTTCCTGGTATGTTTTGTTTTGTTTACAGAACAGCGTGTAAGACAGGCATTGTATGAGTTGCCTAACAGCTTTATCCTGAATAAAAGATTCATCATCTCCTGCATTTAGCCATTTATTTGACCAATTCCACTGGATAAATTCCGTGACAAGAGACTGACCAACTCAAAGATTGGGAAAATCTTTTGTTTATCCTTCAGCTGAGAAAACTCATCGAAAATAAAATCTACAGAAAGAGGGGATCTAGCGACATCTAGATGTGGCCGAGTGTTGTCGTCCCTGTATTATGTAGATGGCGGCTGCATCGCACAGAAAACAATGGCGACTCACAGGTCGGCTTGGCTTGACTTCGCGAACGAAGATTTTATAGGAGTTGCCCACGACGTCTGCAGGCTTGTTCGTGGCTGCGGAGGCCAATCCGAGACAGGCAGGTTCGACCGCAGTGGCTGCAGGGGAAGGTATGGCCAGGGTTCTGAGCTGCGGCATCTCTGTTTTTTCTCCTGAGCCGCTTGTCCTTAAGGCTAGCTCTGCGAGAGTCCTCAAAGGAGACAGCTGCCTTGTAAATGGTGGAGCGCCAGGTGTCACGGTCCGCAGCAAGCGAAGACCACTGGTGGTGGTCGATTTGGCAGGCACTAAGTGACTTCTTGAGACAGTCTTTGTATCTCTTCTTTGGTGCCCCTCTGTCACGGTGTCCAGTAGCAAGCTCGCCGAACAGGGTGATCTTTGGTAGGCGATGATCCTCCATCCTGGAGACATGCCCCGCCCAGCGGAGCTGTGTCCGCAGCAGCAAAGCCTCGATGCTCACAGTTTCAGCCTGTTCAAGGACCTCGACGTTGGTGACATAGTCACTCCAGTGAATGCCCAGGATGGTTCGCAGGCAGCGCTGGTGGAAGCGTTCGAGGAGTCGTAGTTGGCTGCGGTAGAGGGCCCAGGACTCGGAACCATACAGCAGGGTGGTGAGGACCACAGCTCTGTACACGCTGATCTTGGTGCCTGTTTTCAGCTGTTGATTGTGCCACACCCGCTTGAAAAGTCGCCCGAAAGCGCTGTTCGCTTTTGCCAGCCTGCTGTCAAGCTCCTTGTCCAGCTTGGCGTCCGACGTGATAATGCAGCCAAGGTAAGTAAACTGGTGCACTGACTTTAGTTCAGACTCGCCGATGGTGATGTGAGGAGGGCGGTACACTGTCTTGGGTGCCGGCTGATGGAGGACCTCTGTCTTTTTAAGACTGACCTCGAGTCCAAAGAGCTGGGCAGCATCTGCGAAGCAAGACGTGATGCGCTGCAGGGCTCTCTCTGTGTGTGCAACGAGGGCAGCATCATCAGCAAAAAGCAGCTCACGAATCAGTTGGTCTAGGGTTTTCGTGTGGGCTTGCAGTCGTCTGAGGTTGAACAGGCTGCCATCGAGACGATACCTGATGTACACTGCATCGTCATCATCGAGGTCTACTGTGGCCTGCTTCAACATCATGCTAAAAAAGATGGTGAAGAGGGTCGGTGCCAGCACGCAGCCCTGCTTTACACCGTTGAGAATAGGGAATGGTTCTGAGAGGTCATTGTTGAGTCTGACCTGGCCTTGCTGGTCCTCGTGTAGCTGGACAATCATGTTGAGGAACTTTGGGGGACAGCCAAGTCGCTCCAGGATCTGCCACATGCCTTGCCTGCTCACAGTGTCGAACGCTTTTGTTAAGTCGACAAATGTTACATACAGCCCTTTGTTCTGCTCGCGGCACTTCTCCTGTAGCTGTCTCAGCACAAAGACCATATCGGTGGTGCTCCTGTTTGCTCTGAAGCCACACTGGCCCTCTGGGAGTTGGTCTTCAGCGATGGCAGGTACCAGCCGATTCAGGAGCAGCCTTGCAAGGATTTTCCCAGCAATGGACAGAACAGCGTGTAAGACAGGCATTGTATGAGTTGCCTAACAGCTTTATCCTGAATAAAAGATTCATCATCTCCTGCATTTAGCCATTTATTTGACCAATTCCACTGGATAAATTCCGTGACAAGAGACTGACCAACTCAAAGATTGGGAAAATCTTTTGTTTATCCTTCAGCTGAGAAAACTCATCGAAAATAAAATCTACAGAAAGAGGGGATCTAGCGACATCTAGATGTGGCCGAGTGTTGTCGTCCCTGTATTATGTAGATGGCGGCTGCATCGCACAGAAAACAATGGCGACTCACAGGTCGAGTAGGCATGATATCATTTCAAATTTTCGAACTCACATTGCGTCCTTCGCCTGAGGAGCCACGATATAAATGTGCGCGGAATATATTTGAGTGCTGGTCTTTGATTTTGGATCTTACGGCTTTTAGCCGTAAGGTCCAAAATCAAAGACCAGCACATAAATTGTTTTGGTAGTTTTTGGTGTAGTTGGTAGTTGGTGTTTGTGGACTTTTTTTTTTGGCAGCCTGTATTTGTTCACAAGCAGAGCTAACCTTTGCAATCCATATGATCAAGTCTGTTGAATGTTGTATTGTAGGGTGTCCAAGTATCCATGCCTTTTGCACCACCGTTGAGCTAGCATGGTCGACTTCATTAAAAAAAACAAAAACAACGTAGTGTTCAAATGTCCACTCCCAGATTTTCTTATTTCAGCCCAACGGCTCAGTGTGTTAATGGATACGTCATCCGACAGTGCCCGTGTCAAATATTCCCACCCAGATTACTTTCTCCGCCTATCAGCTCTCCTTTCAACTCATTCAGTCCAGACACACCACAGCAAGACATGGATCGAGCATGATAATTCAAGGGTGGTGCCAGAATAGCTTGGCGCCCATAGGCGCCAAGCTACTCTAACACCACCCTTGAACTATCATGCTGGATCCGTCTCTAGAATTGTAACACAGTCCTTCAGAGGACAACTTCAAAATTGGGGATTTCGGTCCTGACGTGGAATGAGTTCAGAAAAAGAAATGGTGCAAATGTGACTTCGGTTTTTCAGCCAGCTTGCTAGGTTCTCGTGAGCCTTGCCGGCTTGCGTATACTCATGAGGATATGTGCCTCTGAGACACAGATTTGGGTGGGGATTGTTGTCCGAATGCTGTCATGTCAGATTGTGCCACCCTGCCTAAATCCTTCTCCAGTCCAAGCTAATACTGGAAGCGTTACACCGTCATGTTCCGAGGATCAGGATTTCTGTCAGCGGTGATGCCACAGACCACCTATTTTGCGACCTTCCCCACCTAGGTACATATTTCATATTGTCACACGTACACGTCCCTAGCTCGCCCAAACCTTCCATCTACAAGAGGCATAGATTCTCAAGATACACCTGCAGCTGCAGGGATCTTGAGAATCTATGCCTCTTGCTGGTAATAGTTGTATCTTTGTCATTCTCAAACGCACAGTCATGTGGGCAATGAAGCATGTAATGAAGTTGGATTACGTTGTGTGTACGACCATGGCTGGACAGCACAATTACAACTGATGTCCTTTCGGACAAAAAATAAACTGTACAACGATCATCAGATTTGAAGCCGGGGTGTTTCAATTGTCGCATATTGTATACTGAAGAGCAAAAGAAATGCGACTTCATTCGAGTCATCGGAAACACTGACGTGTTTCCGATGACTCGAATGAAGTCGCATTTCATTTGCTCATCAGCATACAAAAGAACACTCTATTCGATAACTTTTTGGGAGTTAAACACGGATCTGTAACGAACACCCTCGTGAACTTAAAATAAATCACGAAACCGACAACTATAACAAATAAAACACATCATACAATGAAATACTGCCAGGACAAAACACACAATTGTTCACCCATACAAAAATCAGGATAAGCTGATGTTAAGCCACAGAAAGAGTGATGCCAACAGCAAAAGACACAAATCACATTCATAAATGTTCAGTTCGTTCCATGACCTTTCAATCTGATGACGAGCAATAAAATGAAGTAAATTGGCCTATCCTTCCAAACGACTGCAGGGGCTGATGTGAACCTATGCCACTTGCAGATGCACCAGGCTGGTCGAGGGGATTTTGTAATACTTCCATAAATCATGTGCTGCGGTCGCTTACCATCTGGAGAATGAGTCGTGATCATGTCAACGATAGAAAGCTTTTTTACTGGTCGTTACCACGCAACACGAAGACATGAATGCGCACGAACACACACACACACACACACACACACACACACACACACACACACACACACACACACACACACACACACACACACATACACACACACAAACACACACACATACACACATTCACACACAAACACACACACACCCACATAGACACACACACACACACATACACACACACACACACACACACTCTCTCTCTCTCTCTCTCTCACACACACACACACACACACACACACACACACACACACACACACACACACACACACTGTTATTTGGTCGGCGTGCTAAAAGACCACAGAACTAACAGAACGGTGGTATTTTCTGTCTAAGGGTAATAAATTGACGGACTGACGGACGGATTGATTAACGAACGGATTGATTGATTGATTGACTGATTGATCGATCGATCGATCGATTGATTGATTGATTGGTTGATTTTGCTGTTCTGTACTAATCTGTAGTAATAATGCAGTATGATATTGTATTATGCTTACACATATGACTTATAGCCGTTAGGTCTAAAGTCACAAAATGTAAAACACATGTAAGAAGCAAAAGGTGAAAAAACCATCACGATACCACGCTGTTCAGCTGAGTATGAGGCCTCTCTCTCTCTCTCTCTCTCTCTCTCTCTCTCTCTCTCTCTCTCTCTCTCTCTCTCTCTCTCTCTCTCTCTCTCTCTCTCTCTCTCTCTCTCTCTCTCTCTCTCTCTCTCTCTCTCGGCTCGGTGGCCTCCCCCTGGACAACCCCACCCGGGTCTGCCCTGGGGGACTTGGGTGGGGTTAGGTATTTTTTAGTTCCCAGGGTCACCCTGGTCAGCCCCACAGGGTGGGTTTTTCTCTCTATTCTGGGGCATGTGTTTCTGTCTACCCTTTGTCCATTCACCTGTATTTGCCTTTTTAAAACTCTCCCTACTGTCTGCACTGCCTGTAGCTCTTGATATTGGATGTGTGTTGCTAAATGGTCTTAGCTTTATTTATGCCCCATGTTGTTGGTTTATTTAACGTATTTGACCGGCTGGCGACATACATTCAATTTTCTGTTTAGTTTTTTTTCACAAGCAGTGCAGGCACGTCCTGAGAAAGCCTTGTTGCTGTCGGGACGTTAAGCAATGTACAATCAATCAATCAATCCCCCTGGACAAGCTAGCAGTACCCGTTTTAGGTCTCGGAATTTTTTCGAGAAATATCCTAAAAATGCCAGTCGTCGGGCTTCCCAACGCTGTGGAGGTATTGCTAAACACCTTGCTAGCTGACCATTCCATTAAATCGTGGAAAATCGCCGGGGAAGGTGAGGACATGACTTTTGTGCTCAGGCTGTGTACGGCAGCAAAGCAGACCGGGACCGCCATCACTACACGCAAGGGACAGTGGCGACGTAAACCCCCAAGCCAGGTGCGGCGTGACCTGAGGAGGGCCGAGCAACATCGGGCGAGACTGGACAACAACAACAACCAAGCCCAAGGTACACAAGAAACACAGAATGATGACAACAACAACACAGAAACAAAGGCAAGTGACAATGACAAACATTTCAGTTTATTTGTGTCAACACCAGATACTGACCTACATTCCAACACAGTCACAGTGGCAACAGAGGACACATCACGCACCCCACGTGCTGTTCACGGTATTGACAATGACTTAACAAAGTGGAATGCTGTGCAGGGGGCGTGTGCTACAGGTGTGTCAAACGTCGAAAACCTGGACAGGACTGTGGACTATTTTGGTTTTTCCACTCCAGCATCTCAACAAGATGATGTGTTTGACATCGAAAAAGAAGGAGAAGCAGCTGGTTACGACGTACGCGCTACTAAACTGTATGTTGCGGGAATCACAGGGCGGCTGACACAAAAACTGCTACGAAAACCAACCAGAAACACAAAGTTCAAGAATATTGTGTTTGACAGTGGGCCCTCACAAGCTCAGCAGTTACTGCTGGGAGAGAGTGATGACATTATCATTGTGTATGACTGTCAGCAGCAGATCGTGGTAAACTGGTTCATCAAGCACGCAACAACAACAGAGACAGAACGTTACTATAGGGACAGGTTACGTCAAGGTGGGTCTGTGGACAGAGAGACTCACCGTGATGACTTCGACATCATGGAGACAGACCTACATCTCCTTGCGACTTTGGTGCGACATCTCCTTGGATAACGCTGCACAGTGCCGCTTCGTGACTGTCGGACTACACGTTGAAGCCCGTACACGAGTGACTATTAAATTGACTGAATCAGTCATGATATAATGAACTGTCGTGAATGACGTCGGTTTCCGCGTCGGTTCATTCGATCGTTTCGTTTTGTATTTTTGAGCGCTGAACAAAATGTCATAACCCCTCCCCCCAACCCCTTTGTGTATGGGCAAAATGCCTAACGCAATAAACACATCTAAATCTAAATCTAATCTCTCTCTCTCTCTCTCTCTCTCTCTCTCTCTCTCTCTCTCTCTCTCTCTCTCTCTCTCTCTCTCTCTCTCTCTCTCTCTCTCTCTCTCCCAATACCATATCACTTCTACCTGTTCTGTCCAAGCCCTTAGAACGGCATATTCACAAGCATCTATCTATATACCTGGAAAGCCGAAAATTAATCTATTCATTGCAGTCGGGCTTCAGATCAGAACACTCATGTCACACTGCGCTGATACGGATGATAGACACCTGGTTATCTTCCATAAACGACTCAAAATTTACAGGAGTCCTGTTTCTAGATTTTCGTAAAGCCTTTGATCTAGTAAACCACGAAATATTGATCAAGAAAGTATCCATGTACACCAACAACTCGGCGTCGTTTCTCAAATCCTACCTCGAAGGTAGAAAACAAAAGGTATTACTAAATGGCTCATACTCGAATCAAGGTTTAGTGAAGCATGGCGTACCACAGGGCTCTATTCTTGGTCCCCTTCTATTCTGCTTGTTCATAAATGATCTTCCTCTTGCGATAAAAAATGAAAGCGTTACATGTGATATGTTTGCAGATGATGCTGCTGTACACACGCCAGATAAGGATATATCAAACATCAATTCACGACTGCAAAACACACTGCAAGATATTGATGAATGGTGCAGTCATAATATTATGATTTTAAACCCGGTAAAAACGGAGAGCATGGTAATTAGCACCCGCCAAAAACACCAGCTTGGCTCTCTCTCACTCAGTCTGTCCCTCCAAGGCAAAACCATCAGCCAAGTTACTAACCATCGCCTGCTAGGAGTCACGGTGGACAACCAGCTTAGGTGGCAGCTACACATCAGTAACGTTTGTAAAATTGTCTCCAGAAATCTGTACATCTTAGCAAAACTTAAACACATTACTGATATGGAGACACGTCAACTGTTCTTCAATGCCCATATTAGATCGCATATAGACTATGCTTCTACTGTGTGGGATGGTTCGAGAGATGTCAATTTGAAAAGATTGAACTCTCTACATCGGAGAGCTGCCAAACTAATATTCCCTGATCCCAGCTTAACTACTGACCAAAAATTGGCAGCCTTAAAAATTCTGCCCCTGAAAGATCATCTAATTTACAATAAGGGAATGGTTATGTTCAAAGCATTAAACGATAAGCTACCCGATATATCACATCGCTATTTACCGTCCAGTCATCAACATACTCCAGATCAAGAAAATCCCTTATTGTGCCGCGACCTAGAATTGATCTCTATAAAACGAGTTTGATGTTCTCTGGCTCTAGTCTTTGGAATGCCTTGCCTAGAAACGTCACGACATCAGCTACTTTCTCCTCGTTTAAAGTCAGTCTCATCAAGTACTTATTTTTGTCAGCAGCATCCCCGTGACTGTGCACATATTGAAAAATACTATTTCTCATTAGATCATTAATTGCGTGTACCACAGGTTTCGACTGATGACTCATATTTATTCGGTACAGCTTGTATGTAGCTTAAGCCACGTAAGCGTGTGTGTGCACGTGCGTTGTGCGTGTGTGCGTGTGCGCACGTGTATATTAGAGATAGAGAGTAGCGTGCTCAAATGTGCATGCGTTATGTATGCGTATTAGGTTGTGTGTATTCTTATTATATTATTTTAATTAAACCTCACAACATGTCATTATGCCCGACCAGTAAAGTTGGTAATTCCTATGTCACTTCCCCCCAACATTATTATTATTATTTTTTTTTTTTCATTCTTGGCTTGTGCTGTGTCATGTAATTTTTTTTCCCTTCTTAGTAGTAGAAAACAATTAGTACGATAGTAACTCTGTAATCAGTAGATTAGCAACGGCAAGTTTGAAAAATGGTTGTTACTACCAAAACTTTTACCGTTGTCAAATAAAGGATCATTGTCATTGTCATTGTCATGTCTCTCTCTAAGCTGTAAGTACATTGTTATTTCTGAAATCTTGATTCATTCAACGACCAAAAGCCAACACCGTCCAAGAAAAAGGAATACAAACTGGTGTAAGCAAGAAACAGCAGTCGTTGGGGCTCATGAGGATCTATGTCTCTTGCATTTGTTCACTTTTTTCGGCAGTGAACGGGTTAACAATGACTGCAGAACTGCGTTCTCTCTCTCTCTCTCTCTCTCTCTCTCTCTCTCTCTCTCTCTCTCTCTCTCTCTCTCTCTCTCTCTCTCTCTCTCTCTCTCTCTCTCTCTCTCTCTCTCTCTCTCTCTCTCTCTTTCTCTCTCTCTCTCTCTCTCTCTCTGCTCTTTACTTCTTTCTTTTCCTTTTTTCTTGATTAGTGTCTCTCGTGTCATTATATTGACAAAACTGATTTGTGCCGGCATTGGACACTGCTTCCTGTCGTCTTTGTAGCGCCCTCTTTGAGAGTGAAAGGAGCACCTTCGCCTGGACTCAGCCGCACTTCCGGTTGTGCCGCTCATGCGCTGTCGTCACGCTGCTCCGTATTAGATCCGCCGCCATTTTCTGTCGCTGTCTCACGCTTCAGTGTATCACCTTCCAGTCGAAAAGCTAATGACTTGTAACTTTCTTCTTTTGAGGATATAAATGTCGCCAACATTTCAAAGCAAGAGGCATACATTCTTACGAGCCTCTGCAACTGCAAGGGCTCATGAGAATCTATGCCTCTTGCTGTTGTAAGGGACGTGCAAGGAAGTGTCGTTAGCTCCTTTTTTTTCCTCTGTCAACCGAACTTCCGGTTCACGGCAGCAGCCATTTTGCATTTTTTTACCGCAGCCGCAGGTAAGCTGGCTGGGGGACCTGTCAGCTCTTTCACTCCTGCCGCCAGCTGTTGTATAACGCTTGATTATGGAAGGTCGGAAGTGCCTTGTTGAGCTTGGATCCAGACCGGGACGTATACTGTATAGAAGTCGAGCTTATGACATACACAGTTCTTAACGTACGATTCGTTAAGTTAGCTTGCACATCTGTGATTTTGTACATTAAGGTTCCAGACCTTTGTGTCCAGAACCACAGACCAGTTCACATTAATTTTGCATCTGAAAGTGAAACGATCATGCGGCAATTTTGACATAAACCCAGATAAACTGCTCTGTCTGAGGATGTAGAATCAAATCACGGTTATTTCTGCCAGAGAGAAGCTTCTGTTGATTTACCTCCTCTGTCAATGCAAAAACAGCAAAAAAAAACAGTAAGTACATTTTTGTGTAAATCGTGATTTTCGTCGTAATATAATGAAAATATCTCTCTTCACAAAAACTGACTCACTGTACTTTGTTGTTACCGGTCAGTAAGAAATCTTCTCCCGTCAGGTCGTTAGATTCCATTAATGATGACGGGGCTTTATGATAATTCTTACGTGTGTGCGAAACTGTGATTTTGGACCTTACGGCCAGAGGCCGTAAGGTCCAAAATCACAGTTCAGCACACATTTGCTCAATCTGCAGAAGTCCTACATCGTCATTGAAAATCCACGAACGTTTATGGTCGTCATGAAGCGTGTCATGCTGCTCAGGGTTATGAAGGATCTGGTCTCGTGGAAGGCAAAGGACAGCAAGTGAGGTTTCCATTTATACATACTATTCTACCAGCGCTAGCAAGGCGCTAGCCTCACCTATCTGATTTGTGAGGTTTTTTGCATTCTAATGTAATGAAAGTATTGCTTTTCACACACAAAAAACCGGACTTACTGTGCCGTTTTTCGAATTCCTAGGGATGTTATTAGCATACACATTTTCAGTTTGCCATAAACATTACACGTCATTAGGCCTGCATGTGGCATTCTAATGAAGATCTATGTCTTACAAATGGTTAGTTATTGGTGTATTACGCTGAGCTGGCGGCTAAGACCATCTCACGGCGGGTCTTACGAAAGGAAAGAAACTCTGGGATGATGAATATGAATAGTTGATTCTCTCATGGACCGCAGTGTCAGCATCCTCAAATCGGCTCAGGAGGATCTATCTTTTTTGCAGACTGAAAAAATTGGCTTAAGGACAACCCAAGCTGGCCAGACCACCTTCCCGTGAAGCGTCACAGCAAGGGTGACAATTCAAAGGGCCTGCCAGAATTGAGTCAGACAAGAGCATTATCTGCTTACGAGTGAGTGCGCATTTCATTTTCATGATATTTCCTATGATGATTTGCTGCCTGACTCGCCCCGCACAGTGTGTCGATCTGATCGCTCGATGAGCTCCCAGACTGCCAGGGGGGAAGTCACTATGAATATGCACGTCCGGTGATATGATAATTATCGCCCTTGGAGCCCAGGGTGACTGCCAAAGGAATCGGCTGTGTCAATTTCTTGTTTGTGAAAAAGAGCGTTAAATTGACGTCTCGCGCCGTTGTTCAGTGAGAGTCTCAGTTCCGCGTGCAAGAGGAATAGATTCTCATGAGCCCCTGCAGATGCGCCTCTTGGTGCAAGAAAACAGACCCATTTGCTCACATTTCTACCATCAGACGAGAAGGTTTTGTCTTGTAAGACTTTATCAGTGGCTGGTGCGCATCGCAAAAAGTCAGCACATACAGCAAAGCAGCGTGCAGGCTATAGTTTGATCATAATCATAACGACTTCCTTTGCCCGTAAAATGAAATACGCAAACGGAGCGTATTTCAAGGCTTAAGACACTCATTAGGATCTATGCTTTTTACAGACGAATTGGAGTTCGCTCAAATTGCAAATATGTGTTGTGTGGTTCATCTTCAAATCTGCATCCAATGTAACACACAGATATAAATGAGGCCCGCAGAAGGCATAGATCCAGGTGAGCCTCTTCAGCCTGCATTGACACAGGATAATCTATGTCTCTTTCAAATGGATGCGTTTTGCGGTCTGATTTTTTTAAAAAATGTATTGAGTCGTGAGTGCGTCCGTGATGTATGTAACCAGTGAGTGAAAATAATGTTCATTAACATCCCATCCGCGAACGGCATCCGTCTGCAAGAGACATAGATCTTCATGAGTCCCCGCATTGCGGGGGCTCATGAAGATCTATGTCTCTTGTTATCTCCAACTACGTCCGTGTCACCTGATCAGCGTACTTTTTTGAAAGGGAGAAATTAAGCATTCAAACGCATACAATTTTCGCAAATTTGAGGTATCGTGCGCCACAGTTTCCACAAAATGCCCACTCATGTAACAAAGCCCTAATTGTAAATTTACCTGTGAAACTGTCAGGGTCAGGTGTTCCCCTCTTCATCACAAATTGATTTTCCGTCACAGAAATGTGACTCACACATGTTTTACTTTCATGTAACCCTTTGGGTGTCGGTAGCGGTTTTAGTCGCGATGATTCCTGAAAAGAATCATCGCGACTAAAACCGCTACCGACACCCAAAGGGTTGACAGGTCAGCATGACTCCAGGTATTGTTCAAACTTCAAGTGTCAACTATCGTTTTCAGTTATCCGTGGAACTGAGACAGAGACACAAACTATAGAGTTACTGAGGCGTCTCGCATCTGTTATTTTCACCTCGCAGCTCAGTTTGATTACAGCTGTTGAAAATTTAAACGTAAAGCTATCACTTTCAATTAGCCTTAGGATTAACAGTGGTTCTGTATTCATGTGATTCGGCTGGATAGCTTACCTTTTTTTCTGTCATTTGCGGGTTCCACACTGTGGAACTCACTCCCACATGACGTTAAAGCCACGCCGACATTATCTCGTTTCAAGACAAGTCTTTATATGTGCGTGTGTGTGTGTGTGTGTGTGTGTGTGTGTGTGTGTGTGTGTGTGTGTGTGTGTGTGTGTGTGTGTGTGTGTGTGTGCACGCGCACGCGTGTGTGCGTTTGTGCGTGCATGCGTGTGTTTGTATTTAGTGCACTGTATATTTTGTATCACTGTGCTTTGATGTCCCTGTTTTATGTATATTTTGTACTTAGTTAGTCGTAGTTTTAGCAACGGCAGGTACGAAAAATGATATAGTCACTGACTGTGTTAATATCTTCACCGTTGTAAAATAAAGATTCATTGATTCATTGATTCATTGATTCTGGTTATCAGAGGTTTCAAGAGGACATGTTAAGCGTGGAACAGTGTTGTTATTAATTTATTAATTCTTAATTTAATAATTTACTTTGTATTTATACATTTCCTTTTTTTTATTTACGCTTATCTAAAGGTAGTTGGGTAGCTCAGGTGGAACAGCGTTGGATTCTCGTCCATAAGTTCGCGGGTTCAAACCCAGCTGGGGTAAAAATTTGTTCAGACTCGTTTCGGTGTCCCGTCTTTGAAATCACTGTCGTGGTGGACCAAAGAAGTTAAGCCCTAAACGCTTAACTTTGTTATTACTGTATTATTATCATTTATTTAGCTATTACTATTTGCTGGTTCGTTGTGTTTTTATACAACTCCCCCCCCCCCCCCCCCGCCCACACACACACACACATCAACCCCCCCCCCCCCACACACACACACACACACCCCTACCCCACCCCCACCCCCCTACCCCCCACCCCCACCCCCACCCCCCTCAACACACACTCAAACAAAATTCTTTCTGTTTTGTCGAACAATACGTTCCGTTTACCGTCGTGCCTTTGCTGCATACATCACCGCAAGATACCATTTCGTCATCCTCACTGTGCGGAGCTGGAATTATACCACGCTTGTGTGCTGGTCTGTGGTCTGTGGTCCAAAATCAAAGACCAGCACTATTCGTCTGGTAACAAAAAGTCTTCACTATCGCCAGCCTCGTCAGGCCCACTCGCAAGACCTCTGTATCTGCCGGCTTCTCCCCACTTCCGGTCCCTGACATCGTCTTGACCTAACAATGTCTGTGTGACAGTGTAAAAACGTCTTTGGGCCCACGACAGCCGCAGTCCGAAATAGCTCAGGCGGTTAAACGTCGGAGCAGGAGAGCGAAGGGAATCGCCGGGTCGTAGGTTCGAATCCCGCCGTCCCGGCCCCGGTAGCTGGACTCGCAATCCAGTGAAAAAAGACGGGCTTGTTCCATAGCATGTCCGTTGAAAGGTCCTGGTAGATCAAAGTGGCACAGTTGCAGTGCGCCTGAATTGGTCAGTGTTCAGGTCGTACTCGATAGGCCATCCATTATCACTGCGGTGCCGTGGACGTTAAACCCGAAGCTAACCAACCGGGTGTCGAAAATGCAGACACATGACATGATGTTAGATACGTGAGGTTAGGGTGAGGAGAGAAATACAGAAGATAGAATGAATACTTTTTTTTTTTTTTTTTTTTTTTTTTTTGGGGGGGGGGGGGGGGGGGGGAAACGGATTTGCCTAGAGGCGCCAAGCTATTCTGGCACTACCCTTGAACTAAAGCCATTGGTCTATATCCTTATCTGCAAGTACTATAATGTAGCTTGCATACGGCAGTGTACAAATTTGAAGCTTTTAGCCTCTGTATGATATGGGTTAATGGGCAGGGCAGATGTCTCTCTTGTCGAGGGAGACGGATCGACCACGATAGCTGTAGCATTGTGTACCAGTGCTATCGTTCATAAATAAAACTGGTAAACTTCGTCAAATGGTTTGCTCGTTCGTTTGCGTGTTTTATTGTTTGTTTTTTGTTTCGTTTGTTTGTCCGTCCTTCCGATCTTTCGTCTGTTCGGTTGGTTTTGGTTTGGTTTTGGTTTTTGGTTAGTGACAGAATATCGCTTTGTTCCGTGAAGATTTGTGATTAAATCAACATGAATTTTCGATATTTGACGACTAAAAACACCTTTACGTCGTGACACCATAGTGACACGAACTCTAATATCCCTCCTCCCCCCCCCCTTCCCTCCCCTCTCCACCCCCCCCCCCCTCCTCCGGCACCTACTATCTTTGCATGTTGACCATTGTTTACGAGCAAAAGCAGAATGATGAGAACCTATGGCCATATTACAGGGCAAACACGAATACACACTGGCCGCCGAAGCCATACAGCTGCTAAGCCACTGATTATACGCATAGAATTACAACACGCAAATGATGAAGGTTATGACACCCACTCGCACGTGCTTTGAATATTCATGTGTAAGGAACGGTAAGCGTTCCGGCGGTATCAACATGCAGCTCGGATCCTTTCCCTTTACCGCTGATGCCTGTAACTCGGATGATTTTCCTCCTCTGAGAACTGATGTAAATGGGACCTGACAATGCGAACAGGAGACATAGATTCTCATGAACCCCTGCAGTTGCAGGGACTCATGAGAATCAGTGCCTCCTGAAATAAAAAAAAAGTGCTTGCTGACGGACCTGCTTAGGCCTGAATTAACAGGTTTGGGTAAACTTTCCGCAGGAGGGTGCCAGGGGTATTTCGCTGATGGCGCCGCCTTTGTCGGGATTTAGAAGTTTTTCTCAGCCATACAACGAACACCATCCTATTGCAAAAGGCATAGATCCTCACCAACCCCCAGCCCATGCATTCACAAGCTTATGCCCGGTGGATCTGTTACTTCAGTGGTGCTACGCCTTGACGTTTTCATTTTCATTTCTTCTCTCTTTAAGCTGGAGAGATGTTAGGAGTTCCATTATGGTGTTACGGGCCCCCACCCACCCCGGCGAAGAGTGTGTCTTCAATCCTTGCTATATAATTCACAACCTTAAATCTGCAAGAGGCGTAGATTCTCATGAGCCCCTGCGAATGCAGGGGCTCATGAGAATCTATGCCTCTTGCTGGGCTTCATAAGCTGACATCTTTTTACATTTTTTTCCCGTCGTGATAAGGGGAAGGAACCCGATTAGTACGTATTCATACCCGCCCCCCTGTGGTAGGGCTATACATTTAGCCCACTCTAGTCTCAGTATACAGGCTTAAGGGCCCTGTCGCTTCGCCTAACAAATTGTCTCTCTTGTGGGCAAGGAGGTTTGATGAATTTGGTGAGCAATACCCGTCAAAATTGTCATATTTCAGAAAATAAACTTGACAGATCCAAGGAAACAAAAATCCTTTACAATCACTCAAGTTTTTACAAAAGAATGGTTTCCCAGTAAAGGCCTTTTGGCCTAGGTTTGCCTTAGTTATCCCGCGCACAAGTTTTTAAAAAGACCAGTGAGCTTGCATATCAGTTCCTCTTTTGTACTAGTAGCACGCAGTTAGTTAGTTAGTTAACTCTTATCATTCAGAATACACAAGTGCGTGGAATAAGTTTGACTAAAATGGTTCAAGGGTAGTGCCAGGTTAGCTTGGCGCCTCTAGGTGTCAAACTATTCTGGCACCACCCTTGAACTAAAGCCATTGGTCTATATCCTTATCTGTAAGTACTATGATGTAGCTTGCATATGGCAGTGTACAAATTTGAAGATTTTAGCCTCAGTACGATATGGGCTATTGGGGTTTAACGCTGAGCAAGCGACTAAAGCCATCTCACGGCGGGAAGGGTAACAGTCTGGTCAGCCAGATTAAGAGAAAGGTCTTAAAACATGATGTAAATACAAGTTTTAAAGTATTCTTAGCTAAAACGTCACACAGGCCAATCGTACATGTCTACAGACTTTGGAAGTTCAAAAGAACAGTCAGATTTATATAGACTACGGAGACTAACATTTTTGTAAAACAAATTGGCTTACTTTAGAAAGCTGAAGATTTTGTCCGGAGAAACGTCTGGAAACAACCTTCAAAGAGTCTGCAGTATACTGTTTCCGCCTTATCAGTATCGATTAGGTCAGCACATGATGTCAAGAAGTGCTTCACCGAAAACGGCTCGTCGCAGGCGAAGCACCAGGGTCGTTCCTCCCCTTTCAATAAGAAGGAGTTTGTGACATAAGTATGGCCAGTGTGAAGACGAACAAGGACAGTCTTCTCACGGCGGCTGCCGCAGCGACGAGGTCGACTGTCCGACATAAGAGGTAGCACATTGTGCTTGGTAGACGATATATTGATCAAGAAGAAAAAAAAAAAAAAAAAAAAAAACAACACATGAAAACATGAACAGCAAGTGACGGAAGTGCGGCCTGAAAATGATAAAGTTGTAAGTAGAATGCAAATGTCTACGCATGTTCCCTGCGGCTGCCATTTAAAGCCGCACTGACACTGACAATCTACGCTAATTTTTTTATGCCAACGGACTTCCATACCTCATGAAAATCCCCCGCAAGACGTGGATTAGGTCTCTACAGACAGCAATGGCACCGCACTTCGTAAAGAAAATTAAAGACCGGAAGATTCGCCTCGCCACAACTGACATTTTGGAGCGAACTGTCTGTACACAACTGTCTGTGAGGGGAGAGGGGGGGGGGGGTTCTCCCAGGCAACGTCGCCGTCTCTGCAAGAGGCATAGATCTTCATGAGCCCCCGCATTGCGGGGGCTCATGAGGATCTATGTCTCTTGCTCTGTGAGAATATCAGACTTGTGTGTGGAAATAATGGTCGAACTGAATTCATGAGAACCCATACTGATCTATGTGAATATCGTCTAAGACAAAGGTCTACCTCGTAGTGCGCAATTTAATTTGTGTATGTCTTGCTCGGGTGAGAGGTATGGGAGAGGGGTGTCAGGAAATGTTCATTCTACAATGATGGAGAGAGTGAGAGAGAGAGAGAGAGAGAGAGAGAGAGAGAGAGAGAGAGAGAGAGAGAGAGAGAGAGAGAGAGAGAGAGAGAGAGAGAGAGAGAGAGAGAGAGAGAGAGAGAGAGAGAGAGAGAGAGAGAGAGAGAGAGAGAGAGCGAGAGAGAGAGAGAGAGAGAGAGAGAGAGAGAGAGAGAGAGAGAGAGAGAGAGAGAGAGAGAGAAGTGTGTTTCTGGTTTCTGTGAATTATGAGCAAGGAATACCTAGGGTGGAGCTTGACCAAAACAGACCACCCACGCTCTAGGGCCAAAAGGGATGCCGAATGATTTATGCAGGATGTTTTGTGTTGTCTACCACTCAGGCTCAAAGAGTACGTAAGTAAAAGATTTAAGTTCTGCTGACGAGGCGTACTTTAATCTATGATCGGTTTATTAATGAGACAAGTTTATAAGTAGGATGAAGGTAACAATAAATAATAAAATATAGCAAATAATTTAAATGATAGCATATAACAAAATTCACGTTAAAAGTGATAGCAGCAGCAACGTTTAATGAAATACAAGCGCGCGTCTGTGGACGCATGTATGCTTGTCTGCGTTTTTGTGTGTTTGCGTGTGTGTGTGTGTGTGTGTGTGTGTGTGTGTGTGTGTGTGTGTGTGTGTGTGTGTGTGTGTGTGTGTGTGTGTGTGTGTGGGTGCGTGCTGGTCAGTGTGTGTGTGTGTGTGTGTGTGTGTGTGTGTGTGTGTGTGTGTGTGTGTGTGTGTGTGTGTGTTGCCTGAGATGGATTGACCATGATAATTCGAGGGTAAAGCCAGATTAGCTTGGCGTCATTAGGCACCAAGCTAATCTGGCACTACCCTTGAATTATCATGGTCGATTTATATCCTGCTGTGGGTCGTTGTGGTTACATCAGATACTAATATGTTGAGGGGGATGGGGATCTTGGGGGGGGGGGGGAGGTGAGTGGGTTAATGGGGTTAGGGTGGGTGTAGGTGGGTGGGTATGTGTGTGTGTGTGGGGTGGGGGGGGGGGGAGGTCTACTGACGGCTTCACGAAAACTTCCTTTTGTGAATCGCGAATCACAAGACTTTAGTTTTGAAGAGTCACGATCTTGTGACAATATTTTTTCACGAACACCTACAACAACACGTCGATCAGGTGACACATAACCCACCCACCCCCAATTCTCTCATAAAGGCAGCCACCGCTTGACTCTCGCAACATTAACATTAACAACAAATAACAACAGACACCAAAAGCCCTGATGCTATCTTTTTTCTGACTGCTCAATCGCCCTGACGCCGCCTCCCTGTATGCACCACATCCTCGGTCCGATCCGCGTCGGCAGCAGTTGGCCCGCGCGCACGGCCGCTATAACGGACCCGATGACCTCTTGCTTAACAGGCTCAGCTCAGTCGGCCTTGCACAGTCTGCCTCCCTTCGGCCCGCGGCGCCAGCGGCTAGAAAAGCTAATTATATGGGGTCCAGCTAAGAAAAGAGCTAATTACGTGTAGATTTAGCTGGCCAAAGCAACTGCCTGGGCGGATACATGCCTTTCCCAGCCTTCTATTTCCAGTTTCCAGTCGCTCAGCGATCGCGAGTGATCGTGTAATTTGTTGAAGAGGAAGGTGGGGTTGTTGATGAACAGAGAGTCCGAAATAGCTCAGGCGGTTAAACGTCGGAGCAGGAGAGCGAAGGGAATCGCCGGGTCGTGGGTTCGAATCCCGTCCCGGCCCCGGTAGCTGGACTCACAATCCAGGGGAAAAAAACGGATTTCAATAGCTTGTCCGTTGAAAGGTCCTGGTAAATCAAAGTGGCACAGTTGGAGTGCGCCTGAGTTGATCAGTGTTCAGGGCGTACTCTATAGGCAATAGATTTCCCTGTCCCCCATAACCCGCCCGTCATGTCCATGATCACCTCGGTGCTGTGGACGTTAAACCCGAACTAACCAACCAACCAACCTTGATGAACAGCCATGAACAAGGTCTGTGTGCGTCTGCAAGAGGCATAGATTCTCATGGACCCTGCTGTCGTAGGGTCTCATGAGAATCTATGCCTCTTGCTGATCGACTGAGATGCGTTTTGTTGGCTTATGTCACTGAGTATGTATGGCCAGGGGCAGTTCATGGTGGTAGAAATAGGATATTAGAAATGGGTGGCGACTCCGAAATAGCGGCGGTTAAGCGTCGGAGCAAGAGAGCGAAGGGAATCGCGGGTCGTGGGTTCGAGTCCCCGTTCCGACCCCGGTAGCTGGACTCGCAATCCAGGGAAAAAAGACGGGCTTGTTCCATAGCATGTCCGTTGAAAGGTCCTGGTAGATCAAAGTGGCACAGTTGCAGTGCGCCTGAATTGATCAGTGTTCACGTCGTACTCGATAGGCAATAAGCCGCCCGTCAGGGCCGTCCATTATCACTGCGGTGCCGTGGACGTTAAACCCGAAGCTAACCAACCGGGTGGCGAAAATGCAGACACATGACATGATGCTAGATACGTGAGGTTAGGATGAACAGAGAAATACAGCAGATAGAATAATACTTGTTTGGCCATTTTAAAGTAGTGACAGAAGATGTGATACGTGTATTCAACACCACACCAAAAACACAGAAGACATAATTAATTATGAAGAAAAATAACAAAGTATATGATTCCCTGCCACTTTGGGCTGTACGTACATGGTTGTTTCTCAGTGAAATCTTGGTTCATTCCACGACCAGAAGCCAACACCGGCCAAGAAACATGGATACACATTCGACTTAGGAAGAGGCATAGATCATCATGAGCCCCCGCAGTCGCGGCTGCTTATGGGGATCTATGTCTCTTGCAGTTGGATCGTGTTCATCTTTTTATCGGCAGTGATGGGGTTAACAACGACTGCAGAACTGCATGCGCTCTCTCTCTCTCTCTCTCTCTCTCTCTCTCTCTCTCTCTCTCTCTCTCTCTCTCTCTCTCTCTCTCTCTCTCTCTCTCTCTCTGTCTTTCCTTGTCTGTCAGTCTCTCTGTCTGTCTCTGTCTGTCTCTGTTTCTGTCTCTGTCTGTCTCTCTCTTTTACCGCTCTCTCTCTCTCTCTCTCTCTCTCTCTCTCTCTCTCTCTCTCTCTCTCTCTCTCTCTCTCTCTCTCTCTCTCTCTCTCTCTCTCTCTCTCTCTCTCTCTCTCTCTCTCTCTCTCTCTCTCCTCAACCGATCCGCTGCTAATAGCGCGTGGTTAGGCGTAATTAAGACCGATTAGCACAAAATTAAAAACATTGGCCGCTGGAGGCCAACTGACTTCAAGTGACCACGATGGCTCAGTGTTATCGCATATGGATACCCTTCAGTAGACTAGCATAACCATATATCACGAACTGCTTCCGAGGCTTCGTGTGAGAAGTAATCAGTGAGCAAAATATCTTCGGACCGACGTCAAGCGTAGACGGCGAGAAAAAGAAAGAAAAGAAAGAAACAGGACATTTCAATTAAAACAAATAACAACAACAATAAAACATTGAAGCAACAAATACACAAACGAACGGACAAGCGAGCGAACGAACGAACGAACCAAGGCAACCAACAAATGAGCCAACCAACCAGCCAACACACCAACCAACTAACCAGTCAACCAACAAACGCCGTTATCGTATAGCATTATTTACTCAGGGGGACGTCACCCAGTGTCAGTTTTCAGACCAATGATTAGAGTAGGCTCCCGTTGACTAGCGGTAGACTGAAAGCTTACGGGGCATACACCAGCTTAAACCTTAATGATTATCTCCGTCTGCGGAGCAGAAAGATAAATTATTGAGGTAAATTATATAAGCAAGAGGCACAGATTTTCATGAGCCCCTGCACCTGCAGGGACCCGTGAAAATCTATGCCTCTTGTAAAAATAAACAGCTGGCGTGGTCAGCGTTACGACAAGGCATCCCTCGCCACAAAGTGATGTTACCTCAATGTTGATGGATGGATCGTTAGTCCATTAGCACACCCAATGGTGTGGAGATCGGAGAAAGGGGCTGGAATGAGAGAGGATTTTGGCAGCTAAGTATATCTGCTCTGTGATACACACGGGTACACAGGGAGTAGATTAGCCTCCGTCAAATTTCACTCAGCATGGGTTTCGCCTCATTGTGACATCGAGGGACAAAGCGATAGTAGCAGGAAAGCGACAGGAACCATAGCGACAAAAACCGCTACCGACAGCCATAGGGTTAATGAGTTGCCGTCACCTGCGGGGGCTTATTAAAGAACCGCGCCAAGCTATTCTGGCACCACCCTTGAACTAAAACGATTTATCTATCTCCTAATCTGTAATGTAGCCGTCACAGGACGAAAAACATTTTTTAATCAGCTCCTGATATAATGGGTGAAGGCTAACTTTGAGAAAAATGTGACGATCTTTTAAAAAAAAAGCACAACTCGTTTTAAAAATTTGAGGATATTGTCCTAGAATTTTTAGACGAGACTGTTTGTAACCTTAGTGCACAATCTGATAATTTGACACAGTTATGCTTATTTCAAAGTGTGACTTTTTTTCTTGGCGGCCCTTAACTTATTATGAGCAGTATATTATATAGAGTTGCATAATCATATTGTCTCTTTCGTCCCCTTTTCTTTTCTCATTATATATCACAGCAGGGGGAATGGTTCGGTACGGACGATGGTTACACTGCGTTGACAATGAACTTTCGACATGTATTTATAGTAAAACCCATACACACATTACCAGCTCCGCCGTTACATTTTTAAATCCTTGCATCCTGCCCATGAAAGCACGTAATACTCTGGCGCTAGTCTGTCTCCTCTCTCTGGTTATGATGGGCCTAGGTCGGTCTGAATCAACCATAGATAATGCATCCTAGTTGTTCTGATCTGATTGCCTGCTCAGCTGGATTTGAAGCAACATCTTTTGTGACTGTAGAGGCCAATGCGGGAGTGGCAATCCCTTCTGCAAAGATCACAAATGTACGTGTAGTGTTCGCTGGTCTGATGGAGTTGATGAACTCATTTCTGCGTGCCCGTTTTCTGCTGCTGCTTTCGACATCTTCTCTTCCCCTGACTTGAGGTGTTGGTGGAGGAGACGGACTTCTCCACTTCGCAGTTCTCTCTGGTTAGAATGACTAATAACCTATTTAATCACCAAGCCTCAGGCATTTGCAAAAAAGCACAGATTCTCTCTAGCCTATAAAGCTGCAGGGGTTCATAAGAATCTATACCTTTTGTTTGTGACATTTGCCTCACTAACCCCTTGACTTCCAAGAAAAAATGAACACGATCCAACTGCAATTCATAGGTCCTCATGAGCCCCCGCGACTAGTCATAGTCGCGGGGGCTCATGAGGATCTATGCCTCTTGCTGATATCAAGTTGTGTCCACGGTTTTTGAACGGTTTTGGCTTTTGGTCGTTGAATGAACGAAGATTTCAGAAAACAACAATGAGCGTACAGTGGCCGCAGGGAAGGAGTTCACTCAAACATGAATTATCCATTTTATAAAAGGAAGGAATTAATTAGTATTATATAGTACATCTAAAAAAGCAGTAGTTGCATGGGCTCAGGAGAATCTATACATTTTGCTTGCAGAGGTCTGTCTTAGTCACTTTACCATTTACAATCTCTCACAAAGGAAGCCGCTATCGTTTACTCTCTTCTCTGCCAGTGGAAAGTGTGATATTCCTGAAATCTTCGCTCAGCGTTCAAACCGCGCAAAGCGCTTGGATACAAAGCGGTGTCAAAGCAACTGCGTGGGCTCATGAGGATCTATGTTTCTTGCATTTGGATTTTCTTCACCTTCTCTCAGCAGTGAAGGAGTTAAACTGAGAACATAATTCAGCGTCACTTCCGTTTGTGACCTGAACTGGTTCCCTTTCATCTCGCGACAAATTTGAACCTGTGTGTCGTGATTACAGCGCTGTTATCACGTGTGACAGTGGCTGCGCCCACCCTGCTTGGATTCTGAGAGAGAGAGAGAGAGAGAGAGAGAGAGAGAGAGAGAGAGAGAGAGAGAGAGAGAGAGAGAGAGAGAGAGAGAGAGAGAGAGAGAGAGAGAGAGAGAGAGAGAGACAGAGAGACAGAGAGAGACAGAGAGAGACAGACAGACAGAGAGACAGACAGAGACAGAGAGAGAGAGACAGAGACTGACAGACAGACAGACAGACAGAGACAGAGAGACAGAGGCAGACTGAGACAGACAGAAAGACGGAGACAGAGACAGAGTTGACTTTCTTTTACATCAGTAGCAGAGTACCAGCTAAGCGAGCGTCCAGTTTCTCTAAGACTTGAGACTCAGAAGTGGATACATTTCCAAACTAGCATGTGTTACTGGTATTGGTAGAAAAGGTGAATTAGACGGCACGCTCCTGTCTTCGACTACGTATCATGGTCGATTCACCTCTATCTTCAAACAACACTTGACTCCTGTCCACGAGATAGTTAACCCTTTTAGTGCCAACAGCCTAAAGCAGGAGATTGATTGACCATGATCATTCAAGGGTGGTGCCAGATTAGCTTGACGCCTTCAGTTAAAGTAACACTTCCCAAATTCGTTAAATGCGCCCACGGCGCTAGAAGGGTTAATTGGACTGCAGCGGGGTCTTGTCTGCAACTTTCTAACGGCGACAGGCATTAATTAACCCGTTCAGTGTCCGTTGACGGAAACTGAGTGTTCTGCAGCCGGTCTTCCAGTCGTCAGTTCCAACATCAACAAGCCCTAGCTGTCCCAGCAACATGGATTCAAAGTCGTGTCAGCAAGAGGTATAGATCCTCATGAGCCCCCGCAACTGCGGGGTGCTCATGAGGATCTATACCTCTTGCAGTTGGGTGAGTTCAGATTTTCTCGGCACTGAAGGGGTTCGGTGAAATACAGATTACACAATGTCAGAAGTCCGGCTCCTATTACAGGTACAGCCTTTGATGCCGAGCGAGACATTAAACTGAGGCTGCCGCTATTCGTTCACAAAGTCTCTCAACATCCTCTGCCGCTCCGACTGCAAGGCGCGTAGATCCACATGGGTCCCTGCATTCAAAGGGACGCATGCGAATCTATGCTTCTTGCAAAAATAGGTTCCGAACGTATCTCAACTGGAGTGTCTGATGCGGGATGAAGTGTACAACTTTCAGAAAGTAGTTTCGCTCCTACAACTGTTGATGATGATGCTGGTGCGTCCTCTTATATTGCGGAGAGTGCTACCCAGGTGACAACTTTTTTTGAGGAAGGAAGATGTAAATGAACGCCAACACAGAATATATATATATCCTTGTGTAATATTCTCACCGATTTCTTATTGGTCTCATGCCGTATTTTGCCGCTAAGCAAGATGAGTTCTCTTCTTCTGGAGTGTCTGCAATTTGTTCTTGAGTAACACTTGCATCGTCAAGTTAATATCTCTCTCCGGTCGAGGAAGTGTGATGTAATTCCAACTGCAAGAGGTATAGATCTTCATGAGCCCCCGCGGTCGCGGAGGCTCACGAAGATCTATGCCTCGTGAAGATGGACAGCGTTAGATTGTAAGCTTCCAAGTGTCCTGAAGCTGTTTGGTGATCGTACGGTTTTATCTCTATCCGGCAGCACATAAACCGGAGTCGATTAATTTTCAAACAGCTCTCGCTGCGCTGGAGATGAGACCAGAGCCTTCACCAATGAGGCTTCTGGCAAAATCTGATCAGGAAACTAAAGAAAACTGGCTCTCGTGCCGTACGTACGAAGCAACACACTGAGGCAATTGGAGGAAGAACTGAAGCAGATGTTGGTCATGAAGAGTTCGCGATTCTAATGAAGCCCTGTGATTGTGGGGGTATATGTAAATCTATTCCTTTCACAGGCGAAATGATCTGAATCAGAGACTGTCTAGTTTCGAAACTGAAGGCGTTGACAACTTAGTTTATTCGCATAACAAAATAAGGTATGTAGTTCGTACTTTGTGTGAAATGTTTCGTGCTGTATGATGAACACGCTCAGCCATGAAGTCAAAATTACCAACTGATACGGAGGCTGAGGTACTTATCAGGTATTAACTTCTCCGCAGCCGAGGAAAATTGAACCCAATCTAACCGCAAGAGACATAGATCCTCATGAGCCCTTGCAGTTGCGGGGGGCTCATGAGGATCTATGCCTCTTGCTGAGATCAATTTGCATTCATGTTCCTTGAACGGCTTAAGCTCTTTTGCGTTGAATGAACACTTAATCAAATATGTCAGAAACAAAACATTTTTGTCCAGTGGCACAGAAGTTGTTAACTGTAAGACTGCTACAATGACGAAAGACGCAGCCATCACTGTACTACCTAGCGAAACGGTCCCTTTATTTCTTAATATATAGAGGCGCAAACTACTGTCTTTCCTCACTATAAAGGGGCTCACAATACAGCCTTTGGTCTGATGGTCACATTACATAGTCAAATTTGGCCAGTTCAGGCTGTAAGAGGACCGGTGTTTTTAAAAATAATTTTTGTCTTGTTTGAAAATTTGTAGTAGGGCTGAATGTTGGAATTTGCTGGAAATTTTTGGTTAGATGAAAGGAGACATGTTTGGTGCTTTGATTCATACCATCCTGAGCTTATCCAGTGGACAATTGTGGGCCTATGTTGAGTTGCCATTGACGTAGTGATTTGAGGGGCACGCTGATTTCAGCGGTGCTGGGGTGTGGGGTTGGTAAGGAATCAGGTTCATAGCCAAGAAATGAGACTGTCAATGTGCTGTTTTTATTGTTATTTGGGGCATGGCAAATGTGCAGCTGATGGGCAGTAGTATTTTTTAGGGGATTGAAATATTAGGGGATGCCTGGGACTGACTATGGCTAAGAGACTGGACAGTACGGAAACGGCACTGTGTTCCGTGGCCTGATACTGTCTCTTGCAGATGGCTGACTGCTGAAAGGGAAGACCGCTGGAAGCTCACTAATAAAGGAGCTGCGCTCTCTAGGACCAACTTCAACGAAAGGGGGGGATGATGAGGAGGGCGTGACGACCTAATGATGGGGAACACGATAGCTCATTCGTCACCCTCCCAACGGCTTCTCTTTCTGTTACAAGTCAAGCAGCCAAATGTGCCCGGACGGCCCAGTTCTGCAGCAAAATGTGTGTGATGTTATGTGCTTCATAACCGTCTGGTCGTAGGCCGAAAGGTCCAACGTTTCCAGACCAGCACACGAATGTTTCTGATGCCTCATTCATTCACGTGGACGACTGGGAGACATTGATGGACATTCATTTGCGCCTCCTCATCGGGCGCGCTTGGGCACTGCCCAAGCGCGCCAGATGAGGAGGCGCAAATCTGATCATGCACTAATCCTGAGCTGTCAATGTTACTCAGTCAATACTCCAAGTATGTTTAGCGGACGCTTCTGATTTGTGTGGTGTGTTTCACTCTGTAAATCTTCAGCCCGCCGACGGCCGTATTGCCCAAATTTTGAAGGCGTCATCTAATGACTATGCAGTAGTTGCAGGATTGATTATACATTGCTTAACGTCCCGACAGCAACAAGGCTTTCTCAGGACATGCCTGCACTGCTTGTGAAAAAAAAAACCCAACTAAACAGAACATTGAATGTATGTCGCCAGCCGGTCAAATACGTTAAATAAACCTAACACATGGGGCCTAAATAAAGCTAAGACCATTTAGCAACACACATCCAATATCAAGAGCTACAGGCAGCGCAGACTGTAGAGAGAGTTTTAAAAAGAAAAATACAGGTGAATGGACCAAGGGTAGACAGAAACACATGCCCCAGAATAGAGAGGAAAACCCACCCTGTGGGGTTGACCAGGGTGACCCTGGGAACTAAAAATTAGTTACCCCACCCAAGTCCCCCAGGGCAGACCCGGGTGGGGGAAGTAGTTGCAGGAGATGGATTGACCATGATAATTCAAGGGCAGTGCCAGATTAGCCTGGCGCGGACAGGCGCCAAGCTAATCTGGCACTACCCTTGAATTATCATGGTCGACCCATCTCCTTGCTGTAGTGCGTCAGGGCTGAATGGAATAAAGACGCGCACTCTTAAAAGACAATAAGTCCATTTTTGCCAAAGCAAGATTTAATAATAATAATAATAATAATAATAATAATAATAATAATAATAATAATAATAATAATAATAATAATAATCTTCTATAGCGCAATATTCCCACAAAGAAAGGCTCAGAGCGCTTTACATCTAGATAATCTAACTAATTGAAAAGTACCGACAACATACAAAAACACAATCATTCATTGGTCCAAATGTACACTGACGCAATACTAAAATAATAAACATAACATTTCAAGAGCCTGATCAGATATATACATGTTGATGGAAAAACGTAGGGTTTATCCAATCCCTTTCAAAGGCCAAATTGAAAAGAAAAAAAAAAAACACATGTTTTCAATCTAGCCCTGAAAATGGCCAAAGATGGTGCATGGCGAATATCATGGGGAAGACCATTCCACACTTTGGGAGCTTGGAAAGAAAAGGACCGCTGTCCAAAGGTTTTTAAGGACACTCTGGGGATAGTCAATATTCTGTCGTCAGTGCTGGAGCGCAATACTCTGCCTGGTGTATAGACAGGGAGACTGGAGGACAAGTATGCCGGGAGTGTTTTATCAAAGGCCTGAAAAACGAGGGAAGCAATTTTGTATTCAATTCTGAACATCACAGGAAGCCAGTGTAACTGCTTAAGCAAGGGGTTGATGTGGTCACGCTTTGATTTTTTCAGTATGTCTTGCTGCGTGGTTTTGAATCTTCTCAACTGGAGCCTGTAGAGCAGATCGTTCGACATAACTGACATTACAGAGTTACAGTAGTCAAGCCTTTACAAAATCTCTGAACATGCGATTTGCTTACAGGCATCGTCAGTAAGGTACTGTCTAACAGAGCTAAGCCTCCTGAGCTCAAGATAGCAGCAGCGGGACAGGTGAGACACATGATCGTTCATGGACAGAACATTGTCAATGTAAACACCTCGGTTTTTCACACATTTTTTGAGAGGTGTGTCCTGTCCACAAACGATCAGGACTCATCGTGGGAGACACTCACTAAAGATTTTCATTATCCAGGCCAAAACGGTGAATGCCAAGCAAATAAAATCCTCAGAAGACCCCAACAGAGAAAGAAACACTCTTAGAAAAGGCAGTTACAACACAATTTATTAATATTTACTTCTTCTCTGACATGTGGCCTGGGCTGAATTTTATACTTGTTTGTTTTGTCTATTTTGAAGACAGTTACAACACAATAATTATTAATATTTCGGGTAAATACCCGAAATATTATTAAATTGTGTTGTAACTATCTCTTCTACGCGTGTTTCTTTCTCCGTTGGGCTCTTCTCAAGATTTTCATTGTTTTACGTAAAATATTTGCTTTTCCCAAAATGGACGGATTGCCTTTATCTTCATTCCGAGGAGTTTCAGGTTCTAAACTCTTTGTCAATGTAGTTTATGATCGCAAGTTGCTTCAGAGTCGTGCTTGATTAGTTTGGTGCCTTTGAGACCTTTCAACACACTAACCTTGCACTGTCGCCTTCGATTCACCGGCCACTCAAACCCAGAGCAACCCTATTTCATCCATCTCCCGAACTATAAAGGCAATCTAACATGTGGATAGTTTTAACATGATGATAGAAAACTATCGGCGAACTATCCTATCTACTCGATAGTTTTTCACCGTACACTGCGATAGCACTCCACAAGCTGTGTTTGCGCTATTTCCTTATGTGGAAAATCTCGAGGCCTCGAGACAAACTGGAAGACGAAGACTTGAGAAAAATTTGCAGAAACCAAAATCATCCTTGCGATAGAGAAGCAGAAACGAGTCTGAACGAGAGAATGGCTGCTGATTGGTTGTTTGCGGATAGACGAGCTGGCTAGGATAGGAAAAATGTTCTATTGGGAATATCGGGTGGATAGAAAAGTATCGCCGTGCTAGCGAGACCTATCGACAAATTGAACTATCGAGTGAGCGGATAGGACAGGATAGGCCATTTCCAGCCTCGTGTACGGGCTCCTTAAGCCGCTGGCACTAAACGCCGATAAACTTACTAACCCACCGTCTTTAATTTGATACAACGCCCCCAAGCGACGACAGGTGGTGGTGACGGTCGCCATGTCGGGAGATAACTGCGGTTGCCCCAAATTGAGAGGTTCGGTGGTGTCCCGTATCAGAAGCGTTTGCTCAACTCATTAGTTTTGCGCTGCTGGTCCGTGGTTTCTGGTCCTTAGGGATCTGGGCCGTGGCTGCGCGCTGGTCTGTAATTTTGGACCTTACGGTTGGACGCCGTAAGGTTCAAAATCACAGACCAGCGCGCGGCAGTAGTTCTCCGCCCTTCGGCCAAACGATAGCTAATGAAGATGCGGTCAGTGTCACATGACCGCAGGTTCTTATCTGAGCGCCGTTTATCGAGTTACAACCAGAAAGCTAGGTACCTCTCTCTGAGGACGTAATTTTAGCCAAGCTTCGCCAGCAAGAGCCGCAGCTTCTCAAGAGCCACTGGAGCTGCAGAGGCACATAAAAATCTATACCTCTTGCAAATGGAACGGAATTGAATAAATCACTGGTTACAGAGGCAAGAAAATTGAGTTTCATTAGAATCAATGTAGCGTATGAAAGCAGGCTCTAAACCTCCTTCTTTGAAGTTTGCTGATTTAAATATATCTAGCAAGAGGCACAGTTTCTCATGAGTGCAAGTGCGGGGGCTCATGAAAATCTATGCTCTTGCACCTGGTTAGGGTTCTGAATATCTGAACGCTCCGGCGTCTCAATCCTCAGCAATACTGTCTCGAAGCGTCTTCTGTTGCGAAACAAAATAGTCCGCGGGCATTTAGCGTCAAGTGCGGTTACCGCAGTCTTTGGCTGTGATTCGATGCCACTCAACGCCAGAGAAAAAATTAGATGCAAATTGACCACATATTGCAAAAAAAAAAAAAAAAAAATGCATGCATTATCGCAAGTCTGTGAAGCCTCCGTAAGGATTATTTTAGTCTTACTAGAAGTCTTTGCTTTTGACTGTTAGTTCGGGAGTATTCGTTAGCTATGAAAACTCCCTAAAAGTTCGTTACAAGACGCAGAGTTAAAACCATTATCATTCTCTTAACTCTTTCTACCCCAGACACACCACAACAAGATAAGGATCGACCATGATAGTTCAAGGGTGATGCCAGAATAGCTTGGCGCCTATGGGCGCCAAGCTATTCTGGCATCACCCTTGAACTATCATGGTCGATCTGTGTCCTGCACAGCAATGCAGTCTTCAGAGGACAACGGCAAAATTTGGGGATTTCGGTGTTGGGGTAGAATGAGTTAAAGTAAATGGGGGTACTCGAAGTCAGCGAGAGGTGTACATTCCTAGGAACCTCTGCGGACGCTGGGGCTCATGAGAATCAGCGCCCTGAGGTGTCAGATGGAAGAGGTTTTGTGAGAAACTACTACTGACGGTGGCTCAATTCTTGGGTCATTACACAGTGGTCTAAGTAATGATGACAGCTTAATTACAAACAGAATTGGCCACAGACGCTCCTCACTAAATCAGCATACTTTCTTCCATCTCCAAGAGACATAGATTTCCTCAGCTCCTGCATCCGCAAGGCTCATGAGAATCTATGTCTCTTGCTTGCAGAGATCGGTACAATTTACATTATAGTTTCAACCCGATTGTGTGAACGAGGGTTACGATGATTTGTCTGCCTACGTCTTCGGTGTACTCCTTGAGACCATTGGCTGGATGGTAAAAAAAAAATTATTTCGGTGTCCGATTCATGTCTATAATCACACTCACGTTATCTTTACGTAATATTTATGTCATTCAAAGCACAGAGAATGCTTGCACCCAAAAATTAAGCCAGAAAGAGCAAAGAAGAATTTGTATTCGCAAAGCATTCAACATTTATAAAATGTATTTAGACATGATGTTACAGTGCAATGGAAATACATGTCCGACAACACACACACACACACACACACACACACACACACACACACACACACACACACACACACACACACACACACACACACACACAAATAGTTCTAGTCCTACATATGAAAAGAAGAAACAAAAGCCTACATATTAACTCATTCAGCCGCGACACACCACAAGGAGACATGGAACGTACAAGAGTGGTGCCCTACCCTTGAACTGAAGCCATTGGTCTATATCCTTATCTGTAAGTACTATAATGTAGCTTGCATATGGCACTGTACAGATTTGAAGCCTCAGTATGATATGGGTTAAGGGGCAGGGCAGATGTCTCTCTTGTCGAGGGAGACGGATCGACCACGATAGCTGTAGCATTGTGTACCAGTGCTATCGTTCATAAATAAAACTGGTAAACTTCGTCAAATGAGAGAGAGAGAGAGAGAGAGAGAGAGAGAGAGAGAGAGAGAGAGAGAGAGAGAGAGAGAGAGAGAGAGAGAGAGAGAGAGAGAGAGAGAGAGAGAGAGAGAGAGAGGCTGCTGTTTCTTGTGTTAACCCTTTGACTGTCGGTAGCGCTTTTTGTGGCGATGATGCCTGCAGGCATCATCGCCACAAAAAGCGCTACCGACATACATAAGGTTAAACGTTATGATACTTTAACTAACCTTCAAATAATTATGTTCCCATGGACAGTACATGTGCTGTAAAAGGCGTTCTGCATCCAACCCTTAACCTAAAAGGAGCTGTAATACCAAGACTCTGCTCAATACACACTATATCATATGGTCTAAACAGACATGCAGTAGAAGCATATATTCATGGACACCTTCAACTTGCAGGGGCTCATGAAAATGACGCCTCTTGTTTCCAGGTACTGGTACCAATTTATATCCCTTCCACTCTATCTCATAGAAACATAGATTTTCATGGGTCCTTGCTCGTGCAGGTGCTCATGAAAACCTATGCCTATTGTTAACAAAGAGCTGGGCCCGTTGACATCCACAGAGATAGAAGGCCTCAGTGATTGTGTCTAAGTCTTCCTCTGTGTTGATACTTTATTTCAAAGTACCCAGTACGCAAAAAGTTATCGGGCAGAAGTCGGCCGCACAGTTGTGCGCGGGTCCACTGCGGCCGACTTCGTCCCAGTGGCCTTTGATCAGGTACTTTATTTTAGGTACTTAATTTTCAGGCCTCCATCACAGAGGATTAGAAGGACGGTGTTAGAATAGTGTAGTAAGCCGGAGGGGCGACACAGGGGTGGTTGGCACCTCCATGCTAATATATTGCGCCGGGCACTCAACAACTTTATTTTCCTTCTCTTTCTTCCAGGGATTCGCACGGAGGGTGATGTCCCCTGCCACTGCCGGAGCCAAACGACACATACAACGAATCACACAGACAGACGAAGATGTGGCCTTTCACTGCTAGAGCCAACGACGCATATGAATCACACGCAGGGATGTGGCCTTTCATTGTCACTGCCAAAGGAGGCATAGTCAATACTGTCGTCTTCGTTTTCAACAAAACATTGAACACCACCACCAAACCAAAATTCCACACTTCAGTGGTGGTGGGGGGGGGGGGGAAGGGGGGGTTGGGGGGGGGGGGTTCATAAAGATCCATGCTTCTTGCTGAAACATTTTGTGTACACGTTTCTTTGACGGCTGGGGAACTTTGACGCTGAACTTACATTGATTTCTATAACAATCTTCGTCTACTTAAAATAAAAGGTCGTCCTGCCAACGTCGACCGAGGTGGGCCGGAGCACGGCTATGCTAGGGCCCAATACGGCCTACGTCGACCGAGGTGGGCCGGAGCACGGCTATGCTAGGGCCCAATACGGCCTACGTCGACCGAGGTGGGCCGGAGCACGGCTATGCCAGGGCCCAATACGGCCTACGTCGACCGAGGTGGGCCGGAGCACGGCTATGCTAGGGCCCAATACGGCCTACGTCGACCGAGGTGGGCCGGAGCACGGCTATGCTAGGGCCCAATGCGGCCTACGTCGACCGAGGTGGGCCGGAGCACGGCTATGCTAGGGCCCAATGCGGCCTACGTCGACCGAGGTGGGCCGGAGCACGGCTATGCTAGGGCCCAATGCGGCCTACGTCGACCGAGGTGGGCCGGAGCACGGCTATGCTAGGGCCCAATGCGGCCTACGTCGACCGAGGTGGGCCGGAGCACGGCTATGCTAGGGCCCAATGCGGCCTACGTCGACCGAGGTGGGCCGGAGCACGGCTATGATAGGGCCCAATGCGGCCTACGTCGACCGAGGTGGGCCGGAGCACGGCTATGCCAGGGCCCAATACGGCCTACGTCGACCGAGGTGGGCCGGAGCACGGCTATGCTAGGGCCCAATACGGCCTACGTCGCCCGAGGCGTCCTTGCTTACTGGTAAGTGTAATCGTCTTCGCTTACAACAAAATTGGTTATAACGCGGTCGATCGATCCCTTTTAACTCATTCTACCCCATCACCGAAATCTCAAAATTTTGCCGTTGTCCTCAGAAGACTGCATTGCAGTGCTGGACACAGATCGACCATCATAGTTCAAGGGTGATACCAGAATAGCTTGGCGCCCATAGGCGCCAAGCTATTCTGGCATCACCCTTGAACTATCATGGTCGATCCTTATCTTGCTGTGGTGTGTCTGGGGTAGAATGAGTTAAACTTGGCGACGGAAGTGAAACGATATGCATGGACCACCAGCAACATTGCATCTGTTCTTACGACGTCATGAATTCAAGCGAGAACGTGTTTCTGTTTGGACCACCAGCGCGTTCCAGTTAACTCATTCGAGACATGCCGCCTACGGATACGCGGCTTATGCCGCGTATCCGCAGGCGCCACGTCTAGAATGAGTTAACCATTTCACTGCGGGTGGACGCAGATCGTATTGTGTTTCTGAGACCTTTGCTAACAACACCTAAGAGTTCCAGACGCCCAAAGAACGTTGATAAAAAATGGTTACAGCTAGAGGCATAGATCCTCATGAGCCCCGCAACTGCGGGATTCATGAGGATCTATGTCTCTTGCATTTACGTGGTGTTCACCATTTCTCGGCATTGAACTGTTTAATTCACCAACTATTGTGAGAACAGAGAGCATTAGAGTAAACCTTTGACTGCAGGAATGAATTCTTATTTTTTATGCTTTTTGTTTTCCTTTGTTTGTTTGTTTGTTTTTAATCTCTTTATTTTCATTCAGCTTCAGGCAAATCTATACCTTTTTGTCTACGGTATTGAAAATATGGTAGACTTTGAAATGGGGCTGGTCGGAGCGCATTCCGGAGCATGCACATGACGTTTTTGGCGTGCGGGGCAGAAATTTTAGCAAAGAAGTAACAAGATAAAATTACGTCACGTCTAGATACGCGAACCTTGCTAGAGAACGTCTTTTTGGCGCCAAAGCGCCGCGCGCGCGCGCTCGTGTGTGTATGTGTGTGTTTGTGTGTGTGTGTGTGTGTGTGTGTGTGTGTGTGTGTGTGTGTGCGTGTGTGTGTGTGTGTGTGTGTGTGTGTGTGTGTGTGTGTGTGTGTGTGTGTGTGTGTGTGTGTGTGTGTGTGTGTGTGTGTGTGTGTGTGTGTGTGTGTGACAACGACTAGAGCCCGCGTTTGAGGACGGACAAGCTTGAAATTTTAGGATATTGTCCCTAAAAGAATAATCTCGAAACGTTTTTATTTTCGATTTTTTTTTTTTTTTTTAGTACGATGCATATTGGCGAGAAAATGGCCGTTTCACAAAAACCGGTTGATCCACACTGGAGTCCGTAATATTTCCTATTTTTACTAGACATGTTGCATATAGCTAGGTAAAAGGGACACATTGAATGAGTTTGTTAACCAGCATTGTACCTCTAGAACTTTTTGAGTGATAATTAAATATTTTTTTAATAAAAATATATTTTCTCGTTTTGGAGATTAATTTCACGAATTATATAGGTTAATTTTAAAACAATTGAATCTTTTTTACGAATACAAACAAACAATCTTTTTATTAATAATCTAATGATTTTTCGTATACGGTATTTTTTTTTTTTTTGTTGGTTTAAATAGTTTATTACTTTGCAAAATACATAAAAGAGAATATACATCACTTATCATCAGATCAAAACAAGCCACAGGCTTATAGGATGATCTGGATACTCAGTTATAATATTTGCAAAATTTGCATGGCGGTGGTATGCAGATTTTAAATACAATATAGGTAAGCAAATCAATATATATATATATATATATATATATATATATATATATATATATATATATATATATATATATATATATATATATATATATATATACATATACATATATTACATATATATACATATATTTATGCAGATTTTAAATACAATATATGTAAGTAAATCAATATATATCAATACATATATGAATACATTTTTTTAAAAAATGAAAATAGGGGAAAACATTTAAATTATTATAGTGGAGAGAGAGAGAGAGAGAGAGAGAGAGAGAGAGAGAGAGAGAGAGAGAGAGAGAGAGAGAGAGAGAGAGAGAGAGAAAGGAGAGAGAGAGAGAGAGAGCGAGAGAGAGAGAGAGAGAGAGAGAGAGAGAGAGAGAGAGAGAGAGAGAGAGAGAGAGAGAGAGAGAGAGAGAGAGAGAGATGTCTCAACTGGTCATTAGATTTCCTTTATTTCCTTTATTTCTTGCAGTCCTATTTTATAACTTAATGAAATCTTTTTGCGGCAGTAATAAACTCGTGTACAGCTGAAAATATATCGTTATTCACTGTGGATGGTAGGGTTTTACTTCCATTAAGGAGTAAATGTATATTGGTGTATTCTGGTGGAAGTGGAAGTGTTGTTAAACGTCTTATTACATCGTAATTACTACACTGGAGTAAAAAATGGTCGGCGGTTTCAGAACTGGCTCCAGAAGAGCAGGCAGGAGAATTAGAGAGGTGACGACTAACCAGTTCATAATTGAGGTCGCTCATTTTGAGTCTAATTTTACAGTGGATTATCTGTGTTATTCTACAACCTAAATTTTAATATGGGTGTACGACACAATCGTCTCGCGACAGGAATGATTTAAATTCGCTTAAGGATTGACTACGCTGAATGTGATCGGGAAAACTGTTCCAAAGGCCCGTAGTGGATGGGGAAAATGAAGTTTTGTACAGTTCAGTTTTATACTGGGGGACTTGGCGTTCAAGTGGACGTCGTTTGTGGTAAGGATTTGATGCGGACACTAACTTAGGTAGGTCTGGGCCTAAGTACGCGGGGGTTATACCATTGACTATTTTAAAATAAAGGATGAGTTTATGCCGGCGACGTCTTTGCGACAACGGAATAAAACCGGTTTCTTCATAAAGTAATTGGTGGTTAGTGCCACGGACTGCGCCAGTAGTGGTTCTTAAAGCGTGTAACTGGAGACTTTCCAATTCATCCGAAAGTGCCCCTGTACAATTATCCCAGATCACATAAGCATAGTCAAAGTGTGGCAGTATAAAAGATTTGAACATAGTCTCCATAGATCGTCTCGATAGTCTATATTTATATGAATCTAGGCAAGCTATAAGTAATCGACATCTGGCTATAATAGATTTGATATGGGTATCCCATTTACAGTTATTTTGCAAGATGATAAGAAGGTGTTTGTGTGTAGCAGTACTTTGAAGTGGACTGTTATCAAAGAGTAGAGGAAGTGGTTGGAAGTTCTGGCTACGTGACATGTTCAATAGTTCAGTCTTTCGGTGATTAAAATTTACTTTCCACTTATGGGCCCAAACATTAATTTTCTCAAGATCCGAGTTCATTATGTCAGCTCTAATATTATCATTATTCAGGGACAAATACATACTGGTATCATCTGCAAACAGTTTCATTTTAGATTCAATGTCTAGTACAATATCGTTAATATAAATAATAAAAAGGATAGGGCCCAACACTGACCCTTGCGGGACGCCCGCCTCCACGGGTAGATATGTAGATATACATCCTTTGATAACAACAGCTTGCTTGCGATTGCGCAGGTAATCAGCCAGCCATTGTAGAAGCTTCCCACGTATTCCTATTACATCTAATTTTTTAAGCAGACCGTGATGCCACACTTTGTCAAAGGCTTTGGCTACATCAAAAGATACAGCTTGGAAATTTATGCCTCTATCCAATGACTTACAGAAGTCATTATAGACACTAAGGAGTTGGTAGACTGTTGAGTCCCCAGGGATAAAGCCTGATTGGCTAACAGTTATTAAATCATTCGAATAAAGATATTGGAATATATGGCGTTGGGTGCATTTTTCTAGAATTTTACCAATGCAGCTGAGCAAGGATATAGGGCGATAATTGCTACATTTGCTTTTGTCACCTTTTTTATAGACAGGAGTTACATGAGAAATTTTCCACACGGATGGAAATATACATTCGTCAAGCGACCGGTTAAAGAGAATGGTAAGAGCTTCTGAAATAAGCGTACTACTAGCTATCAAAATTTTATTGTGTATAAGATCAGGACCTACGGCCTTATTTGGCTCTAGATCGTTTATAACATTAAATACCTCTGTAGGACTAAGATGTATATGGGAGATTGATGTAGGTACATATTGCATGTCAGATACTGGATCGTTGTTTCCTTCTACCCGGATTGGCTTGTAAAGTGATTATTAAACGCCGTTGCCTTCTCCTCGTTAGAGTAATAAATTTTACCGCTTTCCTCGATAGGGAGCATATCCTCTATCGTGAATCCTTTTTTTGACATAAACGATTTGACTAGTTTCCACCAGTTCTTACTTCCGAAGTTTCTATTACAAGAGATACGATTGTCTAACTCTAACATGTACTCTTTCTGTCTTTTGCCTATTACATCTGTGTAAGTATTACGAGCATGACGAAAGAGTTTCCAGTCAGCCTCTGAGTTAGTATTTTTGGCCTTCCTATGGAGGTTATCCTTATTTGTTTTAAAGTTTAGCTAACTGCTCGTTGTACCATGGAGCATCTCGTTGTTGGACTATTACAGTTTTGACTGGCATACATTTCTTGGCAGTATCTAGGAGTGTGTCACCAAATGTCTTGGCAGCAGATTCAATAGACGGAATAGTTGCTATGGCCATCCAGTCAATTCCAGCGAGTTCTCGAGCAAATGTTTCCCTGTCAAGCTGAGCATAATTGAATATTGTTCGTACATTTCGACACATATGGCCTATAAGCTTAATAATAGGGACAGAATGACCACTACACATGGGAGGTAGAACATCAACACATGAGACTAATTCCCTGCTAGGAACTAAAAATTAATGAGGTCAATACACGTTGCGGTTGTAGATGTTATGCGGGTAGGGGAGGCAACTAATTGCATGAGGTTGTTCTTAACCAAGATATCAGTAAGATATGGCGAGGGGTTCCGAAGTGTATCAAAATTGAAATCTCCCAATACGATAAATTTGTGCGGAGTAGAGATTACATTTTTAATTGACTGGTCAACAAGACGCCAGTAATCAACAGAGGAGTTAGGTGGGCGATAAAAGGAACCTACAAGGATAATTTGCTGGGTCAGTCTAGCTTCGACCCACACAGCCTCGAGCGATGGTACAGTAAGGTCAGGTCTAGGCTTACACACAAGATTATCTTTAACATAAATGGTATATACGGTATTTACATACGCCTACATTTTGTCTCGGCTGTCGGGTACGATTAGGTCCATTTTGACCTGTATGTCCCAGGTGTAAAAATCATACAATTTTCTGCACCACTTTTTCGGGGTTATTTTTAAAACAGCTAACATAACTTTAATTTTTCTTTTCCGAAAAAAACAACAACCTATCTTCTCATTAATACCCGCATAATTTTTCATAAACAGTGTTTGCATAAGCCTGCTGTTTGTCTCGGCTCTGGGGTAGGATTAGTTCAAATTGTGACCCGTAAGCCCTAGGCGTGAAAATCAGCAAGAAAATTGCAAAGTTGATTCTCTGATACGTCAAATGTTAGTACTGCGATGAGTGACGTATAACATCGAGTCGTCACTATGAACACGGCGTCATGGGACTAATGATGCCATGACGTGAAGCTTGAAGTGACGTCATTTCGCTGCTCGTGCTATTATTCTTCTTCAGAATAGCTATGCTAAGCCAGACCACAGAGCTTACGAATGGCGGGAATCGCCGTGTGTCCGTTTTTATTTCTGTGTGCCAGTGTGTGTGTGGACCAGAGAGTGGTTTAGAGTAGAAGGAGATCGATTCCTGTCGCTACAAGAGTCCACAGAGCGTACTAATGGCTGGAAGCGCCTTGTGTCCGTCTTTATTTGCGTGCGGCGACGTGTGTGTTGATCAGAGGTTGGCTTAAGGCCCCGCCACACGGGCCGGTTGTGCCCCGATTTTGAAGCCGATTCCGATCCGTTTGCGATCGGATGACGTCAATTATCCGATCCGGTCCCAATCGGCTGGGAATCGGGTCACTAGAACCTGCTCTATATTTCCGATCCGAATCGGTCCCGATCGTAAGCTTCAACCAATCAGAGCGCGTCTCGCAAAGCATGTCGTTTCAACACGGTTTGCAAATGGCCGAACACGCCTGTTGTCATCAGTACCACCGCCGTTGCCGCTGATGTTTCGCACGCCTCTTCCCGAATATGACGCAAAACTGCTGATAATGCAAGCACATCATCATCACTGTCAAAACTAGCAGTCATTTTGCAGAACAGGTACGACTTTGATCCCTTCGGTTCAAACCGGTCGGCTAAACTTGACAAGTCGAGAAATGTCAGTGTGGCACTGCACACGGTTTTTAGTCCGGCCCGATCACCTATCGATTCGAAAACTGATCGGGAATCGGCCTCAAAACCGGGCTCGTGTAGCGGGGCCTTTAGAGAGGAGGGAAATGGACCCGAATAATAAGCCTAAAAATATGAAGAACTCTGAATGTTCCTAAACGATAAACACATCTGGGCTCCAAACGATTTGGTAGACTTTGGGATGAAATCCTCATCTTGTTATCTCCTATTACGACAGACTTTGCTGACTTTGTGACAAAAGTTGGATACAGTAAACTTCGGGTATAACAAACATTGCCTGGGGACCCAAATTTTCTCTTTGTTATAGCCAAAGTTTGTTATAAGCGAAGTAATTTATACAGAAAAGGTGTTATGGGGATCTCTGAACAAGTGTTCTTATATTCGACCTTACTAGCGAAGTAGTCTGTCGGTTAGAGCAACTCTTTTTCAGTAGTCTCGACAGCACTTTTTCTTTACAAATTACTTCCCTTGTAACCCTGGCGATTTGCTGTAACCAACGTTTAATGTTTTATATGTGAATGTTGGTCTGCGAATTTGGATATTGCGGCTTCGAGCCGCAGGGTTCAAAATCAGGGACCAGCACTCATGCAGACCTCAGTGGCTTGTAACATTTCAAAAAGCAACATCCTTTCAGAGGAACAACGCCTTGGCAGACCGTTCAAGCAACAAAGGTGGAAAGAACACAGAACTCCAGGAGATGGGCACAAACATATATTATGTACTTTCCCAGGGTCGGTAAAAATATGATTGTCTCGCCCACGTACATGCCCGAGGTCAATACATGAATTCTCCCAAACACGGTCTATGTCTTGCAAACTTTACTTGGACAGTCTCTCCTGAATTTGAGGGTGCAGAGCGAAACTAGACGGTGACCTGGACCGAACTTTGCGAGCAAGAGGCGTAGATGCTCATGAGTCCCTGCAATGCAGGGACTCATGAGCATCTATGCCTCTTGCAAGACAGTAAGGTCCTGTTGTGGTCACGTTATGAGGGGGGCATTTGGAACGGACATCCTCGGAAAGCACATTGCACAAACAGTTTCATTTCGCAAACACCTTTCTCCCTCTTTTCTTTTCATTTCGCAAACATCTCTGTCTCCGACGCGGCGCCTTTTTGTATCTTGACATATACGCGGCCGGAAAAATCTGAGAATCCGCAAGAGGCATAGATCTACATGAGCCCCTGCCTTGCAGGGGCTCATATAGATCTATGCCTCTTGCAAGTTACTTTTTTCCATCCTCTCCCGCTAAGTGGCCGTGGTTTTCGAGCCTCTGTCCACATCTTGACATATACATCAAAAGCGACAAATCTTTCCTGCTTGTGTCAACAATTTGAGTTTGAGGTCAGACGCATAACATAACAGCTTTTTGTGGGTCCCAGCTCTCTGATTGCTTTGTTTTCTTGCGTATGTTTGTTCGTTCAACAAGAAACTGTCTACCGTAGTGATTGTGATTATATTCCTCTTCGTGGCCATCTGTTTCACCAAGAAACTGTACCCTGCAGAGACCATGACAGTTACACATCAGTGTCAATGGTTCTAGAAATAAAATGGAGTTAACAAGTCCCAAGTGCTAATATTTTACATATAGATGTGGGATTGACCAGGAGAAAAGTTGGAAAATCGTACTAAGAGATGCCAAGGGAGATAACATTTCTGTCTATTGCTACTAGATGTCAGGTACTTTCAAAAATGTATTTGTCGTTTTGTCGCTGACATGTTAATTATAACGTCCACAGCACACACCTAGTTGATTGTAAGCATTTTATTAGATTTTCCTAAATGTGCATCAATTTTATGCACACGTATCTATCGACATGAACCGCGGGACGATGTCATTGTGTTGGGCCCAGTTTTATATTATTCTATAGATATTTAAGAGTCTATAACCCCTTCGTTGCCAGTGATCACGAATTTTGCGTCCGAAATGACTGCACACTGGCCGAAATTCGCGTAAACAACACAGATGTAAATCGGACAAAAATAGGCAAAAAGAGCACAGGAATAACAAGAGACATAAATCATCATCAGCCACAGCATTCGCGGGGGCTCATGAAGATTTATGTCCCTTGCAGTTGGATAACATTCGCCTTGCCCCGGCAGTTAAGGGGTTAATCTTGAATCTACCATGTTTCAAACTTTTAGAAAAAAGCCGGCTGGCGCAAATGGCTGTTTTCAGGGAGACACTCTCTTGTCGTATCTTCAGCCGTCTCGCCCAAAAGTGCAGACGATGGCAAGAATTGTCCGGATTTCAAAATGTATGTGTATTGCAAAAGGTCTTTATCAACATTGTCAATCGAAGTTGAAAGCTCTCCGAGTCTGGAATTATGTTTTAATTTTTTTTTTTTAATCCGCGTCCTTCCACGGTTATGCACCGTGCGTACGTTGTGACGTCTCGAGGTGCAACCTTGAGCCGTTCCGGACAGGCCATCTTTGCGGCAAACGCCATCCTGCGCAATGAGGCGTAGATCTTCATAAGCCCTTGAATGCAACGTGGGTTTGTGAAGATGTATGTCTCTTGCTGGTCCTGATTTTATTTCTGCTCTTCAAGTAAAAGAAGGGGACATCATCCGTCCAACTTACAGTGGCGTATACAAAACAAAACATCATCCGTTCGCAAGAGACATAAATCCCCATGAGCACCCTCCTGAAGCGGGGGTTCATGAGGATCTATGCCTCTCGCCGGTCTTGACTACATCTATGTTCTCCAAGTAATGGACGGGCAACCTCGTGCGTTGAGCTTACAGTGGCGTATGCAAAACAGAACATCTTTTCACAAGAGACAGATCCTCATGAGCCCCCACATGAAGCGGGGACTCATGGGGATCTATGCCTCTTGCTGGTCCACATTTCATCTCTGTTCTTCAGGCGAACAAGGTAACATCTTGCGGTCAACTTAGAGTAGTGTATACAAAAATGCCAGCAACTTGACAACGAGTGTGCGGAAGAGGGAGGGGGGGTGTTGAGCAAACGGGGGGAGGTGTTGGGAACGGAAAAGCACTCCTGATCCTATTGTCACAGGCCAAGTCAGGTCTGGTTTTTCTGCGTTTTTTTCTGTGTTTTTCTGTGTTTTGTTCCTCAGCTTTCGTGTGAATCTCGCACGCGAAAAGGTACAGTAAGTCGATTTGCATCAGTGTAAATTGTGGTGATGTCTGTCTGGTGAAGTAAAGGACATTGGCATGGCTTTTATAAAGCAGTAGGCATTGAATAGTTCAGATCTTCCGAATTTGTCAATATTTCTTTATAGAGCTTACCATTGAAAGCACACCCATGTTAGTATTACAGTGAACTTCGGATATCTCAAAACGCCTGATCCTGATTTCATTTCTGTTCTTCAAGTAAAGGAGGGGGACATATCCGTCCAACTTACAGTGGTGTATACAAAACAAAACACCATCCGTTCGCAAGAGACATAGATCTTCATGAGACCCCACCTTAAGCGGGGGTTCATGAAAATTTATGCTTCTTGCTGGTGGTGCTTGCAATTGTTCTTCTTGTTATAGCCAAAGTATGAGCGAAAAAGTGCTGTCGGGAATTAAATAGCTATATCAGACTTTTGTTATATTGGACCTCGTTGTGATGAAAGTCGACTGTATTTGTTGAGGGGTTTTATATTTATAATTACAAAAAAAAAGATTATTATGTAAACAAACTGAAATAGGATTTTTGTCTTTTTCAGTATCCCGGTTACATCAGGACCACGAAGGTAAGTGACGTATGCTAACCGTACCTCCATATCCACATACAAAACAATATGGTATATATCATATATTTGCTGATCTGTAATTCCATAGCTTACGACCTAGGACGTAAGGTCAAAATATTTCCAACATCAAATAACAATACAATTGTCACTGTCTGCGTTTTGAAACTGACAGCAATAGGCGTTCCAAGGGTAGCAGTTTTGAATGCTAGTGGGGACAACATTTGCACTGACATTCAGTTATCTCTCTTCAAAGTCACCTTGCTGGTGGCAAAAGACGTTCAAACCAAACGTTTAAAACTGAATGCCGTGGCAAGTTTCCCCTCGGTGACATACAGTACCCTTCATTTCACTTCTCACACCTTTTTTCCCCAACACCTTGCGGATCGATGCGCGGGGTCCGGGGACATTCACGTGCTTAAACCACCATCTGCAAGAGGCGCAGATTCTCATGAGTCCCTGCATGCCTACATGCATGCAGGGACTCATGAAAATCTATGCCTCTTGAGACGGTAGGGTACCGACTTAAGGTCCATGGTCCACAAGAAATCAAACTTGGAAACAAAAACTCTTCCAAACGGAGCTTCTTTTTCCGAAGAACAAGTATACAAATTGATAGATTTGTTTGACAGCAAGAGCAAGACTCTCTTGAGATCCTGCAGGCCTTCAGGGTTTCATGAGAGTCTTTGCTTCTTGCAGGTTGACGGAAGCTGACTTGGGGTCCCGAAGGTATCGGACGTAGCCGGGAAAAGCTCACAAGCCGGCGACAAGATACGACAGTGATCAAAGCCCGTATGTGCGAAGTGTGGTCGCCGTTCGTTTGGTCAGCAGCCATTGTTTGGCACACGATCCAAAAGTCTGGTCACCATCTCACACACAGGACGAGCTTGACCACTGCAAGAGGCATAGATCCTCATTAGCCTTTGCAAGCCTGCAGAGGCTCATGATGACCTATGCCAAATGCTCGCTGGGTGTAGAAACTTGTAAATCAAGTGTTTTTCAAACGAAGTAATCTTTGAGTTCATCGTTCACAATTATTTTTGTTTTTCCTAGAGGCATAGATGGTCATGGAACCCGTGACAGAAGCGAATACTCAGTGGGACATGTGTGCTGGTCTGTAATTTTGGACCTTAATGCCATAGGCCGTAAGGTCCAAAATAACAGACCAACACACATACGATTTTTGTTGGAAGAGATCAGGCCCGTTTAGACCCGTGTTCTTCCGGAAGACTTCGTCGTCGGTGTTGCAACCCTTGACCGCCTTGGACCAAAGATTTGTCCATGTTCAAGAAGCACAGAATCGCATAAGCTCTTGCACACATGAGCATTGTAAGTGTCTGTAGGTCACGATTCATCCTCATTTACATCGTTTTTCTGTAGTCGGAGTAAAATGTGACCACCAAAGCAGCTAGACTACCAACGATTCAATCACCGGGAAGGTTCTTTATAGAGCACGTTCGCGTACCTAAAAGACGGACGAACATGGAGGTTGACAGTTCTTTTACCAGTACCGCATCCTCAATTTACATCAGAATATTGCGGACGAAGTCAGGTCTCTGATGTGGCTTAGCAGAATCCCCCCTAGTGGACACGTAGGCGCCAGCTAGGGGTGAAAAATTAAAGGGTAAACGTTTGCTTTCACACCGGCAAGCCGTTTGAACAAAGACAACTCCCCCCCCCCCCCCCCCCCCCCCCGTCCTGTTAATCCCTTGCTGCCACCACAAATAGGACACAACAGGTTGCTGAAATCCCTAAGTAACCTTGGTGATCTCCTCGACGAGGTGTAGAAGAAGTTCCTTGAGGTCTTGTCCTCAAGATCTGGTCGTGATTTTATGTACGTGTTCGCCCACTTCGTAAGTAGGAAACATTTCTTCTGTTCGGGGACACTCACAGACTTGAAACTCGTTACTTGTGCAGGAATGAGAATACATGGGGCAAATTTCAACTGGCAAGAGGCATAGATTCTCATGAGCGCCTGCATTTGCAGGCGCTCATGAGAATCTATGCTTCTTGCAGATGGTAAGAACGACTCAAGGAGTGGACATTTTCTTGCCATGACACGTAGCGAAAAGTCTCGACAAAACATTTTATCGCAAGAGAAAGACACAGTGCGTGTTTAACATATGGTTTTCGCTTGAAACGCACTTCCCCTCAAAGGTCTAGTAAGTACACATGGTAGCATATTCAATCGAGCTTTGTGCGGGTATTCAACACACTGTGTCCAACGTGCACAGCTGCAAAGTAAGCATCAGAGTACGGTTCCAAATACAGAGAGAAATAACAAAAAGTGTTTCTTCACAAGTGTCTTCGTCCGGAAAGAATTCCAGTAACCCCTTCCCTGCCACTATACGTACATTTTTTTGTGTCTGAAATCTTGGTTCATTTCACGACCAAAAGCTAACACCGTCCAAGAAACATGGATACAAATTAGTCTCAGCAAGAGGCATAGATCCTCATGACGACCCGAAGTCGCGGCAGAAGTCGGCCGGAGAACGGTCTGTAACGTGCTCGGGGTTAACACTTAACTGCGGGGGCAAGGCGAACGGTACCTAAGCGAAAAGAGACATAAACCATCATGATCATCCCGTAGTTGCACACATATGTTCTTTATGTCTTTTTTTTTTTTTTGTCGCGTTTACATCTGTGTTTTTCGTGCCAGTGTATGTATGTGTCAGTGCAGTCGTTTCAGACGCGAAATTAGTGATCACTGACAGCGAATGGGTTAAGCCCCGAAAATTATCTCTGTGTTAAATACACTAGTTGACACTGGCTGACTATAAGTCATTGTGTACGGGCGACGAGCGATACACGGACACAACAGACGACGCCACACCTTTTCTTCTTTTTGCTGAGGGGATCCAAAGGCTGCTCATTTCCAGCGAATAATGAACTCTTAATGCACGGAATGAAGTGCAATTACCAGCCAATACAGGCCCGGGCCTTCAGCGAAACCCTGCACATCGCTAGTAGGCATAGATCTTCGTGCGTCCATGCAGATACGCAGAGTCTAACGAAGATTGATTCCTCTTACTGGAAAAAAAATGGAACTGACGTGGCATTCGATTTGATTTTTAACTCGTTTAACCCCAAGGCCGTAGTTCTGACATTTTGGCGGTGTCAATTTACAAATATTTATGTACAATTTGCAGGAGATGGGTAGACCATGATAATTCAAGGGTAGTGCCAGATTAGCTTGGCGCCTGTCGGCGCCAAGCTAATCTGGCACTACCCTTGAATTATCATGGTCGATCCATCTCATGTTGTAGTGAGTTTGGGTTCAATAGGATACTATTGATGAGAAATACCTAATTAAGATGCGGCTTAGTATACAGTTTAGGATACAAATGCATTCTCTTGTTTATTAAAATTTGATAAATACAATCTAGTTCGCTTATAACTAGGTCAGATATAAGAATCGTCGGATAACACTTTTTTTTTTCAGAGATCCCGACAGCATTATTGCTGTGTAGATTACTTCGCTTTTAACAAACTTCGGATTTAACAACAAAATGAATTGGTCCCCCTGGCGATTTGCAATATTCGAAGTTTACTGTATTTTATTAAGAGCAAAGACGAGTTAATTAGTTCTAAACAAATGTGCTGCTGTCCAGTTAAACATCTGCACCAGTCCCTAAGTCCACAGAATCACTCAGTCTAATTCACTTAGTAAATAAATAAATAAATCAGTTCATTAAATAGGCGCTTTATCCCAATTGAAAATCGGCTCAAAGCGCCGCCGCGAACTGAACCCAACAAGCACGCTCACGTGAATCACGCCGCGCATTCACTCACACACTGTATATAAACACGGAACATTAACGCCGTGGTGCTAAGGGCAAGCTCAAGCGAGCTACTGAAGTTTTTGGAAATTCAAATCATTTGAAATTTTATTAAGTGGGCTGAAATTGACACCAAAGTACAAGTTCGGATGGAACAAAAGTCGAATAAAAGTATTAAGAATTCTTGTCATGGAGGTCCCGGTAACACTGTTTATACCGCGTTACATTACTTCGATCAAAACAAACGAAAGTCAACAAGAAAACAAGGCCGGGTCACTGCATTTTACTGTATGCGATTTTCTCTGTAGTATTCATCTTCAGTCTCTCCGCAGATAGAGGAGATAACGGTTGATTCAACCACAGACTGATAAAATGAGATGGTATTAACCATTTTCACAGCCAGAAACAAATGAACACGGTCCAACTGCAAGAGACATAGATCCTCATGAGCCCCCGCGACAGCGGGGCCTCATGAGGATCTATGTCTCTTGCTGACACCGCTTTGTATCCACGTAGATTCTTGGACGACTGAGAATCGTTGGCGTTTGAGTTGACGGAGATTTTAGAAACGCAGTCTGCGACCACGAGCCGTGAAAGGGTGAAAGGCAAACTCTCCTGCTCCTGTGTGTAAAATGACAGCACATTAGCCTGATCCCAAAGCCGCTAAACCCTCAAATGACGCTCCCGTACTTGATAGCCCTCAACAATCCACCCGCCAAAAACCCTGCCATCTGCAAGAGGCATGGATTTTCATGAGCCCCTGCAAGCTATTGACAGTTGTTTTTGTGTGTGTGTGTGTGTGTGTGTGTGTGTGTGTGTGTGTGTGTGTGTGTGTGTGTGTGTGTGTGTGTGTGTGTGTGTGTGTGTGTGTTTTGTTGTTGGGGGTCGAGGGGGGGGGGGATGTGTGTGTGTGTGTGTGGGGGTGGGGGGGGGGGGGTGAGGGTGGTGGTGGAGTCTTTTCAAAGTACACACAGTAGTAAGCAGGAGCGCACTGTCTCAGTTGTCAAAGGTGTGTACAGAGAAAGAAATTCGAGTTAGAATGACAAGTTTAAAGCAGTTCATTTTGATAAATTTTTGGGTAAACGGAGGAAAGTCGGGGGCGGGGGGTGGGAGTGGGGGGGGGGGGGGCAGGGGGTTAGGGGGTAGGGGGGGGGGGAAGTGGTGGCTTCAGTTTCAATGTAGACAATACAACTAACAAGGAGCAAAGCGCAGTTACGTATCTAAAGCTGCCGCGGACTAATGTGAAGTAGGCCTACTGATTGTTACTGGTATACCAGTGTAGATACATCTAGATCTATTAACTACCCTTTGCGGCTCTCAAGTCACATTATGGAGCCCACTTCGGTTCCTATTGACTTGCACACAACGAGGAGTACTTAGCGTTTAAGTCAGTGACTCGGACACTTCAGTCACAAAGGCGCGAAAACCTAAAAGCTAGGGGCCAGGCGGGTTTAATGAAAAGCTTACATGTTGACATTAGAATTTATATTAAAAAAACACAAAAAACACACACATTTACGGAGAGAGAGAGAAAAAAAAGAAGAATTATAAGCAGTATGCCTAGGCGGTGCCAATTTCTTCTCGAATCACGCTTTGTAAAAGACTCCTCCCCTGCAAGAGGTGTAGATCTTCATGATCCCCCGCCTGAAGCGGAGGCTCATGAAGATCTATATCTTTTGAGGTCAATATTTAGAGCAGTGTTCCTTAAAGGGACGGCCGTGTTGGGTGTTAAGCTGGCAAAGTTATTCACGCTCGCGTACTCCAATCTCTTCAGAACTCAGCAGGATGCCCTCTTGTTGTGTGCGCTCATTCGTACACGAAACTCGAAAACCAAAAACACCCTAATACCAGGCACAGCTGGAACCCATCTCTTTTAGCGATAACAGATATAAATTTGCTTGAGCCTCTGCAGCTGCAAGGGCTCATGTGAATGTATGTCTTTTTCAGATGGAGCGGGGTGGAGGAGGTATTTCGACTAATTTCACACGTCCCTGCCCTCCGCTGTAATGCCGCTCTCCTACCTGACGGGGGTCCTCGGTGGCTCAGAGATGTCTCCATCTGTCAGTAATTTTTTTATGAAGTTCTGAGAAAAAGAGTAACGTTAACTTCTATGTATGCGAACAGTTTCATTTAGCTCTACGCGATAGGTGTGTCCATCATTGTTTTCTTTTTTTTACAGATATTTTTTTCTTTAAACCCATTCAGCCCTGACGCACTACAGCCGGCAGGAGATGGGTCGACCATGATAATTCAAGGGTAGTGCCAGGTTAGCTTGGCGCCTGTCGGCGCCAAGCTAATCTGGCACTGCCCTGGAATCCTCATGGTCGATCCATCTCCTGCAACTGGTGCATTGTCATTAGATGACGCCTCCAAAATTTGGGAAATACGGCCGTCGGGCTGAATGAGTTAACTACACAAAAATATACCTGTGCGATGGTTTGTGTCTCCGAGTCCGGTTGATTACCTGGTCTGTAGTTTTGAACTTTACAACTATACGTTGTGAAGTCCATATTCACAGACCAGCAGACATTTTAAATCCAAGTTGTAATTCGATGGCAATATCTACAGTCCTCCTCGACATCCACAACCCACCTCATCCCTCTCCATCCACAACTAAATAACTAAATAACTCAATAACTAACTAACTAAATAACTAGATGTGCCTTCATACTTCTGCCCCTCCATAACTCTTCCCCACCTCCCACCTCCCGCAATCTTCCTTCCACTTTACCCCAAAACAGAGAGAGAGAGGAGAGAGGAGAGAGAGAGAGAGAGAGAGAGAGAGAGAGAGAGAGAGAGAGAGAGAGAGAGAGAGAGAGAGAGAGAGAGAGAGAGAGAGAGAGAGAGAGAGAGAGAGAGAGAGAGAGAGAGAGAGAGAGAGAACTCCCTTTCACCAGAAGTCATCAGAAATGTGTCTGCTTGGTTGAACTAGTACTCAGCATGCTGCCTCTTGGCGCCTGTTGACCATTGCTTTAAAAGGCATTGGCGCTTGAAAAATGGTGCTCGCCTGAAATTAATTAACATTTCCTTTTGTGGAGCTATTTGGGCAGCTCAAAAACTAATTCTTTTTGTCGACCTAATAAAACCGACGAACCCAAAATCATTATGCTGTCTTTCAACACTTCATTGCCGAGAAAAGAGAAAACAAAGAGAACATGGTCAGAGACATAGGTCCTCATGAGCGCCCGCAGTTGTAGGATCTATGCCTCTTGCTGAGACCGATTTGTATCCATGTTCCTTGGACGGTTGTGTCTACTGGTCGTTGAATGAATAAAGATTTCAGAAGCAAAGTTGGCGTCCAGTGGCATTGAGGGGGTAAAAGCAACCCAAAAATGATAACTGTTTAATTTTTATCTTATTCGAGACAAGCCACCTCCGGATACGCGGCTTTTGCCGCGTATCCGGAGGCTGCACGTCTCGAATGAGTTAAAAGGTCACAGTTCAACATTTGTGAGCTCACTAGTTGTCTCCTTCGATCTGCTACCGCTGAGAAGCGGTAGGGAATCGAGGGATGCAATCAGTGAGATTTTGGAAGCTGTCCTTTGAAACTTAGAGACAGTTCAGAAGGTAGGTGGCACCAGGCAATTCTGAAACAACCCGTGAACTATCATGGTCAGTTCTTTGTGTGTTTATACCTACTTTGTGATGGACAAAAATAAAACTGCTATTAACAATTAAACTTTTAAAGAAATCATCGCAGGCCCATTAGCTCAGTTGGTTTGCGCAGAGTTGACAACGCGTAAGTCGTGGGCCAGCAAATTTATTTGTTCATTTTAGTAGTTTATATCACTGGTTTTGTTTTCTTTCTGCCTTTCTTTCAATAATTCTTTCTCTCTTTATTTCGTCATTGAATTTGTTAAGACACTTTTAAAATAATGTTTGTGAAAAAACAAATTTAGCCACAGCAGCAAAGGGTGTGTCCGCCTGATATGTAAACAAAATGGCATAGCGGGGTGTTTATTTTGTCAGCAAAACATTCTAAACAAAGATACTCACAAACCAGATAGTAGGTGAGGCTAGCGCTGGCAGAATTGTATAACAAACCAAGGGGAATTACTCAGCGCTGGACAGAACAGTTAGATCCCCTGCCCCCGCCTATCAGGCACCCATTCGCCAGCCCACAGAGAAATACGCAAGTATAGAACAAGACGATCATCTACATCCCTAAAAATCATCATCTTCTTCATTTTAATGTCCCTCTGGCACTAAAAGTGATCGGGGACTAGCCGTTGCAACTTTAATTTAAGAGTTAAAAATTACGAGATAAAAATATAAGATTCATATACATAGCTGAAGTTTTGGTCTCTCACCCAGAAAAGAGACAACGGTCATTTATTCATTAATTTATTTCAAAGAAAAATTTCTAAAATTAGGTTAAAATTCAGGACCATCCGTTAAGAATTCTAGAATAAAATCTACAAAGATAAAACTATGTACATTACACTTAATTTTGACGGTCAGAAAAAATTCAAGACAGACCCGGGACAGGGCCACCGATGTACCCACTAGATTATATGAAAAATGTACTATTTAAATTAACTCAGAAAAAAACAGGAAGTTTCAATATATCTGTAATTAAAGCAATAGTATATTCATTAGCGTTTTCTAGAATTGTATGAAGAGACGAGGCTACCGGATAAGCTGTCCTAAGCTCAGCACACTCTGCGTCGAAAGCTACACACTCCAAGACCGCATGGTCTGGGGTGAAGTCCTCGCCACAGAGACAGGCAGGGCGAGTCAATCTGGCACGCCAACCACCAGTGCAAATCCTATTGATTGCCCCGTCTACCATGGGCAGTTTATAAATCGAATGATTTTTCATAATTCTGTAGGCAAGGATGCTTGGAAACTCCCTAGCCAATATTAAATTATTTTCATTACTAATTTCAGCTATAACTTTATTAATTTTATTTTTAGCATCTTGAAAAGAATGAGTGAGCCGCACGGGCTGGGCTCCCGGCGCACCGGTCGCACCGGCCCGAGCGGCCCGATCAGCAGCCTCGTTACCTAGGATTCCGACATGAGAAGGGACCCACTGGAAAGCGACACTGACCCCCCTAAGACTGAGTTGATTAATAAGTAAATTTATTTCTAGAACTATATCAGATCTGCCAGAATATTCAATATATTTTAGACTCTGCAAATTGATTGATTGATTGTACATTGCTTAACGTCCCGACAGCAACAAGGCTTTCTCAGGACGTGCCTGCACTGCTTGTGAAAAAATAAAAAATAAACAGAACATTGAATGTATGTCGCCAGCCGGTCAAATACGTTAAATAAACCTAACACATGGGGCCTAAATAAAGCTAAGACCATTTAGCAACACACATCCAATATCAAGAGCTACAGGCAGTGCAGACAGTAGGGAGAGTTTTAAAAAGGCAAATACAGGTGAATGGACAAAGGGTGGACAGAAACACATGCCCCAGAATAGAGAGAAAAACCCACCCTGTGGGGCTGACCAGGGTGACTTACTTACTTACTTAAGCCTGTCACCCCTACCCGGGTATAGGCCGTCGACGAGAGACCTCCAGCAACTCCTGTCCTGTGCTTCTCCTTCGATTCTACTCCAGGTGGTTCCCAGTCTCTTGATGTCTGCTTGGAGGTCTCGACGCCAGGAGTTTCTCGGCCTACCTCTTTTCCTCTTTCCCTGGGGGTTCCATGACAATGCCTGCCTAGTGATACTGGAAAAGCAGATTTAGAATCTGTACAACTGATACATCTGCAGGGGCAGGGTCAGCACGTGATCAAGGGCCATAAGTATGGCCACAAGTTCTACCGTGCAAATAGCCCAGCCCCTACCCAAACTATAGCTAATAGTTTTATTTAGAGATGGGATAAACACCCCGCTCCCCGCATCTCCGGCATCATTAATCGATCCATCGGTATATGCAGTGAGCGAGTGTGAATACCGAGTCTCCAAATAATCCAAAGTTGCTATTCTTTGTAAATTTAAATCACTTTTTTTTAGTAATATTTGGTATATCCGTACTTATTGAGGCCGCCAGGCGGATAAGGAGAAAGCGGAATCGGATTTATAGTCTGGGGAACCACATCAGCCCTAACTTGGACTTCGTAAACCAGAGCGGTTAAGGATGGTTGAATCCTACGTTTTTGGATCGCATGGATGGCTAATTCCAGACGATCCATGTTGAGTTCACTATGAAATATATCCTGGGCGTTATTAGAAGTTTTAAACATACGATTTAAATAGTTCGCACAAAATTTTAGGCGGAACTGTTCCAGGGGAAGTATCTTGGTGAGGGCATATACTGCTTTGTTTGAGGTGAACTCTGGCACCCCCAAAATGCACTTCAGCGATCTCATCTCAGCGGCTTCTAGCATTTTAAGAACTCGTTTAGATGCTGAGAGAAAACATTCCGCTCCATAATTGAGATTAGAGCGCACAAGCGCATGATGGAGGTGCAGCAATAGCTTAGTATTTTTGCCCCACACCTCATATTGTAAAAGTCTAATTATGTTAACCGCTTTATTTGCCCTACAGATAAGGCTATTTATATTAGGTGTCCACTTTAAAGTGGACGTAAAAATCACGCCCAGGAATCCCTAAAAAGGATGCATCAGGTCTCTTATATAACCCATGTCTTTCTCCGGAACTTAGGAAGTAGGCAGGAGAAACATACATACACAAACACGAAGGTGCATTACTATATGTGGTCGGGTAAATACCCTGAATTCCCACAGTATATGCACAGAACATTACACAACAATGTAACGATACAAATTTGCCTCGAGTTATACTGAGATACTCACAAACCAGATAGTAGGTGAGGCTAGCGCTGGCAGAATTGTATAACAAACCAAGGGGAATTACTCAGCGCTGGACAGAACAGTTAGATCCCCTGCCCCCATGGGTTATATAAGAGACCTGATGCATCCTTTTTAGGGATGTAGATGATCGTCTTGTTCTATACCTGCGTATTTCTCTGTGGGCTGGCGAATGGGTGCCTGATAGGCGGGGGCAGGGGATCTAACTGTTCTGTCCAGCGCTGAGTAATTCCCCTTGGTTTGTTATACAATTCTGCCAGCGCTAACCTCACCTACTATCTGGTTTGTGAGTATCTCAGTATAACTCGAGGCAAATTTGTATCGTTACATTGTTGTGTAATGTTCTGTGCATCTACTGTGGGAATTCAGGGTATTTACCCGACCACATATAGTAATGCACCTTCGTGTTTGTGTATGTATGTTTCTCCTGCCTACTTCCTAAGTTCCGGAGAAAGACATGGGTTATATAAGAGACCTGATGCATCCTTTTTAGGGATGTAGATGATCGTCTTGTTCTATACCTGCGTATTTCTCTGTGGGCTGGCGAATGGGTGCCTGATAGGCGGGGGCAGGGGATCTAACTGTTCTGTCCAGCGCTGAGTAATTCCCCTTGGTTTATTCTAAACAAAGCTACATTTTGGAGTTATCCTCTGAGGACTGCATTACAATTCAGGAGACATATCGACCATGATAGTTAAAGGGTGGTTGCAGAATAGCACCACCCTTGAACTATCATGGCCGAGCCATATCTCGCTGTGGTGTGTCGGGAGCAGAATGAGGAAAAGCCACCAAGTCAGAAAAGAGGACATGGACACCTGTTATTTAGAAAAGTATTGAAACAAATCGACAAATGTTAGTTTTGCAACCATATTTGAGTTTCCTCCTGATCGCCATTTGATAATATTTCCTTTGTGACATTATAAAAAGTAAATCCACAATCATATGTTCAGTTTATCCATCCACCCACAACTCCATCCATCCATCCATTGATTGATTGATTGATTTTTTAGCCATATTTGAGTTTACTCCGTATCGACATTTGATAATTATTATTTCCTTCGTGACATTACCATAATGTTCAGTTTATCCATCCACCCACAACTCTATCCATCTATTGATTGATTGATTGATTTGATTGATCGATGCATCCATCCATCCATCCATCCATCCATCTAGCCAGCCAGCCAGCCACCTACCCACCCACCCACCACCCACCAACCCAATCCACACATCAATGAATCATTTAATACTTTCTCCCTAGGGTTTTCTCCAACAATAAGGTCGTACAAACTTCCTGATTAATGGAAACGTTCTGATTAAGACAAGTACTCCGTAACCTTGAAGGTTGAAAACATTAAAAACCTCAGAAAAGGATTAACGGTGCTTTACGTGCCACAATATTGATTGCAGGGGAAAAAATATTAATACTGTTTCGGTATCAACAAAATTGTCCTATTTCTCATTTTGTGTTAATGTGTGAAATATCAAAAAATGCCGATTTCGCCTCTGTGGCTTTTATTACGTAGACACAACATGGATAAGTGTCACAGATGTTGACGTTCTTCAAAGTGAAAAATGACAAAGAAATCGACCCCCCCAAAATTTACGACTTCGCCAAACGGCACGCGTTTATCTCCTTCATTGTATTCACTTCATATAGCATTGATATAGGTGATAATCCTTGATTATGCAAACGTCAGAATGTAATTGACGGAAGTAGCACTTTCACACGGCGTGGTTGAGCAGAAATCTGCCAAGAGAGCTTAGCATTGCGTCTAACTTAATCCTGACATTCACAGATATTGGAAAAGTCTTTTTCGTCTGCAAGAGGCATAGATTTTCACCAGTCCCTGCGAATGCAGGGACTCATGAAAATCTATGCCTCTTGCCGACATAATATTCATCAGTAATCCGATCTCCAAATGCAGAAGTCATCTGGCTTGAAGTCACTGACTTCTTCACTTAATCCCGACAGCTATGCAAAAACAGCAATGTACCCGAAGCACCTTTTGAACCAGCCAAATCTAAAGCCATTGAAAGGTGGCGGGACCTACAGGAGACCAGATCTAAAAGCCACATGCAGCTTCTTCTTAATCTCAGCTAAACCCTTCGCTACAGACCCTCAGACAGCGCTCACAAAGGCCCCTAAGCCCGGGAATCGAGCAGGGAGGATCCCATTAAAATCGGAACAATACCCCGCTGCAACCGAGGCGCAAAACACAAGGTCGTAAACTGTGCAACTGACTGCGGGCGAGTGGAGATGTCACGTGGTCTAGCAAACTCCTCCGCAGGGAACTTCATTCAAAGACCTTCATGGGTAAAACGGAGGCATTCGGGTTTGTATGGAGCTACGCTTCTAGTGGATATTTTATGTACCCTACCTCAGGCAAATAGATAAATTGTTGGATGTTCAGTCTAGTGTCGAAGTGAGTTTTCAAGTCACAGGGAAAAAAACACTTAAGACTTCAGTTATTAACGTCTAAGGAGGATGGAGGTAAATAAGGCTTATTCAAGACAACTAGAGGAATAGGTAGCCATGTGCCCTAAGAATGGAAACATGCAGGGGTGAATAAACATATGTGCCTGTAGTAGGTGGGTATGGTATCGCTGTTAAACACGAGTGGATGTAAACTCCAACAGGATTGAGAAGGAATTAAGGATACCGGGGGGTCCTTCCTATGTTAGAAAGTCACATCCTCCAACCGCTGCCTCTTCCTCCATTGGAAAAACAGAAAATTAAAAAAATGACACGATCCAAACTCAAGCAAGAGGTATAGATTCTCTTGAGCCCCTGCGGGACGCAGGGGCTTATGAGAATCTATACCTCTTGCAAACTGGGAGAGGAAATGTTACAGCGAGATCTTGGCTCGCCCCTTCTGATCCCAGGTACCTGTTTAAACGCCCCAGTGGAGCTTTACCGCGTTGCTTTGAAGTCATGAAGTCAGTCGCAGTGGGTGTCTGTAGTGACACCTTGCTGACTGAATCAACACGGGTCACCCGGTGCTCTGGTTCTAAGCTGGTCAGCCAAGGTCAGGAGAACTAATGGCTGGCTGGACATATGTTAGAGCAGAACGGCTCGAGAACAGCAGCAGAGGGGTGCAGAAAGGCGGTGGACTCGACAATATGACCTCGATCTATTTACCGGTCAAATCAGACCGACGCGATATTAATTTTCGTGATTAAAATAAAATCGACTGATACAAGACAATGATAATGAGACCAAAAAAATGAAGTAATTTCAAGTGGTACTACACAGACCGTGTGTGTGTGTGTGTGTGTGTGTGTGTGTGTGTGTGTGTGTGTGTGTGTGTGTGTGTGTGTGTGTGTGCGTGCGTGCGTGCGTGCGTGCGTGCGTGCGTGTGTGTGTGTGTGTGTGTGTGTGTGTGTGTGTGTGTGTGTGTGTGTGTGTGTGTGTGTGTGTGTGTGTGTGTGTGTGTGTGTGTGTGTGTGATAAAATCGCTACAACGAATTTTTTTTAAAGTCTGCGTCGTCGACAGGATTCGAACCTGTGAGGGAAGATCCCAACGGATTTCTAGTCCATTGCCTTAACTATTCGGCCCACGACGACTCGTACTTATCCTGCTGATTTTGAAACTAAACTCATTGAACCATGAATTGATCATGTCCTACTAAATCTGAGATCCGTTCTTCTGAAGACAACATACCAGTTCAATAGACAGATCAGTCATACTAGTTCAAGGATGGTGCCACAATAATTTGGCGCCCACGGACGCCAAGTTTTGTGGCACCAACCTTGAACTAGCGTGGTCGATTCATATCTTTTGTACGGTAGTCATGAATAGGCTGCCCGTGTAACAGATCCACATCTAGACCATGACACTGGTAGTTTAAGAGTAGTGCCCGAATAGTCAAAGTGATTTTATTGTCCAATGCAGGATGATTGTCTTGCAGGTGCCATCAATTTAAAAACAAGATGGGATGAACCATAACCCACAAAGTCTCTTCTATATGAGAGTTGTCTTTGCTGTCAAGGGTCTCTACCTTTTGTCTTTGACTTGATTCTGATGTTAAAATATCTCCATTTGAAAAAGCCTCGCAGATGTGCCAATGCGCTATAGTGAACTCTATAAGGGGCGCGCGCAGTGCATACGCGTCATTGGTTTGTCAAACGCCATTTGTCATGACGTTTTTTGTTTGTTTGTTTGTTTGTTTTTACATAATTTTATATTTAACGTGATATGAGTTTCGTTTTCGCTTCAAGACTTGGGAAAATGGTGACAAAACTAAAATTTCAGGGTACAATTTCAGTCTTGCTATAATTTGTGTGACAGCAGGTTGACTTTACCTAGCTACATGATATACTAAGTACACCTGCATGCTCTTCTGAAAGCGCATCGATGTGTGTGTATATGTGTGCGCGTGCGTGCGTGCATGCGTGCGCTCCTAACATCCTCAAGAGGCATAGATGTTCATGTGCCCTCCGGGCACATGATGATCTATGCCTCATGGAGATTCACGACATATGTGAGAGAGAGAGAGAGAGAAAGAGAGAGAGAGAGAGAGAGAGAGAGAGAGAGAGAGAGAGAGAGAGAGAGAGAGAGAGAGAGAGAGAGAGAGAGAGAGAGAGAGAGAGAGAGAGAGAGAGACTAGAGAGAGAGAGAGAGAAATGAAATGAAACTTTATTGAAATGAAACTTTATTTTCCAAGGATAAATGAATAGGTGCGCAGACCTGTTTTCATTCTTGTCCTTGCTACACACTACGCCAGAGAGAGAGAGAGAGAGAGAGAGGGAGAGTGCAAGCGAGAGAGAAAATTATGTAATTTTAGAGTATGTCTGCGTGGTGATGGAGTTGCTACTTTACGTCACAACCACTGTCTGATTTTCTCCAGATGTCAATGTATTTTATGTTTTAATTTTTTTTCTGAAAAGAATTGATTTTTACTGAAGGAATTGAACAGCTGGCTAACGAACTCATCCAATGTCTATCTCCAAACTAGCTATATTGGGTCACCTGAATGCTCTTCTAAAAGCGCGACGATGTGTGTGTGTGTGTGTGTGTGTGTGTGTGTGTGTGTGTGTGTGTGTGTGTGTGTGTGTGTGTGTGTGTGTGTGTGTGTGTGTGTGTGTGTTAGTGCTTGCATGCGCGCGCGCTCCAAACATCTCCAAGAGACATAGATCCTCATGCACTCTCCGGGCGCATGAGGATCTATGCCTCTTGGAAATGCGCGCATGTCTGAGAGAGAGAGAGAGAGAGAGAGAGAGAGAGAGAGAGAGAGAGAGAGAGAGAGAGAGAGAGAGAGAGAGAGAGCGGCAGGCTCGCTAGAGAGAATTACGTCATATTTAGAGTATTATGTCAATGTCTGAGTGTTGACGGAGTTGCCTCTTTTACGTCACCGCCACTGTCTGACTTTCTCTAGAAGTAAAGGTTTTTTTAGTGTTTTAATTCTTTTCTGAAAAGAATTAATTTTTATTAAAGACGTTGAAAGGATACACAACTGGCTAACGAACTCATCCAATGTCTTTATCCAAACTAGCTATATCCAAATGTACGTTCAGCAGCTAGGTTAGCGTAACTAGACATGACGTAGTTTTTATCTTGTTAATTCAGTTGTGAGAGGTTTAGGGTTGCCCGCCTTTGGCATCATGGACATGCTATTAAATTCGCCCGAGTTAAATAAAATCAACTATGAGACAAACCAAAAATTAGTTATTTTACATAGTACTATAAAGACCGTGTGCGTGTGTGGGTGTGTGTGTGTGTGTGTGTGTGTGTGTGTGAGTGTGAGTGTGCATGTGCGTGTGTGTGTGTGTGTGCGCGAGTGTGAACATGAGTGTGCCCCTGCGTGTGAGCATGCGTGTGCATGTGTGTGTGTATTTGTGCATGTGAGTGCATGTGTGCATGTGTGTATGTGTGTGTGTCGGGGGGGGGGGGGGGGGGAGGGGGTAATAAAACCGCAAAAACAAAGAAAATTTTGATTAAAAAAACATCGGCGTCGTCGACAGGATTCGAACCTGCGCGGGAATATCCCAATGGATTTCAAGTCCATCGCCTTAACCACTCGGCCACGACGACTTCGTAATCGGAAAACTGATTTTGAAACTGAACTCATTGAACCATATATTGATACTCCTAAAATCGGATAGCTGTTCTTCTGAAGGCAACATACCAGTTCAACAGATAGATCAGTGATGATAGTTCAAAGGTGACACTACCAAAAAAAAAAAAAAAACAACTAAAAAACATACAACAAACAAAAACAACAACTTGGAACCCACAGGCGCCAAGTTATTGTGGCACCACCTTTCAACTATCGTGGTCGATTCATATCTTTTGTACGTTGGGCTTGAATAGTTTTGTCATCTCAACATGTAACGGATTCTCACATGGACCCATACCCTACTAGCTTCAGAGTAGTGCCCGATAAGTCAAAGTGATATAATTTTCCCTAAATGGACAATTGTCAACTACCAGTCATCAGAAAACAATTAAATAATACCAGATCACGGAATACGAGGTTAGTGAAAATACGTACAAAATAAATACCACACATGTGTAAATTTTACATATTACTCTGAAGTCAGAGTGTGGCCGCCTCGCGCTGGGACCATATGGCGTTGAGGCGCGTCCCCTGGGTGGTGGATAGGGGGTCCCTCGTGAGAGGGGTGCACCGAATGAAATAAGGTGCCGTGAACCAACATGGTCTAAGGGAAGGTGACCCCGACAGAAAACCCCTGGTCCTCCTAGTAAGGGGGTTGGGCGTGGGGGTAGCTTCCCCACCCTGCAAAAAAGGAAATAGCTACAAAAACGCCGACGAAAAGACTAACAGTAATTCCTTTCCTGGAGGAGGAAGGTTCTTCTACCAGAAGACTTATGACGTCCAGAGTGTGGCCACTAACACGGCGCGGTAATTAGAACAGTCACACACCGATCTTAATCCCCCAACCCTACCAGTTGATCCTGCAAGTGACCAACACTAGGGCCAGTTGCATGAATGATTTTAGTCCCGCGCTAGCCACCAAGCAAGGCGGCTTAGTGGCTGGCGTAGGACTAAGCTCTCTCGTGCAACTGGCGCCAGGACGTCAGAAGCAATAACAACAAAGACGATAACAATAACGGACATCTCTGCTTTTAAGATCGTGACCGTTAGTTGGGATTTTAAATCTGCATTAGAGAGACAACCGCACTCCATATGGGCTGACAACGGTTCCCGTTCTTGCTGGTCTCCAAATTAGATTTCTACACCCAGCGGTCCATCCACCAGCCCAAGAACGAACCCCATATGTACAAAAGAGGCATAGATCCTCATGTGCTCCTGTCGGCTTAATATAAATGCTGTATGAGCAGAAGACATATATTACTATTTGATTTCTGGCTACTGATAATCTATATGGTTTGCTGTTGTTGCAGTTCGGATATACATACTTCATGCACGTTATTGTATTCTATTGTATCATATTGTTTTTGACTGGCTTTACTTTAGGAGTTTATACTGTCAAATAAAAGTGAACACAATCCAGCTGCAAGGGGCATAGATGCTCACAAGCATCTATGCCTCTTGCTGACATCACTTTGTACCCATGCTTCTTCATTGGCGTTTGATTAAATAAGATTTCAGAAGCATGATCTGCGTGTATTGAGAGTGAATTGACTAAGTTCAGAATGATGTACACCTGCTTTCAGCATGTCTATGTTTTATCATCAGTTGAATTTGTCTTTTTTTCTTTTATTTTCATTGTGTTTTTCTGTCTTTTGTTTTCTTTTGTTTTTCTTTTTTTTTTTTCCTTTTTATGTATACGAGGCATTGGTTTCCTTGAGCTGCGTTTTACATCTGTGTTCCTCAGGCGTCTCAGTTTCTGAAGGTTTCAGCACAGTACTGGATAGGCGAGAGCGGGTGTTGCGACAAATAACATGGGTCAACAGCGGCGTGTTTGACTTCTCTCCCCTTCCGTCTCCCGGGCAACGGAGACGCCACTCAACACTCCAGTCTCGCGAACCGAGCGCTACCGGAGAAAGCCGAAACTAGCCGAAAGCAAACAAAGAGATGGGAACGAAAACACTCCGTGATGAAAAGCCAATGGCACGTCGCCCCCTATGACAAAATGCTGCTATCGATGACGGGAACTTTATCCCGGTGAAGTGTCCCAATACGCAGGCGCAATAATCCGGAAGTGGAAATCAGGTTATGGCACGGCCTCGTTTCTGTTTGCCCAGACAAGTGAAGGAGGTACTGTGGAGTGTTGCTTGCTTTGAAAGCGAGACGGGTAGCAGAGGAATCCTCAACATATGCACCCTTCAAGACACCACAGTGAGGTCTGGGTCGGCCTTGATAGTTCAAAGGTAGTGCCAGATTGGCTTGGCGCCTGGAAAAGCACCAAGCAAATCAGGCACTACCCTTGAACTATCATGTCACCAAGCTTACCTGTCAGTAATAATAAGCGCATTAAATAGGCGCTTTATCCCAATTGAAAATCGGCTCAAAGCGCCGCCGCGAACTGAACCCAACAAGCACGCTCACGTGAATCACGCGCATTCCCTCACACACTTTACGTAAACACAGAACATTCACGTGGTGCTAAGGGCAAGCTCAAGCGAGCTACTGTAGTTTTTGGAAATTCACAATCGTTTGTATTTGAAATTTGATTAAGTGGGCTGAAACTGATACCAAAGTACACTTTACTATCACGTGCGATCGATATCCCAGATCTAATACGTAAAACAAGAAAAGTAGTTCTACAAAGACCGAGCGCGTGCGTGTAATAAAAGAGCTACAACAAAAAGTAACGAAAAAAGAAAACAACAACAACAAAAAAACAATCGTCGTCGACAGGATTCGAACCTGCGTGGGAAGATCCCAATGGTTTTCTAGTCCATCGCCTTAACCACTCGGCCACGACGACTTCGTAATCGACCATCTGATTTTCAAACTTAACTTATTGAACCCTGAAATCAATATTCTTAAACTGTGACATTTCGGTAACATTTCGACAGAACAGATTAACCAAAATAGTTCAAGGGTGGTGCCAACATAACTTGGCGCCTTTGGGCGCCAAGTTATCTTGGCACCGCCCTTGAACTATCAGTATCATGGTTCGCTGGGCGGCAATATTTCAGAGGCATAATCTGGCAGACAGTCTTTGTCGTAGACCAGTGCTGAGGTCGCGAAAATCATTATTGAATCTGAAAAAGTTCAACACTATCCTGTGCAAAAACGTTAAACTTTTAGGGCTTAACCTCTTCTGTCCACGGGGAACCGAATATGGTTTGAACAAATTTTGACCCTAGCTGGATTCGAACCCGTGCCATTTCGGACAAGAGAAAAACGCTCTACCACCCAGCTTTCCTATCCTGTGTAAGCAATCGACAGACAGTCCCGTTTGTGAAAAGCAATATGCTCATTGTATTACGATAGAAATCTTGTTTTTCACAAAGAAGTGTCAGCAAGAGGCATAAATCCTGCGGGGGGGGGGGGGGGGGGGGGGGGGGGTTGGAAGGGAGGGCTCATTAGGGTCTTTGTTTCTTGCAATTTGGTCGCATTTACTTTTGCTTGGCTGTAAATGGGTTACTATTCGACAATCTGTAGTGGAAGGACCATGATAATTTGCGAAGACTTCTGTTGATCATGTTGGAGTCCAGAGCAGAGATCGAGAGGACACTCGCTGGCAAAGCAAAAATCACACATGGCCTACGAATTGGCAGATCAGAACCCTGAGAAAGCATTTCAGTCCAGAAACAGCCAACTTACTTACTTACGCCTGTCACCTCTCCCCGGGTATAGGCCGTCGACGAGAGACCTCCAGCGAATCCTGTCCTGTGCATCTCCTTCGATTTTACTCCAGGTGGTTCCCAGTCTCTTGATGTCTGCTCGGAGGTCTCGACGCCAGGTGTTTCTCGGCCTGCCTCTTTTCCTCTTTCCCTGGGAGTTCCATGACAATGTCTGCCTAGTGATACTGGAAGCTGGCTTTCTCAGACTGTGACCAATCCATCCCCATCTTCTTCGTCCAATTTCATCCTCTGCTGTTATCTGCTCTGTTCTCTCCCAGAGTCTGACGCTGCTGATATTCTCTGGCCCGTGGATTTTCTAAATTCTTCTAAGGCAACTGTTTATGAAGATCTGTACTCTGTTGACTGTGGTTTTGGTCAATCTCCAAGTCTCTGCTTCATATAGGAGAACTGCTTTTACGTTGGAGTTGAAAATCAGGACTTTGGTATGTTGTGCCAGCACTCTGGAACTCCACACTTTTCTTCAGCTGGAGAAAGGCTGTTCTGGCTTTACCGATTCGTGCTCTGACATTTGCATCAGTGCCACCTTTTTTGTCTATGATGCTCCCAAGATAGGTGGAGGACTCCACCTCCTCCAACGGGGTGCCAGCAAGCAAGACTGGTTCTTCCCTGGTTGCGTTCAGCCTCATTGTCTTTGTTTTCTGTTTGTGGATGGTGAGGCCCACTTGGGACAAAATGTCATCAAGCCTCGCGGTCTTGTCCTGCATTTGTTGATGAGTGTGGGACAGTAAAGCCAAGTCGTCTGCAAAATCGAGGTCGTCAAGCTGTGTCCACAGTGTCCACTGTATTCCACTTCGTCTGTGCTCTGTGGTCCTCTTCATGACCCAGTCTATGGGCAGTAGGAAGAGGAACGGAGACAGCAAACACCCCTGCCTGACACCGGTTCTGACCTGGAGCTCCCTGGTGAACTGCCCTCCGTGGATCACGCGACATGTCATGCCATCGTAGCTGCTCTTAATCAGGCGGACGAGCTTTGTGGGTACACCGTAGTGTCGTAGGAGTTTCCACAGAGTCCCTCGGTCCACGCTGTCAAATGCTTTCTCGTAATCCACAAAGTTGACGTACAGCGGGGAGCTCCACTCCAGAGACTGTTCCACGATGATGCGGAGAGTGGCGATCTGGTCTGTACATGATCATTTTTTCCTGAATCCTGCTTGCTGGTCTCTCAGCTGGGGGTCAACGGAGCTCTTCATTCTCTCCAGGATGACCCTGTTGAAGACCTTTCCTGGTACTGACAGCAAGGTGATTCCTCTGTAGTTGGAACACTTGCTGAGGTCGCCTTTCTTGGGAAGCTTGATTAGGTACCCCTCCTTCCAGTCAGCCGGCATCACCTCCTCTTCCCAGATCTTTCCAAACAGTGGGTACAGCATCTCTACTGTTGTCTCTAGATCTGCTTTCATAGACTCCGCTGGGATGCCATCTGGCCCTGCTGCTTTACCGTTCTTAAAAAAATGCCACTGCTCTTCTGATCTCTTCCCGGCTTGGTCTGTCACAGGTGATGGGTAGGTCGGTCTCTGCTGGCTGGATGTCTGGAGGGGTCGGGTGGGCTGGGTCTGTTCAGTAACTCTTCAAAATACTCTGCCCATCTGTCGAGTTGGTCTGCTCTGTCTGCAATAGGCTTGCCTTCTTTGTCTTTTACTGGTCTTTCTGTATGGCCATACTTGCCCGACAATCTTCTGGTAATGTCGTAGAGCTGTTTCATGTTGCCGCTGCCTGCTGCCTCTTCTACCTCTGCTGCCAGGCTGTCTGTGTAGGCCCTCTTGTCTGCCTCTGTCTTCACCCCTCGGTTGGCATCCGAGTATTCCTCCTGTGCCCTTACTTTGGCTGCTCTCGTGCGACTGTTATTGACAACTGCTTTCTTCTGCTTCCTCACTTCTATCTTCTTCAAGGTCTGTGCCGACAGCCAGTCCTTGTGATGGTGATTTCTTAACCCTACAGTGTCTTTGCAGGTTGAGTTCAGCGCCTCTCTAACTGCCTTCCACTGCTGCTCTGTGGTGACCGCCTCCTCTTCAATTACTAGCTCCTGTAGCGCTTGAAACCGGTTGGACAGCACCAGTTTGAACTCTTCTCTCACTCCAGTCTCTCTCAGGAGGCCTACATTATAGCGCTGTCTTCTTGTTGTCTTTGTGCGGCTTTTCTTTAACGAGCTTTATTCTTAAGGTAAGCAGATGGTGGTCTGAGGCGACATCTGCTCCCCTCCTCACTCGAACATCTTGAAGGGATCTTCTAAATTTCTTGCTAATGCAGATATGGTCTATTTGGTTCTCTGTTGTATGGTCAGGTGAGACACAAGTTGCTTTGTGTATTCTTCTGTGTGGGAAGATGCTGCCTCCAATGACAAGTCTGTTTAGAGCACAAAAGTCCACAAATCTCTCCCCGTTCTCACTCATCTCCCCTAGTCCCTGTCTCCCCATCACCTCTTCGTATCCGGTGTTATCCTCTCCTATTGTAGCATTAAAATCGCCCATGACGATGGTGATGTCTCGCTCTTCACATTTGTCCACAGCACTCTGGAGTCGGTCGTAGAACTCTTGTTTCTCTTCCTCGTCACTGTCATTAGTGGGCGCATAACACTGGATGACGTTGAGCTTGATCTTTTTCTTGGTTCTAAAGGCTGCTGTGATAACTTTTGGCCCAAGACGTTCCCAGTCCATCAGCGCTCTCTGTGCCACTGGTGACAGCATGAATGCTACTCCTTCTGTATGGGGGGCATTCTCCTCTTTATGACCTGAATACAGAATCACCTCCCCACTTAACAGCCTTTTCTGGCCAGACTGCGTCCATCTGGCTTCACTGATACCTAGCAGGGAAAGGTTGTACTTTTGCATTTCCGCTGCTATCTGGGCGACCTTGCCGCTCTGGTTCATGGTCTTGACATTCCATGTGCCCATGGTTGTATCCCTGGATAGAGATAGGCGGCTCGGTCCTGTGGCTTCCGAAGACTTCCGGCTTTCACCACAGGACGTCATAAATCTTCTTTTAGAAGAACCTTCCTCCTCCAGGAAAGGGATTGCTGTTTGTCTTTTCGTCGGCGTTTTTGTAGCTATTTCCTCATTTGCAGGGTGGGGAAGCTACCCCCACGCCCAACCCCCTTACTAGGAGGACCAGGGGTTTTCTGTCGGGGTCACCTTCCCTTAGACCATGTTGGTTCACGGCACCTTATTTCATTCGGTGCACCCCTCTCGCGAGGGACCCCCTATCCACCACCCAGGGGACGCCGCGTCTCAACGCGAGGAGAAACAGCCAAGGACACCGCATAATCTATCACCTCTTCAATACAGTGTCGAGAAATGCAGCGGACTCTGGACATACTTAAAAGGACTGTGGGATATTGCTCTAAGTATAGGACTTTCCACATTATCAAGAAGAACTGCATGAGAGGTACTCAGGAAAGCTGACGAATATTGGTACCTGTTTGAAAGAAACTCTGGGAAGACAGATATCTGAGGGGTGCGGAGTGAAGCGCGTATGGGTCTTCTGGAGTGCAGAAATACCATCTTAAAAGGAACTGAACTGAACTGTCAGATATGTCCTTTTTCCATGTACAACATCTCCCCCCTCCCCCTCCCCCCTTGGCCCCTCCCGCACACGCCCCCTCCCCCACACGCCCCCTCCCCCCCCCCCCCCATTTTCACACCCGCCGTGAGATGGTTTTAGTAGCCTGCTCGGCGTTAAACCCAAATAACGAACTAACCATTTTCACACGCGCGCGCGCGCGCACACACACACACACGCACACACACACACACACACACACACACACACACACACACACACACACACACCAACCCACAAAATCCTACGCACAATTTGTATGTACGTTTGCTTTGTGGTTGTCAGGTGTTACGTCTCCCTTAATTTGCTGTGTGCTGGTCTGTGATTTTGGACCTTACAGCCGTCAGTCCGTAAGCCCCAAAATCGCAGACCAGCACGAGTCGAAAAATCTGTCAAGGGACTGGTGCGCATTTTGACGTCCACACTCGAGGTTTCTGCCTCTCACGCTGCGAAACCACTTACCTGGCAAAAGGCACACCACTGGCGGCGTCACAGCGTGGGACTCTTTATTCCGTTTTCAAACAATCCAGCATCAAAAAGACTCGAGTTTTACGACATGATTTGTGCGAATACTTTTATGAACTCATACCGACTCGGAGAACGGCGCCGTCGCATTTGAAAGTGAAAGCCGACGATCTCCCCCCCCCCCCCCCTCCCCCCGCCCCTTTACTCTGCTGTAATAGCTTGTTCAGTCTACTCAAGAACGGTGGCAGCCTGCAAGAAGAATAGATCGTCATGGGGTCTCTGATGGGTGTTACGCTTAATGGAGAATGGGATCCGTCTGCAATAGGCGTAGATCCTCATAAGCCCCCGCTTTCCCGGGGGCTCATGAGCATCAACGCCTCTTGCGTGATCTGAAATACGCAACTCTGACCTTGGCGCGGTCTTGAAGACAAACCTTACGCAGAAAAAGTATGTTTGCTGTTTCTCATATAACCTAATGTTTCTTATGCCCCACAGAGCCATGACGCTTATGCTAATACCACCCGGATTCAAATCAGTTCTCCTCATCAGAAGTAGGTCGTCAGGCGTTCAGTCTGCAATGAGCATTAAAAGGGGGGAAAGAAAAATGCGATGTTAGCATTCGAGCCAAAGTGGCACCTTCTTTTACAGCCGCGCCATTCACGTGTGCGTGCTAGGGTGCTCGATGGCGGACAGGTATAACACAGACGTGTCACTCAGTAAGTGGTTGACAAAGAGAGTCTATTAGAGATTACACTCTACCCCCACACACCGATATGGCAGGCATTAGTGATTTTGACGCCCACAGCCAACCTGCGGTTAATCATCTGGGTTTAATGCCCCGAGCAGCCTACCGTGGCCCCCCTCATAGGCGGGAAACTTAAAAAGCATGGCCAGCCAAACCTGAAGAAGGATTAACCGATTCACCCAGACACTCTTCAACAGGGGTGGATCGCCCATGATAGTTCAAGGGTGGTACCAGAATTGCTTGGCGCCTGTAGGCGCCAAGCTATTCTGGCACTACCTTTGTACTATCATGGGCGATCGTTCTCCTGAGCTGTAATGCATTCCCTAGAGAACAACAACCAACATCTGGAGATGGTGACCTTAGGCCGATCATCTAGTAAGACCAGCTCACGACGTGAAAGATAAAGGCCTGGCCAGCCAGACTAAAAGAAATGATGATAACAGTAAGTATTAAAAGCTATGTGATCTTGAAGGAAGTTCAGAACAAGCATCGGCAGCCTATCGAAGGAGTCGGGCAGTGTATGGATGGTTTTCGTTGGTGAGCGAATCTATCTCCTACAACTATCTTGAGAGCTCAAGCGTTTTCATAATAGAGGTCATCCCTAACTCTGAAGTAGGTAATTAAAACATTGCACGGACTTCAGACATTCAGTGAAGTCATCCAGACCGCTCCATCAGCAAGAGGCGTATATATTCTCATCAGCCGCCGCAAGCATGTTCAGTGCTCGCAAACGGCTGCCTCGTTGACATAGCCAGTTTGCGTTATTTATCCGGTAATCCTTTTCACTGCCGAGAAAAACTGAACACCACTCAACTGCAAGAGGTATAGATCCTCATGAGCCCCCGCAGTCGCGGGGGCTCATGAGGATCTATGCCTCTTGCTGAGATCACGTTGTATCTATGTTCCTTGCGCGGCTTCATATTGGGTCTTTGACGCTGAATGAACAAGATGTCAGAAACACGACCCTGGTCCACTAGTGGTGATGTGGTTAGCAGTACGACCGCTTCGAGGACGCACGCCCACAGTGATCGTGAGGATCTAGCGCCGAAACTGTCCTTAGTACTTACTTTAAAAGAGGTGCAACCTTCTGTCTCTGAACTGATTCTGATCGAGGACAAAATCCTTTTAGCTTATAATATGCGCAGGCTCTGCAGACTGTATAATTATGACTGTTTTTTGTTGTTGTTGTGAACTACAAAATGTCTTTAAATAAAAATAATAAATAAATATATGCGCTTTATCCCAATTGAAAATCGGCTCAAAGCGCCGCCGCGAACTGAACCCAGCAAGCACGCTCGCGTGAATCACGCGCATTCACTCACACAATGTACATGAAAACAGAACATTCACGTGGTGCTAAGGGCAAGCTCAAGCTAGCTGCTCAAGTTTTGGAAATTCAAATCGTTTATGTTTGAAATTTTATTAAGTGGGCTGAAATTGATGCCAATGTCGTGGGGGATGAAGAACCAGAGTACCCGGAGAAAGAATCCCCGACGGTCCGCCTGAATTAATTGTGACACTTACTAGAGAAGAAAAGTCCGACGCCGGAACCGGGTATCGAACCTCGCACCTCTAGCATTGGTGGCAGGCGCTTTTACCGCTGCGCCACGGACCGCCCACGAACTTCAAAAAGTCTTTAGACTAGTACAACTTGAATTACCTAAGCGACGTTTTAGACGAGACTACTTTAAAACTCTGTTTACATCATGTTTTAGGAGAAGAAACTAATTGGAAAAGACACAATTAATTAAAAGTATATCTGCATTTTACACGCTTGGCGGTCACCTTTTTGGTCTGGATTTCATTATGTTTTAAGAACTTTCTCTTAGTCTGGCTGGCCAGATTTTTACCTATCCCGCCATGAGATGGAATTACCGCCTGCTCGGGGTTAAACCTCAATAACTTACTTACTCCTTAAAAGTCTGGAACTTAACTTACAACACACTAATCAGACGCAAACTTGAGCTGTCAGGATTGATGCCGTGAAACCTGGTGTTTGGCATACGACGCCAAAATGTCAGCCAGTTGGCTTTGGAGCTGAAATACCTTTAAACAGGGGTTACTGAGGATGGACGCGCATTACGCGAGGAAGGGGGAGTAAAAATGAAGGGGCCTTACGGACTAAGAGCTTTACGTTATGTGTGTCTTCCATTCACAAGCACTCGACGCCGAATCCCCTCAAAGCATTCATACCTCACACCTTGATTAACTCATTCGCGGCAAGCCGCATCCGGATGCGCGGAATAAGCTGCGCATCCGGATGCGGCTGGCCGCGAATGAGTTAAACCGCTATCTGCTATCTACAGCGTCCGACGGTGGATAGGTTAGTTCCATAGGTCTTGGATGATCGTTGCGTAATCGATCACCTCTTGCAACAGGCTGCAGAAAATAGACATTCCTAACTTAACCCTTTAACTTAACACCACCCAGCTGCAAGAGACATAAACCCTCATGAGCCCCCGCAGTCGCGGGGGGATAATGAGGGGATGTGTCTCTTGTTAGTCCTGTGTTTTTATGGCTATTATTGGTCCTATTTCGTTTGTGTTTTACTGGCGAATATCGGTCAGTGTGCGGTGGTTTCAGACGCGAAATCCGTGATCACTGGCAGCGAAGGGGTTAAGTCTTCTTCCCTACTACCAGTCCTGTCCGGAGGTAACCGGAGACTGATTTTGTATTTGTTACGCAACAATCATCACGTGCCTGTGATTATTTTGAGGTTTAACGTTCACGCCGCTAGACTAATAATGGACGGCACTGAGGGGCGGGTTATGGGGCGGACAGGGACAGCCATTGCCTGTGGAATACATTCACAGGGCGCACGGCAAACTGTGCCATTTTGACTTACCATTATCTTTTTTAAGGACATGTGGCCAGTTGCATTAGTGAACTTAGTCCTGCGCCAGCCACTAAGCAAGGTGAAAAGAGGGTCACGTTTTAGCCTTCAGGTATCACCTTGCTTAGTGACTGGCGTAGGACTAATCTCCCTCATGCAACTGACCCCTGCTACAGTTCAAGCCCGCCCTTTTCCCCTGGATATTGAGATGGTGAATCCGATGAAGGCAGTCACACATCGCGCCCTGACACGTCCGCCATCTGTGCTCCGTAGTGCGTGGTTGCTTTCAACGAACTGAACGTCGATTGCCTGTGATTTCAACCAAGTGCAGGAGATCAGTAGAAACCCATGCAAAGCTTGACGCACAAGTCACGTCAGTTGAATCGACCGCCATAGCGGGGTAAGAACCAGCTTGGAGAAAAGAGGGTCAGGTTTTAGCCTTCATGTATCACGGTCAAGATAAGATAAGATAACTGAGATAAGATAAGATAAGATAAGATAAGATAAGATAAGATAAGATAAGATAAGATAAGATAAGATAAGATAAGATAAGATAAGATAAGATAAGATAAGATAAGATAAAACACGACACGGCACGATGAGGTGAGATGAGATGTGAGACGAGACGAGACGAGACGAGACGAGATGAAACGAGATGAGATGAGATAAGATTGCCATTTGCCTTAAAGAATAATACATAGGAATGCTTAAAGTGTGAGTCCTTGTGCACTTGTAGCCAGGCTCCAAACTAATCAGGCACTACCCTTGAGCATTGCCTGTCGATCCATCTCCGGCAGCATTTGTCTTAAGTGAAATTTCACTATTAAGTCCTACGTTTAACCCGAAATACTGTCCACAGTAAGAAAAGTAAGCAAGAACGATCGAAGACACTGTCGGCATAGATGATCATTCACGACTCTAAAACAGCAAGAGGCATAGATTCTCATGGGCCCCTGCGGCCTACGGCCGCAGGGGCTTATGTGAATCTATGCCTTTTGCAGCATGAAGGCCCAGAAAGTGAGAGTGCCGCTTTATCCACCTGTCCTTTGGAGGGACAAACTTAACACACCGTCTCCATGTTGTCTCGCGCTGCCCGTCACTCAGACGCTAAAAAGTCCTCTCAGAGGCAGGTAATTGTTTACACGGGTTGAGTGCAGTCCCCGTACTGACGCTGCGCAGTCAACATTGTGCGCACTCCAGTGCTAAAGCTGAGTTTACACTTCGAGAGAAGACACAAACGTAGCGCTTTGGTTGGTTCTTTGGTGCGTGCGTACCTGGCTGCGCGCGTAGTGTGTGTGTGTGTGTGTGTGTGTGTGTGTGTGTGTGTGTGTGTGCGCGCGCGCGCGCGTGCGTGCGCGCGTGTGTGTGTGTGTGTGTGTGTGTGTGTGTGTGTGTGTGTGTGTGTGTGTGTGTGTGTGTGGGTGGGTGGGTGTGTAGGTGGGCGGGCGTGTGTATGTGCTTCCGTGCGTGCGTGTGCGTGTATGTGTAAGATCAGACAGATTATATTAACACATTTTACCTGGGGCAACATCTCCAAATTTTAAACTTGCCCTCTGAAGGACTGATCGAGCATGATAGTTTAATTCTGGCACCACCCTTGAACTATCATGCTTGATCCATGTCATGTGTGTCATGGCTGAAAGAGTTCAAATAAGTAACAACAAATGAGTAACTGGAATGACGGTGGTTACAAAGTTTATTAAAGACAGTAAACGACCAGAAATCATTCTTCAGACCTTAAAAGTGGTCCATGACGAAAAAGGCGTAGGAGAATCGTTCCTGAGAAGATGGCTGGTGCGTGTCTGATTTACAGCTCCTCCTCGCTTCTAAATAAACTGCCCTAGGGGTATGCTTTTCCTGAAAATTTGTAAAAAGTAGAATTTAGATGCAAGTAAGTAATCAAATGCATTTTCATTCTACTTTTGGGGGTTGCCCTACAAATTAAGGGAAGAAAGCCTGGGTTTGGATGTACAATAACAATGACACTTTTTTTCAACAGTAACAGTTTTGACACAAAATTCAGATTTCAAACATGAAGTTTATACCTACTTTAACAAGTCTACCGTTTGGAGCTCAGATGCGTTTATCTTTCAGGAACATTCAGGGTTCTTCATGTTTTTAGGCTTATTATGCTGATCCATTTCTAAGCCAACCTCTGATCAACACACACGTCGGCGCACACAAATAAAGACGGACAAACGGCGCTTCCCGCCATTAGTACGCTCTGTGGGCTCGTGTAGCGACAGGAATCCATCTCCTTCTGCTCTAACCCACCCTCTGATCCACACACACTGGCACACAGAAATAAAGACGGACACACGGCGATTCTCGCCACTCGTAAACTCCGTGGTCTGGCGTAGGATAGCTATTCTGAAGAAGAAGAATAGCACGAGCAGCGAAATTACGTCACTTCATGCTTCGCGTCATTAGTTCCACGACCCTGTGTTCATAGTGACGACTCGACGTTATACGTCACTTATCGCAGTAATAACATTTGACTTATCAGAGTTGCCACATTCCTTCTACTATTGAAAAGAAGATAAGTAGCAACTGATCTCTCTCTTTGTTTGTTTGTCTATTTTGACAAAGGGTATTTACCCTAAATTTTAATAAATTGTGTTGTAACTGTCTTTTCTAAGCGTGTTTCTTTTCTCCGTTGGGTTCTTCCTTTTATTTTTTTTTTTTTTTTTTTTTTTTTTTTTTTTTTTTTTTTTTTTTTTTTTTTTTTTAGAGAATCAACTTTGCAATTTTCTTGCTGATTTTCACGACTAGGGCTTACAGGTCAAAATTTGACCTAATCCTACCCCAAGGCCGGGACAAACAGCAGGCTTATGCAAACACTGATTATGAAAAATCATGCCGGTATTAATAAGAAGATAGTTTTTTTCGTAAAAGAAAAATTAAAGTTATGTTAGCTGTTTTACAGACGACTTCTAAAAATGGTGCAGAACATTGATTTTCACACCTATGGCATACAGGTCACAATTGACCTAATCGTACCCGACAGACGAGACAAACTGTATGCTTATGTAAATACCGTATATAAAAAAAAAATCATTAGATTATTAATGAGAAGATTGTTTTTTTTTCGTAATAAAAGATTCAATTGTTTTAAGATTAACTCATATAATTCGTGAAATTAATCCCAAAAACGTGAAAATATATTTTTATTAAAAAAACATTTAATTATCACTCAAAATGTTCTAGAGGTACAATGCTGGTTAACGAACTCATTCAATATCTCCTTATATCTAGCTATACGCAAAATATCTAGTAAAAATAAGAAAAATTACTGACTCCAGTGTGGATCAACCGGTTTTTTTTTTGTGAAACGGAGATTTTCTCGCCAATGAGCACCTTAATAAAAAAAAAAATTTTTTTAAATGTAAAAAAAAAGGGAAAAAAGTTCCGGAGATAATTCTTTTAGGGACAATATCCTAAAATTTCAAGCTTGTCTGTCCTCAAACGCGGGCTCTAGTCGGCGCAGTCACATCCTCACACACACACACACACACACACACACACACACACACACACACACACACACACACACACACACACACACACACACACACACACACACACACACACACACACACACATATTCACACACATACGGCGCTTGGCGCCAAAAAGACGTTCTCTAGCAATATTTTTTAAACTAGACGTGACGTCATTTTTAACGTGTTTCTTCTTTGCCAGAATTTCTGCCCCGCACGCCAAAAACGACATGTGCATGCTCCGGAATGCGCTCCGACACAGCCCCATTTCAAAGTCTACCGTATTTTCAATACGGTGAGACAAAAAGGGAGGACATCCAGTAAAAATAAAAGGAGAACGTTCACTAAACGGAGAAACATTTTAACCCTTGCTCATGAAGCACACTTAGAAATATTGGAAATATTCCCTTCCTACGTTTTACTTTTCCTTGCCCTTGAGGAAAACTGAATTGTAATTATGTCGGCACCGGCCTACGGAATACGTGGGCGTTTGCGGCCTAATGTGTGCAGTACATATCCATTTCAATTCACACACCATTCAAGCCCTGATTACCGTGAACTAGTTTCCTTGCTGGTCCGTTATTTTGGACCTTAGGGTCGAAGGACGTAAGGTCCAAAATCACAGACCAGCACACAGATGAAATCCAGACATTTCTTCATATTAGCTTCACCGACTGTGTGTGTGTGTGTGTGTGTGTGTGTGTGTGTGTGTGTGTGTGTGTGTGTGTGTGTGTGTGTGTGTGTGTGTGTGTGTGTGTTTAGGCGACACGGGTGATCTTAGAAGCTTGAATGAATCTTGTGATATGACCACAAACAACTCGCTTTGAAGACATCTGCGGGTACATAGCCCAGAGTTTCTGAGCCATTTTGTGTGTTATTTTGTGGTTTCGGTCATTTCAGTCTTAAAAGCCCTGTGTTTGAATTGAATATTGAAATACACAGTTGAATCAAAAAGCAATGGTGTATGTTATTCCCTACCCTGCCGCTGTGCGTGTACATTTTTGTTTCTGAAAATCTGTATTTATTCAACGACTAAAAGCCTGAACCGTCCAAGACAATGGAGACAAATTGATCTCAGCAAGAGGCATAGATCTAAGTCTCTTGTATTTGGATCGTGTTTACATTCTCTCGGCAGTGAAGGTGTTAAAATGGCGTGAAGCTAAAAAGTACTTCTATTTTAACTCATTCAGCCCGACGCACGTATTTCCCAAATTTTGGAGGCGTCATCTAACGACTATGCACCTGTTGCAGGAGATGGGCCGAGCAAGCTAATCTGGCACTACCCTTGAATTATCATGGTCGTCTCATCTCTTGCTGTAGTGCGTCAGGGCTGAATGGGTTAAAGTGTAAGCAGATGTGTTTCAAAATCTCGACCAAACAGGCGAATGCCGAGCGTGTAAAATGCAAAGAAACCCCCAACAAAGAAAGAAGCACGATTAGAAAGGACAAGTACAACACATTTGCGTTGTACCTGCCCTTTCTTAACATGTTTCTTTCTTTCGTGGGATTTCCCTCTTCGTTGTGGTTCAAAGTTACATCTTCTGTTATTAAACTAGCTGTATTAAAATGGATGGACAGGCATTCCTCACAGATAATACCTCCATCTTGAACCGCTGGTCGGAATACTTTCAGGACCTCTTCGGCGCTGAACGCACTGTTCAAGAAACAGTCATCCTCCAAATCCCACACCTTCCACTAAAGGTTGAATTGGACGAACCGCCCACCGCCGAAGAGACCCTCACAGCCATCCACCAGCTCAAGAGTGGCAAAGCAGCAGGCATTGACGGAATCCCGCCAGAGATCTGGAAACATGGAGGCCCAGCACTGCACAACAAGCTCCACGACCTCTTTCTCTGCTGCTGGGGAAAAAAGGAACACTACCAAAGGATCTCCGTGATGCAGTCATCATCACCCTGTACAAGAACAAAGGAGAGAAGTCTGCCTGCTCTAATTATCGTGGAATTACCCTGCTGTCCATTGCCGGGAAAATTCTCGCAAGGTTGCTCCTGAATCGGCTGGTACCTGCCATCGCTGAAGACCACCTCCCAGAGGCCCAGTGTGGCTTCAGAGCCAACAGGAGTACCACCGACATGGTCTTTGTGCTGAGACAGCTTCAGGAGAAGTGCCGCGAGCAGAACAAAGGGCTGTACGTAAAGTTTGTCGACCTAACAAAAGCGTTTGACACTGTGAGCAGGCAAGGTATGTGGCAGATCCTGGAGCGACTAGGTTGTCCCCCAAAGTTCCTCAACATGATCGTCCAGCTCCACGAAGACCAGCAAGGCCAGGTCAGACTAAACAGTGACCTCTCAGAACCATTCCCCATTCGCAACGGCGTGAAGCAAGGCTGCGTGCTGGCACCGACCCTCTTCACCATCTTCTTCAGCATGATGTTGAAGCAGGCCACAGTGGACCTCGACGATGACGACGCAGTGTACATCAGGTATCGTCTCGATGGCAGCCTGTTCAACCTCAGACGACTGCAGGCCCACACGAAAACCCTAGACCAACTGATTCGTGAGCTGCTCTTCGCTGATGACGCTGCCCTCGTTGCACACACAGAGAGAGCCTTGCAGCGCATTACGTCCTGCTTCGCAGATGCTGCCCAGCTCTTTGGACTTGAGGTCAGTCTGAAACAGACAGAGGTCCTTCATCAGCCGGCACCCAAGGAAGAGCATCGCCCTCCCCACATCACCATCGGCGAGTCCGAACTGAAATCTGTACACCAGTTTACCTACCTTGGTGCATCATCACGTCAGACGCCAAGCTGGACAAGGAGCTGGACAACAGGCTGGCAAAAGCGAACAGTGCTTTCGGGCGACTATTCAAGCGGGTGTGGCACAATCAACAGCTGAAAAAAGGCACCAAGATCAGCGTGTACAGAGCTGTCGTCCTCACCACCCTGCTGTACGGTTCCGAGTCCTGGGCCCTCTGCCGCAGCCAACTACGACTCCTCGAACGCTTTCACCAGCGCTGCCTGCGTACCATCCTCAGCATTCACTGGAGTGACTATGTCACCAACGTCGAGGTCCTTGAACAGGCGGAAACTGTGAGCATCGAGGCTTTGCTGCTGCGGACACAACTTCGCTGGGAGGGGCACGTCTCCAGGATGGAGGATCATCGCCTACCCAAGATCACTCTGTTCGGCGAGCTCGCCACTGGACACCGAGACAGAGGGGCACCAAAGAAGAGATACAAAGACGGTCTCAAGAAGTCGCTTAGTGCCTGCCAAATCGACCACCGCCAGTGGTCTTCGCTTGCTGCGGACCGTGACACCTGGCGCTCCACCATTCACAAGGCAGCCGTCTCCTTTGAGGACTCTCGCAGAGCTAACCTTAAGGACAAGCGGCTTAGAAGAAAAAACAGAGTTGTCATCCAGTCTCACCACATACACCACCACCTCTACGCTGACGACTCACAACTACTAGACAAAGACAAACTCGACAACACTCAGACACTACTGACTCGCACGGCTGACTGCTATGAGGACGTGAAAAACTGGATGACAGCAAACAAGCTCAAACTGAACGACGACAAAACGGAAGCCATGCTGGTAGGCACTCGCCAGAAACTTTCCCAGCTCTCTCCCTCTCTCCACCTTCAACTCGACAGCACCCCCATCTCCCTCTCTGATTCGGTCAAGAACCTTGGCGTTATCCTCGATTCCTCTCTTTCCATGACCAGCTTCGTCTCCGCCACGGCCCAGGCATGTTATTTCCACCTCCGCCGCATCAGTCAGATCAGAAAATACCTCACTACCGAAGCTGCCACCAAACTCGCTGTCTCTCTCATCTTATCTCGCATCGACTACTGCAACTCTCTCCTTTCTGGCCTTCCTCACTCCACCACTCTCACTCTCCAGCGCGTCCAGAACAATGCTGCCCGCCTCGTCCTCAGAAAGAAAAAATCCGATCACATCACTCCCCTGCTCAAGGTCCTTCACTGGCTCCCCATCCCCCAACGCATCCAATACAAGATTCTGTCTCTCTGCTACAAATCCCTGAACAACTACGCTCCTGCGTATCTCTCCAACTTACTTCACCCCTACACTCCTCCCCGCTCCCTCCGCTCCGCCTCTGACCCTCTCCGCCTCCTCATCCCCCGCACCAAACTCAGCACTTTCGGCCCCGGCTCTTTCTCAGTATACGGTCCAACCACCTGGAACACTCTCCCACTCTCTCTCTCCGTCAGAAACACTCGCTCTCCTCCTTCCAGTCTGCCCTCAAAACTCATCTCTTTCAACAGTTCTAGCACTATATCACCACACTCCCCAGCCCAAGCTGACCGTCCTAATGTATCTTCACTATTTGTGTTACGTGAGTCATTGTCTAAAGCGTGCGCATGCGTGTGCGAGTTGTGAGTGCGCGCTTAGAGTTATAATTATTATAAGATAAGCGCATTATAAATACCGTAATTATTATTATTAACTCAGAACCCTGACCAGACCTTCCCCTGCAGCCACTGCGGTCGAACCTGCCTGTCCCGGATTGGCCTCCGCAGCCACGAAAATGCCTGCAGACGACGTGGGCAAGCCCTATAGAATCTTCGTTCGCGAAGTCAAGCCAAGAGATTAAAATTTAGTCTGTATTAAACATTTTCCATTTTTACCGAATGCAAATTATTTTATGAAAAATGTCTCCTTCACAAACTCTCCGCTATCCCCTCTTCGCAGTCTCAGTACGGGTGTCTTTTCGCAGTCCTCAGGTACAAGCAAAAAGCCCGTCACCAGAAGATATACCCAGCTGACCAGGAGAAAAAAACACATGTAAACGGGTAAGCAAGAGGCATAGATCTTCATGAGCCCCCGCCAAAGACCTAGGCTCATTAAAATCTATGCCTCTTGCAGAGTTCGCCTTTTGTTTCTGCTCAAGCGTCACACGACGCTCTTTTCAAGCTACCAAAGTGGCGGCGTCGTAAAGTAGACACTCTTCTGCCGCAAAGTGGACCGCTGCTGTAAAGCGGAGAACTGTCGTACTGTCGTCCCCCGAGATCTCATTTTCTGCATGAGCGGCGAAAGAGTTGTAGGTGTAGCGGGGGGTGCAATGAAGACCAGTCGAAAGGAGTTAATCAAAGGTGATTTCAGGGTGTGGGGTATTCCGACGAAAAGACAACTTCTTGCCAGCACGAAACCGACATGACTAGATGCCTCTTTTTGTCTTGAGCGTGGTGCGAAATCAAGGACAATGCAAGACGAGACGAAACGGCATCAGCCAACTAACAAACCAACCAACCAACCAGCCAACAAACCAAGCAATCAACCAACCAATCGAGCTTATAAGCAAGCAACAATCAGTTAGTACATTCATTATTGTAAAGGAAAAGTAGGGTGTTTTGAGGAAAGCCGCGACAATAGACCATGTAGAGTTTTACTGCCATGATGGACTTCGTGCATGCGCAGCGCGCTACTCCGAAAATTTCGAGTAAACAAACGACTGCACGATGTGTGACTCAGGAGCGCTGCTGGTCTCCAGATTATAACTGTGGAGCCTAGAAGCACTACTGAAAAGCCATACCGCGCAACCTCGACCTTTAGTCAACAAAAAAAAAAAAAAAATGGACCAGTCCAATGGTATTCAAACACTTGATCACGTGGTTTTCCTGTATAGTCTTTGTAAAGTGGTTTAATATGCACATTGGTTTGGTTAGTTCGGAGTTTAACGTCCACGGCACCGAAGTGATAATGGACGGCCCAGACGGGCGGGTTATGGAGGATAGGGAAATCTATTGCCTATGAAGTATGACCTGAACACTGCTCAACTCAGGAACACTACAACTGTGTCACTTTGATTTACCAGGACCTTTCAACGGACATGCTATTGAACAAGCCCGTCTTTTCCACCTAGATTGCGAGTCCAGCTACCGGGGCCGGGACGGGATTCGAACCCACGACCCGGCGATTCCCTTCGCTCTCCTGCTCCGACGCTTATCCGCCTGAGCTATTTCGGACTCTCTAAATATGCACATGCGAGGGTTCATGTTCTTATTCGTGTCATCGCCATTCCACATTCCTAACTTCTATGGAATGGAAGTCATTTAGTTCTGGAAGTTTAACCCCTTCACTGCCAGTGTACAGACATTGTAGTCTGACATCTGTGTAAATTCAACGCAAAAGAACTCCAGCCCTCCCATGAACGATGGATACAAAGTGGTTTCAGCAAGCGGCATAGATCCTCATGAGCCTGCGGGGGCTCATGAGGATATATGCCTCTTGCAGTAGTGTGGTTGTCGGCAGTGAAAATGTTCAGAGTTAAGGGTATGTTAAGTTTTTCCTTTGGTACAAAGCGAAACGGTCGCAGAACACAATGTGTATACATGTACTTGTTCCACTTGTTCTCTCACCTGTGCGACAATAACTTAGTTCTTAAACTCCCAGAAGTAAATGATTTCCATTCTATAGAATGAAAGTCATTTAGTTCTTTGAGTTTAAGAGTTTAAGTGTATGTCTAGCTTTTTCCTTTTGGTACAAGCGGAACGGCTCGCATAGAACAACGCGTATACTACATGCATGTACTTGTACCTCTCTCTCTCTCTCTCTCTCTCTCTCTCTCTCTCTCTCTCTCTCTCTCTCTCTCTCTCTCTCTCTCTCTCTCTCTCTCTCTCTCTGATAAATAAAGTTTCATCATCATTTCTCTCGCCTGTGCGACAGTAACTTGTCGCGGTCAGCCCAGGCCGGTGTGAAGTAGTGGGCGGGTGGCACACACACTTCAGCTTGAATGCCTGTCGCCGCCTCCGTGGTGCGCATCAAAAGGACGACCCGAAATGGGCGAGCTCTCGCCGTATTGCCTCCTGGCAGGGGGTGCACCGAGTCCTCTCTTCGTAGCCTGACGACAGCTCTAACCCTCTCGAGTGCAAGGGGGGGGGGGGGAGGGGGAGGGGCGGGGGGGCGGGGGGTTTGAATTGAACAAGTCATAGATCCATCTGCAAGAGGCATAGATCCTCATGAGGATCTATGCCTCTTGCGGAGGTCAGTTTGTATCCATGTTCCTTGGATGGTTGTGGCTTTTGAGCGTTCAATGAGCAAAGATTTCAGAAACCAAATATGCGTCAATGCGTCCAGTGGCGGGGAAGGGGTTAGCCCTCTTAACTGCTTTAGTGCAGGTGGTAAGGGGAGGGGGGGGGGGGGGGAGGGAGATAGACATTTTGTATAAAAAGAATGTTCGTTGAAAGATCATGGCTAAGGGCACAGTTGCAGTAAATTTATCAGTGTTCGGGTCGTAATCTATATGCAACAGCTGCTCGTGCCCCCCCCCCCCCCAAAAAAAAAAAAAAAAAAAAAAAAAAAAAACAAACAAAAAAAAAAAAAAAAAAAAAAAACACTCTAATTGTCACTACAATTAACTCCTCCGCTGTTAGTAGACGCGGATTGCGTTTCTGAACTATTTGTTAACTCAAACCTAAAGAGCAGTTTAACTCATTCACGCACGCATTTCCCAAATTTTGGAGGCGTCATCTAACGACTATGCACCAGTTGCTGGAGATGGATCGACCATGATAATTCAAGGGTAGTGCTAGATTAGCTTGGCGCCTATCGGCGCCAAGCTACTCTGGCACTATCCTTGAATTATCATGGTCGACCCAACTCCTGCTGTAATGCGTCAGGGCTGAATGTGTTAAGGAACATGGATGCAAAACGGCGCCAGCAAGAGGACTAGATCGTCATGATCCCCCGCAACTGCCGGGGCTAATGATGGTCTGTGCCTCTTGCAGTTGGAGCATGTTCACTTTTCTCGGCAGTGAAGTGGTTAAGGCTGTCCATTTTCACTCTTGTGTTGTCGACGTTATACCGCGAACCAAATAACCAACCAATCAACCAACCAGCCAGCCAACCAACCAGCCAACCAACCAACCAACCAAACAACCTCTTGTTTGCAGTACTTGTCTCAGACTCTGCAAATATCCAAGATGATCGCCCAGGTAGTGCAGGATAGCTTTTCTTTTATATTCTATCAGCATGGAAGAAATGATATCGGTGTTTTACTGGAAGGAATTATATCGGTGTTTCACTGTAATTTCCAACGTTGTTTGCACAAAATGTTGTCATTTTAATTTTCTTTGCAAAGTTCCTATCGTCTGTCGTGCGTGGAAGAAATTGCTGAGATATGTTAGATTTTAGTGTTTAAGGTTGTTATCTTTTTTTTTTTTTCCATATCTGCACGACAGACACTGTGAGGAACATTCATCCTAGTGTCATAAAAGGCCTTTTCCGCAAAGACGCTGTGATATACGTGTCTTCGCGTTCCTGTGGGGTCAGTGCTGAAGGTGTGTATGGGAGGCAGGTCTTCACACGTACCCGCCAGACTTGAAAAGATTTGCACCTCAGGGGGGAGAACGGTGGAAGAACTCCGGGTCTGCCTTGATGGCTTTTTTATGACAATGATGTATACACTTGACACCCACCTCCTCGCCTTTCCGAGGAACGCTGAAGCGAAACACACCACAGCAAGATGTGGCTCGACCATGATAGTTCAAGGGTGGAGCCAGAATAGCTTGGCACCTATAGGGGCCAAGCTGTTCTGGCACCCGCCCTTAAACTATCATGGTCGATCTCTCTCCTGAATTGTAATGCAGTCCTCAGAGGACAACTCCAAAAAGTGGGGAATTTCGTGCCTAGGACACAATGAATTAATTCATTCAGACGCGACACACCACATCAGTCCAGGCAAAACGACGGGCTTGTTCAGATAGCATGTCTGTTTAAAGGTCCTGGTAAATCAAAGTGGCGCAGTTGCAGTGCGCCTGAAATGATAAGTGTTCAGGTCGCACTCCACAAGCAATAGCTTTTCCCGAACCCCATAACGCGCCCGAAAGGGCCGTCCATTATCACTCCGGTGCGTGCCGGACGTTAAACCCCGAATTAATTAACCAACCAAAACCACAACAAAGATTTAGATCGACCATATTAGTTCAAAGGTGGTGCCAGAGTAGCTTGGCACCACCCTTGAAGTATCGTAGGATGTTATAAAACAGTTTTCAGAGCGGGACGACTCCAGAATTTGGGTACTTTGACCTTTGGGCATAATGGGTTTAAAATGTATTGTATTTATATGCGCCAAGGGGAGACGTAGGTGAATGTGACTGTCCCGTGTGAAGGCGAAAGACAGTAAGTCAGTTTTTGTGAAGAGCGAGATTTTCATTGTAATATAACGAAAATATCGCTTTTCACAAAATAAGCTTAAATTCCGTGTGCCTTCACATGTTGAAAGTGCAAGGGTTTTGCGTTTGTCTTGACTGTGTGGGTTTTTTCAACGATAATCGGTCATACATGTATATCGATCCCCGAAGACTCGTTCAAAAGTAGAAACAATATGTGCATCTGTATGAGCATATTATTGGTGAAGTGTTATATCACCTTAAAACACCACTGTTCTGCTTCTTATATTCATAAATAAAGGCATAGTTCTTTTAAGGCTGCAAGCAATAGGAGTGCAAACGACTGCAAGTCATGCAATTTTTTGTGAAAAGAGTGATTTTCATTGTAATAGAAGTCAGTGCTCCTCAGCCGCAAGACATAATCACCTCAAAAATCTAAATTACCTATTTATTTTGCAGGGAACTTGGATCTTCGTGAGCTCTGGCACTATGCAGTGACTTATGAGGATCTATGCTTCTCTCAAGCGGAAGAAGATACGTCAGCCGACTGTGTTTTTACGACTGCCGCCATACGACACCGCCACCCACGTCAAAACTGTTCCCGTGAAGGAGTCGCGCACAAGGCGATACTCTTCCGACTACATCAAGCGATGGGTCATGTCCGCGTGAATACAGTCACTCAGCGTGAGTAGAGTCCAGCGGCCATTTGCAAGAGGCATAGATTCTAGGGCTCATGAGAATCCATGCCTCTTGGTGAATGGAACGATTATGTCATGTATACCTGTGTTCCTCTTTTGACTGTATTATTTTTGTCGCTTGTCCGTTTGAATTTGACACCCTGTGGTTTCGGGTGTGCTCTTGCGTACATTTTGTTTTTCAGTTCAGTGATCAGGAACTTTGAAGATGTCTACCATTTTCATGCAGTTAGCATTTGAGTTTATTTCAGTCTGTGTAATTTTTTTTTACACACAAAGAAACGAACGAAGGAAGGAACGAACCACCGAGCGAGCGAACGAAGGAACAAACATAGTTTAGTCAGGATATTCAGTCATATTTTTCCACACAATGACAGTATCAATGATCTGTCATAATCTCATCACTGGTGTGAACAGTGTTTGTGAGAAATTTTAACAATAAAATCACATTGCATTAACCCCTTGACTGCTACTGACGATACCGTTCGGCGGGGAAAAAAACGTGTAGTTACGTAGTTAGACAGTGACGTAGTTACGCGTCTTTTCCGCCGATTGGTATCATCAGTAGCAAGAAAGGTTGGTCCACTCATGAAAATATTCTTGTTGGTCTATTATGAGAAGGCAAAGAAGAAGCGTGTTGGCGCTACAAGATTAAAAGACATGTAACTCAAATGACAACGATTTTCACAATCCGAAAGTTGCCTTTCAATTCAAGTTAAAAATAAGGATGACAATAGCAGTGCTGCTCAATGAATGTATTTTATGTCATTCCTGGAGACTCAGCAGCACTCATGACGCAATATGCGTTCACAATTATTTGATTATTATTGTCTAATACGTAACTGCATTTTTCTTCACAAGGGTTCACAGAGACAAACCGGCTATGCTAAACTACCTAAACCTGAATTCGCATTATGATTATTATCATCAAGTACGTAAATGTATTTCCCACAATTTTCAGGGAGACAATTCGGCTATTCCCAAATACCTACATTTGAATTCGCTATTGTTCCCCTACAGACGGTCTCATTATTGAAAAATAACTTAATCTGCAGTTGTATTTGATGTTTTTCTCGCGTCGCCACGAGTCTGAGCGCCAAAATCCCAATAAATGCTCACCACTATCATGCATTCCACACATCTGCACTATCAGTTTCAATAATAACTCGACAAAACAAACCGACAATTGCTACAATGAAGAGAAATTGCTGTATCAGATCACCATCAATATAGCTTCTCCCCCTTAGACCTTTAAACCTTTGTCTGTCGGTAGCGCGTTTTGTCGCGACAAAAAGCGCTACCGACAACCAAAGGTTTACTCTTTTCTACTCCATAGCCAATTAAGCAAACGATGTCGTGTTTGTCTATATAAAGCACTGCATCAGTATGAAAGAAATGGCGCCTGTACAGGCCGGATGAATAAAACAACACGCATGACAAACATCGGAGAACAATTGAACAAGATATAAATTGAGCTGCTTCCGATAGCTGCAGTAGCCCTTTGCGTTAGGAAGGGATTTGCTGAGGTACGATGTAGGGACGATGCGATCGTAGATTAAAGACTGCAGCAAGTCCCCAGCAAAATGTCAGACATTAAATATCTCTAGCTCTTAAGTGCATTGATGAAAATTCATGCCTACTCAGACGGACTGACAGACGGTCCCACAGAAAGGCAGACAGACAGAACCAAAAAAAATAGCATAGGAAAAGTGCCTCCTCACTCAGACAGACAGAGAGAGACAGAGAGAGAGACAGAGAGAGAGAGAGAGAGAGAGGGGGGGGGGAGAGAGAAAGAGAGAGAGAGAGAGACGCACGCACGCACGCACAGACGCACGCACAGACGCACACACACACACACACACACGCGCACACACACGAAATGTACACACGTACAAACAGAAAGACAGAGACAGACAGACAGACAGACATACTGACAGACAAAGAAACCAACACACATATCAATTAAACATTATTTTATTTCGGTGTCATTTGCCTAATTCATTATCATAGCATAATAATACACATGTCTAGTTAATAACAAGACGACACCGAGACAGTCCTTGCAAATACTGAGGCATAAATTATGTTAAACACATCCACATTTAAATTTATATAAAAAGTGCAACTACACAGTGAACGAAACATGAAAGAGTCGTCTGTACTGTTTACTAAAACAAATTGATTTAGCTGCAAGAGGCATAAATTCTCATGAGCCCCTGCAGTCGTAGGGGCTCATGAGAATATATGTCTCTTGCCATAAATTTACTGGCATGTAATCTACAGATGAAGTAAGTCATAAGGGATTAAGCCGGTAAATTGTCTGAATATCATTTCGAGTTTAAAAAAAAAAAAAAAGTGAGCAAAACGATGAGAAAGATTTACAATAATACTGATCATACTGTACTGAAGAATTGCTATGTGTGTGCGCAAACACAACATTGCGAAACCACGAGAAGAGCTAACGCAGCAATGTGAAATGTGCGCAAGATGCCATATGATAGTTAACCGTTCCGAGTTTAAAATTCAAAGCAAATTGAATAAGGTGAGCGATAGCAACCGGATCAATTCATTAGACATTAAGGTGCTCGACAAGCAGGTAAAAGTAATGTTCGAAGTAAGGGCCGACTAAAACACGCATTGTTTCGTAACGAGCCGTTACCTTCATCAAATTTTACTACAGACCGATAATTATTTACACTAACTAGAATAAACAACAATGACAGTAGCTGTTTTCCGATCGCTAAATATCCATACTTTGTATCACCATCAAACTTGGAAATAAAATGATAAAAATAACCGGGTGCTAACATTGATGGCGTCACGCATCAACAGCTGCGAAAGTGTCGTATAGCGTTGCCGGCGTTGAAAAACTACGAAGAAGCAGCGTCAAGGGTTTTTTTTCCACCTTTAAACATCGATCATTTTAGATTGCATGTAAGTGAGTGTGTGCGCGAATGCGTGCAAATATAATTATCCCAGTGTGTTAAGATTTGCTGGCGTATACGCCTGTGTCCGTCAAAATGTGTGTACATAGTCACGTGGGGGCGCGTTGCTAATGCGCTTTGCTAATGCGCCTGTGCATGCGTGCGAGCGTAATATAATGTGCAGAAGTACCCAAACAAATTCACCAGTAACTGACAATTTTGTATGGCGATCAAAATTAATTTCGTCTATTTATGCATGTGTAACGTTTTAAACATTTTTAACATTTTAAACATCTATCTCTATAGTGAAAACAGTTTAGGCAGAAACGAGAAATAAATAGAGAAAACTGTAATGTATTTTTCTCTTGTTTCGGGGTTGTTCTTTCTTTTTTCTTTTTTTTTTTCTTTTCTTTTTAGCAGAATATTCCTGTTGAGCTAAAACTAATCGGAGACTGTTTGCCATGAAGGCTGAACCCTTTGGTTGGCGTTAGCAGATTTTGTAACGATGATTCCTGCAGGAAGCCAAAAGGTTAATAATGATTTTTCATTTTGAAGTGTTGAATGCAACGTGACGACTTGATTTTAAAAATGCAAACCACAGAACACGCACGCACACACACACACACACACATACACACACACGCACACACACACACACCAACACATACACACACACACACACACACCAACACACACACACACATACACACGCACGCACGCACGCACGCACGCACACATCACACACACACACACACACACACACACACACACACACACACACACACAATCTACGATCATCGCACTAAAATGTCTCTCAAATACAATAGAAACAAATAAAGCGACTACGGCGAGAGTGTAGTTGTCACTGTACTTCAGACATTTGGCTGTCGATAGCGATTTTCTTTCAAGGATGTTCGTGCAGAAATCACCTTGTCAACTGAATAGATACGACAGTCAAATGGGTTAAAATGTCAAACGACAGTATTATTTGATTTCTAAAAGCTGCAGCGCATTCCTGTAGGAATCATCGCGAAAAAAACCGCTACCGATAGTCAAAGGTTTAAACAGTTTACAACTATGCTGAATTCACACCATCAATTCATTTCATTACACTTTAAAAAAAAAAAAAAAAAAAACACTGACAGTACGCCAAGTAAAAGTAATTTTAACCACGAACTGAAAACACTGATAAATATACTGACGAGCAAAAGAAATGCGACATTTTTGGAATCGTGTTTCCGATGATTCCAAAAATGTCGCATTTCTTTTGCTCCTAGCTATACTATAACCTACAGCTACACGTAACAGATTCGTTTGATTCATACTTTACTCACTACACAAAACACTTTTTGATTCACAATACTCTATGAATGACCCAGTCAGCAAAGGTTTGCTCGAGCCCATGACAGCTAAAGCAGAACAGCGCAAAGCCTGGACTACATTGGCCAGAGTAATCAAACCTGTTTAAGGTGAGCACCCAAGGGACTATCCCCAAACAGCGAAAGATCTTCGTGCCGACAGGACCTCAGTAGGCCCGAGCACGGCGCGGCCCACTGCGGCCGTGGACGGCCCGAGGACCGTTGCTGACTGGATCAGAAAGTCAATCACTTTAGACAGAGACCATGGGGCCAAAAATATCTGGTCTGCGTAGAGAGGTGGAGGCCATATAAAGGTGGTCGCCTTGACTGTATCACACCGTAATACATGTACTGACGATTGAGGAACACAGCCATTTTTCAATCACCAATTCAGAACTGTTAAAAATAAAACAAGTTCTGATTGTTTTCATGGATGATTACAAGATTCCGCAATTCTGCCTTTCGAGAATACACACACGGTAAGTATAAAAATGTGATCGGAAAAAAAAGGAGTCTGCAATGCGCACAGTTCCTTAGAACATTACGAAGATGTTGTGTGGTGGCCTGCCTTGTTGAGGCAAAAGACAGTAAGTCAGTTTTTGTAAAAAGCAAGATTTTCATTGTAACACAATGAAAATCTCGCTTTTCACAAAAAAGAGACTTATGTCTTTTGCCTGCGCAGGACAGAACCTGTCAAGAAACTGCGTAATACGATCGACACATCAACGAAGTATGCTACCACACACTCGCATGAACACAACACTCACGTAAGATTTTTATTTTGTTACGTCACCTTCGAGACGGACAATTCTAAAATGAGACGCCCTTTCGCTGATCAGCATTGTCGGAATTTGCAAGCATCGCTCAGATAATTTGCTTTCGACTTCTAGGTCCTTGTTTTTCCAATCCCTTTCAGAATAAATTGTGTGCTGGTCTGTGATTTTGGACCGTACGGCTTTCAGCCGTAAGGTTAAAAATCACAGACCAGCACACAGCTGCTAAATGTCTTGAACCAGTCGATGGTGTCGTTTGAATAACTGACGCAACACAGCCGAGACAATATTTTCAACACGAAAGTTGGTGCACGATTCGGTCACAGTTCATTTGAGTAGAAATAAGCAATCCAGACCAAAAAGATGACTGCCAAGCGTGTAAAATGCAAAGAAGTACCCAACGGAGAAAGAAACACGCTTAGAAAAGACGGGTACAACACAATTGTGTTGTACCCGTCTTTTCTAAGCGTGTTTCTTTCTCCGTTGGGTACTTATTTGAGTAGAAGAAACGAAATACAGTAACGCACTGAATTTTACAGTAACGATTGATTCAATAATTCAAGCACTCCGATAATTAGTTTATCTTTGGTTGCGCAAAGAGAACTAAAATAATACATCAAAAGTCTCTTAGTCCGACCGTTTCCATCGATAATTCGTATCAGAAGCCCCTAGGAGAATCTATACAACTTGCTGGCTACGGTAGGATCCATTTACATCTTCAGACGGAGGAAATCTGTGACATGACGTGTCGTAATGATCACTAAAAACACAACACTGATGATGAACAACACACATTGCGTAGTCTACGTAGCGAAAATGAAGCCAGTCTACGAACTCTCTTCTACAGACATTCTTCGATCTGGGTCTCTGGCGTGTGCACTACGGTCAAGACCATTAAGCATGCGCTCCATGCTCTGAAGCTCGTGACTCGTTCTGTCCCGCGACGATTGGTCGAGCGGCCTGCCATGTGACACGGGACTGGGTCGCACCACAGAAGAAGGCAGTGGGCTGCTATGACCTCTGTATTTCCCGCTGCTGAGAGCAGAAGGTGAGGGCCTGATGCCTGTATGGTGCATCCCTGGGCCAGACGGAGGCACGCGAACACCTCCAGACAATGACGTCATATCAGGTGACGTCATACTGGAGAACGGCGAGGTGGCTGAGGTGGCGGATTTTGGCGAGTACGAGGAAGAGGAGTGGGGGTAGGGAGGAGACCTCGGGGGTACAGAGGAGGGGGAGGTTGAGGGCGGATCGCGGCTGGGTGAAAAAGGGAAGGGTCTGTAGCGATGGCTGTCTCGCTGCTTGTGGGCGAACATCGCTCCAGGGGAAACATTCTGTTGGTAACTGTGTGGCCTCGCCGACAAAGATCCCACAGAGCCGAGCGCATGCGTGGAGCTCCTTAACGGCGACGAAGAACTTGCTATGGTAGACGCCCCTCCACTAAGCGAACCCCCTGGGGGCGGACTACCCCTTCCGGAGCGTGGCGAGTGTGGCGGCAGAGAGTGAAGTCCGTGTGAAAACATGTGGGGACTGGAGAAGAACGCTCCACTCAACAACGACCCCGGTGAAGCCAGCCCAGCTCCAGGGAGAGACAGAGAGGAGAGTCCCGGTGGTAGATCGTGCCCCGCCCCTGACAGATACGTCAACGGGAGAGAGTGGTGCGTGAGCGGCGACCCAGCTGAGGAGAAGAGTAGAGAACTGAAGGGGAAGGGGAGGGAGGTGGAGGTGGTGGGGTACAGACCAGGTGGACACAAGTAGGGGAACATGGCATGTCCCACAGAGCTGAAAGCTCTGTGGGACATGCCCTGTTCCCCTACTTGCATGCTGGGTGACGCGCTCCTTTCCCCAGATCTGTGTCGGTAACGCGCCGGGCTCTGTCTGCTGCCCTCTTCTATCACCTGAAAAGCGCTGGACGTTGAGTCGCTCCTGTCCTTGTGGTGATCCTCCGCACCGCGTCCTTTATCACCGTCAGAATCTCTGTACTCTGGTTTGGCTCTTTCTCTCTCGCCCCTGTTCCCTCTGTCTCTTTCTCTCTCGTCTATGTCTTTTTCTCTTTCGCTCCTGTCTCTGTCACTTCTGTTTCCCGAGTCAGAGACAGACCTGTGCACGGGATATTTAGAATGCGATTGAGAATCAAAATTGTCCTTGTCACCACCACGGCGAGCGTCTTTTTCTCTGTCAGTCGTCATCACAGGTGTATTGCCTCTGTCCTCGTGCGCACGAGCAGACGCTCTGACGTCCCTTTCTGCGTCATTTCTTCTGTCTCTGTGCGCGTCACTGTCTTTTGAGCTGGATTTCTTCTCGATGAGTTGAGTCACGTGCAGCTGGGGGCAGCCGGGTCTGTCGGATTCTTTTGGTGTGGATTTCTCTTCTTTTAAACTTGATGAGTCGTCGGGACATTCTGTCTTGGTGTCACTGCCGGATTGACATTGCTCTTTGTGTGGCTTTCCTCGATCATCTGCAACATAATGAACACACATTTATCCAACTATGGGTTGTACAACACGAAACAACGACATTATTATTATTATTATTATTATTATTATTATTATTATTATTATTATTATTATTATTATTGGAATGCCAAAATAGGTGAGGATGCTGCTAGGAACTGGAAAGGCACATGAGGACGCTATTGCAATGCAGAGACCAACGACAGAGGCTTAAGGCTACTGGAATTTGCCAGCTCCAATGATGTAAAGCTGATGAACACGTTTGGCCCACACAAAGCATCCAGAAGGTGGACATGGCACAGCCCGAACGGAGAGCACCATGACCAAATTGACTACATCATGGTGAAGAGACGCTTCCAAACCAGTGTGAACATTGCCAAGACAAGAAGTTTTCCAGGAGCAGACATTGGAAGCGACCATGACTTAGTGATGATGACCTTCCGACTCCGCCCAAAGAAGGTCAACAAGCAGGGTCCCACCAGAATCAAGTTTAACCTCGAGAAGCTGAAAGACCCAGAGGTAGCGGAAGCCTTCCAGGCAAAGATGGGAGGTAAATTCGCACCACTGCTACTTCTAGGTGCAGAAGACACGAACGTCGATACACTGATCGACACATTTAACACTCTTGTAACCCAAACAGCCAGTAAGATCCTTGGCAAACACCGACAAGCAAAGAAACCTTGGGTTAAAGCTGACATTTTTATTCTATGTGACAAGCGTCGAGAATTAAAGAAAAAGAAATCAGAGGTAGAAGGAGCTAAACAATACAGGGAAATTAACCAGGATATCAAGAAAAGCATGAAAAAGGCAAAGAATAAGTGGATTGAAGATCAGTGTAAACACGTAGAAGAAAACCTGAACAAAAATAATAGCAAAAAAAGCATACCAGCTGGTGAAAGACCTGACCAGTGTAAAACAAGTACGCTCCTCGATAATTCAAGATAGTAAAGGGAACTGTCTTACGGAAGACCAGGACATACTGAAGAGATGGACAGAGTACTGCTCAGATTTGTACAACCACCGAGCTGCAGGGGGCCCAGGCATACTTGTCAACCCACCCGTGACCAACAATGGCAACTATCCCATCCTCCGAGAAGAAGTAGAGGCTGCAGTGAAGTCGCTGAAAAAGGGAAGGCAGCAGGAGCAGACAACATCCCTGCAGAGCTAGTCTAAGAAGGGGGAGAAGACATGATAAGCGCCTTACTAACAATCTGCAATAAGATCTGGCAGTCAGGGGATTGGCCCACACCATGGACCCAATCACTTATAATAACTCTCCCCAAAAAAGGCAACTTACATCAATGCTAGAATTATCGTACGATCAGTCTTATATGCCACCTAAGCAAAGTCATGTTAAAGATCCAACTGAACAGGCTGAAGCCACAGGCAGAGGAAATCATAGCTGAGGAACAGGCAGGCGTCAGACCAGGGCGCAACACAACTGAGCAGATCTTCAAGCTGAGAGTTCTATGTGAGAGGTACATCCAGCACCAGCAAGACCTCTATCATGTCTTTGTGGATTTTAAGAAAGCGTTTGACAGGGTGTGGCATGCAGCCCTTTGCTGGTTTAGGACTACAGTTGGAGTCAGACAAGGCTGCTTGCTCTCTCCTACTCTTTTTCAAAATCTTCCTGGAAAGAATCATGACGAACGCTCTGAAAGATCATGAAGGAACTGTCAGTATTGTAGGCAGAACAATCATGAACTTGCGCTTTGCGGACGACATTGAAGGCCTTGCAGGAACAGAGAAGGAGCTAGCTCAGCTGGTGGAAAGACTGGATAGTACAGCCATTGCGTATGGGATGGAAATCAGTGCAGAGAAGACCAAATTGGTGACCAATAACGCCAGTGGCATTGGCACTGAAATCATGGTTGGAGGCCAAACACTGGAAACAGTTAATAAATTCAAATACTTAGGAGCCATTTTGACAGATGAGGGATCAAAACCAGAAATACTGTCCAGGATTGCGCAGACAACAACAGCACTGACAAGATTGAAGACCATATGGAAGGACAGAAACATCACACTCTGCTCCAAAATCAGACTGATGCGCTCCTTAGTCATCTCAGTGTTTTTGTATGCCTGCGAGTCAGCAGACCTTGAAAGGAGGATACAAGCCACTGAAATGAGATGTTTTCGAAGGCTGCTCGGCATCTCATACAGAGATCACATCACAAACGAGGAAGTGGGAAGCAGAATCAGGCAAGCCATCGGGCCCTATGAAGACTTATTAGCCATTGTGAAAAAACGCAAACTGAAGTGGTATGGGCATGTCACGCTTTCAGCGGGGCTTGCCAAAACAATCCTGCAAGGCACTGTGCAAGGAGGACGAAGGAGAGGAAGACAGAGGAAAAGATGGGAGGACAATATCTCAGAGTGGACAGGACTGAAGCTGGGCGATACGCTAAGAGTGGCAGAGAACAGAGAGGAATGGATGGAGATGGTTGCCAAGTCATCAGTGGTGCCCCAACGGTCGGCAAGACTACGGTAGATAGATAGATAGACAGACAGACAGACAGACAGACAGACAGGCAAGGCCAGGCCAGGCCAGGCCAGCCCCAGGCCCAGGCCCAGGCCCAAGATCAAGATAAGATAAGATAAGATAAGATAGATAGATAGATTATTATTATTATTATTATTATTATTATTATTATTATTATTATTATTATTATTATTATTATTATTATTTTGAAAATGCAAAACAGTGTACGTAACTTTGCATGCAAAATACTTCTGTCGAATTTGTTTTATGACACTGGTAAAATAAACGCCCAAAAGTTTTCTGATATGATTTAATTCAAAGATTCCGTTGTTCATGCTCCCCGCTCTAAACGTTTGCTGATCTATGATACTTTGGCCAGTTACACGAGTGAGTTATTCCTGCGCCAGCCACTAAGCAAGGCCTGCTTTGTAGGTTGCGCGCTACAAAGCTCACTCATGCAACTGGCCCCTGGACTTTAATCCTAAGGTTTGACATTTACATCACAGACAAGCACATGCAAGATTAATTTCATTATGCATTTGATACCAACCGTCAATATATACTCGATAATCGGAAGACGTATGACGTAGCTCGTCGCTTGACGTCACGGGTTTCTGTGGTGGCTCTATCCTGTCGTCTGGCTCCACGACGCAGATTTCCATGTTTTCGTTGTCTTCGTCATCACTCCCTGCGGAGTCATCATGGCGATCAGTGTGAGCCTTGGACAGCTCTGTTGACTGGTTCAGAGCCTGGGCCAGCAACCTCCTGAAGATAGTTACAAAGAAAGCGATTATATTTTGCTATCACTTGACATCAGGCCAAGTAGATCTATACTGTATGATCTTAGGTCCCAGCAGCATAAGGCAATATTTTGAAATGAGATCTAAACCGTAAGATTAATTCATTCAACCCCACGTCCGTATTTCCCAAATTTTGGAGGCGTCATCTAACGACTATGCACCAGTTGCAGGAGATGGATCGACCATGATCATTCAAGGGTAGTGCCAGATTAGCTTGGCGCCGACAGGCGCCAAGCTAATCTGGCACTACCCTTGAATGACCATGGTCAATCTATCTTCTACTGTGGTGCGTCGGGGCTAAATGGGTTAATAAATCAAACAACTAGCACACAAATTAATTGTTGTTAACCCTTTGGCTGTCAGTATCGCTTTCTGTCGCGATGATCCCTGCAGGAATCGTCGAGACAAAAAAAATCGCTACCGACACAAAAAGTGTTAATCATTAAATCGAGGGGGAGGGGAGGGGGAAAGGGCGTTTGTAATCACACAGTGTAGAACATGATGTGAGCCAACTCACTTATTATTAGCGTTTCGGCACTTCTCCCTCCACTTCTCTCGAATCAGCGTTCAGACATTAACCACGTGCAATTCATAATTATGTATGAGTGTGCTGGTCTGTGAGTTTGGATCTTACTGCGACGGGCTGGAAGGACCAGAGTCTAACAGAAGCACACGTGTACTGCCCATGAAAAATAAAAAGGAAACCCCATTTGGCAAGAATTACGCAGGCGCTTTCACGGAGAGCGTGTCAAGAGCGAAACTTGCGAAAAGCCTGGTAATACAAGTGTTTCCAATGTGAGAATGATCATCCAGACACAAAAAGCCAGTTCTCTACATAATTCTCCACCAGCGTAGAGTGTCAAAAGCTGCAAAGGTTGAGTTATGGGCTTTTAGGGATTCAGATTGGCTGAGAGCCTAAATATGAAGTGTTAACCCCTTCCCGGACACTGGACGCATAATTCGTTTCTTGAAATCTTCCTTCGTTCAGCGACCAAAAAGTCACAACCGTCCAAGGAACATGGACGCAAATTAGTCTCAGCAAGAGGTATAGATCCTCATGAGCCCCCGCAACTGCGGGGGCTCATGAGGATCTATACCTCTTGGATTTGCGTAGCGTTCACGTTTTCTCAGCGAAGGGTTAAACCCGCGAAAGGTTGAGTATGATACAAGTGTTCCACATGTGAAAATGGCAACGGTACAAAACGCGTTTCTGTGTATTTACATATCGAAAAGTGTTAGAGGTCAAGGGTTAAGTTATGAGGTTTTGAAGGAGTCGAGTTGAGGGGAAGTGAATTGTAAACCTGCGGAACGCAAAGTGATACAAGTGTTTTACATTTGGGTAATGACTGCTCAGACACACAAGCTGTTTCTCAAACCCTAAACCTCCTTTACATATTTAGTCGAAAGTGTTTGAGGTTCAAGGGTTGAATTATGAGCTTTGGGGGAGGTTTGTCATGAACATTACAGCCTCATGAAGGTAAAAGATGGCAAGTCAGTGAAAAACCTGTTCCGAAGTTGGAAAATGGAAACCAAGACAAAATTTTCAGAACGTATTTCTCCCAGTGTTAGCGGTTGAAGAGTTAGATTTATGAGCTCTTCGAGAACATGACTCAAAGCTTACACGCGAAACGCAACGTGATACAAGAGAAGAAAAGAATATGTCTCCCGTTTCTAAGCCTCTAAAGTGACATCTCTCAAACTGTCACACATTCACAGCTGATAGCCTAGTCTGCCTTTTGCACACGGATATCAATGAGGAAAGCAAGATGCATAGATCCTCATGAGGGTCTATATCTCTTGCATTTGGACGTTGTTCTGTGTGGTCCACCTTTCAGTGTTGAATAACAAGAAACAAATGCCTCGTCGCGTATTCTGTTCATCGTGTTGAAGGTGCACGAGATGACTTATGGGGTTTGACTGGGGAAGGTTTGTTGAGAGGCATCAGAGGCGATGTCTGTCTGTTAAGGGCGATAACTACCTGCACGTGCACCTTCTCGCCCCTAACACATCAGTGATAAGTATCTTCTATGGCTAGACTCTCGTGAAAGAGGCTGGTGTGCCTCTCAACGACCAAGGGCAGGTAAAGCGAACCTAAGTATCACCTCCTCCACACCTTCGTCTAGGAACGAACAAGAGGCTAATGTTTTAAATCACTGTAGCGAGAACACCCAGACGAACTGCAGACAAATGTTCTACATAACTGTAGCGGAGAGGCACATATCATCAGGAACCCCCAACCGTGTGCGAGGGCTCATGAGGATGTCTGGTTCTTGGTCTTATGTGCATCAGTCTTTACTGAAATCTCCAGGCGGAAGAGATCACCATCAGAAACTCAAAACATGAGTGTACCATGTAGACTGACTTTGTCCTTGATTCACTATAATTAAAACAACTGACAGGCATAAACGTCTCACTGACTTAAATCACCTACTTACAGAGTGAAATAACGTTTAACAAGTATTTGCTAGTTAATCAATGGCGGTGCTCTTTAAAATGCAATCAAAAATGGCACAAATATATATGCAACCCCGAAGAAATAAGTCAAAGTACACCGATTTTCAAATGACTTGACCTAGTACACTTCGCTCCGTGTGAAGCATTGCGCCACACACATTTCCAAATGTACAACATAATATTCAAATCGCTCTGCTGGTGTCAATGTCAAAACCTCCTTCCCAATAACGCTCTCGGACAGTCCCAGATAAACCACAGAGGATACGCCTTGATTCTGACTCAAAGCCAATATGGAAAATATGTACTATCCAACAATTCGAGCAAGAGGTATAGATTCTCATGAGATCATGCGACTGCAGGGACTCATGAGAATCTATGTCTGTTGCAGAAGAAAGAAAAGAGCCGAGGGACTGATCACTTGCTTGAAGAGGCCGCTTCGCCGACACAAGTGGGCCCCAATAATCTCAGACAGAAGCCAAAACGTTGAACGCCAATCGTGGCCAATTTAACGGGCCAGGCGAGCCAGACCCCATAACTAGTCGGTGTCTGGAAGGATACAAAGAGTTCCCTAAAACCCTTCAGCCATGACTAGACTGACGCACCACAACAGGAGGCGTACCGACCATGATAGTCCCAGGGAGATGCCAGAATAACTTGGCGTCCATGAGTCGAACCGAGATAGTTAAAAGGTGATGCCAGAATATCTTGGAGTCCATGCATCGAACCATGATAGCTCAAGTGTGGCGTCAGAATAGCATGGCGTCTGAAGGCGCAAAGCTATTCTTGTACCACCCTTGAACAATGTATGGTCGTTGTGCCTATAGAACCGGAGTTGTGTTCTCTTTAGAACACAAATCACAAAATGGAAGCACTACTCTTGAACTCTGATGCTCGATGGAACTGTATTGTGGACATCAGAAGACAACAACAAAATTGGAGGCGTCAAGCTTTTCAGGCACCGCCCTTGAACTATCACGGTCAATCTGTCAAGAACTGGAGTACATTCTTGATCAGACAACTAAAAGAAAAAAAAATGAAATTTTAACTTATAGGGCTTAATGTGTTAACGCAAGGCCATCGATGCTCTGTGAAGTTAAAAGACAGTAAGTCCATTTTTATGAAAAGCGAAATTTTTATTTTAATACAATGAAAATCTCGCTTTTCACAAAAATGCGCTTCAGTACTGTTTTTGGCTACCACAGTGCATACGGTATACCGCAGCCAACCAACACTGAGGAACTACGCTGACAAAAAGTTCTTTCAACACCAAAAGAAGAGCTGCCAATAATTGTCCGTCTGCTAGCGCCAGAAGTACAGCAGAGTTTTGGGGAAAGACGAAACGGCCATCAGGGATTGAGCGTCCATTGAAGGCCATTTTCCTAATGGCTCCCTTCTTGCCCTCTGCCTGGACCCTCAGCCGGTAAGATTTTTTTAAAAGCTGCTTATCCCACGTTTTCAGGACTTAAAGATGATCCGAGGTTGTTTGTTTACGATTTGGAATGAGATAAACGGTACAAAGAAACGGTGGTAGATTGACTTTGTCTCAATCAACCTTTCACGGCGGATATGTGTTGATTTTTTAAGTTATTTACAACTATCAATGACTTCCGCAATTTTCAGGTGTCCGTAAATATCCCACCAGCAAAACAAACTCCTCAAACATTCAATGAGCAACGATATACTATTCTCTCTGCAAACGTCATCCGTTCCTAAGGCAGAGATCCTCAAGCGCCTTCCCTGGCTACAGGAACCATGCCTTCATACTGGCCAGAATAGCGTGGCGTCCATAGAGGATCGAACTATGATAGTTCAAGGGCGGCTTGGCGCCTAGAGGCGCCAAGCTATTCTGGATCCACCCTTGAACGATCATGGTGCCAAACTATTCTGGCCCCACATTTGAAATACAATGGTGCCAAGCTATTCTGGCCCTACCCTTGTACTATCACAGTCGGTTTTTTTTTTTCTTCTTCTGGAACGTTAATGTGCTCTTGAAAAGATGACTCAAACATTTTCGGCGTTGAGCTATTCTGGCTCTGCCCTTGAACCATCACGGTCGATCTGTCTGGACTGAACTGGCACTCGTAAAAATTCTTACACTGGGGATGTCTCATTCTGTCGCTAAATTTTAAGAATTTCTCGCCGACCAGAATCATGAAAGAATCTTTAGCTCACCATACTGGTGCAAGGGTCTTAGAGCGCCAGTCCTTCTGTCTGTAATTTTCGAGAATTTTTCTTAAAAGACTTGGCACAAGCCCAGCACACCCACCAAACCCCTCCATATCCGAATCCCTTCCCTCCATACGAGGATGTAGATGCAAATGTGACAAACCAACTCAGGCAAGAGGCATAGGTTCTCGTGAGCCCCCGCATTTGCGCGGGCCCATGAGAATCTATGCCTATTGCACATGGGAAGAAGTTCTCCGCGGACTAGACTTCGAGACTTTGGTCTCCACACGCCCACCGGAACCGGTAACAGAGAAGAGAGGCGACTGCGCAGATTAGGGCGAACAAGGGCGGGTAATTCAAACTCAAGGGCGGGTAATTCTAAATCACCGCTAACGAGACACCCTCTAGCGGCAAACGACTGGCCTTTTAAGGGGCGGGTAACCCCTGTTGACGGAAGAGCGTAACCCGATTTTCTCTCTCAATCACCTCTTGTACCGCTCGTAGTTAGAGAAGGGTGAAAAGGCCCCGAGGGTCGCGCGATCGGCACGCGAAATAGTTCCGGTCGCAATCGCGGTCCGCAGGCTTACTTCAACCCCCACTGATCTTCTGCATCTGAGTGGTTTAGATTAAGATCCAAGATTTAGATTCAAGAACGACTGATTCATAACTAACTTGCACTGGCCACGGACAAAATACAGACAATTAGCTTGAACGAAGGCCGGTCAAACCACAGAAAAATAAAAGTAAGTCTACCAATTGTAATGCATGTTGCATGAAACAGTATTCAACAAAAGGCGCATGTAGGTTCATAGGAGTATATCAGCATCTGCAAGAGGCATAGACTCTCGTGAGTCCCTGCAGCTGCAGGGACTCACGAGCGTCTATGCCTCTTGCACTTGGAATGGAATGGCTAAGAGTTCAAATCGGTCAGTTACTCGCGCCTCTTTAAAAACCACGTAACCGCGTGCCGCCGGCTCTGAGGGCAGACAACTCTGCATTACACTCTCATGCTGAAATTTTGGTAAATTCCTCCAACTGAGGCACACAGATACAAGTACATGTACTAAGTATGTAGCATGCCAATCATTGTATTTTTTTTTTCTCCGTCTGTGTTGTGCGAGAGTAATTGCAAAACCTCTTGACTTTTCTGTCGACAGAATTATTGAAGACACATAAACAAAACGACGCAAAAAAAAAAAAAAAAAACATTTCGTACGCATTAATCTATAATTATTACGTGCTAGTCTGTGGACCTTACTTCTTTAAGCCGTAAGGTGAACAATCACACGTCAGAACATGTACATGTATTACCAATCTGTCCCCTTCGGAATTGACATCTGTGCCGCGCTGCTTGAGAAAACCCGTGCCAACGGAATGTTAGCATCCATTCACATCACCTACCAAGGAGTCTAACCAAGTTAGCCAGCTCTTGCTCCATTTTAGACAGAACTTCTGGGGCCAGTTGCATGAGCGAGCTTAGTCCTGCATCAGGCACTAAGCAAGGTGCACCTTGTTTAGTGGTTGGTGCAGGACTAAGCTCGCTCATGCAACTGACCCCTGAAGATTTCCTCTCTCTGAGAACAGACACAGATGGGCTGGCCAGAGGAGTGTATTGTCGAGTGCAAGAGGTGTAGATTCTCATCATCCCCCGCAGAATGCGGGGGATGATGAAAATCTACGCCTCTTGCAGATAAATGGAGTTCGCTGCAGAGTTGTATCGCCTAACCGTGTTTTGGTTTCGGGTGAAAAACTTCGTTAAAAACGAGTCTGTGAAGGGGAAGTAAGCGGGACAGATGGACCCGCCAGATAACGGGAGTGACTCCTCACGGCTGCTGAATCGTTTCACTCATGCACAATAGCGTTCTCAACGTGACACATCCCGGTCGTCATTGTCTTACGTCATTCTGACGTCTCCCTCGCCGCCAATTGCGTCATATCGACCTGCAGTGTTGTGATTAGCGCGACATCGACACAGAAAGTGCGAAGCTGACAGCGGAGCCAAACAATGTGCTGAACTAACAAGCGGAGCCCGTCACAATGTGCGAAAATAACAGATCGACCAGACGTTTTCGCCGCTGGCGAGCTGTTGGAATTTCGATAAAGACACTCGAATGCTTAGACTTTTATTATCTCCTCCTGAAAAAGTCACTATCCCGCCAGCAAGAGGCGTAGATTATCATGTGCCCCTGCTAAAGCAAGGGCACATGAGAATCTATGCCTCTTGCAGATGGAATAGAGCTGTTTAAGGCATAGGCCACATGTCTCTGGCGTCTCCCGAACGATCAGAGAGCACGATAATTAAGCCTGGACAACGCAGAATCAGGAAATCAACAATCACAGCAACACAATGGTGTCGGATTATGGGTCTCAGGGCGCTTGCAAAGCGTGCAATGGGAAAATATCACAAGCCTTAGGGGACATTTTTCTCTTGCCGAAAATTCGTACGCAACGTGCAATGTTTCGTGTGGTTTACTATCAGAATGACCTATCTCTTCAATGCGAAACGACAAGAAATGGTAGTTGGTACAGGCGCAAACACAAACACAAACACAAACACACACACACACACACACACACACACACACACACACACACACACACACACACATACACACACACACACAAAACATAGCACTGGTGACTTACTTTTTCTCTCTTTTGCCTCCCCCAGTGTCTCTGAAGCCTTTGGCGAACGGGTTGTGGTCTATTTTCAGCTGAGTGATCTGTAAAACGAAAGTTATAAAGCAATGCCACTGTGTGGTTTTAAAATGACAAATAGCATGTTCCACCATTCAACACCAAATTAAGTAAACTCTGGGCGTATCAAAATGTATGGAGACCACAATTCGTCTTTTGTTACATCCGAAGTTCGTTGAAAAGCGAAGCAAATTGAAATTTAAAAAGTGTTGTCGAGACCTTTGAAAATGAAAAGTTATATCCGACTTTTGCTATGTTCGACTTTTTGATATATCAAATCTTGTTATAAGGAAAAGACAATAATAACAAAAATGTATAAAAATGCCTGCTGCACAAACATTAAGTTACCAATAAACTAAGACGGATATCACTTACTTCGTCTAAGAACACGAAAGCATGGCTACCGGTCTGCACAGGCAAGAGACATAAATTCTCGTGAGCCACCGCGACCGCGGTGGCTCACGAGAATTCATGTCTCTTGCAGACGTAAGGCCCTGAGCCGCCTAAGCAAAGCCCACCTTCTCGTTCTGATAGGCCGTGACGGCGATAAACTCTGTTTCCTTAAAGACGAAGGTGCGGAAAGCGCTGTAGGGAAGCTTGAGGATGTCGTTGGCCCTCACCAGGTGGAAGCGGGGCTGGTACTTGTGCATGGAGTTCAGGATGGTCTGAAGACAAAGAGGATAATGCTGATAAGAATGATAACGACGCATAAAATATTATGATGAAATTAGACTGTTGGAAAATAAACAAACAATACGTGAATTAATATAAATAAGAATGTACACGAGACACTGTTTCTTTTTTTTTTAACTGACAATATAAAAAGTAGGTGCGTTTCTTAATTGTTTTGTTTGGAGTTTCTTGTTCGTGTTTGTTTGTTTGTTTATTTGACTGATTGTTTGTTTGGCTGGTTTTTTGTTTGTGTGTTGGGGAGACTTTTATTTTAATTGACTTTTCACAAAATGTGTCAATACAATGGTAAATTGAACAAAACTAGAGGCATTTCAAAACATGACGTTTAGTTGTTGGTTTGTTGTTGTTTTTTGTTTGTTTGTTTGTTTGTTTGTTTGTTTGTTTGTTTGTTTGTTTGTTTTGGGGAGACTTTCACTTTAATTGATATTTCTTAAAATATTGCACGGCAATGGGGAATCGAACAAAACTATTGACTTTTCAGAAATATGACGTTTTTTTCCACACCATGGCATCTTCAATACAGAAATTTCACGACTCGATTCACCAATTACCTTTGCGAGCATCAGGCAGTTCCTTCACGGGCACCAAAAGACAACAGCTTACTTCTCTGCAGAGAGACAACTATTCTGAGACTGTGACTACAATCTGCCAGAGGCATACACCCTCATGAATCCCCGGATATATGCTTCTTGCTGGCTTAACTGACATCTACGTCTGACATCTATGTACGTCTCCCTGAAAGAGAATATCACCGAGTGTTCTTTCAATGCAGAAGACAATATCGTGTCTCTGGGCTAGAAGGAGGCATGTGTCCTCACGTCACCAACAAATTATAGGGCCTCACGGGGATCATTTGGGGTTTTTTGCTCACCCATTGACATCTACATCTCTCAGTCATCGAAGAGCATCGAGTGTCCTTTCTTATGCAGAAGACAATATCCTCCGACAAATTCACACGACACCGGAGTCGCCATTTCCGCGAGGTCCAGATCTGGAAATCCCACGCACCCGCGTCGCGAGATTAAGGGCCGGCTACTCTTAATCCAGGGGAGACTACTCTGAAATGCTAAACGTGGCGACTTCATCAAGTTCTTCATGAATTTAGGCACCGCAGCCGATGGGGCTGATGCATATCTACCGAGAGCTGTGCTTTTCTGAATTTTCCACATCCCACAGTCGCTGTCCTAAACACTGACGACCTTCTGCGTCTGAAGAGAAGACATGAACAATTGTTCAACAGTTCTATAGAGAAGAACTTAGAATAATGCAGGGGCTTATGACAATCTCTATGCTTCATGCCTGCCTACATGAAGCATAGAGATTGTCATAAGCCCTTACACGTGCCAAGCACATAACCATCTATGCCTCTTGTAAAAATGTAATATGGAATACCGACTTCGCCACAAAGCAGTCTCTCATAAACTACCTCAGTTTGATAAACAGTTGTGGCAAATCTTTGTCAGCAAGAGGCATAGATTGTCATAAGCCCCTGCATAATGCAGCCAGGGCTCATGACAGTCTATGCTTCTTGGGAATGGGAGAAAAATTCTTTCAAAGCAGTCAGAACACAACCATCTGAGAAACAGAAAATATATCTTGTCAAGGCAAGAGACATTGATTCTCATAAGCCCCTGCGAATGCAGGGGCTCATGAGAATCTATGCCTTTTGCAAGACGTCAGAGGACTTCTCCTTGAACCAGACTCTTTCAAGGCGGCTTAGTGTCTTCAGGGGGGAGAGGAACGATGCGTTGCGCAGATAGTGATGCAAAGCAAAGCCATATCAATCAGCATTCCGCTTGCCCGCTTTTTGGCAGCTATGGTTGACGACAAGTTTGGCCCCGCTGGGTCCAAGTTTGCGACATGCCGTAACCCGGCGGGCTCCTGTTTGGGACATGCCGCATCCCTGATCGCGGGAATCTCATTATTTTGACATGTCTTATCTGATGCGAATCGGGACTACTGCTCGGTGCATACCCCAGTAGCAAAATGTCTTCGGGGCCAACGGCGGCCGCAGTGGGCCCGAGGAAATTTGCTGACGAGGTATATGAGTGACTAAATCGTTGAAAATTATTTGCGTCAGCTGAGTGATACGAACTCCGCAAAGACAAGTTATTTATTGCTCGGAGGGGTTTCCGGGTGGTCTGTGTAGGTGACAACCATAGTGTCAGCTGAAGTGTTCAAAAGCGAATAAAACAATGAATTACACTGAGAAAAAAACTAAAATTTGATATTACGTATGTGCTTGCAAAACAACGCATGCATTGCTAAACAATAGTCGTCCAAGCAAAGTGGAATACGTCTGTTTTTCTATGACTTTGGACCTTAGGACCTACTGGCGTATGGTCCAAAATCAAAACTCGGCACACACATGATATAACTATACGTGAGCGATCCCGCCCTGAGATGGCCTTAGTCACATGCTCGGCGTTAAAACCTAAGAACTCACTAGCATGAACAACGATGTCAAGTCCGGCACCTACAGTCTATTTCGCTTATAACAACACTTTTTCTGAGATACCGACAATCTTCGGAAATAATAAGAAAAATGGGTCCCTCGGCAATTTCCTATATCCAAAGTTGACTGTTTACTTGTAAGTTTTATTTATTTATTTATTTATTTATTTATTTATCGTTTGTGAGTCTCTTGCGACTTATTTATTATAACAAACAATCTATAGAACGACAGGAAGACACCCTTCTTACAACAAAACTGTCCAAAACACACATAACAAATAGGCAAAACCGGAACCCCGTCACCGAATGTACCGCCACCTAGCGGGCGGCGCTTGATTTGCGCCCCAGGCAAGGGCGATAACATCTTGCTTGTCTCCACCCCTCTTTCTATTGTCGCCCCTTGCCTTCGCGGGTGGCACGCTCGCAACCCAACCTCCTGCCTTGCTTAAAGACCTTCCATTCGCAAGAGGCATAGATTCTCATGAGCCCCTGCATCGCAGGGGCTCATGTGAATCTATGCCTCTCGCAGGCGGGGAAAATGTCCCCGCCATTTACATCATAAGCAGAACTGAGATGGTAACTGGAGGTGAAGGGTCCTACTTTTTGGCTGCTTCACTTTGAAAGGTGGGTGGCTCCTACCCCTAGGGTGTGCGATATGGAGAAAAAAAAAAGTTTACTGCACTTGTGAATTGAACTCCCTAAGACCTCCCCAGCTTGAGGTGCACAGATACGAAAGGGGGCGACATGAGGCAGACGGCACCATCAAAAAATTGAAGATTTTGATTCGGGACGACAAATAAACGACTGCATGGCCAGACACACAAACGCCGTTTGAAAGTGCTGCATGCGTACGGTTCTATGATTCTTGCATACTCGAGGTCATTCGCTGTACATGTCAACTGTTTGAAATGTCTATTGTGCTGTATGAGACGACACAAGAAAAACAGAATCTCTGCTTGTGAAGGCACCAGGCCGTGTTAAGTCCATTCTGCGAAAAGATAAATTTTCATTGTGATAATCATACATTCAGCGTCTTACATCGGTGTTTAGGTGATAGTGAGATTCTCAGTATTTCCTAAACACCTATGTAAGAATCTATTATTTACTAATAATAATAATTATAATATATATATATATATATATATATATATATATATATATATATATATATATATATATATATATATATATATATATATATATATATATATATATATATACATACATATATAAATGGATGATTACGGTATTTATATATATATATTCTTGGCATAAATCAGGTGTGGGTTGATTTTCGACACACGTCTAACCACAACACAGCCGCCATTGTGTCTTTGGCAAAGAACATGACGTCATTTGCTTTGAAATGTGGACGTGCATAGGTTGCATCTCAGACAAATGTTCCGACGTAATAGCGCAATACATGACGCCAGAATGCCAGTCCTCACTATCATGGCGCGTGAGCTGAAAGTAGGTCAAGTTTCAATATCGTGTGTGCCCGTGCCTTTTTTTGTTGACCAATTTTTTTACAAAACAATACATGCATTGTGCACACGTGTCCGTTCACGCACCATGGTTTTCCGCTCGAAGACATCAAAGAAGGAGGTGTGTAAGAAACTGAAAATCCAGCTGTTCACAAAAAAATCGACTTACTGCATTAATGTTGCCTTCACAGGGCATATCCGATTTTATCCCCTTCAGCCGGGATGCAACAACAGCTAATGGATCGATCATGACAGTTAAAGGGGTGCCATAATGGTTTTCTGCCTTTAGGAAGCCAAGCTGTTCTGACAACACTCTTGAACCATCACAGAACATCTGCTTCTTGACCTGTAATGTCATCAGAAAATTCTGCTGTCCGGTCAGTGCAGCACATCCACTTTCATGCAGCCTCGGTACACATACGCTGTCGTGTACGCTACCTACACCGCGATAGTCCCTCCCTTAAATCGTCCCGCGTCAGACTAGAAGTGAGACATCAGTATAAAGAGGCGTTTACAGTTTAAAGAGGATAGGCGAGACAACCCGACAGCGATACAGTGGATGGAGATTTAAGCCTGAAACCACTGCAACTGATCTCTATCCGTCTGCAAGAGGCATAGATTGTCATGAGCCCCCGCAGATGCGGGGGCTCATGACAATCTATGCCTCTTGCTTATTATTATTGCAATGTGTAATTATCTTGGGATTTGTTCGTGTTAATATTTGTTCTTGTTTGATTAAAAAGAATACCAGATCATCCATTCATATATATATAAGCCGGGAATGCCCAACGTCCTCATCCTCTAAGGAAAACAATATAAAATGATATCAGCAAGAAACACAGATTTTAGTGAACATTCCTTAGTCTTAGAGGATGCATGCATAAGGGTCTATGTCGCTTGCTGAGCGACCCGACAGCCTCAGTGAAAGAAAGGAGAAGACTGACGGGGAAAGGTGCCTCTCTGCTTCGTCGCCCTATCTGAGATGCTGGACCTGATAAGTCTGGGTCACCGGGAACCCAATTTTCTCCTGACAGCTGAGCACAGATCTTTGACAGTAAATCTTCGGACATAGGAGCTTGCTCTTGATGCCTGCCAGCTTTCTCAAACAAACAAACAAACAAACAAACAAACAAACAAAGCCACTCACTCACTCACTCACTCACTCACTCACTCACTCACTCACTCACTCACTCACTCACTCACTCACTCACTACAAACGAAACGAAAAGAAACGATACCCAATGCAACGAAACCAACAAACCAATCAACAAACCAACGAACCAACCACTGAACAAACTATCAAACCCAACGAACAACACTAAACGAAACCAATGACCCAACCAAGAAACCAACCAATCAACCAAACAGCCAACCAACCAGCTGAGACCAAATATACTTTTTCTAACGCACATTTGGAACCAGATAAGAAAAGTACGCACATAACAACTAAATCTGTCGTCATGGGTTCAGGTAGTTAAAAGCCTAGAGATGCATACCTAACACATTAGCTGACATCGAAAAAGAGTACATAACACACCTCAAGTAACCAGTGAAGGCATAGATCTTCATGGGTCCCCGCAATCGAGGGGACCCATGATGATCTATGCCACCTGCTGGGCTCATTTTCTTCCGTCTCCCTCGGGAAGAGAGGGCTGAACGGTCATCAAGTTGCGGGATAAGAGAAAAAGAGATGAATAGCATCCTGCCCAGACGTAAACGGCGTCAGACTCCCTCCCATCCTTTGCTGCTACATTTCCGGAGGGTTTGAACCCAGCAGCAGACTTAAAACGCTTCATGCTCTCTCCCTCACTTTGAGGACGTTCAAAATGGCCAAGGTCTCTGTTTGCGCGGATTCTCTATGCTGAAGTTCTACCTGTATATGTAGATCTGTGCAATTTTGTGGAAGAAAAAAAAATAGGCGGTTTGATGCTAGAAGTAGACCTAAACCCCCGACGCTTTACTCCTCTGGAGGCAAATCTCTGTCAGCAAAAGGCATAGACTGTCATGAGCCATCGTCGTGCATTGTGAGAGCTCAGGAAAATCTACACCGTTTACAAATGAAGCTTTGCGGTTTAAAATCTGCAGTCGACTGAAACTTCGATATTATGACTCCTGAGAAGAAAATAAATACCCAGATATCTGTCAGCAAGAGTCATATATTCTCATGAGCCCCTGCATTCGCAGGGGCTTATAAGAATCTATGCCTCTTGCAGATAACATGGGTCTGGGTGTTGTACTTCCGGCGGTTTTGAACTTGGGCCCAGGAGTCAGCGTTTTCAAAGCCATCGAGAGGATGTTTAAAGAAGTGCATTCGTAGATATATGCACGGTAATACCTGACATCCCTGACATCCCATTAATCCAGCCATCCAATCAAAAGCTAGAAAATGAGGAATTAGTTAGGCCATGCCATGCCAAGCCATGCCCCCAACCCCAACCCCTTCATTGTTTTTTAATACAAGAATGCTGAATGAGTGAACTAACATTAAGGTTCAGTTTTAAATTAAATTAACTTTTAAGGAACTCAAGCATGAGTTGCGCCTCTAGGAATGCAGAATGGCAAAAGTCTATTGCTATTATTATTATTATTATTATTATTATTATTATTATTATTATTATTATTATTATTATTATGGTGTAAGTCTATTATCGATACACACAGAAAACTTCGGATATAATTATGAGATCGCCTTTGTTGGTATGTTGAAAGTTTGTTATAAGCGGAGTCATACTTTTTTAAAAGTTGATAGGAACAGTGCTGGCAAAGTTGTTATATCCGGCTGCTGATATATCCGACCGTGATAATTCAAGGTTAGTGCCAGGTTAGCTTGACGCCGAGAGGCGCCAAGCTAATCTGGCACTACCCTTGAATTACCACGGTCGGCTCTCCAGTTACGACAGACTTAGGAGATTAACAATAAGAAGAAATAAAAGAGAAAAAAACAAACAAACACCACACCTGTAATTGCAAAGATGTGTAGCCGGCCGCACGGACTAAGAATCTTAGTATATGACAGACGGTAAAATTTAAAACAACAAGGTCCAAAATCACAGACCAGCATGCATTAACACAGTTTAACCCGCAGGTTGTCAGCAGCGTTGTCGTTGAGGTGATTCCTGCAAGAATCACCTCAACAACAACGCCGCTGACAGCCAAAGGGTTTCAACAAAATCCTCAGTGGACGGCTAGATTGAAATTTGTCATTTACTCCATGTCCATAGAAATCACATGTGGAAGTGGCAGCGTGTTTAGCTCGAGATATCATCGTAATTTAGCTCGAGATAAGATCGAGAGCGGTTCGAGACACGTCAGACTGTCTTGGCTTTTGTAGCTTGAAGTATGCAGACAGTCTGGGTGTGTGGAAAAACCAACCCGTTACAAGTTCTACCCACGCTAATGGGACCATGAACCATTTCTAGACATTTATGGCTTGAGCTTGCTCTCATATAAAGCATGTTTGTCTAGAAATGTTCTAATCACTGAAATGAATCTTAATTCTTAAACTCCCATAACTAAATGACTTCCATTCTAAAGAACGGAAGTCATTTAGTTCTGGGAGTTTAAGAGTTATGTCATATCTGAACATATACGACGAGGTAATATTAACGCGTAAAAACGTCGTGCATGTAGGCCTACATGCAAACAGCCATTGTTACAACAAAATAATAACAGCTACTACTATAATAGTAGCTACGTTCCACGTTCTTTTTAGATATTGAGTATAATCTACACTCCCAAACAAAATTAAAGACACTGGGTTTAATTATAATTAGAGCCAGTGATAAAATATTATTCTTGCTGGATCAAGGATGCCGGATGAAATACGCTTAGAAAAGACAGTTACGACACAATTTTGAATATTTCCTGTATTTAAAAAATTATTTAAAAAAAAACCTTCTTCACACTCACTGACAGGATAAGTAGCCTTATGGCCGAATAAAATTGTATGCTTGTTTGTTTGAAAAATAGTAATAATTGTGTTGTAACTGTCTTTTCTAAGCGTGTTTCCTTCTTCGTTGGGTTATACCCTGCATTTTACACGCTTAGCAGTCACCTTTCTGGTCTGTATGTTGGATCTAGGTAGGCCTAAATATTTGGTGATTGATACGAAGGACACGCCGTCAGAAAGGCATTATGGTGATGTCGGTCCGTAGAAGCATAGTGTTTGTCTCTATGCAATACGAGAGAGAGAGAGAGAGAGAGAGAGAGAGAGAGAGAGAGAGAGAGAGAGAGAGAGAGAGAGAGAGAGAGAGAGAGAGAGAGAGAGAGAGAGAGAGAGAGAGAGAGATTTGTGATGGACAAAAAAATCCAGCATTGCATACCAGCACACAACCAGCGATTGGCTCTTCCCCCCACCCACTCCCCTCCCATCCCCCTCACCACCACCACCAAACACACACACACACACACACACACACACACACACACACACAGGGGGTGAGTTGTGCTCACGATCGACGTCACACAGTTGAAGAGCGGCTCCGCACATTTTTAGCATTTTGCAACATAATTACTTAATGAGTGACTTTAGAACAACGACAGGGTGATTCAGCTCATCATGCCGATCAGTTCGGTAGCTTTTTGTGCCATCTGCGGTACCTTTTACTGGACTTTTCAAAACTTCATGGCTCGCAAAGCACAGAGGAAGGCCGCAGCCCTACGTTACCGCACTGTCAGTGTCAGAGGACCGGTGGCAGTCATTCTCGTGTTTTTGGTCGGCTTTCTGCTCCGGTGTGGCGATGTCGAAGCGAACCCAGGCCCACCGAAACGACAGACTCTTTTGACATGCCAGGGGAACCAAGACAACCAGTCGCCCGGGGGTGAGGCAAACGCAGTGTCTGAGCCGACCATTGCTGATGTGTTTAAAATGTTGAATGTGATGGACAAAAAGATGGACAGTATGAAAGCTACAATGCAGGAGCAAATGGACAAAATTCAGAGTGACTTTACTGCGGTGATGAAAGAAAACAAAGAGTTGAAGGAGAAAGTTACGCAGCTGGAGGATAAGCTGGATGATTTGGAGGGGCGGAGCAGACGCAAGAATCTTATCTTTCACGGAATCCCCCACCCCCAGGGGCGCTCAGAGACTTGGGCGGACTGTGAGAAAGCTGTCAAGTCAATGTTGAAGGACGAGATGGGCATAGAGGAGGAGATCGAGGTGGAGCGTGCCCATCGTCTGAAGGGGGGGCAAGGCGCCCCACCCCATCATCGTGTGCTTCAACAAGTACAAAGACAAGGAGCGGATCCTGTTTGAGCGAAGAACGCTGAAGGAGAACAAGTCCCGGGTCTACATCTCTGAGGACTTCACCCCTCGGGTGAGGGACGTGCGCCGCAAGCTGCTACCCTTCCTCAAGGAGGCCAAGCAGGCGGGGAAGAAGGCCTTCCTCCGCTTCGACTCCCTCGTTGTTGAGGGAAAGACCCACGCATACGACGCTGCTACCCAGAGGCCTGTGGAGCGCAGGGGGCAGAAATGAGGGGCAGGCCGGCATGTTGACCCAGCAACCAGGAGAAGACAGCCCGTCCCTCATTCAGACCCCCAGGACCCCCACCATGTCTTCAAAAGACGACTTACCTGCACACACATGCGCTCAAGTGCCCATACTCAAACCCACACCCGCACACTGTGATGATGAAAGTGGTAGTGATGAAAGTGGTAGCTCTATGTTTCGCATCATGGCATGGAATATCCAAGGTCTTGTAAATAAGCTGAAAAGTGTTTCTTTTAGGCAGTTCTGTGAAAAGTGTCAAATTTTTGCATTTTCAGAGATCTGGTCGTGTAAGCAAAATGTTATAGAGGATACCTTTCCAGAGTATCAGGTGTTTTTTTCACCACGTACACAAAAGTTAAAAGGGGGCGTGGCCGTGTGTGTACATAAATCTATAGCCTGTCATGTGTTGCGTTTAATGCAGGCAGCTGAAGATATTGTGTTTCTAAAGATCGGTAAGTCTGTTTTGAATTCTGCATCTGATGTTCTGGCAGCATTTGTGTATGTGGCTCCAGAGCGTTCTGTTGTATATGGTGAAGATAACGTTGATGGTTTTGAAGTGTTAGAAAACTACATGTCTCAAGTGTTAGGTGCTCATCCTGAGCTGCCTTGGCTATTATGTGGCGATTTTAACGCCCGCACTGCCGGTCTGTCTGATACTGATTTTATTGATGACAATACACACGTGCAGCCTTTACTGGAATTAACAGATTTGCTAGAGGATGTACCACAAAGCCCACGGAGGACAAAAGATATTGGCGTAAACAGTTTTGGTCGGAAACTGATAGAACTATGTCAAGAGTACTGTTTGTTTATTGTCAATGGCAGAACGAAAGGTGACAGTGAGGGAGAAATTACGTGCGTGGCCAACAGAGGCAAAAGTGTGGTGGACTACTGTATTTGCTCTAAATCCGTGTTTGACCTAGTGACCGATATGTTTGTTGCAGACAGGTGTGAGTCAGACCATTTCCCCATTGTAACCACGTTTACTTCTATTCAGTCTGTTTATTCATGTGATGATGATGATTTAAATGATGATATAATACTAGAGGAAGGGGTTAAATTTATTTGGAAAGAAAACTACGCTGAGTCCTTATGGGCATACATTGAAGATAATCAGGAGACTCAGTTTCAACACTTTTTGTCAGCGCTTGACTCGAGTGTAGAAGAAGGGTCGGCCTGTTTTGTAGCATTCATTCAGAAGGCAGCTGACAAAATGAGGTCATGTAAGAAGTTAGGTGAATCCCGTGCACAGCCGCCGTGGTGGGACTCGGACTGCGAGTTAGCAAAACAAAACAAGTACATACAGTTAAAGCAGTTCAGACACACAAACACACATGACGACTTAGGGAAGTATCTTGACATGAAGAAAGAATTTAAGAAGTTGTGTAAAACAAAACAAGTAGAGTACAACGCACGGGTTTTGAATGAGCTCAACGATGCATGTAATGATGCAAACTCAAGAACATTTTGGCAAAAAATAAAGTCTCTGACTGGCGTTAAAAAGTTGTGTTCTGATGTCATTTCACCACGCGTGTGGTATGATTATTTTCGTAATTTGCTAAATGTGGATCAGAATGTTGATGATTCAGGTTTCAGCAGACAGGCCGAGGGTGTTTTGAATGACCATATATCTGATGATTGTGATGGTTGTCATAATGCAAAATTTGACGAGGAAATCACACAGGATGAAATTCGCAGTGCTATTAATAGCATGAAGAAAGGGAAAGCATCAGGCCCTGATGGCTTGCCCACTGACCTTTTTCATCATGCAGGTGAGATCCTTGTGAAATTTCTGCATCCTTTGTTCAATCGTGTGTTTCAAAGTGCGGAATACCCTGAAAGCTGGACCATGGCTGTGATATTTCCACTACACAAAAAGGGTAACCCTAGAAATGTTGACAACTACAGAGGAATTTCTCTTCTGAACGTTATCAGTAAGTTGTACAGTTTTGTCATTAACAACAGGTTGGTGCGTTTTTGTGAAGAGAATGATTGTATTCCTGAGGCTCAAGCTGGCTTCCGTAAAGGGTACAGTACTATAGACAACATGTTTTGCTTACAGGCACTAGTGCAAAAGTATCTTAGCAAGCAGGGTGGCCGTTTTTACACCATGTACGTAGATTTTTCTAAAGCTTACGACAGTGTGCACAGGACAAAGCTGTTGTATCTCTTGTTACGTAAAGGAGTTCATGGAAAGTTGCTTCAGACACTTGAGAGTATGTACAAACATGTAAAAGCTGCTGTAAGGGTTGGAACCAAAGTTACCGACTACTTTGATTGCATGTCAGGGGTGCGACAAGGTTGTGTGTTGAGCCCACTGCTGTTTTCTATCTTTCTTTCAGAATTTGAGACAGAAATATCATCGTGCGGTGCACGTGGCATTGATATTTTTGCAGACCCACTGGGTATTTTCCTTCTTATGTATGCTGATGATATAGCCATTGTCTCTGACTCTGTAGCAGATCTCCAAAAGAAAATTAATTGTTTAGAAAAATACTGTAAAAAATGGGGTCTCACTGTGAACATGGACAAGACAAAAGTGGTGGTCTTCAAAAATGGAGGTTTTGTGAAAAATTGTGAAAAATGGTTTTATGCTGACAAGCAGATTCAAGTCGAGTCCAGTTATACTTACCTTGGTGTGATATTTTCCTCTACTCTGAACTGGGCTAGATGTGTAGAAAACTTAGCTGGAAAAGCCAGGAGAGCAGTTGCAGGTATCAAAAGACTATACTTTAAATTACAAAACTTGCCAGCTGACACTGTTTTTCACATTTTTGATGTCAAGATTAAACCCATTGTGCTATACGGGTCAGAGGTTTGGGGTTTCCAGAGACATGATGTAATTGAGCAGGTTCATATAAAGGTTTGTAAAATGGTCCTTGGTGTTGGAAGAGATGTAAAAAACAATATTGCGCTGGGTGAGTGTGGAAGATTCCCTATGTATATTGATGCCTATGTTCGAATGGTGAAGTACTGGTGCAGACTTCTTACCATGTCAGAAAACAGATACCCAAGACAGTGTTACACGATGTTATGTATGCATGATGCTTCAGGTAGATCGAACTGGGCTACGCAAATAAAGACTCTATTGTGTATGCACGGGTTTGGGTATGTATGGGAAATGCAGTCAGTTGGAAACACTCCTCTGTTCATTCAGATATTCAAAGATCGGCTGATGGATTGTTTCCGACAGGACTGGCATGCATCCCTTTCCTCAAACACAGAATACTGCCATTACCACCCAGAAATACTTAGAGCCAGTTACATAGGGCAGCTGAACTCTTGTGAACTCAGGCGGGCAATATGTTTACTTAGATGTAACCGTTTACCTTTAAACGGAGTATCCAGATTTGGAAAACCCATCACTAATCCAGAATGTAATTCATGTGATTGGCATAAGGCTGAAGATTTGTGTCATTTTCTGTTCGAGTGTCCAAAATATTCCCCTTTACGTAAAAAGTACATTCCACTGTTTTACTACAGATTCCCATCCGATCTTAAAGTTCAGCTGCTGTGTGGAAACCTACATGATAAACTGGTTTTTAAAGTTGCTATGTATATTTCAGGTTGCCTTAAATTAAGGAATTAGAGGGATTTGCTTTGAACTTTTCTTGTTTTTTTTTTGTTTATTTATGTGCGCTGATGTAATGCTATATGAGTGTGTTTTACAACCACCTTCCTGTATTTTCTGGTTGTAAAGTGTATTTTGTGTTCATATGGGCCAGATGGCCTGCAAAAACTGAAATAAATTTATTATTATTATTATTATTATTATTACACACACACACACACACACACACACACACCACCACCACCACCACCCCATGCCTCCCTCCTCTCCCCCCTCCCCCCCCCCCCCCCCCCGCATGTCACCAAGTTAGAAGTGGGGGTGTGTCAAGACATTGTGGTCCCCACTCGGCCAAGCCGTCGCGACTGCGTGTCTTCGCTTCGTAACCGTCCTTCTGTGGTCCGCAATCTAACAGTCTCTTTTGGGCCTAAGTGGCTCTCGCACTCGCGCGCATGCCGCCAAGAATTTATCTTGCTTTGAAGGCGGTAATTGAAGTAAATTAAGGGCAACTTGCAAGAGGCATAGATTCTCATGAGCCCCTGCAGGGGCGGCAGGGGCTCATGAGAATCTATGCCTCTTGCAGATGAGAAGAGTTGGATTCAAAGGCTTTTCCAAAAGTGGACTAGTCGGAAACCCTTCATCCAACCCTCGATATTGCTTTCAAGTGGTGCTTATATTGAAAACCAAGTTCTACGCGAGAGTGTGCCGGTCTGTGATTTGGGGCCTTACGGTTCCAGAACCGTAAGGCCCAAACTCACAAGCCAGCACAATATTATAAGTCAGTTCACTTGCAGACAGAAAAACAAAGAAAGAAAGGCAACACCCACAGGCTCACAGTGATACATCGTAAAACCACTTCCTAATTATACCTACTAGAGAAACCGGGAAGACAGTTCTTTTAACCCATTTAGCCCCAACGCCCTACAGCCTGAAGGGCCAAGCTAATCTGGCACTGCCCTTGAATTATCATGGTCAATCCATCTCCTGCAACTGGTACATAGCCGTCAGGTGACACCTCCGATGCTTGGGAAATGCGACCGTCGGGTTACATGACTTAAAGAAAGACATGTGTTCTTATCCCGATGATTCTCAGCCGCGTGGATTAATTGTCTGAAACTAATCAGTAATAGCACGGGACTCCGACTTCGAGAAACACTAAGTCGACGTCTCAACAATTAAAGCTTGTGTGTTCGAGGAAAGAAGTTACCCTTACCGTAAGGAGTGACCTTTTTTGGTTCGAGTAACGGGCGGCAAAAGCATCGCAAAAGTTGCATTAGGTTGACCAGAACAAAAATATACTCGCAAAAAAAGATGACTGCTGACGCTTATGTTCCAGGAAAAGGCAAAAAGGTAAGAGGGAAAAACGTCAAACGTTTCAGGCTTAACGTCTCTTGACCACCACGAAGGTGATTTCAAAGACGGGGCACCGAACAAACTTTGACCCCAGCTGGATTCGAACCCGGGGAATTTCGGGCGAGAGTCGAACGCTCGACCATCGAGCCACCCAGCTCGACTGTATTAAAAAAAAAAAATTTAAAAACCTGTAATGGAGCCAACTGCGCATTGCAGAACGAAAATACGTTTCAAGACAGGGTTTCGTTGATTAGCTTTCGACTCTAGCTAAAAGGGTTGTTATTTAGTTATTGGTGAGTACGTCGAGCAAGCGACTAAAGCCATCTGACGGTAAAAGTCTGGTCAGCCAGACTAAGGGAAAGGTCTTAAAACATGATGTAAATACAGTTTAAAAGTATTCTTAGCTAAAAAGTCACAGAGGTCAATCATACATGTCTACAGACTTTAGAAGTTCATAAGAACAGACAGATTTATACAGACTACATAGACTTAAATTTTGTAAAACAAATCGGCTTCCTTTAAAAAGCTGAAGATTTTGTCCGGGGGAACGTCCCGAACCAAAACCTTCAAAGAGTCTGGTGTATAAGTTGCTGGGTTGTTCAGCGTTGGACTCTTGTCAGCAAGGTCGTGGGTTCGAACCCAGCAGGGGCGAAAATGTGTGCAGTTTTCGGGGCTCCGTCTTTGAAAGCACCTTCATGGTGAACTAAAAGAAAAAAGTTAAGCAATAAAGGCTTGGCTTTCATATGGGTGGCTATAGGTTAGCTTTGCAAATGTAGCCCAAGGGTAGTGATTGATTAACGGCTTGGCGCCTAGAAAGGCGCCAAGCCGTTAATCAGTCAGTACCCTTGAGTTAGCACAGTCGATCCATCTCCCTGCGGCAATATGCGACAAAAGTGAAACCAGAAAAAGATTTATGTACGGTTGGCACGTGCCGCTCTTATCGACAAGCGCGTCGCTGCTGTCAAGCAGCTGTTTGCACGGCGAGTCCCGCTCGCAGAAATATGGCACCCCTGGCGCCATCTTCCCTCAGGCATTCTGGGATTGTTTCGCGACCGTTTAGAGTGGGGAGGCAGATTTACGCATTTATTTACACAGCGGCGACTCCCCGCCACATAAAATGTGTCACCTCGCTCGATAGGTTCTCCAGCATGGGGGAAAGGACCTTTCACTGCGCTGGAGTTTGTTTGACAGGTGGGCGAGAGAAATGAATCAATGAGGCCCAAAAGAGAAATCATCAACGCTATCGCGGTGACCCTCACATTACCTCCTCCGTGACACATAGATCTAGAACAGACTGACCGCTAATCGTGAAAAATGTCATCCTGTTATCTGGAGGTAACCCTCAGTTAGATGCAGAAGCTGAATAATAATAATAATAATAATAATAATAATAATAATAATAATAATAATAATAATAATAATAATAATAATAATAATAATAATAATAATAATGTATTATTATTATTATTATTATTATTATTATTATTATTATTATTATTATTATTATTATTATTATTATTATACAGTCGACTTCGCTTTCAATAAGGTAGGATACTCCGCTCTCTCTATGTAAATATTTACGTTTATAACAAACTTCAGATGTAAAAACCGAAAAAAGGTAGGTGGCCTGGTGATATTTTATATTAAGGTTTCTGTAATATAATACTTTATAAGATAAGAATGATACAACTACGACTACGACTACTATTACTAATAATAGTTAAAGGGCTCATGAGAATCCACGAATCTTTAAGACAAAATGTCTGAGGGAGTGTCACAACGATGTATGCTTATTGGGCAGTAGTTCGCTATTGGGGCGTCATCAAACGAGAGAGATTTATTTGGACAGGGGCTCACATATTAACTCATTCATTCCCGAGACACCACAGCCAGATAATGCTCGACCATGATAGTTCAAGGTGGTGCCAGAATAGCTTGGCGCCTACAGGCGCCAAGCTATTCTGGCACCACCCTGGAACTATGATGGTCAACCTGCCTCCTGAATTGTAATGCAATCTTCAGAGGAATGTGGGAATTTCGTACCTTGGGACACAATGAGTTAACGGATATGCCGAAGGGGGACAACCCATATTATGTACACAGTAGCTTCACAGTTTGTGTGCGAGGGTGTGTGTGTTTGTGTGTGTGTGTATGTGCGTGCGTGCGTGCGTGTGTGTCTCTGTGTGTGTATGTGTGTGTGTGTGTGTGTGTGTGTGACGTGTGTGTGTGTGTGTGTGTGTATGTATGTGTTTGTGCATGCGTACGTGTGTGCGTGTGTGCGCGTGTATGTGTGGGAGAGCCGAGATGTTTAAAAATGCAATAAAACTTTCGCCGGGTGCGACAGCTTTGACCGTTGATATTTTACAAAACAAAAAATAAAAAAAAAATAAAAATAAAAAAACACATCAAAGAAAACCCCAAACTTCACGATCGATATCATGAAAATATACATTTACACCAAAACAGCGTGTGGGAGCGGAATCTTTCTTCTTTTTTTTTTTAAGAAGCTGACTCAACTAGGCTTATTTATAACGCCACGAAACCTTTACTTTCCTCACAAAAATGTGTGTCGGAAATTTTTTTTTTTTCTCCAGAAGTGAAACACCCCCAGTGTGATTTCAACCTTGGGCATACGTCGCAAACCAAAGAAACAATGAAAACATTTACAGGTCGGAGGTGCGTAAAGTTACGTTAGGCGTATGGATTTCAGACGTTCCAGCAAACAAGAGCCATCTGCCAGCGGCACAGAGCCTCATGCCTCCCCGCAGCCTGCTAAGGCCCATGTGAATCTATGCATTCTGTCAGCCCCATTTACATCAATAGATGGCTTTATGTCGAAGGGGAAAAAGTCCAGGAGTTCTTCCGACGATGGTTAAGAAGCTATGCAACTTTACTTTCGCTGGGTTTCTGTGTGTACGTGTATCGTAATGTTTTTTCTCGTACCAAAGCAAGCGTGCCCCCAAAATTAACCCTTTCGAGAAAAAGACAAGGCGATCCTCTACAAGAAGCATAGGTCCTTATGAGCACCTGCAGTCGCGGGGGCTCATGAGGATCTATGCCACTTGCTGACACCACATTGTGTCCATGTTCCGCAGACGGCTGTGCTTCTTCGGCGCTGAATGAACCAACAAAACAAATCATATACACATTCTGCGAACACTGGCAGCGAAGGAATTAAAGGAAGGAAAGCGAAGGCGAGTAAAGGCAGATACGCCGCCCACGCTGCAAGACCTACCAACTTTGCGCATGGCAAGTATATGATCTTTCTAGCCTTGAGGTAAAAAAAAAATTCAGCCACAAGAGCGGCAAATATTGGAGGTCCAGCTGCTTGCATTTCCAAAACAGCCAAACATCAAACTCCCGTGCATTGTCCAAACAGTCCAGGCGTCCTTATTAATGCCCCCGACACCTACGTGATCGGGGACACAGTTGCCAGTGACAATGTCCCCTTGGAACATTGTATCCACTGCCAGGCGCCGTGCACGGAAAGGTTTTTGTGGGGGATGGGCCAGACTAACTCACTAACGAGTTCGCTGCGCGGGGTTAAAGTGAACGCTATCCAACGGCAAGAGATAAATATAGGTCTCCATGAGCCCCCGCGACTGGGGAGGCTCATGAGGATCTATGTCTCTTGGCGAAAACAATCTGTATCCACGTTCACTGGACGGTTGTGGCTTTCGATCGTGGAATGAGCAAGGAGTTTAGAAACAAAATTGGCGTCCAGGGGCAGGGAAGGGGTTTCAATTTATTTATTTATTTATTTATTTATTTATTTATTTATTTATTTATTTATTTATTTATTTATTTGTTTATTTTGTAATATCCTCCGAGGTCACAGTTCCGGTGACAATTACCTGGGTTTAGCGCCAGGCAGGCCATCTCACAGCGGAGTTCTGGAGACAGATCGACCATGAGAGATCAAGGGTGCTGTCGGAATATTAGCCTGGCGCTAAAAGGAGCCAAGTTATGCTGACATCGCCTTTCAAATATCACGGTCGATCCACATCACCTGCCGTTTTCTGTTCGGACTGTATGATGTCCTTAAAATAATGTTGACAGTTTTGTCTGCTTTCTCGTGTGAACAACGTACAATTCCATCATCTTTTTGTTTTTCCTGTTTAAAAATACGAACAACTTTGAAATAGGGCGCGACGGAGCGCGTTCCATAGAATGTATGCCCTTGTCCGTGACGTCAGGGCAGACCTAGCTTAATGACTCTGGAAACAGTCATGTATGTCGCGCCACGCCAGCTATGGAACATACATATGGCACAAAGAGCCGTGCGTGTACGAGTGTGTGTGTTTGTGTGTTTGTGTGTGTGTGTGTGTGTGTGTGTGTGTGTGTGTGTGTGTGTGTGTGTGTGTGTGTGTGTGTGTGTGTGTGTGTGTGTGTGGTCGGTAGATGGGTAGGTGGGTTTAGTGTGTGTGTGCGTGTGTGCGTGTATTTCCACTAGTCATGAATTTTCAAACCAAAATGAAACCAAATTTTGATATGTCGTCAAAACCACTTTCATCAATCTTTGTACAACTCCAAGATAAGTTAAGAGAAGACCAAACTGATGACCAATAACGCCAGTGGCATTGGCACTGAAATCATGGTTGGAGGCCAAAAACTGGAAACAGTTAAGAAATTCAAATACTTGGGAGCCATTGTGACAGATGAGGGATCAAAACCAGAAATACTGTCCAGGATTGCGCAGACAACAACAGCACTGACAAGATTGAAGACCATATGGAAGGACAGAAACATCACACTCTGCTCCAAGATCAGACTGATGCGCTCCGTAGTAATCTCAGTGTTCTTGTATGCCTGCGAGTCATGGACCCTCACAGCAGACCTTTAAAGGATGATACAAGCCACTGAAATGAGATGTTTTCGAAGGCTGCTTGGCATCTCATACAGAGATCACATCACAAACGAGGAAGTGGGAAGCAGAATCAGGCAAGCCATCGGGCCCTATGAAGACTTATTAGCCATTGTGAGAAAACACAAACTGAAGTGGTATGGGCATGTCACGCGTTCAGCAGGGCTTGCCAAAACAATCCTGCAAGGCACTGTGCAAGGAGGACGAAGGAGAGGAAGACAGAGGAAAAGATGGGAGGACAATATCTCAGAGTGGACAGGACTGAAGCTGGGCGATACGCTGAGAATGGCAGAGAACAGAGAGGAATGGAGGGAGCTGGTTGCCAAGTCATCAGTGGTGCCCCAACGGTCGGCAAGACTACGGGATATAGATAGATAGATAGAAGATAAGTTATGCAGCCAAAACTAGTCACAGAAAACACACACAAAACGAGATCCAAAGCAGAGCAGATTAAACCTTTTTTACATGCCTTCCTCTGCAAGAAAAAACAAGATTTAAACTCGCCTTGAAAGAGGCATGGATACTCATGAGCCCCCGCGACCGGCGGGGGCTCATGAGGATCTATGCCTCTTGCAGGAGAACCAAAGTGACTGTTGCCAAATTGTTCCGCCTTGTCGGAGACGGCTACACTAATCTGCAGTGACGCTAAACTCTGCCCCGCCACCCGCGCCACAAACAAGCTGTCCACCCGGCCATTTACGGGTGGCAGGCTGGCACCACGGACCTGTCTGCGCGAGGCGAAAGTAAGCGGGTGGCGGGACCAAGCACCCGTGTCATCTTTACCTTACCTTACCCCTCTCCTCCCCAATCCATACCCAAAATGGACAAGACAAAACCTACTCCGTCTGTAAGAGGCACAGATTTTCATGCGACTAAGCAGCCGCAGGGTCTCATGAGAATCTATGCTTCTCGTCTCTTCAGTTATGGTCTGTTGACTTATTCGAGACGTGCCGCATCCTTATGCAGCACATCTCGAATATGTTCAACATGCAAGACATACTCATCAAATGTTATAGGTCATGATTAGGGAACAACTTTATGATCATGACCAGACCACCATACATAATGTAGAAAATCAGCATTCCATATAACACTAAGAGGTTCATGAGCTTCTAAGCGTTTCGTTCGTCTTCTGCTCAACCGTGATTGCCATCATATTTTTCTCAAGACAGCTCCCCTGGAGGTGACCCCATGCCCTGGATGATCCCTCTTCTCATGGGTAATCGCTCCGGCCAGATCTTAATCCTTGTGGTGGGCAGTGGTCGTGAGGTTGATGGGGCCGGGGACGGGAAGAATGAGGGAGAAGGGGAGAGTCGCCGTCCAGTCTGGTGTTGACGTGGTCAACCCGTGTCTAGATTAGGTGAAAACAGAGTTCGATACCCTGTAGAAAAGCACAATACCAATATCGATGTCGATGTGAAGACACTAGGAACCATGCACGCCTAGTTATCATGTACGCATGTTAAAAAATAAATAAATAAATACATTTAAAAAAGGAAAACTTTGCGTGTCGGTAACGATTTTTGTCGCGATGATTCCTGTAGGAATCATCGCGACAAAAACCGCTACCGACACGAAAAGGGTTACCGTTTATCAGCCAATGTTGTCATGTGACTAATGTTTTTGGTTGTGTTAACCTTTGGGGGAAAATGTAATACTTGTGTAGAGCACTCTTTTAGCCAACAAATCAACTTGCATGCTGAAAAGAGTCAGTAGGCCCTACTTTTCTACCGAAACGAAGACGATTGACGCTACATATATTTCAACGCACGAGAGAAGTACAAAATGTGCAACGATTATGATATTCAACAATGTCATTTTACACAAAAATTATTATTATTTAATTGTTATTATTGTTGTTATTATATTATTATCATTTGTCTCTCAGTGTTGTTTCTCCGTCGCAATAAACAAATCTTGCTGCCTTATGATCCAAAATCACAGACCAGCGCACAATTGCGGTCACGTTTATTTGTACAGGGGATACAAATCTACCTATGCCACCCACATACACACACCCGACTTGGCTCTGAGTGCCAACTTTCACGCCCTGGCTTTTACTGGCGACAGAAAGGGGGCCCCGCCAGTTCGAAACGGTGGCTGCTACCTGCGAAACTGTCACTTCCCTTTCGTCAGCTCTGTTTGTTGGAGCGTACGTCATCAGACATGGTGGCGACTGTGCAAAACCTTTAGTGACCGCTGACCGTAAAAAAAAAAAAAAAAAAAAAAAAAAAAAAAAATGTGGCTCTTTTAAAATTATGTGCAGGAACTGTGGCTAGATTAGCACTGTATTCTTGAGCCAAAATGTCACACTGAACAAGAAAAATACATGTAGTCTCGTCATGTCTGTATGACTATTTTGAAAAAAGTAAAAGTGACAAATAGACGATTTCAGAAGCAGGTCAAAATTGCACGTGATTTGACGATAAAAAGGGGAATTAAAATCCCAAACACGCGGTTGTTGTTTTTATTATTTTATTTATTTATTTATTTATTTATTTATTTATTTATTTATTTATTTATTTATTTTATTATTTATTTATTTATTTATTTATTTTTAAGGGAGAGCTGGGCAGTTCAGTTGGTAGATTGTTCCACTCACATCCGGAAAGTCGTGGATTCGAACCCAGCTAGGGTTTGGCTGTGTATTTGGTTGTCTGAGGGCATCAGGCTTATATAATTATGTTAATATCCCGCATAAATACAGTATACAATATGTAAACCGTTTGGTCAATGTACCAAGTAAGTAAGAAACAGCATTGTCAGCGGAGAGAATTGTGCATTGTCGACAAATGATCATAGATCTAGTTCGGTCAAAGCACACACAAAAAAATAGAAACAGAATGCGCTAGGTAAGTGACTGGAAGCAATGAATATGACTATTACAAGCACTGGCAGTCAACCCTTTGGTCTCGTTTGTTTGGGCAATATGTTCAGATTTTAAATTCTGAAACACATTTTTACACACTTAGTACTGACAAATTTCTGTGCTTGAAATATGACGCGGCAAACTTTACATCTTACAAAGAGATCTGTAAAGGCAAAAAGACGTTCCAAGAAAAAAACGGAAAACCTCACATGCGCCAGCTAACCATCGACCTATCAACATCATCCGTCGCCCCTTCTTTTTTAACTCCTTGACTGGTACTGACGGTACCGCTCGGCCGAGCGGTACCGTCGGTACCAGTCAAGGAGTTAAAACTAGTCTGGAACGGAAAGAAAATGTGTGTGCAACATCAGCATACTGTCAACATAATCTACCTTATCGCATCGAACCCTACACCTTTCCAATGGCTACTACACGTCTACCTGGCGACTCTGTCATCGATTATCGGCCCTTAGCTCGCCCTGGCACGGGCTCAGGCGGCATAACCCACACCGATCGAACGCTAATGGGCAACTGTCGCCGGCAGAGTTGCCGTTCTTGGCGTAAAATGACCCGCAGTCTGAGAAAATGGCTGTCTTGCAGACGTGTCAAATTTCTCGAATAAGTCTCAGGCTGAATCGAAAATAATCCTCTCAATCTAAGCAACAGCTGAACAGCAAAAGGTATAGATTCTCATTAGCCCTGCAACTGCAGGGGCTAATGAGTATCTATGTCTTTTCAGGACGGATGGAGTTGGGCGGAAGACTGGAATGAATTTGTCTTTTTAAGGGCGCATAGAAAGTTGTATTCGGTATTTGGTGTCTATCGTCACGAAAGATCAGCCTATTTTCTTGTTGTTGATCATGTTAGTGTGGTTGTCGGTGTCGTCGTTGTTGCTGTCATTATTGTTGTTGTTTTGGTGTCGTCGTTGTTGCTGTCATTATTGTTGTTGTTTTATTTCTGTTCAGTAGTCTTGCAAAGCGAAGATGCAGCGAGTATTTCAGTGGTGTCTATACCAAGGAAAGGCCACTGTATAGTTTTCTATTGTTGTTCTTGTCGGGCTTTCTTCTCTTTATTTGCTTTTTAAATTTATATATTTGTTTGTTTGTTTGTTTGTTCTTGATCAGTTTGTTTACAAAGTGCAAGTTTGTTTCGAAAGTGGAAAGAACGGGCAAAAGAGAAAGATTTCAGAGATTTCGGAGAGAGAGAGAGAGAGAGAGAGAGAGAGAGAGAGAGAGAGAGAGAGAGAGAGAGAGAGAGAGAGAGAGAGAGAGAGAGAGAGAGAGAGAGAGATGGCGTCACAAAATGCACCGGCACGTGCAACATATCATTAACGTCTACATAATTTATCGTCTGTCGATAGCCGGTGTTCGGTGGATAAATTCCAATCACGCGTTCCGATCCAAAATACGAGAAAACAAAATATAAAATCGAAGCCACCAAAAGGCACAGATCCATACTCGCTCTTGCATTTTGCGCGGGCTCATGAGGGTCTATGCTACTTTCAGACGTACTCCTCCAATGTGCATTCAAAATCCGATCGCCGACGAAGACACATCACTCAGCAATGAACATAGCAAGAGAAGAAAAACACGGCGCCGATAGGTTCGACAAAAAGCATAGATGTTCATGAGCCCCCGCATTCGCGGGGGCTCATGAACATCTATGTTTCTTGCAGATGTGATGGTGTTCGCAGCAGGAGTGGCGGCAGAAACGCTTGGCGAAATAATGTGGGTGTTTTAGGAACACGATACGGAAAAAGGGGGATGTAGCGTTTCAGCGAAAAGGCGCAGGGTGTTTGCAGTACGTGACGCTTACTTTGTCGGACATTGCGGATCGGTTTCTGGCGATTGATCGGAGATGGTGCGAGTGTGCGCTGGTGTGTGTCTGTTTATATATGTTTTATCACCATTACTTAGCGCCCCCACCCCCCTACACACACACACACGCACCCTGACCTCACCCCCTCCCTCTCCTCTCCACCCCCCCCCCTCCCTCCCCTTTCCCCTCTCTTCTTCCTCCTCCTCTTCCATTTTATCGTCTTGGTGAAATACCTTGTATTTCTCTAATTTATACGATATTTGTAGTAAAATCTTTTTCTTTCTTTTTTAACTGTCACACTGATGCGCTGGACGTTACGTTTCATATTAAAAATGCTTATTTATTTATTTATTTATTTATTTATTTATTTATTTATTTATTTATTTATTTATTCATTCATTTATTATTTTTACGTGCGTGGAGAAAATATTCAACGAAGCACTAAAAAAAGACAACGAACATACAAGCACAAATAAAAGGTGCAGATGCCAAAGAATTAAAATACCACATCACACGCTGCGGTACAGATTTTATTTACGAGTTGTATGATTTACAGTATCGATCCCTTTCGTCCACAATGTGTTTATACTATAAGTGGATAAAGATCGTGGAGAAGAACGGGGGAAAAAACATTCTGGACTAAAGCCTGTAACCGCCCGCCCGCCTTTCACTCGCGGGGACAGCGTTTCATGTTTACTATGGACGGTTAGACAAAAATAAATTTCGCACTGCTTCGAAAGCGTATATCAGCGATAATCGTAGTGTGATGTCAAACGCAGTGAAAAACACTTATTATGACATCATAGTTACAGTATTATATGACGCTGAAAATCACTATATATGACACCACGCAATGACGCTGAAAATTTTCTCATATGACAAAATATTACGACAATGAAAAGCACTTTGTCTTTCATCATATAATGACTTGAAAAACACTCTGTGTGACACTGAAACATATAACCCTCCCGGTGACATCATATCATATTATGACGCTGAAAAACTCAAACCTATGACGCCAAATAATGACGTCTCATGCTGTGAAACAACGCAAATGGAGAATTTGACTAACTCTCACGCATTCAGCACTCAAATAGAAACGAAAACTCACACTTACAAATCCATGCTTGTCCGAGATGTTGTTGCTGAGCTTCAGCTTGTGGAACGTTACGATCTTCTGCATCCACTGCTCGCCAGTGCTGGGCGAGTCCGGGTGGATGTACATGCGCTTGGGCATCTCGGGGTCCGCCTTGCCGGCCACCATCCACTTGCCGTTGTGGAACTTGTAGCGGCAGTCGTCCACGGCCACGATGTCCATCAGCAGGATGTACTTGGACTTCTTGTCCAGCCCGGACACCTTCACCTTGAACGGCGGGAACATACGTCTGAAAGAAAAAAAAGACAAATAAAACATAGACGAATGCATTAACCAATTTAACTCCAAGTCCGAATTTCACAAAATTTGGAGGTGTCATCTAACGACCATGTGAGAGCTGCAGGAGATGAACGACCATGATAATTCAAGGGCAGTGCCAGATTAGCTTGGCTCCTGACGGCGCCAAGCTAATCTGGCACTACCCTTGAATTATTATGGTCGATCCACCTCGTGCTGTAGTGTTTCGGGGTTAAACAGGTAACGTTTATCTTGAACATAAGAGATATTGGATATTTGTATTACTATTATTATTATCATCGTCATCATCATCATCGTCAGGATGATGATGATGATGATGCCGATTCATCATCTTCATCATCACCCTGTCATCATCATCATCAGGATGATGATGATAATGATGATGCCGACTTTTGATTGATTGATTGATTGATTGTACATTGCTTAACGTCCCGACAGCAACAAGGCTTTCTCAGGACGTGCCTGCACTGCTTGTGAAAAAAAAAAAAAACTAAACAGAACATTGAATGTATGTCGCCAGCCGGTCAAATACATTAAATAAACCTAACACATGGGGCCTAAATAAAGCTAAGACCATTTAGCAACACACATCCAATATCAAGAGCTACAGGCAGTGCAGACAGTAGGGAGAGTGTTAAAAAGGCAAATACAGGTGATTGGACAAAGGGTAGACAGAAACACATGCCCCAGAATAGAGAGAAAAACCCACCCTGTGGGGCTGACCAGGGTGACCCTGACGACGATGATGGTGATAATTATGATGATGATGCTATTATCATGATGAGTATTATTAGTATGATTATTATTATTATTATTATTATTATTATTATTATTATTATTATTATTATTATTATTATATTATTATTATTATAAGGGATTATTAGTCCTACTCGGGCAGAATATTTTCAGATAGGGACATGTGCCTGGAAGAAATCGGAATGCAAACAGAAATACAGAAACCAAGAAAGAAAGAAAGAGGCAAATAATAAAGCATTTTGTCTGCTTGAAACGCTTTCAACAAGAACAGCGTTGGCGTGTGTTTCACAAGACAGATGGAGAACTGTTCGCCACTGTTTTTTTCCACAAAATTGCACGTGAGGACAACAAGGAACTTAATATGCAGAAAGAAAAGCTACAGTGGCAGATTTAAAAAATAAAAATAAATATACAAAAAAATAAAATTAAAAAAACGTAGGCTGTCGTGAGCTTACGTAATTAGCCCTTTGGGTGTCGGTGGCGGTTTGAGTCGCGATGATTCCTGTCGGAATCATCGTGACTAAAACCGCCACCGACACCCAAAGGGTTAATGAACGACTATTTCACTATTCTACCGCGTGGTTAAAGACAAGTTACAGAGTAACCCTTTGACTTCTACTGGCGATATAGTTCTGCGAAAAAGACGCGTATATGCGGGGTTTTTTTTTTTTTTTTTTTTTTTTCACCGAGCAGTATCGTCAGAAGCCGCGGCGTTCAAGGGGTTTAACAATCAGAAACACTGTACAGCTTACTTCGCTCAGAACATTGTCGGATATAAGCAAGTTTGATATAACAACGCTTTTTCAGAGGTCCCGACAATTACTCTTTCTGTGTCAATTATACTTCGCTTACAACAGAATTCGGATATATAACAACAAGAAAAATGTGTTATTATTTATATCCGAATTTTATTGTATTCTAACTTATTCTGTTATAATTTATTTCACTGGATATTATCGAAATGAATACGAAAAAAATAATAACGCGCAAACCAATACCGGAATTTCGTTCTTTCAAACATAAAACAAAGGGAATTAGCATAACTTTCGGCTGTTATCTGTTATGATATACCTCTATGACGCTTGATAAATCAGCCGGTACCCCTCTGACCTTTCTGCGCTGTAACAATTACACCTACGCCAACACGCTTGCACAGTAGTCCGTTGCAACCACCGCGCCGCAGATAGCATCGAAATACCTTGGGACTACAAACACCCGCTAAGCCTGACATTAGACAAGTGTAATAATGTAAATACGAGTCACGTATTCTCATGACCTACTCCAGCTTGCGGGGGGATCGGCAGGACCCGGAATCAGTTGCGTAAAGGCCCCGCCACACGGGCCGGTTGTGCCCCGATTTTGAAGCCGATTCCGATCCGTTTGCGATCGGATGACGTCAATTATCCGATCCGGTCCCAATCGGCTGGGAATCGGCTGACTAGAACCTGCTCTATATTTCCGATCCGAATACGTCCCGATCGTAAGCTTCAACCAATCAGAGCGCGTCTCGCAAAGCATGTCGTTTCAACACGGTTTGCAAATGGCCGAACATGCCTGTTGTGATCAGTACTACCGCCGTTGCCCCGCTGATGTTTCGCACGCCTCTTCTCGAATATGATCCAAAACTGCTGATAATGCAAGCACATCATCATCACTGTCAAAACTAGCAGTCATTTTGCAGAACAGGTACGACTTTGATCTTCGGTTCAAACCGGTCGGCTAATGACTTGACAAGTCGAGAAATGTCAGTGTGGCACTGCACACGTTTTTTAATCCGGCCCGATCACCTACCGATTCGAAAACTGATCGGGAATCGGCCTCAAAACCGGGCTCGTGTAGCGGGGCCTTTAGAGAGCTTAGTCCTGCGCAAGCCACAACGCAAGGTGCTCCGCTATCGCGGAGCACCTTGCGTAGTGGCTTGCGCAGGACTAAGCTCTCTAACGCAACTGAGCCCTTCGTCTCGTACACTTGCGGGCGGATGCTGCTTGCTACAGAAATATTAAAATCCATTGCATCGGCAAGTTTACACAAGTTTCTCTAAGTAACACTGATAAAAGTGTGGCCAAGCAAAAGGCGCTGGTTCTGATGAGCCCCGCAATTGCAGGAGTTAGCAGGGTCTATGTTCCTTCAATGCAGAGCGAAAAGGAAAACCTATTTGTATGTAGCTACTTTTCACACACACACACACACACACACACACACACACACACACACACACACACACACACACACACACACACACACACACATATATATATATATATATATATATATATATATATATATATATATATATATATATAATATATATATATATATATATATATATATATATATATATATATATATATATGCACATTATTAAAACTGATGGAAGTATGCCCAAGTAATGGCACAGATGTTCACAAGCCCTCGCAGCCGTGTGACCCGTGAGGATATATGTCTCTCGCAGATAGATAACATTCACAGTAGAACTGTCAACACAGTGATCCATGCAAACCTCACACAGTTTAGATTGCAAAACCGGAACATATTATTTGTTAGCTTTGCTGAGAAACACAGCTGTAAATTAGACTTTCTTTTTCTTCTCATAAGTCCTTTGCTGTCCATTATTTTTAGGTCGATGGAAAACGTTGATAAAAAGGAGCGTCCGACTATGTGGTAAATCTCACACAGTTTAGGTTGCAGAACAACATAAGATTATTTGTTGGTTTCGCTAAGAAATACAGCTGTAAATGAGAGAAAGCAAGACACTTTTTCTCATGATCCCCCCTGCAGTTCGCGTCCTTTGTAGATCTATGAAAAACGTTGACAAGAGAAGCGTCAGGCGAAGTGGTAAACCTCACGCAGTTTTGATTAGTGTTCGCGCCATGAATCAAGCCTGGTATTCCCCAGTGGAAAATGCCAACAGAAATTGTATCACCCAACCACCGTGCTTTATCATACCCTGCATCGGAGGCTGTGTTTGTGGATTTATTGCCACAGCCAAATTATCACCGTTCGTTGTTTCTGTGTGTTGCCTTCCACGTCTGCAGCCAGTGCATCGGCCCTGCCCCCCACCCCCCTCCCTCCCCCCTTTCCAGGATAAGTGTTCATGTACGTCCCTTTCACATTCAGAACTTTGTTGCAAGCACACTTCAACAGCAAGTTGAAATAATTCTCATTTACAGTGCGCAGAAATGTGCACAATTTGCGCCTTCACTGCCGAAAAATAGAGTAACCATGATCCAGCTGCAAGATACATGGATTCTCGTGAGCCCCCGCAATTGCGGGGGCTCATGAGGATCTATGTATCTTGTTGAGACCACTTTGTGTTGCTGTTCCTTTGACGGCTGAGGACCTTCGACGTTGAATATGATCCAATCATTTACAAAATACAGTATGTCTCCCTGGCAATGAGCGGGTTAACTCATTCTACCCGCGACACACCACAGCAAGATATGGCTCGACCATGATAGTTCAAGGGTGGTGGCAGAATAAGCTTGGCGCCTATAGGCGCCAAGCTATTCTGCCACCACCCTTGAACTATCATGGTCGATTTGTCTCTCGAATTGTAATGCAGTCATCAGAGGATAACTCCAAAATATGGGTATTTCGTACCTCGGGCACAATGTGTGAACGAACAACGGGAAAAAGACCGACCGTGCTGACTGAAGGCAGCAAGCCAATGTAGCACTACCCTTGAGTTATCATTGCTTGTCCATCTTCCGTGACTGGTACGTTGTGAGAATCAGACTCAGAGCTCACACGTGTAATTGCACACTATCCTAATGCTGTCAACAAGGGTCAACCAAACTCCTGTAGTGAAGAGGGAAGCGGGCAAAGCGATTGCGAATGCATGGATTTTGGTATCTGTTTCTGGGTAATTGGTAAGAAATTCCTCAAGATAAAATACCATAACAATTTCAAATGCAACCATGATCTATATAAGTAAACATGCAGTTAGACACTACCGTACAGCTATCAACAAATCTCAATCAAACTCCTACAGTGAGAAATGAAACAGATAAAGCGTTTATGAAGACACTGACTCCGATTTTGATATTTTGATATGGTAATTTGAAAACAATTACGCCATGATAAACCACCATAATAATTTCAAATTGTTACGTGTTGGAGTCGTAGTCGTAGTACGATATCACACCAGACACACGCACGTAAGGTTGTTTTAAATAAACTCCATTCAGCTTCAACCCGTCACCCGTGGCTTAAGGATGTAGACTACACTGGAGTAACAGTTCCAACAATATTTTAATTCAGCGATGCGATCTCCACACAATGCTTTCCCAAATGCACCAACACTGATACAATGTCTCTTCTGCAAATGCCAACACTGGCGACACAAATGCGCTTCTCTTACAACGTACACCACCGTTACGCTGCGTCTCTCACAATGTACACACTGTACGGGTCACGTACATACGATAAACTGTGTGTCCCTACAACTGACAATGCATGACAATGTACACACGTGCTTCCTAGCACCATCTTTTATAGTAAAACAACTTTCCAGAAAAATCCACCGAATTCACACAACGCAACCAATCAGAACAGAACACGTAACTGAAACTCATAAATACCAAACAAATAGCACTTTCTAGAATAAACTAAAATAGTCCACAAAAATTCGACTGCTAATTTCAAACCCAACTCACAGTGTGTAATGACGTCACACAAGAGTATGGCAGACCGTTCACGACCTTTCATAAAACACACTGACTGGCTGCTAAATTCACGCGCACAGAAAACAACTATGACTAAAAATAAAAATAGAGCGGCTCTACACTTTGATGTCACTTTGATGTAACACATACGAGGTCACTAGACAGCGCGACCTTGCTTGAACGAATATACGCATAACAAAAATCGACCGCTATTCTCCGTGCGACTTTGCTAGAAGCTTCCGGACTAAACTTAGCGTATCATAACAAAGCCAATTCCGCTATCTGCACGAACGATAAGAATCTTCCTGAAAAGGTACGTGATTCGCAACCATTATAGCTCAAATGAATATCGGATCGTTTCCTACGATTAACACATGCATGCTCTCACAGAACAACACAACCACAATTGTAACACAAATGCAGATATATAATCATAGATGTTGTTAAACACTACTGCACCGCTATCAATACTGATGAAAGGTCCATCAAAATCCTACAGTGAGAAGTAAAAAAGGCAAAGCGTTTTTGAATACACTGACTCCGATTTTCATATCTGTTGCTTTGAATTGGAAATAAATTCATCATGAAAAAATACCACAATAATTTCAAACGCAGATACAGATGATATATAAGTAAGCATGTAGTTAGACACTACTGACCCTACTGACATCAACAAAGGTTAATCAAATTCCTACAGTAAGAAATGAAAGAGATAAAGCGTTTGCGAACACACTGATTTGGATTTTGGTTTCTGTTTTGGGGTAATTGGAAGGACATGCCTCACAATAAAGTACCATAATAATTTCAAATGCATATATGATATATATATATATATATATATATATATATATATATATATATATATATATATATATATATATATATATATATATATATATATATATATATATATATATATATATATATATATATATATATATATATATATATATATATATATATATACGTGTACTTAACCACTATCTTACAAATATCAATAAAGGTCAATGAAACTGGTGCAGTTAGAAGTGAAAGAGGCGATGCATTGTCTCGAATTTTGATACTTGTTCCTTGGTAAATGGAAGAAATTTGTCAAGATAAAATACCACAATAGTTTCAACTGCAGATATGATTTATAAGTAATGTGTTAATGATATGGCTTACCACGGACGGAGACAGATATTATGATAAAGGGAAAGTTATTTATTATGGGAGTTTAACTCATCTGAGACGTGCCGCATACGGATACGCGGCAATTTGCTGCGTATCCGTATGCAGCACGTCTCGAATGTATAACGCCTGGCAAGTGAAGATGATTTCACAGTGATGGAGAAAAAAGTAGGGTGGGGGTGGGCACAGAAATAGCTCAATGGATAGAGAATAAAATATACTGACGAGCGAAAGAAATGCGACATTTTTGGAATCATCGGAAACACTTTAGTGTTACCGATGAATCCAAAAATGCCGCATTTCCTTTGCTCGTCAGTATATCTACCTGCTCTGTGAATGAAAAGACAGCAAGTCCATTTTTGTGAAAGCGAGATTTTCATTGTAATACAATGAAAATGAACTTGCTGGTGTGGTTTTTTGTTTGTTTGTTTGTTTGTTTGTTTTTCAGGGCAGAAACGTGCAAAGTACGTAAGATTACACATTTACAAGTTAATAGGGAAAACAACTGTTACATTTATTCAACCAAGCATGTATAAGAAGTGACATTAATATTAATTAAATGCACATTTTGCCCTTAAGGTGATTTATATAAATTTCCATGTAAGCGAAAACTTTTAAAGCGTTGATTACAAATTGAAAAATGAAAATTGAAAAGTTGTAACTGCATGTTCTCTACGTTAACCTTGACTGGACAATGAATGAATGAATGAATGAATGAATAAATGAATGAATGAATGAATGAATGAATGAATGAATGAATGATCAAATAATCAAAAATTACAATAAATTTAGGGTGCAAGAATTTCAAGATTAAAAACCAGTCGCTCCAGCCACAGAACTTACTTCGAAAACAATTCGAGTCAATATGAACAAGGTCGTGAAAAAGAAAAGTTGACCAACGCGGTAAAAGTTTAACGAAAAGAAAAACTGCAAAACATTTACGACAACACCAGCGTGTGATATACATCGACAATCTATATGTATGAGTGTGTCTTTATTGATTTAAAGAACCATTACGCGTAAATTTGAAGACACATTTCAATACCATTTGTGTTTGTTATGCCTTGTCGACACAACTAATAACTAATGAACTTTAGCAGCAGTTGGGACATGCAGCAAACGCACACGCGTAAACGCACTTATCTATTCTGCCTAGCCGTTAGCGTGTCAATCTATTTTTAGCTGTTTCTCGTACAGAAAGCGGTGTATTTATAGAATGGAATGGAGTCATTGTCAAATTACTCGATATCGAAACGACGTGTGCTGAACTGGATTGTCCTGTGTCTAAATGAACCGTAACTAGACCTGTGTGTAGCGTTTCGTAACCATCTGTTACAGAAGTGTATCTTTGAACAGTTACGGCGGTAGTGGGCCTTCAAATTCATTCACCGTGTTTAACGCTCATTTGAAGACATTTGAAGAGAGGATGTAATACTTTCTCCACCTTCACCTATCACCTCTTGATTTAGACCCCATTCCACCCTGACCCCAGCAAGCAAAAGACATTCGGGCCGACGTCGGCCGCAGTGGGCCTGTCGTGCGCGGGACCACTACGGCCGACGCGGCCCGAAAGTTTTTCGCTTACTGGTTCCCCTACCTTCCACCTTCCTCCTAGACCCCCCCCCCCCCCCCCTCATCTTCAAAACTGCAACCCACCTCATCCCCCAGCTATCAGTGGTAGCGAGCCCGCGCGACGTGCCAGCAGCTATTAGATTTCTAGCTTTTAATGACTGGGGGAGCCGCAAACATGGCTAAACAAAGATAATGCCAATTAATTAATTCCCGACGGCTGCAGTTCCGCCGACTACAGTATAGGGCTCTCGCACAGTCATGTCCGAACGCACACACTATCCGACAGCTGCAGCAGCAACTGTTGAGCCACTGATATACAGCTGTTTTCGCACGCAGAGCCTTATGTTTGAAATTCTCAAAGTTGGCTGAATGATCCCGGTGGTTGAACATTCTAAAATGTAACACGTCGAAAAGTATGGTTGAAATTCACATGTACTTTGAAATCTGCTGAGAACATCCCACCGAAGGAAGAAACAAGCTTAGAAAAGACAATTACAAACATCTGTGATGTAACTGTCTTTTCAAAGCGTGTTTCTTTCCTCGTGGTGTTATTCTCTGCATTTTACATGCTTGGCAGTCACCTGTTTGGTCTGGATTTTCAAAACTACAGTGACTGTGCCGGTAACATATCAACCATGATAGTTCAAGGGAGACTGATGTCAAAATAGCTTGGCGCCTACAGGCGCCAAGCTATTCTGGCACCATTCTTGAACTGTCAATGACGATTCGTTTCTTGCGTGTGTATCAGAGTTGACTGGAATGGTTTGAACGAAGTTGCTCCGCTTCAGTGGTCAGTTGCCGTTATTGTTTGCGAGCTTCACCGCAGCCGGAGAACAAAACCTCATACAATAATTATGCGGACAAAAATGCTTTGAGTTGCCGCTCTTGGTGTGGCGGGAGATGACCATTACTGTAATCAAACACAGATAGCATTTCTCAAACTTTAACAAAATGGATGGTGGACGCGGAACCAACGATTACAAATTCTCCACGACATCACGAATAGTATTCTGCATATAGAGGCTTCGCTTAGCGAACGAAGCCACTATACTCTGTGATACTATGCACCTGTTCAACAGTAACTCGTACCGTGTGTCCCTGTCTGTCCCAAACTTAGACGTTTTGTCAGACGGACAAGAGGAGGGGTGACGAAAGGCGAGTGAGTAGCTGCCCCTTGAAATCCTCTCCTGGTGGTGAGGAAAAGAAAGTAATTAGCGTCACGTGGCATCGCGGTAACTCGAACCACGTGACAGGTACGTTGCCAAGTAACGTAACTCTTTCGGCTGGAGAAGCGTATTTCGTGTCGACAGCTTTTATGCAAAGAATCAAAGGGAGTTCCCACTACACAACCGGTGTCGTGTCGTTCTGAAAAGTTCTAGAATACAGCAGTGAAACAGGTTACCAGACGAGCAAGAACAGTCCTGAAACAGTGACTCGTCAAATCCTTGCATCTGCAAGAGACAGATTTTCACGAGCCCCTGCAGAGCTATCATCGATCGATTCCAGCTGTTCCTGAACCTCTGGGTGTTTGGGAGGGGGGGGGGGGGGGTGAGCGGGCGGCTGGGACGTTAAGTAACATAAGAATCATCCCCGAGGGAACACTTTTAGCAGTTTTGTGTTTGTTTTGCATTTCCGGGGTGGTATGCCTTTTACCGTTTTGTGCAGTTTTTTGGGGGTGAAAAGTCTGTCAGCGTGCCCTCTCAGGTTCAGCAGTCTGCAAGACGCACAGATCCTCATAAGCTCGAGCACATGCATGGGGCTGTGTAATGAGAATCTATGGACTTTGCTGGAAGGGGTTTTGCAAGGTTCCATTGACTTGTTACCTTTTTATGCAGTGCTTGTATAAAGGCATGTGGGTTTTTTTTAATCTGCAAGAGGCATAGATTTTCATGTGCTCCTGCATTCGCAGGGGCACATGAGAATAAATGCCTCTTCTTGCTCTTTACTTACTTACATCACAACTACTTATTCATCTGTAAGAGACACAGATCCTCATGAACCCTTACTCTGTTGCTCTACTCCCACCTCTACTCATAATGGGCATAGCTGCAAGAAATGCGCAATTCATGCGTCTCTGTGGAAAAAGACAGACAGATGCGCCTCATTTACACAAAAAGAGGAAATCAGACGGTGTTAGCTCAATGACTGAGCAGGATTTTTTTTTTAACTGCCTTGTTGTGGTTCTCAGTTTCATCTAAATCCCCCAATTTACGGTTTGTTTTCTCTCCCGCGACAGACCACCCGTGAAGTCGAAAGCTGAAGTGTTCGAAACGAAACGAATATGTGACATGCGTAAGAAAACAAAACAGAAAAAAGAAGAAGAGCAAGAAGAAGACGAAATCCAATGTGGACGGAAAAAAGAAAAGGAACAGGGGGAAATAGCTGAAAGAAAATAGAAGCAAGAAAGAAGGAAAGTTTAAAACAATTCAAAAGAATAGAGACAAATATACTGACGAGCAAAAGAAATGCGACATTATTGTAATCATCGGAAACACTACAGTGTGTAATGTAGAGGACACTTCAGTGTTTCCGATGATTTCAATAATGTCGCATTTCTTTTGGTCTTCAGGATACCACAGAAAAAAACAACTAGGAATAATAAACGAAAAACACCCCCAAAGGCACTTTTTTTTTAATGAGTACGATGTCAGAAAATAAATAATAATTACCTACAAACCCAGTAAGCAAAGGACCCTTGGGCCGGCGTCAGCCGCAGTAACCCCGCGCACGGCCGTTTGACGTCGGCTCAAGGACCTTTGCTAGGAAAAGTGGACTTTAAAAAAGTTGCTCTCTCAAGAGAGGTCTTGAAGAGCATTATATTATAGTGTCACCTGTCCTTTAATGACAGGTGGTCTCTCATTAGAGTGGTCGCTCAAAACAGGTACTGCTGTACCACAGTCTCCCAAACTAATGCTTTGCCTGACCCAGTCTAGAGAATTATTGAGGAGAAAGCGGCAGCAGGCAGACACCTAAATAATAATAATAAAAATAATACCGTTATTATATAGGCGCTTTTTCTCAATTTTGGGGAAATCGACTGAAAGCGCCGTGCCTGAAACCCAACACACACACACTCACGAAACAGACACGGATTTACGCCATTTAAGACAAACACAGTACAAGACAAACGAAGGGCCAGTCAGCTACTGAAGTTACAGAGATTTTTGATCGCTTGTATTTGAAATTTGTAAAGTGGCCTGAGACCGGTACCGGTATCATTAAAAGTGTATCGTGCCATCCAATGTGAGAGTGTGCGGAGAGACCTCAGAGAGTGGACGCTGTGAGTTCTTCGCCAAATATATACTTGACAGTTTATCACTGATGCAGAAATGATGAACTACGTTTTCTTTGCGCCCCCACCCCCCCCCCCCACCCCCCACCCCCATAAATGTATCATCGAAAGTCAATGGTTATCTACAGTAGACTTTGGATATAACAAATCGCTTGCTGACCAAAATATCTTCGTTGTAATATCCCAAGTTTGTTATAAGCGAAGTAAATTACATGTGTGTATTTCATATTTGCAAAACTCGAAAGGCTTACACCGATGATTCCAATTCAAAAGCAAATGGGAAATGTACCGGCAAGTGCAAACTATATAACGATATGACGCGTAACAACAAAAATATGTTAAAGTTATTTCACATTAGCAGCATTTAACCCTTTAGGTGTCTGTAGCGGTTTTAGTCGCGATGATTCCTGCAGGAATCATCGCGACAAAAACCGGTGCCGACACCCAAAGGGTTAACTGCTGTTTGCTTGCGAAAACTGAGAAGAAAAGCAAAATTGAACCAATATCTGTTTGTTTTGTTTGTTGTTGTTTTTTAAATACTTTTTGTAAATTGCGTTTTTGTAATTACTGTAGTTATTTTTGTACAATTAGCTTTTGTTAAGCGTCTAGACCTCTAATCCTATGGGCGGTCCGTGGCGCAGCGGTAAAAGCGCCAGCCACCAATGCTAGAGGTGCAAGGTTCGACCCGTTTCCGACGTCGGACTTTTCTCCTCTAGTAAGTGTCACCGTTAATTCGGGCGGACCGTCGGGTACTCCGGCTCTTCCTCCCCCACGACTTTGGTATCAATTTCAGCCTACTTGATCAAATTTCAAAATTAAACGATCTGATTTTCCAAAACTTCAGTAGCTCGCTTGAGCTTTTTGCCCTTAGCACCACGTGAATGTTCTGTGTTTATGTACAGTGTGTGAGTGAATGCGCTTGATTAACGTGAGCGTGCTTGTTGGGTTCAGTTCGCGGCGGCGCGTTGAGCCGATTTTCAATTGGCATAAAGCGCCTATTTAATGCGCTGATTTATTTATTCATACAAGTACTCATTATTATTACTATTATTATTATTATTATTATTATTATTATTATCGTTGTTGTTGTTGTTGTTGTTATTATTATTATCTTTCTGCAATCAGCAGTTCGTGCATTTTCAGTGTCATCAGAAATATGTCATACATTGCTGTTTCTATGTGAGTGAACTCACCTTTGTTGTAAACTGTCATAATTCAAACGAAATTAAACATTTGTCAATGTAGTTAAATGTGCACCACAGATGCGATAGTTGTTTCTGATCACACCGGCGATTGGGCTACCATTATGGAAGATCGAAAAGGAAATAAACAGAAAAAGCGCGCAATTTGCCGTACATTGTTGTGCCCGTCTGCAAGTACTTCTCTTCCAGATCCACAGTCCAGCAAGCATTTGGATTAACGTTTAACCCATTTAACCCCAAGGCCCCTTTTCCCAAATTGTCACCTAAGAACTATGTACCATTTTGAGGGAGATGGGTCGACCATGATAATTCAAGGGTAGTGCCAGATTAGCTTGGCGCCGTCAGGCGCCAAGCTAATCTGGCACTGCCCTTGAATTATGGTCGATCTACCTTCCGCTGTAGTGCGTCGGGGATAAATAGGTTAACCCTTTGACTTCTACTGACGAGACCGCTCGGCGGGAAAACACGCGTGGTTACGCGTCCTTTCCGCCGATCGGTAATGTCAGCATTAGGCCAGAGTTTAACCTCATAATTCTGCACTGGAAAAATGTTTCTCCACAGGTAAAATTCATCTCTATGGCGACTGTGATGCGGGTAAAGTTAGTCATCTGGGTGCACCACCTGGCAAGGCAACTAAGGCCATCTCACAGCGGGGATACGGGAATACAGGGGAGGACGAACAAAATGTCATCATCCGTAATTTTGGATCTTATGAATTCCAGCCGTAAGGTCTAAAACCGCAGACCTCTACAAAATTAAAACAGTGCGCACTGTAATCAGCAATGTGGATACAATTTATTTGCCATCTGTACGGGTCTGCCTCGTATTTCTTCTCCTGCTGGCGGTCTGTGCTACGGGTATGATGATGATGAGGGCGATCGAGACATTTAACTCATTCAGCCTCGACACACCACAGCAAGACACGGATCGAGCATGGTAGTTCAAGGGTGGTACCAGAATAGCTTGGCGCCCATGGGCGCCAAGCTATTTTGGTACCACCCTTGAACTATCATGCTCGGTCTGTCTCTAGAATTGTAATACAGTCCTTCAGAGAGCAACTTCAAAATCTGGGGATTTTGGTCCTGCGGCAGAATGTGTCAAAAAGAAACAGACAACTAGCGCCGAACATGTGTCTAATTTTGTCCTTTACTGTTTTCGTTTAGTCTTCTGTTCAACAAAAATAATTTGCAAGATTAAAACATTCCAGATACGTATTAAACCCTTTTCCCTGTCATTAGCGCTTTATATCGAGGTGATTCCTCCAGGAATCACCTCGACTAAAAGCGCAACCGACAGTCAAACTGTGTACATGCAAATAATGTTAGTAAAAGTTTGTTGGGTGATTCTTTGTAAGACATTCATTGTCCATAAATTGGCATTTTAGTCGGCGGCGCATACAGACGTAAAACGCACAGTAGGCCTACATATCGCACTTGATAGTAAGACAATGGCACCATGGCGGAGTCAGAATTAATGTTTTAAAATTATGCATACTGGCAAATGTCTCTCTATTGCTTGCGTACTTACTTACTTACTTACGCCTGTCACCCCTACCCGGGTATAGGCCGTCGACGAGAGACCTCCAGCAACTCCTGTCCTGTGCTTCTCCTTCGATTCTACTCCAGGTGGTTCCCAGTCTCTTGATGTCTGCTTGGAGGTCTCGACGCCAGGAGTTTCTCGGCCTACATCTTTTCCTCTTTCCCTGGGGGTTCCATGACAATGCCTGCCTAGTGATACTGGAAGCTGGCTTTCTCAGACTGTGACCGATCCATCCCCATCTTCTTCGCCCAATTTCATTCTCTGCTGTTATCTGCTCTGTTCTCTCCCAGAGTCTGACGTTGCTGATCTTCTCTGGCCAGTGGATTTTCAAAATTCTTCTAAGGCAACTGTTCATGAAGGTCTGTACTCTGTTGACTGTGGTTTTTGTCAATCTCCAAGTCTCTACTCTATATAGGAGAACTGCTTTTACATTGGAGTTGAAAATCCGGACTTTGGTGTGTTGTGACAGCTCTCTGGAACTCCACACTTTTTTCAACTGGAGAAAGGCTGCTCTGGCTTTACCGATTCGTGCTCTAACGTCTGCATCAGTGCCGCCTTTTTTGTCTATGATGCTCCCGAGATAGGTGAAGGACTCCACCTCCTCCAACGGGGTGCCAGCAAGCAAGACTGGTTCTTCCCTGGTTGCATTCAGCCTCATTGTCTTTGTTTTCTGTTTGTGAATGGTGAGGCCCACTTGGGACGAGATGTCAGCAAGCCTCGTGGTCTTGTCCTGCATTTGTTGATGAGTGTGGGACAGTAATGCCAAGTCGTCCGCAAAATCGAGGTCGTCAAGCTGTGTCCACAGTGTCCACTGTATTCCACTTTGTCTGTGCTCTGTGGTCCTCTTTATGACCCAGTCTATGGCCAGTAGGAAGAGGAACGGAGACAGCAGACACCCTTGCCTGACACCGGTTCTGACCTGGAGCTTCCTGGTGAACTGCCCTTCGTGGATCACGCGATATGTCATGCCATCGTAGCTGCTCTTGATCAGGCGGACGAGCTTTGTGGGTACACCGTAGTGTCGTAGGAGTTTCCACAGAGTCTCTCGGTCCACACTGTCAAATGCTTTCTCATAATCCACAAAGTTGACGTACAGCGGGGAGCTCCACTCCAGAGACTGTTCCACGATGATGCGGAGAGTGGCGATCTGGTCTGTACATGATCGGTTCTTCCTGAATCCTGCTTGCTGGTCTCTCAGCTGGGGGTCAACGGAGCTCTTCATTCTCTCCAGGATGATCCTGTTGAAGACCTTTCCTGGTACTGACAGCAAGGTGATTCCTCTGTAGTTGGAACACTTGCTGAGGTCGCCTTTCTTGGGAAGCTTGATTAGGTACCCCTCCTTCCAGTCAGCCGGCATCACCTTCTCTTCCCATATCTTTCCAAACAGTGGGTACAGCATCTCCACTGTTGTCTCTAGGTCTGCTTTCAGAGACTCCGCTGGGATGCCATCTGGGCCTGCTGCTTTGCCGTTCTTCAAGAATGCCACTGCTCTTCTGATCTCTTCCCGGCTGGGTCTGTCACAGCTGATGGGTAGGTCGGTCTCTGCCGGCTGGATGTCTGGGGGGTCGGGTGGGCTAGGTCTGTTCAGTAACTCTTCAAAATACTCGGCCCATCTGTCGAGTTGGTCTGCTCTGTCTGCAATAGGCTTGCCTTCTTTGTCTTTTACTGGTCTTTCTGTATGGCCATACTTGCCTGACAATCTTCTGGTAATGTCGTAGAGCTGTTTCATGTTGCCGCTGCCTGCTGCCTTTTCTGCCTCTGCTGCCAGGCTGTCTGTGTAGGCCCTCTTGTCTGCCCTGATACTACTCTTCACCTCGCGGTTGGCTTCCCAGTATTCCCCCTGTGCCCTTACTTTGGCTGCTCTCGTGCGACTGTTGTTGACAGCTGCTTTCTTCTGCTTCCTCACTTCTATCTTCTTCAAGGTCTGTGCCGACAGCCAGTCCTTGTGATGGTGTTTCCTGAACCCTACAGTGTCTTTGCAGGTTGAGTTCAGCGCCTCTCTAACTGCCTTCCACTGCTGCTCTGTGGTGACCGCCTCCTCTTCATTTACTAGCTCCTGTAGCGCTTGAAACCGGTTGGACAGCACCAGTTTGAACTCTTCTCTAACTCCAGTTTCTCTCAGGAGGCCTACATTATAGCGCTGTCTTCTTGTTGTCTCTGTGCGTCTTTTCTTTAGCTTGAGCTTCATTCTTAAGGTAAGCAGATGGTGGTCGGAGGCGACATCTGCTCCCCTCCTCACTCGAACATCTTGAAGGGATCTTCTAAATTTCTTGCTAATGCAGATATGGTCTATTTGGTTCTCTGTTGTATGGTCAGGTGAGACCCAAGTTGCTTTGTGTATTCTTCTGTGTGGGAAGATGCTGCCTCCAATGACAAGTCGGTTTAGAGCACAAAAGTCTACAAACCTCTCCCCGTTCTCACTCATCTCCGAGCCTAGTCCCTGTCTCCCCATCACCTCTTCGTATCCGGTGTTGTCCTCCCCTATTTTGGCATTAAAATCGCCCATGACGATGGTGATGTCTCGCTCCGCACATTTGTCCAAGGCACTCTAGAGTCGGTCGTAGAACTCTTGTTTCTCTTCCTCGTCACTGTCATTAGTGGGCGCATAACACTGGATGACGTTCAGCTTGAGCTTTTTCTTGGTTCTAAAGGCTGCTGTGATAATTCTTGGCCCAAGAAGTTCCCAGCCCATCAGCGCTCTCTGTGCCACTGCTGACAGCATGAATGCTACACCTTCTGTATGGGGGGGGCATTCTCCTCTTCATCACCTGAATACAGAATCATCTCCCCACTTGACAGCCTTTTCTGGCCAGACTGCGTCCATCTGGCTTCACTGATACCTAGCAGAAAAAGGTTGTACTTTTGCATTTCCGCCGCTATCTGGGCGGCTGGTACATGGTCTTGACGTTCCATGTGCCCATGGTTGTATCCCTGGATAGAGAGAGGCGGCCCGGTCCTGTGGCTTCCGAAGACTTCCGGCTTTCACCACAGGACGTCATAAGTCTTCTGGTAGAAGAACCTTCCTCCTCCAGGAATGGGATTTCTGTTAGTCTTTTCGTCGGCGTTTTTGTAGCTATTTCCTTTTTTGCAGGGTGGGGAAGCTACCCCCACGCCCAACCCCCTTACTAGGAGGACCAGGGTTTTTTTTTGTCGGGGTCACCTTCCCTTAGACCATGTTGGTTCACGGCACCTTATTTCATTCGGTGCACCCCTCTCACGAGGGACCCTCTATCCACCACCCAGGGGACACGCCTCAACGTCATATGGTCCCAGCGCGAGGATTGCTTGCGTAGTTCGGGGTTTAACGTCCACGGCACCGACGTAATAATGTACGGCCCTCAGTGACGGGCGGATTATACGGGACAGGGAAAACTATTGCCTACGGAGTACGACCTGAACACTGGTCAACTCAGGCGCATTCCAACTGTGCCACTTTGATTTACCAGGACCTTTCAACGGACATGCTATTGAACAAGCCCGTCTTTTCCCCCTGGATTGCGAGTCCAGCTACCGGGGCCGGGACGGGGATTCGAACCCACGACCCGGCGATTCCCTTCGCTCTCCTGCTCCGACGCTTAACCGCCTGAGCTATTTCGGACTCTTCTCTCTAAAGAAAAACACGCATTGTATTTGTACCAAATGCCCCCGCCACGCCCCTTTAATCATGGACTAATAGCTTGTTGCAAAACAAAGACTCTGATATTGTCATCCCATTTGATGGACGGATGCATGTAATCACACGTCAACGCACTAGTTAAACGCCAAAGTGTGTCGATTGTCGCCCCTTATGTGCGGTATTTACACGATATGTGTACCATATACATGCGGCTAGAAGGCAAATCATCTCACTCTGTCAAACCTGACACAAAACTAGCGCCGAGCAGTCTGGGAATCACCCTCTTTCACGCCCAAAGTCAAGATGGATCACACAGAACATTTATCCGCTTTCACACAAGTTGCATCAAGGGCAGTGCTTCCAGGCTCCAAGCTAATCAAGCACTACCCTTAAGATAAAGGCGCTAGGCTAGTTCTGTCCTCTAATAAAGCGCCAAGCTGATACAGCAATGCCTTTGAGCGAGAAGCAGCAAGGTCAGTGTAGTCAGACTGTCACCCTTGAGCGATGATAGTCAATTTCTGTCGCACGCAGCAGACGCTGAAACTAGGAGAGTTTGTCGCTTCAAGCTCATTTTTTTTTTTTTTTTTTTTTTTTTTTGGGGGGGGGGGGGGGGGGGTCTTAGATTCTGGTCGTAAGTCATTCCATGGGATTTAAAATGTATCATATAGCCCTAGGAATACAAGTATGTCGTACATGTCCGTAAGTTTTTTTTTATGTTGGTTTGTGTGTGTGTGTGTGTGTGTGTGTGTGTGTGTGTGTGTGTGTGTGTGTGTGTGTGTGTGTGTGTGTGTGTGTGTGTGTGTGTGTGTGTGTGTGTGTGTGTTTTGAAAAGCTGCGGATGGTCCATTGTGCACTATTGTAACTTTTGAATCTGTCCTTTTATCTGATAAATATAAACTACAAAAAAAAAAAACCAGAATGACAAATCCAACTAATTCATTACAATCAAGGTAGAAACAAGCGAAAAAATAAACAAGCAAACAACCCCCCCCCCCCCCCCCCAACAAAAAAAAAAAAAAAAAAAAAAAAAAAAAAAACCACACAAAATAACGAATCAAACAACAAGAAACATAAGAAAGGAAGCAACTAACTCATCCGGCAACGACCCACGCATCCACCCAACTAGCCAACCAACCAAACAACGAATCAACCATCCCACCAGCAAAAGTAAATAAACAAGCAACAATCCACCCATCAACCAAACAGGTAGAGTAGCATCAAGCAGACTGTTCAAAAGAACAGAATGACTGTCTGTCACAGTTGTATACTCTATAAGTATATTTTTATGTGTCATTCTTATGTCTGTGTTAAACGAAGCCGACCCATCGCATCAAGAGGCACAGATTCTCATGGGCCCCTGCTTCAGCAGGAGCTCATGAGAATCTATGCCTCTTGCAGATCGATTTATGGAGTGCCTATTTTCTGCGGAATGCAAACAGCCACCGACGGACGAAAACGAAGATGACTCGAGTAATGATAATGAAGATGATGACGGTGATTCGAGATGACGATACGGTGCCGGTAACATGGCGGTCTCGCAGTCTGTGTCTCACGCTAAACCCCAAACAATATCATCAATTTGAGGGGCAGCCGGATCTAATCTTAGTTAGCAAGAGGCATAGCCGATTTTTATGAGCCCCTGCTGACGCACGGGCTCATGAGAATCTACACCCCTTGCTGTTTCTAAAACGACACGAACGGGCAACGTGGCTGTCTGGGCAGAACTTCTGGCACCACGTGACGTTACTGGCGTACTGGGCATGCCCGACCTGCGGTGCATGTGCAAATTGCCGTCATCTTGTCGACGCAGGCGTAACCGAACATTAGTGTCAGAGAGAGAGAGAGAGTCAGAGAGAGAGAGGGGGGAGGGGGGGGGGGACTCTTGCAGTTGAGAGCTGTTCAACTTTCCTTGGCGGTTAATGGGATATTGAACGAGGATGCTTACCACTCTTCTTATTAAAAAGACTACGGGCACGCAAGATAACTATTATCGAAGACGGTATTAATAACAAATTCGACGGGCAAAACAGAAATAAAACAGTCTGAATAAAATTCCACTTCCATATGTATTCCGGTACATTCCAGTAAATAAGAGGATTGATGTGCACTTGAACAAAACACGTAGTATGATGACAACCCCCCCCCCCCCCCCCCCCCCAGAAACAACTCAAACAGCTTGATAAAAATTAAAGACTGTTCTTGTTTGAAATTACTGAGAAAAGCAGACAAAAAAGCTCTTATCCAACGATTTTTTAAGAATCATCAATTCTTTACTCTAGCATGGAGTAATCGAGATGGAAAACCAAGCAACATACAACATAACCTGTTTTCAGCGACCACCCTTATGAGAGAGATCGCCTGTCAGTAAAGACCATTATTTAGTTAGCTACATGATGGTCTTCATACACATTCTGCCCAAGGACCGAAATACACAAATTGTAAAGTTGCCCTCTGAAGGACTGTATTAGAAATCTAAATACAGATCGAGCATGATAGTTCAAGGATGGTGCCAGAATAGCTTGGCGCCTATGGGCGCCAAGCTATTCTGGCACTACCCTTGAACTATCATGTTCAAACCATGTCTTGATAGATAAGATAGTTTATTGGCATATGTTTCCATGTACAATACAATAAAAATATTGGAATTTGTCTTGATGTCAGTTACTAAGACTAAACACACACACACACACACACACACACACACACACACACACACACACACACACACACGGCACACACACACACACACACACACACACACACACACACACACACACACAGTAACATCTGATTCAGTTAAAAACTGACTGTACACATTCGTTCTTACTCGCCACTCGCGCAATCTCCAATTAGTCCGGTTGATCAGAGAGAGCGTGAACAGCCAGAGGGAAAAAACTGTTGCGGAATCTGCTGGTCCTGGTACTGATGGACCTGTACCTGCGCCCTGATGGTAAAATTTGGAAAAGCTCATTGCCGGGTTGGGTGGAATCACTGGAGATAAGGCTTGCTCTACGTAAGAGACGCTGCTGGTACAGTGAATCCAGGCTAGGAAGATCTCTGCCTATGATTTTTGAAGCGGTCTTGACCACCCTACTCAGTCTGATTTTCTCTTTGGCTGTGATGGAACCATACCAAACCGTGATCGAAAAGGTGAGCACGCTCTCAATCACAGCTCGGTAGAATTGCATCAACATGTGGGCACCGAGACCGAAACTTTTCAGACGTCGCAAGAAGAACTGACAAGCGCTGCTGTGCTTTTTGGACGATGAGGCGAGTGTTTTCATCCCACTTCAGGTCACATGACAGGGTAGTGCCAAAAAACTTAAAGTTCTGGACTGTTTCAATGATTTCACTATTGATCACAAGAGGGGACTGTTTCTTTCTAAAGTCCACAATCATTTCTTTTGTTTTGCCAGAGTTCAGTTCAAGGTTGTTGTTATTACACCAGCTGATTAGTCTCAACCTGACTACGGTAAGCGGATTCGTCTGAGTTTGTAATGCACCCTTCCACTGTGGTGTCATCTGCAAATTTCAGAACTTTAGTACTGGCATGGCATGAAGCACAGTCATAAGTAAACAGGGAGTAGAGCATAGGGGAGAGCACGCACCCCTGAGGCGTGCCCGTGGATAAAGTGAGGGTGGATGACACATTTCCACCAATTTTAACGACCTGTGGTCTCATCAACAGGACATCGAGGGTCCAGAGGCACAATGCCTCTGGAACTCCGATTTGCTGGATCTTCTGGTACAATTTGGATGGAATAATGGTGTTAAAAGCAGAACTGTAATCAACAAATAAAATTCTGGCATAGGTGTTAGGGATTTCAAGGTGTTGTAAAACATAAAACAAACCAAGTGACACCGCATCCTCCACGGAACGTTTTTCGCGATACGCGAATTGAAAACAATCCAGCAGAGGGTCGGTAAATGTTCTCAGAAACCGGAGGACCAGGCGCTCAAGCGTCTTCATGACAACTGAGGTCAGAGCGACCGGTCTGTAGTCATTTAGGGAGGACACTTTGGATTTTTTCAGAACAGGAATGATGGTGGACCTTTTGAAACACTGAGGAACAGTGCACTGAGAGAGAGACATGTTGAAAATGTCAGTAAAGACGCCCGAGAGCTGGTCCGCACAGTTTCTGAGTAAGCGTGGAGAAATGTTATCTGGACCGGCAGCTTTCCTGCTGTCTAGACGCTGAAACGTGCACTGTGGCCGGTGTGTCGGGGCTGAATGAGTTAATGGGTGGTGAGACCTTCTTCTCTTCAAGACCTCTCTTGAGAGAGCTTAGACCTGTTTTTTCAAACAATATTATTGTTGTTGCAAAAAACAAAAACAAAAAATATGCAGTTGCTCTGATCAGTGACTAGTGTATAATTATCAATGGCTGCATGAGTGATTCATTAGTATAACTTCCTGCAACAGTGCATGCTGGACTGTGACTTTGGGCCTTATGAATCTACGCAGAAAGGGACGAAACCACACACTTGCACGGAAATACGGAAAAACTCACTGTTCCTCGTCGTCGCCTCGAAGGAGACCTAAAGCCAACACATCACAAGGACTTACCTTGTAGTGTAACCCAACTGAATCCGCCAGAGAAAGAACGCTTGACGTCGGAGAAGTCCGGCCACATAAAGTATTGAGAAAAAAAGTGTAAAGTTAATATGTAATATATAATCTTGAAGGTGAAAATTGGTGCAGTATCTGCCATCAAGGCATTGTCATGGAACCCCCAGGGAAAGAGGAAAAGAGGCAGTCCGAGAAACACCTGGCGTCGAGACCTCCAAGCAGACATCAAGAGACTGGGAACCACCTGGAGTAAAATCGAAGGAGAAGCACAGGACAGGAGTCGCTGGAGGTCTCTCGTCGACGGCCTATACCCGGGGAGGGGTGACAGGCGTAAGTAAGTAAGTAATCTGCCATCAAGAGGCACGTGTTCTCGTTAGCCGAAGCGGATGCAGGGGCTAATGAGAATCTATACCTCTTGCGGACGGAGAGCCATGGTTAATAAGTTTCGATTTCAATCAAGCCGATTTCCTTTCAGTTACCTTGCAATGGTCACATGTGTCAATGCGGTGCTATTTGCTGTACGGATAGTCTATTTGCCGGTCGGTCCCTTAGTCGTGCGTGCAGGCCTGCAATGTTGGGCCTTACGGCTTCTAACCGTAAGGTCCAAAATCAAGGACCAGCACGCCTGCTGACCAACGTGTGTTTGCCTGTTTGTTAATGGTTTTCGGTGTGTTTGCGTGTTTGTTTGAGTCCGTCTGCCTTCCCTCCGGCTCATTTTGCCTTGCCCTCGCCAGTGTAGGCAGCCATTGTTTGATCTCTCTCTCTCTCTCTCTCTCTCTCTCTCTCTCTCTCTCTCTCTCTCTCTCTCTCTCTCTCTCTCTCTCTCTCTCTCTCTCTCTCTCTCTCTTTCTCTCTCTCTCTCCCCCCCCCCCCGCACTCAACAACTCCACATCCATCTCTCGTACTCCCTCATCAAAAATTATGTGTATAGGCTATTACGACAACTCGTTATTAGAGCGTTTGTATACAGAACAGAAGCATCGCAATAAAATAGGATCTGAGTTTTTATTTTTACTTTATTTTTTTTAACACTATTCGCTGTCTCAAACAAAACAACAACAACAACACTACTCATTGTCTTTTTTTCGATATTTTATCTCACAGCTCCTACTAACAATAACGCTCTGGAAAAAGACGCGTTATTACAATAACAGCCGTCAATCGATTAACTCGGAGAATTACCGCAATTAAGCGGAAACACGTCTTTCGTTATTATCCTAGTACATTCGCTATATCATTACACGGCAGATTTGAGGGGAAAGAATCCCGTCATTATCATTATCGTCAGCATTGCCCCCCTCCCCCCCTCCTTCCCCCCCCCCCCCCACCCCCCCCCCCCCCCCCTCCTCTCTCTCTCTCTCCCCCCGTTTTTTTTTTTTTTTTTTTTTTGGTCATTCTCTTTATTTTTTTTTTCTCTTGCGTGAGCGGCATTTTCACGCGTATCACCCTCGCGCGCTGTGTCAACAGACCAATCAATAAACAGAACAGTTGCATGACACATGATTAAATATTCATAAACTCGGCGCCTGCGCACAAAAGTGAAATTGATTACACGCGCGAGGCCGTTTCTTTTGAAATTCAAGCAAGCTTTTAGGGGCGATTTGAGCTCTTTAGTTAACGGGATACACGTCCGGTTTGTTAGCGCATGCGCATATACCAGTCGAAGGCGAAAACCCAGACGATTGCGTTGATCTGAGGATGACATTAAGGGGGCCGATTGATCAACAAGAGGCATAGATTCTCATGAACCAACGCGTGGGCTCATGAGAATCTATGTCTTTGTCGATGGTATAGTGACAGGATTTTCACGCTAAGAAAAAATAATTTCAGTGCACTGAAACTTGTACATAGACCGCCACTTATATACACATGCCATCCCTTTTCCGTACCAGACATCCTGTCTAAACCGTTCTCCTGGAATTGGTTTCATGTCTCTCTTTGACGCTTACCTAGATGACGGTGGCGCTTTCTCAGGTAAAGGGCCGTGCCATCTACCTCAGGTGGCCAAATGTGCGTGCCGGTCTGTGATTTTGGACTTTTCAGCTCAGAAACTTTAACCCCTTGCCTGTCACTGGACGTACATTTTTGTTTCAACGACCAAAAGCCAAAACTGTCCAAGACAAGTGCGTGGGTACAACTTGGTCTCAGCAAGAGGCATAGGTCCTCACGAGCCATTATGTAAGATTCAATGTCTCTTGTAGTTGGATCGTGTTCACTTTTTCTCTGTCAAGGGGTTAACTCATTTGTGGAAAGCCGCATCCGGATGCGCGGCTTATGCCGCGCATCCGGATGCGGCTGGCCACGAATGAGTTAATGTCCAAGACCCCAGACGAGTAAATTATGCAACAGTTTCTTCGGTGACTGACGATATATTGTAAGTATGTAGAGGAGAAGATGATCCCAACAAAGACTGGAACACGCTTAGAAGCTTAGAAAGAGAACAAGCCAATGAAGAAAGAAACACGCTTAGAAAATACACAACATAACTGCGTTGTAACTGCCTTTTCTAAGCGTGTCCCTTTCTTCGTTGGGCTATTCTCTGCATTCCAGACCAAAAAGGTGACTGCCAAGCGTGTGAAATGCAAAGAAGTACCCAACGGAGAAAGAAACACGCTTAGAAAAAACGGTACAACACAATTTATTAATATTTCGGGTAAATACCCTTTGTCAAAATAGACAAACAAACAGAGACATTAGCCGCTACTTATCTTCATATGCAGAAGGAATGTGGCAACTTCCCCCCCCCCCTCTCTCTCTCTCTCTCTCTCTCTCTCTCTCTCTCTCTCTCTCTCTCTCTCTCTCTCTCTCTCTCTCTCGCGGTCTCTCTCTTCTCTCTCTCTCTCCCCGGCCTCACACACGCGCATTTACTTTTGCTCGCTCCTGCGCGCGCTTACACACACTCTTGTCTCTCGTGTTTAGTTTCTCTCGGAGTCTTTCTCTTACGATTTTTTTCTTTGACGTCATTTTTACTTTTGTTCTTCCTTTCCTTTTCTTTTCTTTTTCTTTTTTCTTTTTATTTTTACGTCACTTTCAGTTGCCACATTCCTTCTGCATATGAAGATAAGTAGCGGCTAATGTCTCTGTTTGTTTGTCTATTTTGACAAAGGGTATTTACCCGAAATATTAATAAATTGTGTTGTACCGTTTTTTCTAAGCGTGTTTCTTTCTCCGTTGGGTACTTCTTTTTATTCTCTGCATGTTTTCACACTCGGCACGGTTACCATTTCGGCGAATAATATAAGTTATTGGTCGCAGGGGTTTGCTACACGGACCCTGGTTGGCCTGAGGGAGGTCAAAGGAACCTTTGTACCCCGAAGGCCAAAGGCCTGAGGGGTACAATGGTTCCTTTGACCTCCCTCAGGCCTACAAGGGTCCGTGCTGCAAGCCCCTGCTACCAATAACGTATTTGTTGTCATTCCTCCACTATTTTCGTAAAAGAAATAAAGAATAAATCTTCCGACCTGGGTCTCGCCTGACTGACGTCAAACAAATATACATTTATTCATAATAGACCTATGACGTAATTTAAAATATTTCATGATGTTGCGTCTCCAGTTGTGTGCCTGTTGTTTCAAACAATACTAAGTGACTTTATACTTCAGAACGTTTTGGTGATCTTTTTTAGAACAAAACTCGCATCCAAGATGCTTCACAAAGACAGCTACAAGAAGTCCGCCTCTGGTCGCTACAAGGGTTTTTGTAAGCTCGGTCATATGGTACAGTTTGCGCTAAAGGGACTGGTCGTGTGACGTAGGGATGAAAACAAATACAAATTGTCTAATAACTGTTCTTGTGCAACTAATAAATTGTGTCACAATTGGCCTTTCAAAGCGTGTTTCTTTCTTTGTTGGAATTTTCTTTGCATTTTACACGCTCGGAAGACATCTTTTTTGTTCTGGTTTACAGGTATATGTTTGACGATCGAATGCCGTAAGGGCTCAGTTACATGGTAGTCAAAAACTAGACCAAAAGGGTTGACTGCCAGTGCTTGCAATTTAGAAGAAAGGACCAAGTAAGACTATCTATCTATCTTACAGTGATCTATCTATCTATATCCCGTAGTCTTGCCGACCGTTGGGGCACCACTGATGACTTAACAACCAGCTCCCTCCATTCCTCTCTGTTCTCTGCCATTCTCAGGGTATCGCCCAGCTTCAGTTCTTTAAGACAGTGCGGCTTTTTCCTGCTTGCTTTGTAGTTTCGGCTTCAGTTACATGGACCTCACCAGCGCGCCACTGGAGTTTTCGTTGCCGAAACAAAAGCATGTATGCAAAATACACCCTTTAACCCGTTCAGTGCCAAGACAATTTGAACATCACCCAACTACAAGAAGCACAGATCCTCAAGAGCCCCCCGCAATTGCGGGGGCTCGTGAGGATCTATGCCTCTTGCTGAGTCCACATTCCTGGGATAGCTACTACTTTTCGGTGTTGAATCAACGAAGATTGCAGAAGCGCAGTCTGCATCACATGGCAATGAACTGAACATCACTTTATGTCTCACTCCCACGTTGTGAAAATGGGGGGCGGTGGCACGTACTGTACTCGTACCGAGACACCTAGACGGATTTCCTACAGCCGTATGTCAATGTGTCAGGTTCTTAGGCTGTTTCTCTTGCCAGGCACTATCCTTTCTTTTCGTTACATTGTGATAAATTATGCGACCAATTAATCCGGCCTTCAATCAAGATCGTCCTTGTCCGTGTCACAGTCACGGATTAATTGATCGTAAAAAGATGAAATGTTGGAAAGTTCAAAGGAGATGGTAAGAAAAGATGGACGCAGGTAACATTCCTTCCCCGACCGCGCATTATTTTACTGTGATGTCAGTCATTACCCTCTTGTCCTCTTTCTCTCTCTGTCTCTCTCTCTCTCTCTCTCTCTCTCTCTCGCGAGAGAGAGAGAGAGAGAGAGAGAGCGCTCTCTATTTGGTCATTGTCAGGGCTAGAATAAAAACAATTATTTTTTAATCTAGCCTTTAAAATGGATGGATAAGCCTTAAACGGTATATATTAATTATATCTTATACACTTCTTGAAATTGCTTATGTCTCTATCATATTTCTATATTGTGTGCATGTGATTGTGTACTTATGAATGCGTGCATTTGTATGCCGTCTGTACTTTTAATGTATTCGACTTTTTAATTTTTTTATAGTTAGATTATCTTGATGTAAAGCGGGATACCTCGCTGTGCAAGAGTCATATTATATTATTATTAGCAGTAGTATTAGTGTTAGTGTTAGTAGTAGTATTATCAGCAGTCCTGAAACAAACGTTTCATCAACATCACTATCATTTCTCATTAACTTCCTCTTCCTTTTTCTTATTATGGGTCAAAGAAAGCTAAAAGGTGTGTATAAAACAAAGTTGAATAATGAAAGCATAATCTTCTTCCTCTTATTCCAAAATGGAATCACGCATATTCCGACAGCGAAAAAAAAAAAAAAAGAAACAAAATAATAAAGTACAGTTTAAACTTCAGATATAAAAAATCGCCAGGGAACCCAATTTTTCTTATTGTTATATCCGATTAAATTTTTATTGTTATTTTATTTTATTTTTTTACAAACGACGTAATTTATATAGAATAAGTGCTGTCGAGACCTCCGAAAAGTGCTGTTGGTTGGTTAGTTCGGATTTAACGTCCACAGCACCGAGGTGATCGTGGACGGCCCTGACGGGCGGGTTATGCGGAACAGGGAAATCTATTGCCTATGGAGTACGACCTGAACACTGATCAACTCAGGGGCACTCCAACTGTGCCACTTTGATTTACCAGGACCTTTCAACGGACATGTTATTGAACAAGAAAAGTGCTGTTATACCCGACTTTCATTATATCCGACCTTGTTATAAGCGAAGTAGACTGTACAACAGTAACGCAAAGATAAGTTCAAATAGTGCTCTGTAACCATCGCGACAAAACGCGCTACCGACAGCCAAAGTGCTAAGCAGTTAATTGACACAAGTATACATACTTTGCCCGGAATAATCTGTCAAAACATATTATTTCTGATCTCGCGGAGGGAGAGGAAGGGTGGGGAAGGGGGGGGGGGGCGGCGGAGGAGGGGGGGGGGGAATAAGGAAGACGTTGCCTTTTTTCATTTTCTTGAGAAATTGGCTGGCTTCAAGTGAAGGCAAAATATGCAATAGGCATAGACCATCATGTGGATCGCATTCTGCGCATCATACTCATTTCAGTGACATCCGAGTCGCTTCAGGCAAAGAAGGTCGTCAGGCGTACAGTCTACATTGAACAGAGTTATGTCCAGAAAGTAATTATGAGTATACTAACGTCACGTGCAATCAAATCGTTTGCTTGCAACTCATCAGTAAAACTGAGACACTCTCACACTAAAAAATACGGCCCATCTGCAAAGGATATAGATTCTCATATTCTCTCATCAGCAGAGATTCATGAGGATATATGTCTTTTCCCGACAAAGATAAGTCTCAATTAAATCCTCAGAAAAAAAGACTGATTTTAAACTGAAGACTAAAACCTCGAGAATCACACAACAAAAGACCGTCGATCTGCAATAAAGGTGTGGATTCCCCTGAGCAGGGGCTCATGAGAAATCTATACCTTTTGCTGACAGACCTCGGTCTCATTTAATTCTCAGACGAGAGACTTAAATGGGACTGAAAGTTTGAAATTGACTGGAGACGCCAAAACCTCAGTCACCAAACCAAAAGCTAAGGGTGCGTGTACCACCCAAGCAAAATAGATGTTTGTTGTCCCCGTTAATACACAGAATTAAGTGTTTAGCATGTGCTTACTTTCCGTGGCGCCGGGGTTCTGGCTATCTTGTGGTGATGAAACTCGGGGAGTCTAGACTGCCTACTCGCGCCGTTCTTGAGACCCTAGGTATTGTTTGATCAACACAGACTTTTAAGGATTTAACACTTAAGTATGTCATGTCTCGGCCGCGGATTCTAGCCATAGCCGACGTGTATGTCTTTTCAATGGCGCAGACTTCCTATCCCGTGTTTTCAAACTGTTGCTGTAGAGTATGTCTTTTAACCCTTCTAGGCTGTCGGTAGCGGTTTTTGTGGCGATGTTTCCGGCAGGAATCGTCGCGACAAAAACTGCTGCCGACAGCCAAAGGGTGAAATTGTGCAGACTTACTCAACCCACACTGCAGTAGTGAATGTCTTCTAAATCTTTAACTGCTTTAATCGATGGCGGAAAAGACTCGTAACAGCGGCACGTCTTTTCCGCCGAACGGTATCGTCAGTAGCAGTCATGGGGTTAAATGACGTAGACTGCTTACACACCCCCCCCCCCCTCCCCCTAGCTTTAGTAAGACAATCTTTTTACTCGGAGTCTTTTGAAAGGCACAGACTTCGTGCTAAGTGACATTACTTTGCATGTTAAGCCGACCAAACTTTGTCGCTTCGGTTTTTTAAATTGGCTTCATCAATCTTCGAGAGGTAAAGATTCTCATGAGCCCCTGCTTTCAGCAGGGGCTCATGAGAATCTAGACCTCTTGTTGTAAAGGATTGTAATTATTTACATTTCTTTCCATAAACGGCGGAGGTCAAAGCGATTAAAGCACGTGACTGTCTAACTCTAAACGGATTTAGATTCACTTTCAATGCAGGCACAACATCGGGTTTAGACCTTAAAATGGCTTAAACCTTCAAAGAACGGTTTGAAGGCGACTGCGCTGTTTGAGGCGGCAAATCCAGAACTTTGCTTCAGCCGTTCGAGAACACATGAATATTATTTCAATTCTGGAAAAGCGTTGTTCGAAAAACAAGTTGGTTCAAAGGTGGAATGAAAGCTCCTTTAAACGGGCACAAGTGTGCGGAATTAGCCGGTCTGAATCAACACAAGTGGTTATAATGCAATTAAACTCTTTTAGCCGTAAATGTCTACACACAACAAGGAGCTGTTCTGATGATAAATTAAACATGATAGTTCAAGGGCAGTGTCCTGGACAACCGTATGAACTAGCATGTCGTGTAGAACAAACAGACAGCCCGTCGCGTAAAATGCAAAGAAATGGGCATGTGTGTTGTGCTCGTCCTTCCTGAGCGTGTTTCTTTCCTTGTTGGCAGTCTGACGTCTTGATTTCAATTAGAATTTAAAAAAAATTAAAATCTGTGGAAGAAGAGGGGGGGAGGTAGGGGTGGTGTCGGGAGTGGGGGTGATAGGGTGGAAATAATATGGTGTCAGCTCATTCAGCTAGGACACACCACAGCAAGGTATGGATCGACCATGCACGTTCAAGTGTGGTACCAGAATACCTTGGCGCCAATAGGCGCCAAGCTAATCTGGCACCTCCCTTGAACTTGCATGGTAGACCTCTTTCTCCAATACGGTCTTCAGAGGACAACTCCAAAATTTTGGGGATTCGGCCGTAGGACACAATGGGGTAACACAATTAGACAAGAACGTAGGCTTATCCCAAATCATTCTCAGTGTATACGTCCTCATTCCTGAGAAGCGAGGACCTATACAAAGTAAACTTCGGATATTGACGAGACGCCAGGGGACTAACCTTGTTTGTTGTTTTATCCAAAGTTTGCTAAAAGCGAATTAATTTACAAAGAAGTAGTGTAGTCTGGACTCTGAAAAAGGGGATAATCGTTGCGAATCAACCGCCTCTATAACACGGGTAGTAGGAAATAGCACTTGTGCTATTTCCTACTATTCGTGTTATATGCCGTTTGACATCGGAGTGCACAACCTTTTTAACAAATATCTCCGCAAGGAAACACTTGTTTTAAAGCACGTTTAAGAACAAATATCATTTAGTGCCAATTTATGTAATGTCGGCTATTTTTTTACTTAAATCCTACGATTGTAAAATTTGCTGTACAGTCATACAAAAGTTGGTGGAAAGACAAGAATAAGCCGTTTTCAATACCCCAATAGAGCCACGGGGGCAAACGGACAGATTTCAACATCGAGGTCAAGATTGCAGTCTTCATGTATGCGCGCCTGTGCTGTCTGTAGTTTGAACACTTTGTTAATTTAATCTTTCACGTAAAAATTGATCTTTTTATACTGGGCTGAATATGTATGAAGCACATTTAGGGATGTAAAAATCAGTCATTTCATGAGAAAGTTCTGATTTTTACGGCTGTACAGCAAATCTGACACATTGTTCAAGGTTCTTGAAGTTAAATCGTATTAGGTCAACAGGCACTGAATGATATTAATTTGTTCTAAGATTAGTACAGAAAAGTGGTCCTTTGCGAAGATATTTGCGGAAAACGTTGTGCATTCCTATATCAAACGACCTATACTGAGGTTGTTATTTTCACAACGATTATCCTATGCCTGTGAGAAAAGCATTGCTACGTCCGACTTTGCTATATGCGACCATGTTAACCCTTTTAGCGCCATGGGTGCATTTCCCGAATTTTGGAAGTGTTACTTAACGACTATGTACCACTTGCAGGAGGTGGATTGACCGTGAAAATTCAAGGGTAGTGCCAGATTAGCTTGGCGCCTGTAGGCGCCAAGCTATTCTAGCACCACCCTTGAACTATCACTCTCGATTTATCTCTAGTCTATCTCGATTTATCTCTAATACAGTCCTTCAGAAGGCAACTTTAACATTTGGGGATCCCGTTCCTGGGGCAGAATGTGTTAACATTCAAAATTTGTGCCGAGAACTTGTTCTCTGAGGGCTACAATACAATTCAGGATCGACTATTATGGCCATTCCTAAAGGCGGTGCCAAAATATCCGGAAGGTGTATTTTGGCATTTGTGTGGAACTACGTCAGAATCTGTTTTGAGTCTCCTTATACGAGACCATCTGTCAATTAAGACTATCATTTAGGTGGCTGTAGCCACATAAAGGGTGGTCTTTAATGACAGGTGACACCTTTTTGCCCTTCATTGCTTCTCTTTCGGAGACTGAGCACCTGTCTTGTAACACCACATTTCTTTTTTTTTTAACCACACCAAAAAACAGATTGTACTGTACATGCGCGTTTCACGGTCGATCTGTCTTCGTGCGGTGTCAGCGCTGTATTAATTTAAAGTATTAATTTCAATACCATCACCTGCGTACGCTGCAAAAAAATCTACCATTAGCATAACGATTCTTTTAAATAGTTTTAAATGTTCTTAACACACTGAATCCTAACGACGTAATTCACAAATTTTAAGAATTGTCAACTGAAGGCTACATTACAGCTATGGAGACAGATCGACCATTCAAGGGTGGTGACCGAACTGCTTGTCGACTGTAGGCGCCAATCTGTTCTGCCAACGCCCTTAAACTATCACGGTCGATCGATATCTTGTGTATCAGGGCTGAATAGGTTAACTCATTCGAGGCGTGCTGCTTCCGGATGCACGGATTATGCGGATTTCTAGATTTTATTTGTTTCCTTTCGCCCCTATCCGGGTATGGAGAAATAATGAAAAAGTAACATGCATTACCTCATCTGCACGTGCACACTCTCAAATAAATATTTTACACGTTCATTAATGTATCTGAATACATATATTCATTTCACAAACGTAAACTATCATGGAACAAACAACAACGGCAAAAAGAAAACAATATTGTACAAGTAAAATAAATGTCCCGTTTACAAAATAAAGTCAAGGTTATCACAGTGATGTGTGCGTGTCAGATCGTACTCAGATTCATAAAATGAGGTTTGCATAAGCATTATATACCCGTCATGTCGAGCATGACAAACTGTCCTTTTGTGGGGGGGGGGGGGGGGGGTAATTTTCTTCGCTCTTTTACCCTAATTACACTCCGTCTCATCCCTTTGTATCAGTCTCTATAAAAGATTTCCTCCCAGACCTTAGAAACTAGTTAGAAACAAGTTAGAACACTAGGACCTAGTTGTGTATTAGCAATTTATGGCCACACACACACACACACACACACACACACACACACACACACACACACACACACACACACACACACAAATAGCACCGGCCCATTGATGTGCATCGTTTTGGAGGCGATAATGAAACACTGTTTATATTTTCAACATCTCTGTCAGCTCGATACATGAATATTACAAACACGGCACCACACTGGAGCTCGATTCCACGAGACTGAGGGGGTTAAAAGACAGAGGGAGGAGAGGCTGGGGAGGACAGACGAAAGAGACACTAAGCTGAACGCACTTCAGCCAATTCAGCCCTGACAAAGGTCAACAGAAGACGGCTCAATCATGACAGTTCAAGGGTGGAGCCAGAATAGCTTGGTGCCTCCAGGCGCCAAGCTATTCTGGCACCACCCTTGAGCTATAGGTTCCAAGCGATTATTACAGCACCCCTTGGATTACCATGGTCGATCTACATCTTTAGCTGTAAGGCAATCTTCAGACAACAGCTAATAAATCTCATAATTTGGATTCTAAAGTACAATTAGGCGTAAGTCGTGAGACAAATTCAGTACCGTGTGTGTTTGTTATGCCTTGTCGACACGCCTAATGAACTTCTACGGCAGTCTGGACACGCAGCAAACGCGCACGTAAAATCACATTTGCTTATTCCGGTCTGCGCAGCCGTCAGCACTCCGCCGTCAATCTATTTTTAGTAGAACATAGCGGAGTCATTGTCAAATTACTCGATATTAAGACGACGTGTGCTGATATGGATTCTCCTGTGTCTAAACGAAATAACTCTAGACCCGTGTGTAGCGTTTCGTACCCATCTGTTGCAGAAGTGTTTCTTTGAAAAGTCACGGCAGTAGAAAAGACTTTCGAAGTTCGACGCTGAATTGCTAGGAACTCAATACTGTGTGACCACCGCCCGCGTGAGAGTGAGACTACAAAGCGAAATGTAGTCGAAGAAGGACCGTTCGCAGACGTTACAATTTCGGCCTTGCAGCTCAACGGCAATACCGTGCGACAAGTAGGACGCAACCCTCAGATCTGGCAATTTCGATCTTACAACCCAAAGCATTAAGCCGGCAACGCAATACGGTGTGGCTGCCTACTGCGTGGGGACACAAAGCCATCGAAACACGACGCGCTTGTAACATCAGATATCCGCCAAGGTGTGAAGATTTGGATACGGCTGACACTGCAATATGAAAAGTGATACGACTATTGAAATGAAGGCTGTGTATACGCGCGATATTTCAGTGTTTTCAACCCCCCCCTCCCCCTGCAAGAGGCATAGATTCTCATGAGCCCCCGCAATTGAGCATTTATACCTCTTGCTGTAATAATTTTAGAGTTATGTTTCTTATTCGATGATATAGGTGGTAAGCACGTGCAGTGCATGTTCGCGTTCATTTTCACAAAGGTGATGCTTAGGAGATTTTTGTCTCATATTTTGATAGGATGCAGGCATATTTAAGTCCCTAAACACGTCAGTTCAAGCTTGGAAACAAAAGATAAAAAACTGGAACAAAAACAAAAACAAAATGTTTTCAGCCTATTGAAGCTGACTGCCTTAAGGAGGTACCAACTACAAAATTAACTTATCGGAGCCGTACCGGAGATCCAAAAGACAAGAGACCACTATAAAATTGGCGTTTAAATCTGCTAACAAAGGGAAGCCACCCACAGTACACGAATGCACGAAAACATTAACGCTCGCATAAAATCTTTGATAAGCTACGCATGGCGCCTGTCAAACGCATGCATGACCAAAGTTATTCCATCTAGTGCACAATTATTGCCCCTGGACTTAAATAATGCTTTCATGCGCAGCTCTTTTCAAGCTGCAAAGAACAGTCTGGACTGACACAAGGTCCGTCTGCAAGAGGCGTAGATTCTCATGGGCCCCTGCATATGCAGAGGCCCATGGGAATCTATGCCTCTTGCTGGCTGAGATTGGCTCCATTTATATCATCAGCTGGACGAAGTCGTCAGAAGTTTCCGTAGGTCGGCTTTTGATTTTGTTATTTTTCCTCAGTTAGACAATCTCGATACGCAAGCAGCCCTCTGTCTAATGTGTAAAGAGTATTTGTATGTTTATCCGAGGCTTTTGTCAATTGTACACCCCACCCACCCCGCTCCCCCACCGCTCCGCCGCCCCTCCCCCCAACGCCCCCCTCCCTCCAACGCCCCCCTCCCCCCCCCCCCAAACTTCCTTTCTCCAAATAAACACAAACACGCCCTTAGAAACGCCTGGTCCAAACAAACACAGAGTGTCAGTGTGACGTAAAAAATAATCGAGAAGGGTTCGCTGTGTGACACTTTAAAAAAAATGTGAGATGGAGTTGGTTTGGTCTGTTTCATTTTTTATTTGCCGCGCGACTGCCGTAAATGAAACCAGAGTACGCAGGCACGTTTCTGTTTTCAAAGCATTGAACAGTTTTACATACACAGCTTTAAAGTTGCATACAAAAAACCCACACGCGCAGTCACCATCGTCTATTGTAATGAGCTTTAAAATAAAATTTAAAAAAATTAAAAAGTGCTAGTGCCCATATATCTTCATCTTTTATGTATTAAATGTTTGTGTGTGAATCAAATTCCAAAACAACGAGCTTTAAAATGAGATCTTAGAGAGAGAGAGAGAGAGAGAGAGAGAGAGAGAGAGAGAGAGAGAGAGAGAGAGAGAGAGAGAGAGAGAGAGAGAGAGAGAGAGAGAGAGAGAGAGAGAGAGAGAGAGATGATTTAGTGAAGCTTTATTTATCAACGATTGAGGCATTGACATCGTCATAGACATAGACATTTTTCAAACCTGCCGTTGCTACAAAACTACGAGACAATATACACAAATCTAAGTATATAAATGTACATGTATATGAAACACAAACATTGCCAGCTTGGGGAAAGAAAGTCCCACGATGATCTCACACTCCTAAACACACACACACACACACACACACACACACACACACACACACACACACACACACACACACACACACACACACACACATACACACACACCATCACACACACACACACACACACACACACACACACACACACACACACACACACCCAGAGAGAGACAGACAGACAAACAAACAGACAGACAGAGCAAAGAGAGAGACAGGCAGCTGTGGTTAGTTTTCAATTCTAATGTTAAACAAAAACGGCACGGTTGAAAAGGAAAGGCATTGTGTGACATAAAACATCATAACACAACACACATTACGACACATCAATTTCACAGAAAGTGCCGAAGACCTAATACAAATCTGAGAACTTTTAAAAAAAAAGTAAAAGAAGACGTTGGATTCTCTCATAAGAGACATCTTGTGCTTTATATTTCCCCGTTGACACATTCGAGACGCGCCACATTCGGGTACGCGGCTTCATGCCGCATATCCGAATGCAGCACGTGTCGAATGAGTTAATACACAATGACCGTCAAAGAAAGAAACAGTGAACTGTATCGCCCTTGCTCTTTCTAAGCATGTTTCTTTCTTGTTGGTTATTTTCTTGCATTGCGGTCCATGGCGCAGTGGTTAAGGCGCCTGCCACCAATACCAAAGGTGCGAGGTTCGATACCGGGTTCCGGCGTCGGACTTTTCTCCTCTTGTAAGTGTCACCGTTAATTCGGGCGGACCGTCGGGGGTTCTTTCTCCGGGTACTCCGGTTCTTCCACCCCCCACCCCACCCCCACCCCCCCTCTCCCACCCCAAACACACACACACACACTTTGGTACCGGTTTCAGGCCACTTTACAAATTTCAAATACAAGCGATCCAAAATCTCTAAGACTTCAGTAGCTGAATAATAATAATAATAATAATAATAATACCGTTATGATATAGGCGCTTTTTCTCAATTTTTGGGCGAATCGACTCAAAGCGCCGCGAACTGAAACCCAGCACGCACACTCACGTAACAGACACGGATTTACGCCATTTAAGACAAACGCTTCGTCTGTCCTGTACTGCGTACTGTACTGAGAAAAAGCGCCTATATCATAACGGTATTATTATTATTATTATTATTATTATTATTATTATTATTATTATTATTATTATTATTATTATTATTATTACGCGTGACAGTCACGCTTTCTGTCCAGATTCCTTGATTAACACATTCGAGACGTGCCGCATTCGAATACGCCGTGTATCCGGATACGGAAGATCTCGAATCAGTTAAAACTTAAGAAAAATGCAGTGAAATATGTCGATGAGAAATTCTGTTTTTTTTTTCAGTGAAGCTATTTTTGTCTGCTTCAAACATCAGGGTCAAGTTTAACCAACGTGCGCCTTACACACTACACCAAGATATGGATCGACCATAATAGTTCAAGGGTGGTGCCAGAATAGCTCGATGATTGACCTTTCCCCTGAACAGTACTGTCTAATAAAGTCTTCAGAAGGCCGCGTGGACTCGCCAAAATTTGAAAAATTTAAATCTCAGGGCTCGCTGAATAAGCATACATAAACTTTCTTCTGCTTACAAAATCAGGGGTTTGCACTTACTTTTAATCTCTTCAATACCGATAAAGGCTGAAAACGATCCAACAGCAAGAGACATAGAACCTCATAAGCCCACCCTACGGCCGCGTGGGCTCTTGAGGCTTTTAACTCATTCCGCCCCGAAACACCGCAACAAGACATGGACCGAGCATGGTGGTTCAAAGGTGGTGCAATAATACTCACAAACCAGATAGGTGAGGCTAGCGATGGCAGAATTGTCAGTACTCAAACCAAGGGGAATCACAGCGCTGGACAGAATGGAAATGATTGTCTTATTCTATACCTGCGTATTTCTCTGTGGGCTGGCGATTGGGTGCCTGATAGGCGGGGGCAGGGGATCTAACTGTTGTCTGTCCAGCGCTGTGATTCCCCTTGGTTTGAGTACTGTAGGTGCAATAATAGATTGGCGCCCATGGGCGCCAAGCTATTCTGGCACCACCCTTGAACAACCATGCTCCATCTACCTATAGAATTGTAATACAGTCTGGAGGGCAAACTTCAAAATTTGAAGATTTCGATCCTGGGGTAGAATGCGTTATAAGTGTCAGTCCCGAAGACACGACTTTGCATACGTGCTTTTTGCGCGACTGGGATTCTTAAGCTTTGAAATAAAAGGGAGTCAGTAACAACTGGCAACTAAGAGGTTTATACGTAGTTAGTTAGTTAGTTAGTTAGTTAGTTAGTTAGTTAGTTAGTTAGTTAGTTAGTTAGTTAATTAGTTCCGATTTCAATTAACGACAACGAGCCGGTTAAAAACACATCTCACGGAGGGAATGGCAAAGTCTGACCACTCAAGCTAAAATGAGGGTCTTATATAACAGTGTGTAAATAAATAAAAGAATATGAAAAATACGTCATTGGAAAAGGAGTACAGTGAAGGGTTTCATGGCGAGATTTAAAGATTTTGTCAGCCCACTGGATTGTTGGCAGCGGTTTTTGTCGCGATGATTCCTGCAGAAACCATCGCGACAAAAACCGCTACGGCCAGCCAACGGGTTAACCCATATCATACTGAGACTAAAAGCTTTACTTTTCTACACTGCCATAAGCATGCTACATTATAGTACTTACAGATAACGATATAGATCAATGGCTTTAGTTCAAGGGTCGTGCCAGAATAGCTTGGCGCCTAGAGGCGCCAAGCTATTCTGGCACTATCCTTGAACTATTTTAGTCAAACTTATTTCACACACTGGTGTATTCCGAATGATATGTGTTAAACGAAACAAGCACGAACCGTTTATTTGCTAACTTAGCCTCACCTGCCAGACTTGGTGATGACCATCTCGGTGCCGAAGCCGTGGAACTGCTCCCACAACTCCTTGCTCTCCAGATCCACCTTGGGGTCGTCCTGAACATCCGGTTCCGGTGGCTCCATGGCCCGCAGGGGTCTAAAGAGATCCGGGTGGTGTCCCAGCATGTCCGCCGGGGTCAAGCCACCCCGACCCAGTTCCCCGGGTAGCTTGTGCATTAGCGGGTGCGTAAAGCCCGGCGGGTGCAGCGAGAGGGACGGGAGGAAGGGTGTGGGGCCCAGGAGAGGGCCGAGACCCGTACAGTCCGGAACTCTGGGGAACAGGAACGGTGTGAACGCCATCCTGGGGTCCAGGCAGGACGAGGTGGAGGTGAAGGAGGAGGAAGAGGTGGAGGGAGGGAGGAGGGATGGAACTGGAAAAATCATCAAGTCTGCTGGGTCGTGTCAAGCAAACACAAACAACTGTTCCGGCTAGTCCTCAGAATTGAACTGAAATAATTACCACAGTTATCTTTTTCTCGGTCCACTGTCGGTTCATCCGAAGCGTGCACCCATGTTTTGGTCTATCAGGACACGCCTCACCAATCCTTCACCAAAACACCCAGGCACTGTCATTTCACCGTACAAAAGCAGCGCCATTGTTTCAAATTCTCGTCCACTTCAGTTTTTAAAAAAAAACTGTAGTACTGAGTGACAACAGCTAGTCAGTGCTGCTCCATTTGACGTAGTTTGCTAATGGACCACAAACAGATTATATTCACGTGTTGTTGAAGTATAATTAACCCCTTCACTGCTCAGAAAGTGAAAACGATCAAACTGCAAGAGACATAGATCGTCATGAGCCCCGCAACTGCGGGGGCTCATGAGGATCTATGTCTCTTGTTTACACCACATCGCACCCATGTTTCTTTGACGACTTAGGTTCTTTAGCGTTGAAATACTTCAGAAAGAAATCGTCTAAGAAATCGTCTATCTCAGGCAGTGAAAGGGTTAAAAGAGGAACATAAAAATACAGAAGGGAACAGAAGATTAAAGACGAACCACCGAACTAGTTTCTTTTTTCTGTCCCCATTGCATGACTAGCAGAAATTGGGGAAGTGTATAGATTAGCTAATTTTGCTTGGATTAAAGTACGCGTTTCACTATTACTGATACATATATTATTGCTAGTTTGTCTCACAGCAGATTGTTCTTGTTTAGATCTTTTGTTCTAGAAACAAGCAAGTCATTTCCTGTTGCCGTATACACACACAATAACGAGCTAACCGCGCTGCTCCAAACAAACCAAAATGCGGTTACAGTACAACATCAAAATCGTCAGCCATTTTTTTTTCCTCTAAAGCCACATCGATGGGTATCTGTTCAATGCATAACGGCCAACATTATTTCAGAACTATGGCTTGTGGTAGAAACATGAGAGAGGGGGCATTTCAGTTTTTTTCACACAGGCACTTCGGAAAGCAAACGACAGTAAGTACGCTTTTGTGAAAAGCGAGATTTTTATTGTAATACAATGACAATTTTGCTTTCAGGAAAAGCAAAATTGTCATTGTATTACAATGAAAATCTCGCTTTTCACTCAATTGAACGTACTGGTTTTTTGCCTTCACAAGCAAACGTGTGTTGGCATACTATCAAATAATAGGCACATTGTCGTCAAAGGTGTTGTATCATCGTCTTTTGTGACTGTTGTACAGTGACCACGTTCAGAGGTTCAGAAGTCACTTACTGTTTCACTTCCACAGTGGCAGAAAATCGTCAAATGTTTAATATTTAAACTTACGGAACACTGACAATTGCAGCTTCCCAACTCAGTTCTCCTTCTGATTATTTGATATGATTTCTGTTGCGTCACAGCTTGGGATTTTTTCCGCTTAGCATCACTGACTTCAGTTCCGTTGGTTCGAAAGATTAATTGCTCTTAGTCAATCATATCACAAGCACCAATTGCACCACTGATGATCACACTGTAACGCCAGAGTGACAAAAGATGAGTGAGGTAGTATCATTTCAATAGACGATAAACAGCATCTCACGCCAGTCAGTTCATTGTTGTTATCGTCGCATGTGTCGGAGTGTCGTGAAGTGCTAAAACCCCGAGGCGATGACCGCACGGCTTTGTCACACAGTAGAGCCGGCCTCGTGCAGTCGCCGACTGGTCATCACTGACAGATTGGCGGCACGTAGCGCGACACAGCTTCTGGGAACCGTGGCAGCATCGCAGGCTCACCACAGCAGCTCACACCATTCACAGAAAACCACTCTCACCCCCTTCTTTCTCTCCTTTCTCCATCTGTCTTTCGCCCCTTTCCCAAACACTCGCACGCAGACGACAGCCCGGCCATTATTACGGCGTCTAGAACGAAGGCTGGGATTGGTCGACGAGCAGCGCGAAGGCCAATGGGCGTGCGGAATAGGCGTGTTTTTGGCAGTTTGGGCGCCGCGGATGTGCCAAGTATTGACACCGGGGTTATCCTGTGTCGCCTGTCGGAACGAGGGGGGAGTGTAGCTCTGTGTTCGCTGCCTCTCTGAACTTTTCTTTTATCTCCTTCCACGTTGTTCAGGGCATGACCTGTACGTTTCGAAGCCGGTCTACTAGTACCTGCACCAGCAGAGCAACATAGCGCCCACACCAGGCTCTTTTTCTTTCGCCAGAATTTTACTGCGCAGCGACAAAAAGCACACTTATCTCTTAGCAGTCACTTGCGACAGAAATATTCATTATAGCTGATGATTTTAAAAAAAAAAAAATGCTTATCTGATTCTTTTAGTGAACAGAGATAGTTACTGATAACGGATAGAGATAGTTACTGATAACTGATAGAGATAGTTGCTGATAACTGACGTATATGAAAGAGATCTTTTACACTCGATTAACCTCATGACCGCTACTGATGATACCGCTCAGCCGAAAAGACGCGTAAACGCGTCTTTTCGGCTGAGCGGTATCATCAGTAGAAGTCAAGGGGTTATTCTTCTTTTGATCTTGGGTAACGTCTATAAAAAAAATAACTGAAATCACCATGGGTTAATACATATGATTCTACCGAGACTGTCTCACTTTGTAAATTTACTTACGCCAAAGTGAATTGACACGTCTAGCAAAGCAACGTGAGTTGAATGCATAATAAATACTGTAACAATTCTGATTCACTTTATGGCTGATATTCCACCGTTCATATCTCGATGCCTAAATACATAAGCGGTAAGTTGATACGTTTGAGTCGCATTGTGTCTGGGAAGTCGCCAATTAAAAACAATAAAAAGAGATTACAAAATCAATAAATTGATTATATTCTTTAACTGTAATTTTTTTAAAATGTATACTTTAACTGTAAATAGTATTTTAAAAAATAAATGTTCCTGTCTCGTACGTCAAGTATTTACTTATTGTACAGCTAAATTATATTTTTTCATTTCATAATTCGAAATTCGTTAATCTTTATAAGACGTAATTATGACACGCTCATCTCATTTGTACCTTGAAACAATCAAACGTCTGTAGAATAGAATACGCAATAAATTGTGTGCTGGTTTATGATTCGGATCTTACCGCTATAGCCGTTATGTCCAAAAACTATCAAGTCAAGCACACAAGCGTAGTCAGTCTTACCGTGAGACTCCAAGTCCTCCCCCATCATTTGTTACCAACGTTGCCAACGACGCAAAGCTACCCCTCCCTCTTGTTCTCATCCTCTCTCTCCCGCCACGCCGGCGCGCGAGTCCTTTGAAGTTATATGCTCGCTAAAGCCCTGTAGCCAACATGACACACAGGGGGAGCAAAACACTACCTTTTCTGTCGTGCAACCGGACCCCTCCATCTGCAAGAGGCATAGATTCTCATGAGCCCCTGCGGACGCAGGGCTCATGAAAATCTGTGCCTCTTGCTCATAAAAACAATTTCCAGTTACAACTCAAACGAGAAAGTTATTGAGGGTTTAGAACCGACTGTTTTGCGTGTAGTGTCTTTGGCGAAAACAGACTCGCCACAGGTACGGCCCGCCTGCGGCGAAAGCGTCAAATCTCTGAACGGCATAGATCCTCATGTACCTCAGAAGTAGAGGAGACACACAAAGAAGTATGCTTCTCCTTTAACCGATTTACGACTGTTATTTTATTATTATTATTATTATTATTATTATTATTATTATTATTATTATTATTATTATTGTAAGGCAGTCTTATCACGTGCGTAATGATGACTAGAGGTATAAGACGAAAACACGGTAGCACGACAGCTAACAATGAATGTCCCATGACCGTCGAGGTAATTTTAGGTCAGTCTGAGAAACATAGGTTTAATAGAGCTTAGCTCCAACAGGTTAGATAGGAAATAGTGATCTATACCTCTGTGCAGATATGCGGCGTTCACTGTAGTAACAAGCAGCCCCCCGTGACCTCCCCTGAAGTCGGCATGGCTACAGAATCGTTTACAAACTAATACGAGTCGAGACAGCGAGGCAGGAGGGGGAGAGGTCTCGCTACAAGAGTGAGAAGGCCTTTCGGCGCGCGCCACTAAGCCCCGCCCCTACTTTGTGTTGATTGACGGGCGCGCGCGTGATGAGGGGCGAAAGTGACAAGCTGTCGTGATCGATTGGCCCGCGAGTGACAGCTCGCTCAACTAGTGGCGGCCGACTGTCTCGCGCGCACTGCTGCCTGCACTCGGAACCACTCGGCAACAGTCGGAACTGGCGCGCGCACTCGACGACTGGCTTTCGGTATGACAAGTCTGCAGCAGAAAACCTGGCGATTTCTTCTCCAACAGAGGAGCAGGGATTTAAGTGAATGAGACGACGATTGTTAGCAAGAGGCACAGATTCTCATGAGACCCAGAGTTCGGAGGGGCTCATGAGAATCTGTACTTCTTGCAGACGGATACAAATACTTGTCAGAACAACTGCGACCCCCACCCCCCACCCACCCCTCTAACCCGTTACCCCTTATCGGTTTTACCTGACCTTCTTAGTTCATCCCTCTTGTCAGAGGCACCCTTGCATCTTCATTCTCATTTCATTAAATAATACGATCCCAAAAGCTTTTGAAAGTCTGTTCCGTCTCTCCCGTTTTGTTGTTGTTGTTGTTGTTGTTGTTGTTGTGTGTGTGTGTGTGTGTGTGTGTGTGTGTGTGTGTGTGTGTGTGTTTTCTGTTTCTTAAAAACAAAACACAACAAAATATAAATATAGGCACATTTTGGGGGGAAAGGGAACACAATTTGATTTGATAAAGTGCATAAAATATCAGCTTACAGTTTGTGTTTTTAATAAATTGAAAACAACACATAAACAAGCTGACTCCTTGTTTTTTATGTTTTTGTTGTTGTTGTTTATTGTTTGTTGTTTTTATTTTTTGTTTGTTTTTCTTTGTTTGTTATTTGCGATGATACATATTGCCTAAACAGTGCGGAACTGATCAGACAGATTATTAGGAACGTATAATATGGATATTGTTGCTGTAAGTCGTTGTTCTGGTGCTGCTGCTGAGGTACGAACAAACACCACGACAAACAATATAAAATACAATAAAGTAAAATAAACTACAAAATGTGCTATGGGACAGAACAGACAGAACAGTACAGACGAGAACAGACCAGACAGAACAGAACAGAACAGAACAGAACAGAACAGTACAGACCAGAACAGAACAGACAGAACAGAACAGACAGAACAGAACAGAACAGAACAGAACAGAACAGAATATAATTATGCAGTGCAGTGTATTGGCAGTGCAGTGCAGTAGAAGATCATAATTATGCATCTATCAAACCATCATCGTCATCAACATAAATCACTGTAAAAGTGATGGTAATATTCGTTGTTGTTAATTTGTTTTTATTTTGTGTGTTATTAATGCGTGTTTTTCGTTTCTTTTTCTGTTTTGTTTCCTTTCCTTTTCCTTTTTTTTTTTTTTTTTTTTTTTTTTTTTTGGGTGTGTGTGTGTGTTTCCTTTCGTTTCCTTCTTTTCTTTTCTTTCTTTTCTTCTTTGGGAAGTATTTTAAAAAAATATGTATCACATTCTCATGTATGATCTACCCCATAACCGAAATGCCCAAATTTTGAAGTTGCTCTCTGAAGGACCGTATTACAATTCTAGATACAGATCGGCCGTGATAGTTCAAGGGTGGTGACAGAATAGCTTGGCGCCTATGGGCGCCAAGCTATTCTCGCACCTCCCTTGAACTGTCATGCTCGATCCATGTCTTGCTGTGGTGTGTCGGGGCTGATTGAGTTAAACTGTTCCGTGTCACCTGGCCTCCGAATCAGAACTGCGGGAAACCTACGAATGGACAACATTATTAGCTCAGCTGTTGCGAAAAGTCAAAGGTTTTAACAAACTGCTAAACATTAAAAAAAAATTAGCCTGCCCAAAAGTGGCAGCAGGGACCGTCCGCACTTTTCTGAATGCTCAGCACAGGAAGAAGACGACAGACGGAGATGTGAAATTAGTTTACCTTAAGGTTCGTCTGACTTTCTTAACCCCCTCACTGCTTAGAAAAATCGAACGCCATTCAATTGCAAGAGGCATAGATTCTCATGAGCCCCCGCTGGTTGCGGGTGCTCATGAGGATCTATGCCTCTTGCTGACACCACTTTGCAGCCATGTTCCTTGGAGGGCGTTGGACTCTTTAGGTACATTAACAAAATGTAGTCATAACCACGATCTGACGCCACTGGCAGTGAATGGGTTAATTTGTTACTAAGTAGGCCCATAAGAGGCCGTTGAAGATGAATCCAATTATCTTGTCATCACAAAATAAAAATTAAAACAAATTATCAAGCCTACCCGAGTATTAATCTCCACGAAACAGTTTTGACGGCAGTAGATGCAGTTCTGCAGGTTTCACCGGATGGGGGGTGGGGGTGGGGGAGGTGGAGAGAAGGAGAGGAGGAGAGGAAGGTGAGCGGTGGTTGATGGAGGTGGGCTCAGGAGAATCTATAGATACACCCATTTTCTCATGTGGAGGGAGAGATCGGGTGTTACTCCACCATGATGCAAACTTTGACACAGACTCTAGAAAATCGTGCCAGTCTCTAAATTTCTTTTCAGTTTTGAAAAGGAAATAGGCTCCTTCTGCAAGAGGCAGAGATTCTCACGAGCCGCTGCGGCCGCAGGGGGTCATGAGAATCTATGCCTCTTGCTGAGACCAACCACCCTCGTTAGCTTCTTCTCATACTGAGGAGGTTGTGTGGGCATGGTCTGCGCGTCGCGAAAAGTTTGAGTGCAAACTGTTAACAGGGCATCGTAGCTGGTGACATTGGTGTTGTGGTTGAGAAGAAATTACGTGTGACAGGCGAGAAAGGGCGACAGCGTGGGAACATGGAACAGTTATCCCATATCATACTGAGGCTAAAAGTTTCAAATTTGTTCACTGCCATAATGCAAGCTACATTATAGTACTTACAGATAAGGATATAGACCATTGGCTTTAGTTCAAGGGTCGTGCCAGAAGGACCTTTGAGGCGCCAAGCTATTCTGGCACCACCCTTGAACTATTTTAGTCAAACTTATTTCACACACTGGTACCATGGTGAATTCCGAATGATAAGTGTTATGTGACTTTACTGTGGTTGTTTGCGTTTGTAAATGTTCATCTGTAGACTTGTATATATATCATAGTCCTTGACAGTAATAGAAGAAAATCAACACTATGCTGGTAGATATCGGTTTTAACCCATATGTTACTGAGGTTAAAAGCTTCAAATTTGTACACTGTCATATGCAAGTTACATTATAGCACTTACAGATAAGGATATAGACCAATGGCTTTAGTTGAAGGGTGGTGCCAGAATAGCTTGTCGCCTAGAGGCGCCAAGCTATTCTGGCACTACACTTGAACTATTTCAGTCAAACTTATTTCAAACACTGGTGTATTCCGAATGTTTCCTGTTGCAAATAGATTGCCCTGTGACTGAACATCAAAATTCCAAAAACAGTTCTTGACATAAAGTATTTTGTTGTTATGTTCAGTCAGTTTATCTGATCACTCGTTCGTTTATCTATTCATCGACGATTGACTGATTTCTTTAATTATTATTCTTTTTTCTTTTTTCGTGTTCAGTTTGTATGCGATTATTCGTTTGACCTACTGACTGAACATATTTGTCTCTGAGAAGTTGTCAATCCCTTCTCACTGCCGGAAAACTGGACACGATCTAACTGCAAGAGATATAGATCCTCATGATGAGCCCCCCCCCCCCCCCCACTCCCTTCCTTATCGGGGGAGGGGGGGGGGAATCTATGCCTCTTGCTGAGACCACTTTGGGTCCAGATACTTTTTATTTGGACAGTTGTGGCCTTTGGTCGTTCAGTGAGCAGAGATTTTATGAACACTGAAAAAGTACGTCTGTTGCTTCGCAAAGAAGGGGTTAAAAGAGACATTCTTTTGCTTATAAAAGAATGCAAATTTGTGCTGGTCGGAATTTATTTACCTCAAAATTTCAAACAGAGCAGGAAAACACACTGGCGTATTTGTTTATATATATATATATATATATATATATATATATATATATATATATATATATATATATATATATATATATATATATATATATATATATATATATATATATATATATATATTTAGTCTTTTGTCATTGTCAGCATTCGGACTTGAACTCAAGTGGGATGCCATATGTTCGCAACACAGCTAGCACTTGACCCATTCAGCAAAGGTCCTTGGGCCCACGTCGGTCGAAATGGGCCAGCGCACGACTGTGCGCGGGCCCAATGCGGCCGTCGTGGGCCCCCATGTCGTTTTGCTACTGGGGGACTGACCTAAGGAAAATGAGAACAAATGCATGAAGACTTGTAAAACAAAACGACAAGAAAAAACTCCGAAAGTCTTAACTCATATCATTCGAGATGTGCCGCCTCCGGATACGCGGCTTAAAGTCGCGTATCCGGAGGCGGCACGTCTCTAATGAGTTAACCTATTTGCACTACAGCAGGAAATGGATCGACCATGATAATTCAAGGGTAGCGCCAGATTAGCTTAACTCCTGATGGCGCCGAGCTAATCTGGCAATACCGTTGAGTTATCACGGTCGATCCATCCCCTGCGACTGGCACGTACCCGTTAGGTGACACCTCGAAAATTTAGGAAACGCGGCCTTGGGGTTACAAGGGTTAAAAGTTAAACGCAGATGCATCAATCTGAGCAGAAACATACGCTAATGATTATGTGTGTTATTTTCCGGTCTTGGACCGCATGACTCTCTATAGGCCGTGAGAACCAAAACTGACAGACCAGAAAACATTTAACCCCTGTCGAAGCAAGGGGAACGCTACCCATCCGCAAGAGACATAAATCCTCATGAGCCCCCGCGACAGCGGGGGCTCATGAGGATTTATGTCTCTTGTTAGTCCTTTGTTCTGTATGCCTATTATTATGTCCCATTTACATCATTCTGTCTGTCGGGTTTTTGTTTTGTTTTTGTTTGTTTGTTTGTTTGCTTTTCCCTGAGCATACTGCTAGCATGGCGTGGATGCGAATTACAAGTGGACGTCAGCATCATCAGCATCATCAGCATCATCAGCATCATCAGTGTGCAGTCCTTTCCAACTGACGAAATTCGTGATCACAGACCAGCAAACGTTTGAACCCCTTCCCTTCCACTGCACGTACTTTTGTGTTTCTGAAATCTTGCTTCATTCAGCGACCAGAAGTCAAAACTGTCTAAGAAACATGGATTCAAATTAGTCTCAGCAAAAGACCTTGTCTTGTCCCCGATCTTTACATGTGCAAATTAATAGGAAATTATCGTATCGACATAGATCCTCGCGAGCCCCCGCAGTCCTGGGGCTCATGAGGATCTATGTCTCTTGGTATTTTTTAAATTGTAATTTATTTTATTTAATCAGAGGGTGCATGTCGTACGTCCACATTTGCCTTTTCTTGCAAGAGAGAGCGTTCGTTCGTTATATCCATTTTAATGTCCCACTGGCACATAGGTGATCGAGGACTCAGCAATCTATGCCTTTATTTTATTGTATACAACGCAGGCGTTATTTCCTTTCTTATAAAAATTTAAAATTTATAAAAATCGCTAACTTTATACGTATCATTTATGATCTCTCACCAAACAACAACGGTCCCGCTATGTACAAGTCGATAATATTTTATTTACAAATGATAAATGAAAGTTAAAATTTCAGGACCACATGTTAAAAAGAATGACTTAAGAGAATTTTAAAAGAGGTTAAAAATTATGGAATAAGTTATCCTAAATATATACAAGTAGGAAACAGCGAGCATGGGCCGACGGGCCAAATACACTATGTAACCGCATCATCAAATGAGGACGCGCAATCCGAAACAATAAGTTATATTATAATATCTTATCTTATCGCGCGGGGACACCGCGAACCAAGTCGCTATAAATCCCCGCGCAGTTATAGGCCTAATTTAGAAGGACTACAGAAGGAAAGAATAAAGATATAAAACCATATGGACCGTTAGTCCATTAAGAGAGAGCAGCTATTCATGCACCTTTAAAGGTCCTGGTTCAGCAATTAGTCAGTAGAGGACAGCGAAAAAACAATTCGAAGTCCCTACCTGATACACAAAGTGCAACCCTAACAGAGCCTCGTCAGATGGGATCCCCGAACACTCACGTTACTATAGCTGATGTAGAGTGTCAGACGTCCTTGACGGCTGTCACAGTTCACGCAAACAGGTATACGCCACTCAGCTGCCAAAGGTCACTTCCAGTTGCATCTGTCCGTACACGGTAACATCCACAATTCTCGTGCAACAACGACGAAAGTATCCAACTTTCACTTCTGTACCGGGAAACACCGAGCGACTGAGTGACGTCCACAGCGTCCAAAAACGGCGCAGGGAATGATGACGGTACGTCAAACATGCTATAGCGTGGTCTTCTCATTTCGTATGTCCTCGCATTTATCCAAAACAATGTTTCCTCGAAAGCGTTTGCGAACAACAAGTCCCTCATGGTAGTCGCCATTTTTACCAAGGGAAGCTACTAGATAATGTTGTTGTAGGGGACAGCACTCCCGTGCTAAGCAACGCGGAAATGCCCACCTCAAAACGATTTTATTTTTCACAAAAGCCTGGGAGATCATTTACAGGCGATCATGCAACGATGTGATGTGCATGGGTGACTCTGCCACAATATGAAATGAATGAAAACGGTCCATAAATATGCCCCATAAATCCATGGCCAGCAAGAGACATACATTCTCATGAGCCCCTGCGGATGCAGGGGCTCATGAGAATTTATGCCTGTTGCATTTGGAACAGGCTGGCTGAAGGCCTGTTCTGTCTGAACCAAACAGCTGAAATTCAGCTCTCCGGGATTTTGAAAAGCTGAATCAGTTTCTAGGACTGAAGACTGTCACCCATTTATGTGATTGTGCCTGTTCGTGTGTGTTACACGGACATAAAATTTGATTACATAATAATAATCTAAGCACTAGGTAATATTTGCTTTGTCGATTACTTCTCATCTTGTTTTTTTGTTGTTGTTGGTTTGTTGTTGTTTTTTTTTTTGTATCACAAAAGATAATTACTGTCTGCAAACTTGCTGAGTTCAGTGATAATATTTTCTCCCCAGACCAACTGCTGTTTATGCACATGCAATGCACCCTGCCCAATGCGTACCTCATGCAAGTGCCCGACAGCAACCAACCATACACCAACTGCAAGCTAAAGGGTGCACAAACAAACGAGAGGCAAGTTTCAAAATAATTAGATACAGGGTTGCAACAAATGGGTCCAGCCTTCGCCATACCAATAATCTATACCTTTGTTTTTTAAAAGACCATATAAGTATTTTTTATGCCCCCGATCCAAAATACTTAAATGTTATCTAATTTTCCCATTTTGGGGGGTTGGGCGAACTCCCCCCCCCCCCCCCCCCCCCCCCCCATCATTGATTATAGGAGGCAGATGAAAGCAAGCTGGCATCATGCACCCTTTTGGCTGGAGCATTAGGCTTCTTTCATCTCATGCTATGGTTATGAGATACAAAATAAATGTTAGGAAACAGATATATGTAATTGGTATTCTAACCACAATATATTTGATTCATAGTTTATCTATGTTTGCACTGACAGAAAACCATGTGGGATTTGTTTTTGATCACTTCATATAGCAATGTTCTCTATCAGAAAACTGAAATGACTCAACCCTCAAAAATAAATATCAAGGAAATATATCAGTTCACAACAGCAAGAGATATATCTTACTTGATCTTTATTTTGTGACAAAAACATTGTTTTCAAATACACTTCAACATATGGCTTATTTGTTTATGTCTGTACTGAGTAAAACTGTCAAAAATGCCTTTCATTGTGAGGCTTCTCTTATGAGTTCACCAAAATTGTCAAATACATCAATAAGTGTATACATAAATATAAGCACAATGACCATGATGATATAGTAAAATACAGTTGATTTTTTAATGAAATGAGTACGTCCATTCTCAACAAGACCAAGTAGTTTATGTATCCTACAGAACCACATAGTCCAGACCAAAATGGTGACTGCGAAGCGTGTGTAATGAGAGAAGAACTTAACGAAGAAAGAAAGACGCTTCGAAAAGACAGCTACAACACAATTTTATTCATATTATCTAGTAAAAAATTATGTTGTAACTGTCATTTCTAAGCGACTTTCTTTCTTCATAGGGTTCTTCTCTACAGAACAACATACATGTACACTTTTACTTCCAGCACTATATATAACTGTAATGATACATGAGGCAAAAACACAAACAGAACAGAGACAACCATTTTAATTATAAAGAAACAATTTCAGTGATGTCATTGAATCATATGCATGGTATATTTTGCTTATGATGCTGTCTTTCAAACTTGGTCTCTGTGTTTTGGTAAGTGGGGGTGAAATGAGGGGGGGGAGGGGGGGGGGGGGGGGGAGTATGGAGGGGGGGTGGGGTGAGGTGGGGGGGGGGGGGGGCAGTTAGGAAGTTGAGAAACAGTTTGTATCATGGTGACTGCTCAGTTTACATGTTGGCGCTGCTGCCAGTTCCAGCTGACAAACACCAGTGCGTCCGTGGTGTGTGAAAAGCAAGATTTTCACTGTATGGACACTGACAGTGTCACATTTCACTCGCATGGGTACACATGCAGGCATATATATATATATATGCTAAATTTTGCTATCCACCAAAATGCTAATATTGCCATGACTCCACAGCAGACAGACAGCCTTCATGGACAGGTCCAACCAGTGAAGAGACAAAAGACTGGCCAGTGTCAAACATGTCACCAAACTGCAGGGGCGTTAGCAGCAACGTTACAGAGAAACTTTGGAACAGCAAAATGCCTGATGCAAGTGCAGAGTGCCCCAATTTGCTCTCAGAAGGCAGCTCAGTGCAAGACAAGAAGCAAAGGTCAGTTAGTACATGTAAAGATATACTGCAAACACTGTTCTAGAGGAGTTTACTTGGCTACCAGGTATATGCCAGTATAATCTACTCATCATGAAAACAACCGTAAATAGTTTGCAATGCTGCTTGGTAACATGATATTATATGAATATGTTTTCAGGCCAACATAGCCAAATTTTCCCTGGGGGAGACTAAAAGACGCACTCAACCGATGAGCAGCCCCTGGTGACCATATCGTATGTGGGAGTAGAGGTGACACCTTATCAGCGCATCACCAGTGAAGACAATCCGGCCTACTGTTTGTGTGGGAATTGTCTAATAGTAATGGACAACAAGAACTACTGAATTTGATCAAGCTGATCGAGTTAACAGAAGAACCAACTTTTCTAAATATTTGTAAGAAGCAGAACAAAGTCAAATTTTGCAGCGTCAAAATTTATAGCAGCACATTTGCAAAATAAAAATCCCACATTATAATGGCATTCAAAAATTACCAACACTGCATACAGATTTTTTTCAGTTGTGGCATGAGAGCCATATGGGGCCTGGCAACAGAAAACACTGTCGCTCTTGTCAGGTGGCCATAATCACATGGCGGTTTCCAAGCCCCAATCTAAACTACCTGAGGGCACTATCTGGTTGTGTATGTGTGTGCAACCAACCTCCAAGTCTTTGCTTCTGCTGAAAAACCACATCCACTCGTCGCTCACTCTATCATCTGTACTGCGTAGATACTGTAACAAACTGCAGAGCTTTCCATCAGTGAGGCATTGGGGATACACGGCCACAGAGCATTCCTTTATGAGAAAAAAACAGAATGAAAAGAACATTTTCATTTACATTTAAAATTTACTTTCTGTCATGGGTGTGGAGATTGTTTACATCTGTTTGTACAAGTAGTTGGGACATGAATAAATGGACACATGCATGTAATATGATACTCCATATTGTGCACTTTGTACTCTCTACACAAGAAAGTATTAAAGTTGAATGTAAAAGAAAAGTGTTGGACATTCTTTGTTTTCAATACATTTGGACATTCTTCTTCATAAATCGCATACATGTCTGCTTTCTGCTTTCATTTTCCATCCTTGTCATAACTACATACTGTGAACAGTGCACACGAACAGGAATTCGGCACCCGACTTGCCATAACAAAAAATTAGTTTGCATGGTCAGTGTCACAATCCTAAATAGTATATTTATACAAATACATGTACTGTAATGATACTAAAAATGACATGTACAATACTGCACTTGTAACAGAAATTGCACAGAAATTGGGAACATATTTCTGTTCTGCTACCTGGTATGCCACAGAGTGCCTGTTGCTAGTCTTGGTATTCACCTCTTTTTTACCAAACGGTAATATTCTCAAATGGGTCGGTTAACAGGTTGCTCGGCTGTGTAGCATTTCCGGTTTGGCCTTTCAGAGACGTGTTTACGTGTGCGCGTTGGAAAGTTTTTTGCGAAGTTTTCGTGTATATGCATAGATATTTTGTGTAGCCATGTAGTTATTTAAGTGTTCTGTTTTCAAGTGTATCTCAAGATAATAACACTATTTCTACACTTTGTTTGGTCTCTACTTTTGGGTGGCAAAATATTCTCATGTTATTTATGAAATGTTTGAGACAACAAAACTTGTATTGCTGCACCATACATGTATACATTAATATAATAATACTGAAAACAATGAAAGAATTGCGAGTAATGCATTCTAGGGATAATTCATGACACAAACACAAAAAATTGACAATCTGCCAACAAACTCTTTAATTTTATCAGCATGACAATAAATATGAATTACTGGGTACATTACTGGGTACAAGTTTCACTATTGTACCGACAAAACAGAACAAAATAAGTTTCACTATTGTACTGACAGAACATAAAAAGTTGGAGGAAAAACAAAACAAAAAACAAAAAACAAAAACAAAAAAAACCCCCAAAAAACCCAAAAAAAAACCCAAAACACATTTACACAAAAGTTGAAGATCACACACGCCCATGATACAAAAACCGTATGAAAATATCAGGGCGTGAGTGAGACAACAACCTGCTGGCATCAGTAGGTAGGCCTTAGAGTCGGCAGTCCTAATCCCTACCAAAAATATGGGGATATAACTTCAACGGAGATTTTGATACGTGCAACAAAACGCTGCGCAAAATAACTATCTCCGCCACGGTTTGGTCCGCTGACGATGAGGAGTACCGGCAATTTAAAGCAAAACTTCCTCGAAACACACATGAACTAGACATAAAAATTCAGACTGACTTGTGTCGCTCGAGTGTGTACGGCCGGCCGATAAAAAACAGGCCATTTCATCGGATAGTGTGCGATGTGATACACTTTTTTACAAACAAAAAGGTTTCAAACACGAACAATAACGCGAATGAAAGGTTTGTGGTCAAAACATGGCATTTGCAACAAGTCATACAGCTTTTTTTCGTTGTTGTGGCAACCTTTTACTGCGCAATGTCGGCCGCTAGATCGGGAACTTGTGTAGGGTTTTGTATTCACAGCTTCCATGTTTGCAAGCAAAACCGGAAGTCGTCCCCAGTAGGTCGAAGGTCATGTTCAAAATGGCCGCACCCATCATTTCTAATTAAAAAGACGTGAATACTGCTTGCATTCTTGGTGGTTGAAGTCAAGGATGGTAAGTATGTTGTGCATTGTGTAGCCTTCGTAGCCAATTGAAGTTTTTTTGGGCCATTTCAACCACATAGATACATCCCCTTGACTAACACTCAATGATGAGACTGAAACATATCTAAACTCTAAGTCAAAATAAGTGCGTAAATAAGACATGATACCTTGATCGTGCCTGGCAAGGAAGCTCGTAATGTGTGGTGATGCTTGATAACAGGCTTTATCCATTGTTTCAAGTGGTGTTTAGCCTTTGGCAGCAGCAAAGAAACTGAAAACAGATGGCCAATGAATAGATAAAGCAAAACCTCAAACTGACAAAAGCACAAAAGTGAAAATACACGAGCAGCAGTTTATACTGAGTAGGTTGTTTCGATGACAGAACAGCGTCATGTGTTTTTGTTCTGCATACACTCAAGGATATATCCTCCATGTAAACACACAGCTCAACTCAACTTCATGCAATTTGCTTGCCTTTGTGCAACACATCAAGGTAATGATCCAATAATATACAAATCTATTTGATACTGGAATAAAAGATACATGCATTACAGAGTGGCAAACTGACAGGTAGCTAGCACTAGCTGTTATGAAGACTTGTGAGAAAAAAACACCATGGCACCATGATAATTATGTTTACTGTCAACTTGTAAATATACTTACAGTGTGGAGGAAGCAGTCACATATGTAAATCATAACTTACAGTATTGTGACAGCAATATTTCCATGACACTATATGCTACTTTATGTGTGCTGTGATTGGACTTTTACAAGCAAAAATGATTTTGTGAAATCAAGCAGGTGTACCATACTTCAAAATCAAATGCCACCAAACTGATCATCATTACCTGAAAGTAGCAGGAGATTACAGTAGAACTCTGTCGGTGACAACTTATCGGACAGGTCTTGCTGTCTTCAGAAACTCGATGCCAGTCTGTGCATTCACCAGTTCCATGTCACCTGACCTTGTGGCAGCCCTGCTGTCCAGAAAAAAAGCATAAACACAGTAATGGGGAAAATGAAAAAGAAATAAATACACATGTGCATGTGGCTTTCTAAAAATGGCTTAGTCACAAAATAGAAGCACATTTGAGTGTTATGATATGGAACAATATAACAATACATATATGATTTACAGTAAGACTCGCAATAGAATATTTTTATATACAAACATAATATTATAAGTTTTTGTCACTCATATTTCTCCTGTTCCTAAGCCTGTGGTTTCAGGAAAAGAAGAATGCATGCTGAATATGAGAAATACATCTTACAATAGCCCACGCTGATTGCGAGTTTCATAATGAATTATGTACATACATGTATTGCTCTATTTCATCACACTGAAATGTGCTGTTTTTGTGAACAAATATGTTTTAGGTTGATCCTAGTTGTATATTGTATCCTTATCTATACCTGTTTATTATATTCTCATCCAGACAATTGCTGATGTTGTTTTTATACAGAGAGCAGCTGTACATTTGTTTTCATTCAGACATGCATCTGAACACTTTGTCTGTGTTCAGACAACTGCAGGCATATTTTGTTTTTTTATTCAGACAGCTGTATATTTAATTCTATTCAGACAGCTGTACATTTTGTTCTAAATATAAGCCAGCTGTACACTGTGTCCCAAGCCACACACACACACATGTACACACACACACACACACACACACACACACACACACACACACACACACACACACACACACACACACACACACAAAGTTCACAATTTACCTTGCCAATGCGATTATATGTTATGTCTTGTGATGGGATTGGGTGGTGTTCCATTACTGATGCACCTTCACTTTCACTTTGTACTAGCTTCACAAATGTATCCACAGAAATAACACACTGCTTGCTGCTCTGTGAGCTCATTTGGTGTGGCACTGAAAAATAATCAAATGACTGGTATTTGTATAGTTATGTAATACACACAAGGGTTTTGTACTAGAAAACGCTGTGGCGTTCTGAAGATATTTACACAAAAACAACCGCCATCAACCCCCAAAACAAATCGCAACTAAGAGTGGAAACTTCTGAATTTACATCAAACCTGAGCTCAGAATATATCGCATATTTCATTTATGTATATAACACAAATATGTGTAATAGCAAAGTGCCCAGAAAATATTACAATTATTTATAAAAGAGAGAAACTTTAAAGAACAGTTACAAGCTGTTATGCTGTAGTGACCGAGTAACTATGGAAGAGACGAACAGTGAGGCTAAGATTACCAATCTATTCTTCGTCTTGTTCATCGATGTATTCTGCCAACTTCTCAGCACTGTGGTCTGCAGTTATTTCCTCAGTCATCACTTCCTCCGAAATTATTGTCCTGTACGCCAGAACACACATAACATTACGATCGCTATAGGTCTACCTGTTGTTGACAAGGAAGTGGGCATTAGAGTGGTGTCCCCTGTAATATACATATTTACGAGTAGCTTCCCTTTGTAAACACGACGTCAACTACATTCGGCATGGGTGTTTGTTGTTGTTGGAAATATACTTGCCAACACAAGTAATATTTGTACAAGAAACGTGAAAAGACGATGCCATATCATGTTGGACTTACCGCCACCATTCGCTGGACCATTTTTGGACGTCGGCTCGGTACCTCCCCAGTTGGCAAAAGTGAAAGTTCGATATTCTTCGTAGTTGCACGGGAATTGGATGTTAACATGCACGAACAGATGCAACTGGAAGTGACCTTAGGCAGCTGGGTGGTGTATACCTGTTTGCGTGAACTGTGACAGCCGCCAGGGACGTCTGACACTCTACAGCAGCTATAGTAACGTGCGTGTTCGGGGACCCCATCTAACGGGGCCCTGTCAGGGTTGCACTGACTTTCTGTGTCAGGTAGGGACTGACTTTTTTTTTTCGCTGTCCTCTACACACTAATTGCTGAAACAGGACCTTTAAAGCTCGGTGACAGTGACTGACACAGTTGTTTGTTGCCGGTCTGTGATTTTGGGCCTTGTGACTCGAGGCCATAAGGCCGAAAGTCTCAGACTATCACACATGTACTCACAAACCAGATAGGTGAGGCTAGCGCTGGCAGAATTGTACAACAAACCAAGGGGAATTACTCAGCGCTGGACAACAGTTAGATCCCCTGGCCCCGCCTATCAGTCACCCAATCGCCAGCCCACAGAGAAATACGCAGGTATAGAATAAGACGATCATTTGCATCTTCAAATAAGATGCATCAGGTCTCTTATATAACCCATGTCTTTCTCCGGAACCTAGGAAGTAGGCAGGGGAAACATACATACACAAACACGAAGGTGCATTACTATATGTGGTCGGGTAAATACCCTGTATTCCCACAGTAGATGCACAGAACATTACACAACAATGTAACGATACAAATTTGCCTCGAGTTATACTGAGATACTCACAAACCAGATGTTCTGTGCATCTACTGTGGGAATACAGGGTATTTACCCGACCACATATAGTAATGCACCTTCGTGTTTGTGTATGTATGTTTCCCCTGCCTACTTCCTAAGTTCCGGAGAAAGACATGGGTTATATAAGAGACCTGATGCATCTTATTTGAAGATGCAAATGATCGTCTTATTCTATACCTGCGTATTTCTCTGTGGGCTGGCGATTGGGTGACTGATAGGCGGGGCCAGGGGATCTAACTGTTGTCCAGCGCTGAGTAATTCCCCTTGGTTTGTTGTACAGTTGTGTATCACACATGTGTTGTACACTAGTCCATTAGCACCATCACTCAGTTTACTTCCAATATATGGCGCCCGGAATTTAACTCGGTCAGTGCCGAGAAAAACTGAACATCACCCAACTGCAAGAGACATAGATCCTCATGAGCCCCCGCAATTGCGGGGGCTCATGAGGATCTATGCCTCTTGCTGACACCTTTTGGAATCTCTGTTCCTGCGACAGCTAGGGTTTTCTGTTGTTGAATTAAGATTGCAGAAACACAGTCTGGCACTGAGTGACCTCTTCCTGTTGAGGTGGTGCCAGCATTAGGCGGCTTATGTGACGCTAATTCATACTCCCCGCTGTACAATGGGTTCATGAAGATCTATGTCTCTTGAATCTGTGTGGCGTTCGTTCAAAGAAAAGCCCGCGTTTACATCAGTCGAATCGTTTTTATACCTGAGTCATCCGAACCTCTCAGTGTTTCTACATTGAAATAAACAAATGTAGGACTACCATATGTGCCGGCGAGGGACACAGAACTTCATTGTCCTCAGACAGAGGCATAGATGATTTTGAGCCCCCGCATGCTTATGAAGATCTATGCCTCTGTCTTGCAGATGGATACTCCTACTCTTCTGAGTGATTGCACTTACACAACCTTCCGAGTGTGTGTTCACTAGAAATGGTAGGATGTAGGTTTGCACCGCTGACAGCGTGAGAAAGGGAGCGGTGAGGAAACAGTTTTACATCTTTTGCGTAACGCGCTAGTCTGTCATCATTGTTACACACCTTGTCCTCTCTCGGTGGGACCCTCTCTCCACTTTCCCTTCCCTCACCCTAACCTCACGCACAAATGCACACACTCATATACTTAGCAACGGAGCGTTTGACCATGGCTGTCGTTAAGTGTCAAAAGCTTTGCCATTTGTTGCAAACGAAAAAACATTGTCTCCGTCATTGATTTTCCTTAAAACTGAATGTTATTTGATTTCTGACCTGACCCAAGGGGAGCTTATCGAACGATTTCCTACACATTGCATACAGGCTTGATTGTCAAAATACGAAACATTATGCTGCAGAATGAAATCCATTTACTCTATATAAAAAAAAAAATTCAATGTCATCTTTTCATTGTTTTGTTGTTTATATCTGCCTGCCTGCCTGTCTTTGAATCAATTAACCCTTTGCGTGTCGATAGAGGTTTAAGTTGCAATGATTCCTACAGGAATCATCGCGACTAAAACCGCTACCGACAAAGAGTTAACAAATTACCCGAAGAACTGTGTCATTTAAGTTTGTTTTCAGATGGAGATAGTTTTCAGCCATTTCCATGGTCCAGGCAAAAGGACGGGCTTTTTTTTTTTCTGAAAGCATGTCCGTTATAAGGTCCTGGTAAATCAAAGTAGCACAGTTGCAGTGCGCATGAATTGATCAGTGTTCAGGTCGTAGTCCACCGGCAAATAGCAGTCCCCTGACCCCCACAACCCGCCCGTTACTGAGGGCCGTCCATTATCACATTAACCCCTTCTCTGCCAACCGGCGTACATTTTGTTTTTGAAATCTGTGATCCCTGAACGACCACAAGCCGCGACTGTCCAAAGAACATGGACACACAGAGCTCTCAGCAAGAGGCACAGATCCTCATGAGCCCCCGCAGTCGCGGGGGCTCATGAGGATCTATGCCTCTTGCAGTTTGATCGCGTTCACGTTTTCTCGGCAGTGGAGGGGTTAAACCCCGAACTAACCAGCCATTTCTGTACGGACAACAGACAAAGAATACGCAGCTGTTCATAAATTTTGGAGATTTCGTGCTAGAAGTCACATACCTCCTCCCGGTTCCCTAACATATTCACATAACGCACTGTAGTAAAACTGTTGCCGCAAGAGTTTCATTGAAAGGAAAACATAAAATAGAGGTTAAAACCCCTTTAAGTTAGAAACATGAAACACAAGTGTTTCATGGTTCTAACTTAAAGGGTTTTCAACCTCCCTTTCACAGAGCGCACTGCTTTCTAGCTACATCATCTCCCGAAGTCTTCCCTGGAAGTGAAAGAGCCCCTCCCCCCCACCCCCCAAGGTTCGTCTGTCGGCTCCATATGATCCTTAAGAACATGACACTGCACTCCACCCCAATCTAGTGGACTGGTAGCGGTCTCAGACGGGCGTGTCATCAACACACCCAAAACCCGTTTACTTTTTCCGTAGGAGGACGAGAGAGGATAATGAACGGGACTGACTCCTCTACGCAAGAGACATAGATCCTCAAAAGCCCCTGCAATTGCAGGGCTCACGAGGATCTATGCCTCTTGGAGATGGGAAGATCAGCTGACGTACGTGTGTGGGTGTGAGTGCATTAAAGAGCACTTAGCTGTTTGTGTTTGGACACAAGCGCCAAGACTAACACCTCTCACTGTCTCGGCTACCCACACTAAAAGCCGGCCGCTGTAATCCGTACTGGGTGTCGTACAACAGGAAATTGGGGCGATATTCTGGTCAATGTTTTTGTATGTTGAAAACGGATGCAGTTCAAATTCAGTTCTTTTTCAGAAGTCAGTTGATTTACAGAAGTCAATTCATTTACAGAATATACCGTTTACAGAAGTAACAATGACATTTACAGTTAATGTTCAGACCCTACACAAATTTATTTTTGATGATGTGAACGTTAAACCCTTTATTACTGTAATACAACAGCTTCTCTCACGGAGATTTCAGCTCTCTGGCACCAAGCTAGAGCCTAGCTAGTTTAATTTTGTAGTTTGGTAGTTTTATGTACACACAAGGAACTTTCCTCGGGGAAAAAATATATAACAAGTGTTGTATAGACAACATTTTGTTCATAAATCACAGGTTTTTCCTCCAACTTCTCCAGTTAAATCAAACTTTCAGCGTAACAATAGAAAACCAATAAAATAAATAAGTACATATGGGTACCACTGTAGTTCTGTGATACGTTTACGCGAGTAGATGAATAAATTACAAAGAACTATTGGTTTCAGCTAATCTGCCTCAATAAATCTTTACTCTAAATAATCAAAGTGCAAACACAAAACGACAAATGCACACCTTTTTGGACCCCTAAGCTTTAGGTGGCTAAACAGAGGATAAAAAAGGATACTGAATCAATCCTTTCTCACAGGCAGAGAACAGCAGGTAAGACCAGTGTTAACTCTATGTCGTCAGATTTACAATCCAGCCGGCTATTGGTAAGCCATGGATTTCACCAGATAAGCCCTACAACGAAACAACTCTTCCTTTTTGTTGGCGAACCGCTGTTGCAACAGACATAAATCATCATAAGCCTCTACAAGAGAAATTCTCATAAACCCTCACGAAACCCTACGTCTACAGAGATACTAGAGTGTAAATTAACCCCTTTATTACCAGTCGACAGAGACTGTTCTGAAATCTTTGTTAACCCTTATCACTCAGAATACACCAATGTGTGAAATAAGTTTGACTAAAATAGTCCTAGGCGCCAAGTTATTCTGGCACCACCCTTGAACTAAAGCCATTGGTCTATATCCTTATCTGGTACTTTAATGTAGCTTGCATATGGCAGTGTACAAATTTGAAGCTTTTAACCTCAGTATGATATGGGTTATTTCAAAGCCAAAGAGCTCAAGCCCGGGCTTCCAGATTCAAAGTGGTGTCACCAAGAGGCACAGATCCTCATGAGCCCCCGCAACTGCGGGGGCTCATGAGGATCTATGTCTCTTGCAGCTGGATGGCGTTTTGTTTTCTATGCAGTGGACTGGTTAACTCATTCTAGACGAGCCGCAGACGGATACGCGGCAACAGGTGCGTATCCGTATACAACACTTTTCGAGTGAGTCTTATTAACCATCGAAATTTCCTAGTGTAATTGCTGTATTTTCAAGACCACAATAAAAATCAGGAGACAGATCGACCATGACAGTTCAAGAGTGGTACCAGGTGCTGGCACGATCTTTCAGCTGCAGCCACACCTGTATAAAGCGACCACCCAGAGGATTGCAAAAGAGCGGTCACCTTTAGACAGCTGGTGGCTTTATACAGGGTCACGTAAATAGCAGAAGAAGACCGTGTGACCAAACATAAGTGGTCTCATTAGACAAGTGGGTCATCTTATCAGGTGGTCGCCCAAGACAGGTTTCACTGTCATCATTTTACTATCACTGTCAGTCTATATCTTTTGCCGCTGAAACTTGTCAGGGCTTAGAGGGTTAATTTATACGTCTGCCAGAGGCATATATTCTCATTAACCCTTTACATCTGCCAGAGACGAGGATTCTTAAGAGTCCTCAAAGTTTGCAGAAGCTTTAAGAAGAACTAATCACCTTAAACTACCATTACCTTTAAATCTGAAGTTGCATTTCAGCACCATTTGTGTTTGTTACGCCTTGTCGACACATCTAATGAACTTTAACATCAGTTGGGACACGCAGCAAAAGCACACGCGTAATCGCACTTATTTATTCAGCGCTGCCGTTAGCGTGTCAGTCTATTTTTAGCTGTTTCTCGCAGTGATAGCGTTGTCAGTATTTCTAAAAACGGAGCGGAGTCATTGTCAGGTTACTTGATACAACGACGACGTGTGCTGGACTGGATTGTCCTGTGTTTAAAGAACCATAGCGAGACCTGTATGTAGCTTTTCGTAACCATCTGTTACAGAAGTGTATCTTTGAACAGCTACGGCGGTAGTGGGCCTTCAAACCCCTTCACCGCCGGTGGACTCAGATTGTGTTTCAGGAAACACTGTAAATTCAGCGTCAAGTCAATAGAGTGGTATACGCATGTCAAAGGAACATGGACTCACATGGGTCCAGCAAGAGGCATAGGTCCTCACGAGCCCCCGCTGTCGCGGGGGCTCATGAGGATCCATGCCTCTTGCAGTTGGGTCGTGTTCAGTTTTTTCTGCAGTGGTCGGGTTAAAGTCAGATCATGCACATGAGGAGGGGGTGGGGGTCTGCACAACAATCGTCTGCAGGTGGTCATAAAACAATTAAACTGCATTCATATGTCGTGTTTAACTTTATTTTACAACTGTTGTTCTTTATTAGCGGGAGTCCCCCCCACGTGTCGTCTGCCTGCGATTACAGCTAGCTGATATTTTACGATAACGGAAAATACAATTTATACGACCAAGATCTGTCTGAGGATTCGGTCTCTCTGGAAACAGACAATGGCGAACTGCAGTGGTGGGTATACTGGACACCTCTGCTGCGAACACTAGTCACGTGCAAGAGGCATAGATCCTCATGAACCCCCGCATGCTGGAAACATGCGGTGACATCAGAATCTATTCCTTTACCTGTCTACGAATTTCGTCAGAGTATAGACACTGGAGGCGGGAGGGGCGTTGGGTGGTTGGGGTGGGGGGGAGGAGGGCTGGGGGGGGAGGAGGGCTGGGGGGGGACGGGGGGGGGGGGTGGAGAGGGTTGTGAATCTATCCTGCTTGCTTGCTAGGGTTTTCATCCACGCTCCCCAAGATGACGGGTCATCAAGACTGGGAAAATAAAAGAAGATGAATAAGCGTGCAAGGAGATTTTGTAGAGTACTGACAAGTATGACTGTTATAATCGACAACAAAGAATAGGCTCTAATTTTGGAGTATAATGTTAACCAAGCAGTGGTTCTATGAAAATCCTTACAAGGTTTTACTGTCTACAGACGACAATTATCTATTGATTTATGTATTTATTTATGTATCTATTTATTTATGTATTATTTATGTATTATTTATGTATTTATGTATTTTTTATTTTATTTTATTTTATTTTATTTTGGGGGGAGGGTTGTGCGCTTTATTTAAAAATAGACATGATTTTTTTTGTTCAACTGGAGAAAACTAATGTTGACAAGGATTTCATTAGTTTTCTTTGCTTATAAGTGCATCAGTGTTTAACCACCATTGCACAGTGAAAGCAAAAGGCTGCTAAGTCCATTTTTGTTAACAGCGAGATTTATATTGTAATACAGTTACAATCTCACTTTTCAAGAAAATGGACTAAATGCCCTTTGCCTTCACAGGGCAGATCTGTTCTGGCACCACCCTGCAACCTTTCACAGTCGATCCAGTTTTTGCTCTAGTGCGTCAGTGGGGGGGGGGGGGGGGTTGGGGGGTTGGGGGGGGGAGGAATTTAAAAAAAAAATTGAACACCACCCAAATGCAAGAGGTATAGATTCTCATGAGCCCCCGCAAAAACGGGGCTCATGAGAATCTATGCCTCTTGCTGACATTACTTTAAATCCATGTTCCTGGGGACATCTATGGTTTTTAGTTTTGGATTAACACAGATTTGGGAAACAAAGTCTACGCCAGCTGGCAGTGAACGGGTTAAAAAATTTAAAAAAAACGCTATGCAGGAAGCAAAACATCTGCTAGAAAAGAAAGAACTCCTTCCAGCAGACTCGCTACCTCCACTATACTCGCACATTGCAGACCACAGAATCCCTAGAGGACAAGCGTAAGCTGGGGGGCTTTATACAGCCTGATTCAAACACCGCTCCGGTAAGTCGTTAAACGGGTGGATCTGTTGACTCAGGTCGGGTAGGTACCCGAGGAGAGAGTGTGTGTCGCCACCGGGTGCTATCAGCCACTTGACGGGCGACAAGGCTTCCATCTGGCAAAGGGGAAAGATCCTCTGGAGCTCCAAAGAATTAGTCCTCGGGGACTCACATTAGACTGTGTTTAATTGTTCCTTTCGTGTAGAACGTCCAGTTTTAGTCGCGCGCTTAGATCCGGGCGACTTTGTCCATATGAGACAAGAAAAAGTGGACGTAAATGGAACCAGTGCGTATAGCAAGAGGAATAGATTCTCATGAGCCCCTGCAGGCTCAGGAGCTCATACGCGTCTATGCCTCTTGCAAATGGAAGATTTTAACGAGAAGAACGTTCCGTTTTAGTCATAAGTTTAGATCCTGGAGACTTTCTCAGATGACAGAGAAGAAGAAAAAAAAGAAAAGAGGTGTAATTAAATGGAAGCAGTTGTTGTGGCAAGAGGGCTCATGGGGATCTATACCTCTTGCAGATGGAATGAAGATGTTTGTGAGGAAAATGGCTAATTCTATTCACAAGACTAACAATTAAAATGAAAGTAAATTACATTTAAACATCAAGCCAATCTCTGGAAGCAAAATGTTTAGATAATGTGCGTGTTGCATATTGGAGAATCTAGCGTCAGGATTTTTTATGTCGATGTTTCTAAGGCAAAAATTTTGAGATCTGAAGGGTTCAGACTGAGACTACACTTGACACACGACACGGCTTGTTCGGGTGGCAGCCACTCGCCTCTCCCGGGTACCGCCGGCACCCGGGTGGAATTTTACCCGTCGAACAGAACAGTCAGTTTGAAGACGAATACAAGTGAGTACAGACGTCTGCTAAGGACCCTTTAACCCATATCATACCGAGGCTAAAAGCTTCAAATGTGTACACTGCCATATGCAAGCTACATTATAGTACTTAGAGATAAGATATAGACCAATGGCTTTAGTTCAAGGTGATTTCAGAATAGCTTGGCGCCTAGAGGCGCCAAGCTATTCTGGCACTACCCTTGAACTATTTTAGTCAAACTTATTTCACACACTGGTGTATTCCGAATGATAAGGGTTAACATGGGTGTTAGGAGTTATATTCAGTAATTTTAACTCTCTCCCCCTGGCCTTAAATTGACCTCGCTCACTCCAACCTCACGTATGCCTACCAACCCAACATCGTTCATACCACCACAACAACAACACACACACAAAATAAGGACGGAGAACTGAGCAAGATTATGATTGGTTCCATGACGCTTATCAGTTCGGTTTAACCCGTTCAGAGCCTGTTGACTCAGATTATGATTCTGCATTCTTTGTGAATTCAACACCAAAATGTCCCAGCTTTCCCAGGAACGTGGATTCAAAGTGGTGTCACAAGAGGTATAAGATCTTCATGAGCCCCCGCAACTGCGGGGGCTCATGAAGATCTTATACCTCTTGCAGTAGGGTGTTGTTCAGATTTTCTCGGCACTGAACGGGTTAAAGTGCATGTTTCCATGGACCGTGAGGTACCTTTGGGGGGGGGGGGGGGAGTGACGGGTGGAGAGAGGGAGGAGGAGGAGGCAGAGGAGATATGTCAGTTACAATGAATGTCGTTTTGGTTACAGCATTGCACACAAAGACTCATGATATTTGAAGATGTGGGAGAATCCTGCTTCCAGCTATTTCTGCGTATGACACTCAAGGTGACTGCCAGTATAGCTGCTTAGAATGGACAAGTACTGTCCTTTGAAAACGTGTTTCTTTCTTTGTTGGGTATTTTTTTGCAATGCAGTGCAAAGAAATACCCAACAAAGAAGGAAACACGCTCACAAAGGACTTGTCCTTTCTAGGCTTCTTTGTTTCTTCGTTTTAGTATTTCTTCTCAGCTACTGCGACGGACTTGCGTTAGTCTGTAGACTGGCCAGGGTGTCGGGTAGCAGGAGCACTTTCACTTTCCACTGTCTTCAGTGTCTGGGGCGTGAAGAATAGCTCGACAGTGTACAGAAGGGAGTGGTTATCGAGCTATTCCGGGTAGTGTTCAGCTGGACGCCTTTCTGTGATGTACATGACGCCTAGGTGTCTATGGGGATTTATGACGGTTAAGTGTGTGTGTGTGTGCCTGCGTGCGTGCGTGTTTGCGTGTGTATGTTTTGCGTGAATGCATGCGTGTGCGTGCGCACCTGCTTTCCTGTCGCATGGTGTAAAGTAAGAGTGTGATACCAGAATAAAACAGTATATTTTACCTTCTGACAAATGAAAAACTCACTAACCCAACGAGGATCTTCCTGGCAGTGAAGGGATTAAACCTGCGACTGCCATTAGCGCTTTTTGTCGAGGGGATTCCTACAGGCATCACATCGATCTCACTACCATTTTCCAGGGGGACCGTAGCGATCATATAGTTAACGAAAGGCAAGACAAAAAGAGACCTCGACACAAAGCGCTATCGACAGGCAAAGGGTTAAAAGAGACATAGATCCTCATGAGCCCCCGCAGTTGCGGGGGCTCATGAGGATCTATGCCTCTTTAAACGGAAAGATAATTCTCTTCTTTGTACGTATAGGCGTATTCCACTCACAAATACTGAAATAAATGATCTTTGCCTTTGACAGGACAACGTGTTAAAGATCTTTTGACGAGGAAGAGAGAGAGAGAGGGAAGGAGAGTGGCCGCTTTCTCTCTTAGGGTGGGTTGGCACACTCCACAGTCACACCCTATACAGCCCCTCAGTTTGAAGATGTAAATAGGACTGATCAATCTCTAATAGGGCTAACCATGCCACACACATTCTACAGGGCCTCATGAACATCTGTGTCTGATGCAGGTGGAAGGGTGTGGACGAGGGGCAGACTGTACACACTATATTACATTATCTATAACCCGAAAACGGGGTGTGAAGGTCTGGCGGCGCCTAGAGCCTCTTTACGTCGCCACCCGGGGTAGACGCACCCGCCCACTGACTTGCACTTCAGACACCCGCACCATATACCCGACGTAGTCGGCACTCAGTTAGAAAGTGGCTGACACGTACACACACACACACTCACGGAAACATAAACAAACAAGAAAAAAACAAACAGACAAACATGCCAAGATAATTCAATGAAATTCCCTTAAAAAAAAAAAAGAAAGAAGAAGGCTAGAAAAGAACGAATATACAACTTCTTTTTTTTTTCAAAATAGACATACAGTCAAAAATGGACTTCATGTACTTATCGTTGTCAACGAGAAAAGAAGTAACCTTTTTCAATTGTTAAATGTCAAAATGGAGGCACACGCAAATACTACGAAAGCACTAGACATTTCATTGTACCGCAATCGAATCGCCCTTTTATTTAGATCGGGAAGCAAGGTTTCCATCAACGGAAAGCAAAATTCCCCCCCCCCTCCCCCCTCCCCCCTCCCCTCCCCCCCCCCCCCCCCCCCCCGCCCAAAAAAAACAAAAAAAACAAACAAAAAAACCCAGCAACAGTTGTTGGCAACTCACAACACACACAAATGCTTCTGTTTTTCAAAATATATCACTGTTGTTTTCGCTACTGCTAAGTAATTTCCAGATTTTATATCCAAACAAATATGAAGGAAAATCAAGCAGCGTCCTTTATTCAGAATATTGAACGTCTTTACGTCAGTTGAAGAGCTATTAAAGCTGTCGAAAGCGACAGACGGGGACTGAGAGTGAGAGCTTGTTGTTGTTATTGTGTGCTTTACATTTTTCTTTGAGCTGCGAGGAGGGGGTGGGGTGGGGAGAGATGGGTTTATAGGGGGGGGGGGGGGGGGGGGGGGGGAATATCCCGACTCAGTTCGAAGCGCCGTTTTTGCCCTCCACACCACTCCCTTCTTAACTCATTCGAAACGTACTGCATTCGGATACTCTGCTTAACCCCTTCACTGCCGCGCAAAAAAAGTGAACACAATCCAACCGCAAGAGACATAGATCCTCATGATCCCCCGCGAATGCGGGGGCTCATGAGGATCTATGCCTCCTGCTGAGACCAATTCGTAACCATTTTGCTTGGAGGGTGTTGGCTTTTGGTCTTTGAATGAACTAAGGTTTCAGAAACAAAACTCTACGCACAGCGCACGTACAGTGGCAGTGAATGAGGTTAACGCCGCGTATCGAATGCAGCACGTCTCGAATGAGTTAATATTCTAAGTTCCCATGCCATGTCCGTGAATGGATTTTCTCCAGTCTGGAAATATATCCCCGCCTGTCTTGACCAGAGAGACGCCAAGTCTAGGGGTATGAGAACTGCAGTGGCCAGCGCTAAGTGATCTCAAGTGTTTCAAGTGTGTCTAGCGTTGAAATACACACTTATACACTTATCAGGTAGGCACATACAACCGTGTAGAGAGGTGGGGAGCGCTCTCAGCTAAGGTATGGCGATCTACGGCTATTTAACCCCTTTGACTGCAGAGAAAATTGAACATCAGCCCCCCCCCCCCCCCCAACAAAAAAAAATGCAAGAGGTATAGATCCTCATGAGCCCACGCTGTCGCGGGGGCTCATGAGGATCTATGCCTCTTGCTAACATCACTTTGTATCCACGTTTCTTGGACGGCTTGGGATTTGTGACGTTGAATTTGGCAATGATTTTTTTTTATATACACAGCCTACGTACACTGGCAGTGAAGGGGTTAAACTGTCAGCAATCTGTAAGAGGCGTAGGCCTTCCTTGCAGTCTAGTGAGAATCTATGTAAGAGTGGAAAACTTTACGAACAACCCACCGCGTTGCTGCCTTGCGAATGCAAAAGACAATAAGCTCATTTTTGTGAAAAGCTAAATTTGGTGTGGTATAACAATGAAATCTCGCTTTTCACATTCATGGACTTACTGTGTTTGCCTTCACACCGCAGATGAGCCCTCGTAACTGTGTTGGCCTTTAGTAAGATGTTACAAAAATGAAAGGTACGAATATGCAGCACATAAGCAAAATTCTGTATATCTCACAAAATCTAGTCTCTGTCAGAATGTAACATTCCTTGAAGAAAAAAATGTTAGAAACTCAGTGACGAAAAGAAGGTACTTCTATGTAAGACGAAGTTTATCCCACACACAAAAAACAAGTCACCGTCAAAGTGTAACATTCGTTAAAAACACGTTAGAAACTCAGTGACGAAAAAAAAAAGGACTTCTGTATAAAACGACCAGCAATATAACAATATCTGGTACATTCTGTATAATTTGGAACTGGGGAACTAGTGGCAGAAAAAGAACCAACCATGAAGGGCGTGGCGTATGAGTGAGTATAGAAGGGTATGGGGGTTTGGAGGAGAGCAACTCTACATCAAAATAATGAGCCAGCACTATACCTACAGATCTCTTTCACACGTCAATCCCCACATCTCCAGTGGCAGCAAGGTAAATTAAAGCGAGCAGGCATCGTTACTTTGATAACAGCCCAGCGAAGCAGCGGGTCATAAGGCCGACGTTGGCTTTAGTCGGCCCGCGCACGACAGTGCGCGGGCCCACTAAAGCCAAAGTCGGCCTAGGGATCTTTTACTCACTTGGGGAGACACCCCAAGCTAAGAACAACGAAGATATATGCGGTAGATAAGAGAAAGGCCATGCCTTTCCGAGGACATTTAGCCAACTTGAAGTAAACTATTAATTTAGGAAGAAACAGTAACGTTGGTTGGTTGTACATTGCTTAACGTCCCGACAGCAACAAGACTTTCTCAGGACGTGCCTGCACTGCTTGTGAAAAAAAAGAAAATGAACAGAATATTGAATGTAATCATGTCGCCAGCCGGTCTATACCTAAGACGGCGTCACACCGAGTGACAGAGCCTGAGGCAGGACAGCATCTTGAGCCTGAACACACACGCACTCCATGCCATGATCAGACTTCAAGGACGCTACCCGATGGCCAGCCGGCGAGGACGACCCGACCGCTACGCGCGAGCAGACTTTACCTAAAAACAAGAGCAACAACCATACAGAGTGAGAATGGGGGAAACCAAGGGTAGACAGAAACACATGCCCCAGAATAGAGGGGAAAACCCACCCTGTGGGGCTGTCCAGGGTGACCCTGGGAACTAAAAAGTAGTTAACCCCACCCAAGTCCCCCAGGGCAGACCCGGGTGGGGGTAGAAACAGTAACGTGGTACACAGTCTACGTCGCTTTATAACAAGGTCAGATGTAACACAAGTCGGACATAACAACGCTTCTTCAATCGTCCAGACAGCACTCTGTCTCTGTTCTCACGCAGTAAAACTTATAAAATTATTGAGAAATCGCCAGGAGACACGATTGTTCTTGTTGTTATATCCGGAAGTTTGTTATAAGCGAAGTCAATTTACACAGAGTGATTGCGAGACATCTCAAAGAAAAAGAAAAGTGTCATTATATTGACTCTTTAAAGTCTATGACTTTGTTATAAGCGAAGTCAGTTTACACAGAGTGATTGCGAGACATCTCAAAGAAAAAGAAAAGTGTCATTATATTGACTCTTTAAAGTCTATGACTTTGTTATAAGCGAAGTGTAAGTGTAAATTACTTAATTCTTCACTTAAAACAAAGCTCGGATAAAACAGCGAGCAACAAAATGTCTGTTCTCTGGCGATTCGTTATATCCGAAGTTTACTGTGCATGTAGAAATATAAACCACGACGAAAACTCAGTTTTCATTTTAACCCATTCAGCCCTGAAGCACTACATCAGGAGATGGGTCGACCATGATAATTCAAGGGTAGTGCCAAGCTAATCTGGCACTGCCCTTGAATTATCATGGTCGATCCATCTCCTGCAACTGGTGCATAGTCATAGATGACACCTCCAGAATTTCGGAAATACGGCTGTCGGGCTGAATGAGTTAAATATTAAGTCTGTGAGCGGGCCAGAGGAGGAGCTCGTCGGTTCGAGAAACTTAACGCTTTTCCTGCCGAGAAAACTGTGCACCACCCAACTGCATGAGGCATAGATCCTCATGAGCCCCCGCAGTCGCGGGGGCTCATGAGGATCTATGCCTCTTGCTGACACCACTTTGTATCCACGTCCCTCGGACAGCTGTGACTTTTGGTCCCTTTACGAACAAAGCTTTCAGAAACCAAACTAGAAGTGCCGCCGCATGGAAGAGGTTAAGCTGACTGGGGAGAGAACTACCGAGCAAAGGATAAAGACAAACGAGGCATGCGCGTAAACCAAGACGGAAACTTAATTAACCGGTGCAAGAAAGAGACTTTTGTAGTTAAAACTCTTTTTCTGCAATTAATGGCCCCTATGATACTGCGGCGTCTTATTTCTGCCTGGCCTATTCTATACCCTGTGTTGACAATTATTTCGCCAAACGTATTAGCCGGCACAGCGCACGCTCTAACAAACACACGCTGGAACTGACAAACTTCTCCCGAAGCTTCTTCTATCTCCAAGGGACATAGATTCTGATGAGCCCCTACTTCAGCAGGGGCTCATGAGAATCTATGTCTCTTGTTTTATATTGGTCCACCCTCTATTACTCACATCTCTCTGGCCTAGGAGAGGAAATCTTTATTCTTTAGGCTTTACAATTTTTTTTCAAGACTGAGACAAAAACTGTGCTTCGTTGCTCTGTATGATATCGTAAACCTTAGAAGTTTGAAAACACTAACAAGTAACTTCCCCAATTTGGCGCAAGTCGCCTTAGCTAGTGTTTCCCAATCAGTGAAGGATGATTAGGCGCAACGGGCGGTGCTCTGGGCTAATGACTGGTCTCCGTATCATTATCAAGTTTACAGGACCGTCTTGTTCAATGATATCCGAACGCGATAAGTTGTTGTGAAGGACGTCATCGAATCGATCAATTTGTAATTAAAGTCTTCACTGAGAAAAAGCCAAACTGCAAAACTGAGACATAGATCCTCATGAGCCCCCGCAGTCGCGGGGGCTAATGAGGATCTATGCCTCTTGTTGACACCACATTTTATCCATGTTTTTTGCGGGACGGCTTGGGCTCTAGAGTGCTTGAGTGTGGAATTAACAAAGATTTTGGGCGGTCCGTGGCGCAGTGGTTAAGGCGCCTGCCACCAATGCCAAAGGTTCGAGGTTCGAAAACGGGTTCCGGCGTCGGACTTTTCTCCTCTGGTAAGTGTCACCTTTAATTCGGGCGGACCGTCGGGGGTTCTTTCTCCGGGTACTCCGATTCTTCCACCCCCCCCCCCCCCACCCCCTCACCCCCCACACTTTGGTACCGGTTTCAGGCCACTTTACAAATTTCAAATACAAGCGATCAAAAATCTCTGTAACTTCAGTAGCTGAACTGGCCCTTCGTCTGTCTTGTACTGTGTTTGTCTTAAATGGCGTAAATCCGTGTCTGTTACGTGAGTGTGCGTGTTGGGTTTCAGTTCGCGGTGCTTTGAGTCGATTCGCCCCAAAATTGAGAAAAAGGCCTATATAATAACGGTATTATTATTATTATTATTATTATTTCACAAACATAATCTGCAACCGCTGGGAGTGAAGAGGTTGACACAGTTCATCCCCGAGGTCAAATGCACAAATTTGGGCTAAACAAGAAGCACCACCCATGAACTATCACAGTCGACTGATGTCTTGTTTAACGAGTCATGTTCTATGAGTCAACACGTGTGTGTGGACGCTGACCCTAACCCTGACGACTCATTTCCCACTAATGGGTGTTGTCCTCTGAAATCTGCATTGCTATTTAGAAGTCAGATGGACCATGATAGCTGAAGGGAGGTGCCAGGATAGCTTAGGATGGAAGCAAAGGGTTACCATTCTCATGACTGTGACTTCCTTCGCAATAACTTGGCCATTGCCAAAACTTTCACACGCTGGAGCGAACATTCACAGCAACACACCGCGATTGCTTCTAACTCCACTACAGAAGGACGTCCAAGGGATAAAACAGGGGGAGAGAAATGCGACACGGCACGATTCCTAGATTACGAGTAGCCGGTCCTAAGAGGACACAGAGGGCGCTGATTGTTTCCCCGGACCAATGGCCCATCGTTATTTCTGCTGTTGATATGCTTACCCCCCCCCCCACCCACCCTCCCCCCCCCACCCCACCTCAGTAGTCTCCCGTATCACAGTTCTGCCTGTGAAGGCAAAAAGACAGCAAGTCCATTTTTGGGAAAAGCGAGATTTTCGTTGTGATACAAAGGAAATTTCGATTTTCACAAAATGGCCTTACTGTCTTTTGGCTTTCTACTTCAGACCCTTCCATGTGCAAAAATCGCCGGCGCTCATGAACCCCTGTTGAGAATCAGTCCCGAATGCTGACAAGCAGGTATCTATACTGACCCATCAAAAACGCGAAAAGTGTCTGTAAGTGTACCCGCAAACAAAGAGCCACCCTGACAGCAAAACAAGAAAATTTTATTTGTTGCTTACTTCAGATGTTCAGCCTACTGTCTGAGCTACCTTCACACAAAAATTGGATGAGTTATTGCCCATGGCTACCTAGGAGGACACAGGGTTTCATTAGTGGTGAAAATAGCCAAAACTGGACGCACTCTGTGAAGCGAGTTTCCTGTGATATGTTTTAACACGCAAGTTGTGTAAATTGCTTATGATGTTATTAACTGCCTGAAATGAAATTTGACTCGAAAAATTCATTAGAGAACCAGAACTTCCGGTGCACATCATTTTCTTAATAAATCTTATTTGATTTAATGTGAATTACTTTCAAACCATTTTTTATGCTCCACTGACATAGAGATAAAGAACACACCCATATTCATTTGATCAAGTAAATATGGCTACTAACCTAAAAATACAGAACTTTTTGAGTTTCATGTTTGTAGGTCATGTTGATTATTTAGGTGCCTTTGACAAACGAAAAGTAGGTCAAGACCAAACAGGCCGGATTTTCATGCACACGGACCCTAGTGACACTGCACATTGGTTGGCTATCAGCTGTGTCCTCTGCAGATGCTCCCCATTTCACTTTCAATATCCTGTTAAGGGAGTGTCACTGATGACGTCATAAGTCATCGATTTGCGATTTTTAAGACTAAACATTCTATTTACACACGACATAACACACTCTTCATAACATTTTCTAATAAATGACGTCAAAATAACCCGGATTAAAGCATATTTGACGAAGAAAAGCGCTATGGTGAAAAATTCGCGTTTCTTTGTGTTGATCAGTATATTTATTTTCATTTATTGCAATTTGGAAGTTCAGATTGAGAATATAGTCAGGATATGTTGTCTTCAAGAGGCATAGATGCTCAGGTTTCATACTTTGGAGATAAGAGTCAAGTTCTGCCAGTTAACACATTTTCGAGATGGAGACAACTCGTTTCTCGAATGATAATGTCACAGTCAACCTCGGCTGGAACAGTGGGATATGTGATACGCGCCACCATTCGGGGGGGGGGGGGGGGGGCTTCCATATGCATTGCTTTCAGTCACTTACTTAGCGCACCCCCTCTTTCCTATCTTTTTTGTGTGTGTGTGTGTGCTTGGACCAAAGTAGATCTATGATCATTAGTCTATCATGCACACTTCTCTCCCTTGACAGTGCTTTATCCTACTCACTTGGTATTTTTTTCTACAGTAAACCTTGCACAAACCTGCGAAAGTTTCTCCATGTTATCTTCGCATCAGTTTTCCTCAGTGTTGCCGCAGATCCGGACCAAAACGGTGACTGCTAAGGGTATAAAATTATCAGAGCAGAAGCCAACGAAGCAAGAAACATGCTTAGAAAAGACAGTTACAACAGTTTTAATTGTATTGTCTTTTATACGCTGTTTCTTTCTTCGTTGAGTACTTCTCAGTGAAATTCATTCAAGTCAAAATGTAACTATCAACTATTTAATTTTGCACATGACATGCTTTACTGCTGTGATTTTATTTAGATCCTAAGTTTTGACAGAAAAAAATTAACCCCTTTGCTGCCACTGTTGGTACATTGTACATACATGTTTGTTTCTGAAATCTTGGTTCATTCAACGACCAAAATCCGACGCCGTCCAAGAACCATGGATATAAATTGGTCTCTGCAAGAGGCATAGATCCTCATGAGCCCCCCGCATGTCGCGGGGACACATGACGATCTATGTCTCTTGCAGTTGGATCATGTTCACTTTCTTCTTGGCAGTGAAGGGGTTAAGGTCTGTTAACTCATTCTACCCCAACACCGAAATCCTTATTTTATTTTATTATTTTTTTTTGCCGTTGTCCTCTGAAAACTGCATTGCAGTGCAGGACAGAGTTCGGCCATGATAGTTCAAGGGTGATGCCAGAATAGCTTGGCGCCCATAGGCGCCAAGCTATTCTGGCATCACCCTTGAACTATCATGATCGATCCTTATCTTCCGGTGGTGTGTCTGGGGTAGAATGAGTTGAACAAACTTGCTGCGGTTCGCATCATTTTGACTTCTGATTTACCACTTATGGGTCATTGCCTCCATGGCCGACTTTTCTGCACTTTAACTCATTCAGACCCGACACACCACAAAAACACATGGATCGAGCATGGTAGTTCAAGGGTGGTGTCAGAATAGCTTGGCGCCCATAGGCGCCAAGCTATTTTGGCACCACACTTGAACTATCATGCTCTATCTGTCTCAAGAATTGTAACACAGTTCCGCTTCAGAGGGCAACTTCAAAATTTGGGGATTTCGGTCCTGGGATAGAATGTATTAAAATGACACTAGCATAGGTCTAGGTTAGGAAAGGCCGACGTAGCACGACTGAGTAAAGTACTCCCTGTCAGATTTGCGGCTCCGGAGTAAATGTGGCGTGGGGAGTATTTCCCTCGTGTTTCACCGGAGCTGAAAAAAAAAAAAAAACATGGAACGAAGAGACCCTCAACCTGTGGATTTTAAAATGTTTATCAAATTTACGCACGCACTCGTACAAATTGCTGGCGCCTGTTGGAGCAAGTGTTTAAAAAATGGCCTGTTAAAGTGGCAATAAACCGTGAGCATCTCTCACGCTTACTGATAGTGTTTAGAGAACGCTTGTCATATTCTCATGTTATCATTCTACCAGTACAAATTGCTGGCGCCTGCAGACAACGTGTCTAGAATTTCAAGTGTATCTTGATTCGCCCATGAATTAGTGAGTATTATCACACGCTAAGGGAGAGAAAAAGAAGGGGAAAAAATGACGGCCGGAGGAGGGGATGGGAGGGGGGGGGAGGGAGAAAGCGAGATGGGAAGGAGGAAGATTGGGGGAGGGGGGGGGGGAGGCTTCGATGTCTTTGATCAGAATGAAAGACTTGACGTATATGTCTGGAACCAGCAACTGGCATAGATACTAAGAGTCAACAAGAGACATAAAGCCTCATGAGCCCCCGCGACTGCCTCTTGCAGCTGAACCGTGTTCACTGCGTACATAATTATATTGGCAGCAAAAGGGTTCACAACATATAAACTGACAAGGCAAACAGGAAAAAAAAGACAATGACAATGCAAAAATGTCCCCCCAACACACACACACACACACACACACACACACACACACACACACACACACACACACACACACACACACACACACACACACATACACACACACACACACACACACACACACACACACCGCAAATAAAATAAAATAAAACGAAATAAAATAAAATAAAATAAAAAATAAATCATAATAAATAAATAAATAAATAATAAATAAATAATAAATAAATAAAAATTAAATAAATAAACGCACAAATAGATAAATAAATGCCAAAATGCATAAATAAATGCATAAATGCATAAATAAATACATAAATACATAAATACATGAAACGTATGCACGTTATAAATAAATAAATAAATAAATAAATAAATAAATAAATACAACATAAATGCATAAGGCAAAAATGCATAAAAGCATAAATGAATAAATAAATGAATAAATGCATAAATAAATACATAAATAAATAAATAAATAAATTGTATACATGTCATAAATAAGTAAATAAAAGCAATAAACGCATAAATGCAAAAATGCATAAAGCATAAATAAATGCATAAATGCTTAAATAAATAGTAAATAAATAAATACACGTTATAAATAAATAAATAAATAAATAAATAAATGACGTGCAGGTGGGGGGGGGCTCCATGCCCCTCCACTGAGTCCGCGGGTGACTGCTGTAAATTGATCGACATTGGCCAGCGCCGCCCAGACGCGGAAGCTTTATCGTGGGAGGTGAATTAATAATGGATACATCTTTCTGACACTTACTGTGCTGAAGGCGACCGTCGCCCATCTGCAAGAAGCATAGATCCTCATGAGCCCCCGCAGTTTGCGGGGGCTCATGAGGATCTATGCCTCTTGCTGAGGCTAAGATTTACGCACGCGTTGTTTGCATAAAGGGGTGATCGGGCGTTCCTTTTGTAACGGTCTTCTCTCCCACCGCCCGTCCACGTTCTGAGTATGATAGTCTGTGTGCGTATCGCTGGCCAAAGCTGACACAAGATAATGGTACGCAAATGTGAGTATTGGTCTGTGATGTTGGACCTGACGGTTTTCAGTCGTAAGGTCCAAACCCACAGACCAGGATACATTAATTAACACATTAAAATTTTTACCCCAGGACCGAAATCCCCAAATTTTGAAGTTGCCCTCTGAAGGACTGTGTTGCAATTCTAGAGACAGATAAATAATAATAATACATGGTATTTATATGGCGTATTTCTCATGTTTATAATATAACTCAATGCGCAGGCGAAAACGACACGCACACGCACACACACACGCACGCACACACACACACACACACACACACACACACACACACACACACACACAGATCGAACAAGAGAGTTCACGGGTGGTGCCAGGATAGCTTGGCGCCTATTGGCGCCAAGCTATTCTGGCACCACCCGTGAACTATTATGCTCGATCCACGTCTTGCTGTGGTGTGTCGAGGCTGAATGAGTTAAAGGTTCTCGATTCAAATTCACGAAACTTACGAATTAGTAATCAAAATGCACAGTAGTCCATTCAATTTGTGCACGCAATATAACAACTCCTGCAACTACATCGCCTGATGGAAATGACATGAATGAGGAAGCCGCTAAGAAGATAATAATAATAATAATACCGTTATTATATAGGCGCTTTTTCTCAATTTTGGGGAAATCGACTCAAAGCGCCGCGCCTGAAACCCAACACACACACTCACGAAACAGACACGGATTTACGCCATTTAAGACAAACACAGTACAAGACAAACGAAGGGCCAGTCAGCTACTGAAGTTACAGAGATTTTTGTGTAAAGTGGCCTGAGATCGGTACCAAAGTGGGGGGGGGGGGGGGTGGAAGAACCGGAGTACCCGGAGAAAGAACCCCCGACGGTCCGCCCGAATTAACGGTGACACTTACCAGAGGAGAAAAGTCCAACGCCGGAACCCGGTATCGAACCGCGCACCTTTGGCATTGGTGGCAGGCGCCTTAACCACTGCGCCACGGACCGCCCAAGTCACTAAGACTGATATGAGCAGGGCATTCACTGCCAGCAATAAATAAATTTCATTTCCGTCACATATCACTTTGACAGTACATGTGACTCGTCTACATAAACTCAAAGGGCACTCGGTGTCCACTGTGACAAAACTAAGATGTCTGTATGCACAAGCCTGTGTTTCCGGTGTTTTTTGGGGTTGTTTTTTTTTTCGCCCGCCAAGTTTTATGACATGGTTTTGTAAATTTGTTATGTCCTTTGTTCGTTGATAACCTTTGGTACAGATACAGATCCGGGATTAAATAAAACAACAAAAATCCAGGATGATTTATCACAACAGTGCGATGCTTATCCCATATCCTGATACACCCATGGCTTGAAATGAATTTGATAGTTTAAGGGTGATGCCAGAATAGCTTGGCGCCTCTGGCGCCAAGCTATTCTGGCATCACCCTTTAACTAAAACAGTTGATCTCTCTCCTAATCTGTAATGTAGCCTGCATATGACAATAAGCAAATTGTACAAAATCAGCCACAGGATGTAATATGATATTCAGCTTACTGGTACAGTGGATTTGCTTGCTTTGGCCAACAATAGACGCACTCTACCTTTCTCTCCGAGCCTCCAGTAGTTTCCGTCAGCGCACCCCTACCTGGCTTAGGTTTGGCGCCAAGAGTGCCAGACAGGCCGCGTCAACAAATTAGCAACAATGCTCGCTTCGCGTGTTTTCCATTCCAGCTTTTCCACCAACCCGCGAGAGAGCGACTCGCATGATTGATTCTGTCGTGCACGCGCGTGCACAGACGCGTGAACAAGTTTTGAGCACGTACAGCGAAGCAGACATATATTTCCACGTGCAAGAGGCACGACTGCAGGGGCTCAACTCGTGAGAATCTATGCCTCTCGCTGAAATTCAATGAGATCATCTATTCCATAGGTCCTTGTTCTTGACAGTCGCGCTATCTACCTTGAAATAGTTCTCTTCATTCATCTTCATCATCATTCATGTCTAAAGATTTGTAATGTAAAACTGGGTACACAGTAATAGTCATGTACAAATCATCAGCCATCTAAAGCTACCAGCCCGGGAAAAAGACGGAATAAGTCTATGGCATGTCCGTAAACTGATTAGTGTTCAGGTCGTACTCCATAGCTGTCCTTCTCCCCCATTAACCCGCCCCTTTCGGTCAACCTTTCTCACTGAATCCTGAATTCGGTCAACCAGGTAACTATTCTAAAAATAGGAAACAAATGAAGAAATGCAGCTTCTGGTGCAGTATCGAGTCGCTCAACAAATTCTTAATTTACGCCAGGTATCTTCCGCATATGCATATCTACAACTGGAAAAAAGTTGATAAAGGTAAAATACAAATAATTGTGTGGCTGAATGAAATAAATGTTCAGGTCACAAACGCAGCAGATGCATTAAAGATATATATATAGAAATGAATATTGTAAAGTCTGCAAAGGCCCATGATGATCTATTCCTTCTTGTAGAAAGTCTGGCTTTGGCGGCGCCGGAACTTATAAGCTTCCGTGGCGTCAGGGTACTTTGCTCAGTGGCCGGAGTATCTTTTACAATCGTGATGGGGGGTTATAATCAAAGCCATACCCTGCCCCAAACTCCCTTCTGTCCAGAGGAAGCAAATGTGTTCATTCATTGGTAAACTGGAGTGCGGTTCCTAACAGCAAGAGGAGTAGATTCTCATGAGACCCTGCCGAAGGCAGGGGCTCATGAGAATCTACGCCGCTTGCAGACCTGTTGGTGAACGGAGATGAGTGAGATCTGAGAACTTGTGAGAGTGGGGTAGTCGCCATTTCCCACCTTGACTACAGCGATAGGCATCGTCTGGTAAAGTGCCGACACCTTGCGTACACTAGCTGTACTCGGAGATCTTTTTTCCGGTACACAATATAATGGTATGTGTGTTGATCTGTGATTTCGGACCTTACGATTTTACAGCCGTAATGTCCAAAATCACAGATCAAGAGAAATCAGTCCTGAGCAAGGGTCCAAACCACCGTCACACATACGATCGGCACAGCTCATACTTACGGCTTTTGTCAGTGACGACTCAGTGATCCATCGGCAGTGAAACATGAGTTGACAAAGAGAGGTGTGATGGGTCAGTTATTGATGTTCATGATTCACAAGATTGACAAAGAAAAAGTGCAAGCTGTGATAGGATCCTCCCCGAATGCCCCCCCCCCCACCACCCCCACCCCTCACGCCCCACCCCGTCCGCACCCCCCCCCCCCCCCACCATCACCCCCCTCCTCCCACCCCTCCTCACCCAACAAAAGGGGAAGGAAAAAAAAGATTTTCTACTGAATATTTCATTTTTTGTGCTTGAAATGTTCCTGGGAAGATTTCAGGGCAAGACTATATCGTCTGCAGCTTTTGTGATATACGGGACAATATGCTTTGGACAGTGTTTGGATAAAGTAACGGGCTACTGTTGCCGTTGCAACTATATTTATATATGCATATTTACATTTTTTAAAATATAGATTGGTGAAGCAGCCTCGATCCGTCTCTTGGTGAAGTAGGACCGACATCGGTCCCATCTAGTGCTCACCGAAACTGACCTTGTTTATCAGAAATGGATACTTACGCCGGTGCAGTCCATTGGCTAAAACGTGCTCACGTGCACAATTTCACTGAGGCTTTTACATTGTGGCAAAAATAATGCCACAGCGGCATGTGCATGCATCAGTGACCGTGACCCAGAGACTGCATGCACCAGATGACACGATACCTCACACCCCAGCAAGTTCAAGTTTCTTGGCCATACCTTTCGTCTGCAAGAGACATAGATTCTCATAAACTCCTGCAGCCACAGGGGCTCGTAAGAATTTATACCTCAGCCTTGCCCAACCAGGTGAATCTACGTCTTTTGTAGCTGAATTACAGCGGAAGGATGAGAACTGCTTCACCTCATCTCAGTACCCCATGGCCGAAATCCCCAGATTTAAAAGTTGCCCTCTGAAGGACTGTATTACAATTCTAGAGACAGATGGAGCATGATAGTTCAAGGGTGGTGCCAGAATAGCTTGGCGCCTATGGGCGCCAAGCTATTCTGGCACCACCCTTGAACTATCATGCTCGATCCATGTTTGCTGCGGTGTGTCCGGACTCAGTGAATGAGTCAACCTCATCACTAATTATAGTCTGAGGAAATGTGAATAAAACCCTACTCAGTGCAAGAAGCATAGAACCTCATGAGCCCCCGCAAATGCTGGGGGACTCATGAGGTTCTGTGCCTCTTGCTAACCCTTAATTTGTATCTGAAAAAAAAGCTGGTTAAGCCTTTTTACTGCCGAGACACGGCGAGCCTACGTGAGAAATAGCTTCTGAATCTCTTGTTTCGTGTCCGTGTTCATTATAGTTCCTTTTGGTTGTTTTTTGTTGTTGTTGTTGTTGTTTTTCTTGGTCGTTCGTTCGTTTGTTTGTTTCTTTCTTTCTTTATTTCTCTGTGTGTTTGTTTGTTCGTTCGTATTATAATGACTTCAGCAACATCGTCTGTGACCAATCAGTGAGAATCTAGCCTCCTTGGACAGTTGGAGATTTATATATATATATATTTTTAGGTTCAACTGTGAATGAGTTCAGAAGCACAACAAAGAGTTTAGGAACTTGGACACAACTTCTTGGCCACTGGCAGTGCAAGGGTTAACACCTTCACTACCAGTGGACGCAGACTGTGATAGCAGTTTTCCCCCTCAGTAATAATTGCAAATCCAGCACCAAAGGTCCCCCAGCACGTCAAAATGGGATACGGACACAAAGTCAGTCCTTTAGGCAAGAGACATAGATTCTCATGAGCCCCCGCTGTCGCGGGAGCTCATGAGGATCTATGCCTCTTGCAGTTCTATGGTGGTGCTGGTTATTCCTCGACAGTGAAGGGGTTAAAGGTGTTGGGGAGGCGGCGCGCACCGGGTACAGAGAAGCGGATATGACAGCGAGCACCGGTGCCGATGCCTATCTGTCCCCCAGTACCCGGCGACCTCTCCCTCGCTCATGCTCCCTGGTGCCGTCAGGATTTAGTAGGCTCAGGCGTAGGCGGCTCTTACAGTCAGGACGAGAGAGGAGAAAGAGAGAGAGAGAGAGAGAGAGAGAGAGAGAGAGAGAGAGAGAGAGAGAGAGAGAGAGAGAGAGAGAGAGAGAGAGAGAGAGAGAGAGAGAGAGAGAGAGAGAGAGAGAGAGCGATAACGGTAAATAACACATGATGCAGGTAGATAGTGCTTTTTTGCTACAACTACTAGTCAAGAATATAATACTTTAAACAAGACAAAACGCAGAGAGAGAGAGAGAGAGAGAGAGAGAGAGAGAGAGAGAGAGAGAGAGAGAGAGAGAGAGAGAGAGAGAGAGAGAGAGAGACAGACAGACAGACAGACAGACAGACAGACAGACAGAGACAGAGAGAGGCTGAGAGAGAGAGAGAGAGAGAGAGAGAGAGAGAGAGAGAGAGAGAGAGAGAGAGAGACAGACAGACAGACAGACAGACAGAGAGAGACAGAGAGAGAGAGTTAGTTAGTTAGTTAGTTATTGGGGTTTAACGCCGGCCGAGCAGGCGACTAAAGCCATCTCACGACGGGAAGGGTAAAATTCTGGTCAGCCAGATTAAGAGAAAGGTTTAAAACACAATGTAAATACAGTTGAAAAGTATTTTTAGATAAATAGTCGCACAGGTCAATCGTACATGTCTACAGACGTTGAAAGTTCATAAGAGCAGTCAGAATTACATAGAATACAGAGACTAACATTTTGTAAAACAAATTGGCTTCCTTAGGAAAGCTGAATATTTTGTCCGGGAGAACGTTCCGAAACAAACCCTTCTAAGAGTCTGCTGTATGGTGTTTCCGCCTTAAATCGATTAGATCAGCACATGATGTCAAGAAGCGCTTCACCGAAAACGGCTCGTCGCAAGCGAAACACAAGGGGTGTTTCTCCCCTTTTAATAAGAAGGAGTGTGTGATAACAGTATGGTCAATGTGAAGACGAGCACGGACATTTAGTTTCCTCACGGCGCCGGCTGCCGCAGCGATGAGGAAGACTGTCAGACACTTTAGGAAGAGGTTCACTGTACCTTCAAAGTAAAACAAAAGTCAAACACAATTCCTAAGGTTTCTTCTCTTTTTTGAATACTATAACTGATGTAATGTAATGTAATATATGTAATTCGATGTGATGTGATGTTACACCCAGCTTTTCAGCCCTTCACGAATGCATACACAATGCAACTTCTCCTGGTCAGCGAATACAAGTGTTAATAACAACGTTCATAAGCGATTAATGACCCAAAACGAAGAAAGCAGAGTTCTTACCTCTCATTCACCAGTGGGATTGAATGATTCGTTGTTTACGAGCTCAAGCATGTATATTTCCTCATATTTATGACCGTCTGTGGGCGAGAAACTTGATACGTATCAGTTGTTTACAACGGAAAGGCTTTTTAACACATTCTGACCGCGACACACCATAGCAAGACATGGCTCGACCGTGATAGTTCAAGGGTGGTGGCAGAATAGCTTTGGCGCCTACAGGCTCCAAGCTATTCTGGCACCACCCTTGAACTGTCATGCTCGATCCATGTGGTGTGTCGGGGCTGAATAGGTTAACGACAAGGCGATTTGTTATGTGCACAGTTTACAATTTTACAAACATTAGTCTGTAATTTTGGACATTTCGCCTTCGAGATGTACTATTCAAAATCAGACTAGTACACAAATATACATTAAGCGTCCTTTTTTTCCGCCGAACGGTGTCAAGGCGTTAACTCATTCTACCCCAACACCGAAAACCTTAAATGTTGCCGTTGTCCTCTGAAGACTGCCTTGCAGTGCAGGACACAGATCGACCATGATAGTTCAAGGGTGATGCCAGAATAGCTTGGCGCCCATAGGCGCCAAGCTATTCTGGCATCACCCTTGAACTATCATGGTCGATCGTTATCTTGCTGTGGTGTGTCTGGGGTAGAATGAGTTTTTAAATGAAAGGTAAAATGAACAGGATACTTTACACGTGGGTGCGCTCGTTCGTGGGTGGTTTGCGTTTGCATCCGTGTTGTACTGTAATACCGCGTTGGTACATCTGCCCTGTGAAGGCGAAAGACAGCAAGTCCATTTTTTGTGAACAGCGAGATTTGCATAGTAATACAATGAGAATCTCGCTTTGCACAAAAGTGGGCTTACCCTGTCGTTGCCATCACAGGGCAGACATTTCGCGACCACACATATGACTATTTATGATTTGTACTTGGTATAACTCATTCTGCCCGCGACACACCACAGCAAGATATGGCTCGACCATGATAGTTCAAGGGTGGTGGCAGAATAGCTTGGCGCCAACAGGCGCCAAGCTATTCTGCCACCACCCTTCAACTATCATCGTCGATCTGTTTCCTGAACTGTAATGCAGTCCTCAGAGGATAACTCCAAATTGTGGGTATTTCTTACCTCGGGCACAATGAGATACGAATGGTGTGGGTTCTTTTTTTAAAAGTGCTCATTGCAAAGTGTTCAGTTTTATAGACATGAGTCTAATGGAAACATTTTACTAGTTCTGATCGCCGGACTTGTATCGTTGTGTGCTGGTTGTGATTTTAAAACTTACGGCACCATGCGATGCAAATTTCAGCTCCTGGCCGGCACATGCCTCCAAATATCTGTATGCAGTACAGCATATTAAATCAAGACACACAGTGCGTGCCTGCTTGAGACTAAAAAATAGCAATGCCGGCCCCACGCACGTGTGGCAAATACAACTAACTATACTGACGAACAAAGGGAATGCGACATTTTTTTAATCGGTATCGGAAACACTCTACTGTTTCCGATGATTCCAAAATGTCGCATTTCTTTTACCTTTCGTTATATATACTAAACACAATGAAAATAAAAACGACACACCAGCATGCATGTTCACAGATCCTTTGGTACATGTGCACTCTCCGTGGAGATCAGTGATCATGCAAACGAGAAGAAATTTATCCCTAGGCACTTATTAATTTTTTTACTTACTTCTAAGCAGACACTCTTGCCATAGTATTTCGTAATTACATCAGTTATATAACAAACTTTATAACGTGTGAAATCATGACGTGTTCTCTCTCTCTCTCTCTCTCTCTCTCTCTCTCTCTCTCTCTCTCTCTCTCTCTCTCTCTCTCTCTCTCTCTCTCTCTCTCTCTCTCTCTCTCTCTCTCTCTCTCTCGTGTCCAAGTCGTTACTGAATCGTAATGGCTCACATTTCCTTAACTCGTCGTCATCGACAAAACAAAATCATCCTGAGTGACACATCCCCTCCATCGACCGCTCGGCCCCTGCCCCCCCACATGCCCCCCCCCCTCCCCCGACCCCCCTCCTCTCCCTCACACACACACACACACACACACACACACACACACACATACACACACACACACACACACACACACACACACACACACACACACACACACCTATCCCATCTGCACCCTCTCACTGACATGGCATACCTTTCACCCATCTTATAACCTAACTCGCACCTTTGCGCAAAATGTGTCACTCTGGTTCCGCCATTTGCCGCTGTCACTAATCTCCGGAAACGCTCGTTACTCGGCTGAAACACTCGTTACATGTCGAGGCGGAACACTCGATAATCTCCGGAGTCACTAGGAAACCCAATCTCAAAGGACTTTCTGTCTAACGAGTAAAATGATACTAGCCTATAAGCCATCTGCAAGAGACAGAGATTCTTATGAGCCCCTGCAGTTGCAGGAGCTCACGAAAATCTATGCCTCTTGCCTCTTGTTTACGTACTACTGTAAACCTCTAACGTAGGAAGAACAACGGGGTTTGAACATATGACTTCATGCTGTAACAGGATGCTGGCAGGAGGTGTTGCCAAAACTACGTGAAAATATCACAAGACTGCGTTATCAAATTAATGCATTAATGTTGCAAAAGCGGCACAAATGTGTCAGCTGGATGCCACCAATCAGAAGTCATGTACCTTTTAATTAAAGCCCTTAGCTGGGCTTTGAAGCCCCAGGTTTTCGCATTCAACGCCATCTGTGTGAGGTAGACTGACCGAGGTTAAATGCAGTCAACTCAGCTTTGGACATGAAAAAGTGCAGTATCTGGGCTCCAAAATTTCAAAATTGTCTCGAATGAACACATATCCAGACTGATTACTTCATCAAACGGCATGTTCTCTATGTGTGAACTTGCATAGACCATAATCCAAGACATTCCAACTTCAAGAGGCATAGATTCTCATGAGCCCCCAACCCCCCTCCCCCCCTCCCCCCCCCCTCCTCACCCCTCCCTCCCCCTCCCTCCCCCACCCCGGTGTTTGAAGTTTTTTGCGAGTGCAAATTTGTTCACACACACACACACACACACACACACACACACACACACACACACACACACACACACACACACACACACACACACACACATGGACACAAAACCCTCAGAGTGGGTTACCTACCATTTTATGTGAAAATGGGTTCCCATATTTCTATTTATTCTAGGGCTCTGGAGTTGATGCGAATGTTTAGAACTCACCTTATAACTAAGCTCTACACCTTAAAATAAAATAGACATTTTCTAGAAACAGAGCCACTGGATGGAGAAAAAATGGGTTTCTACCCAAAACGTGGGTGCCTCTCAGTCTCAGACAAAACTGGCATTACAGTGAAAATACCTCACTAAAGATAACTTTGGTTGATTTTATTATTATGATTGTTTGGGTGGGGTTGTGAGGGGGTTGGGGGGGGGAGCGGGGGGAAAGGTGGGGGGGGAGGGGGGGTCATCACTTTTCGTTTATAGAGCTGCTCAATGCGCTCTTATGAATGAAAGATTTTCATTATCAGTGGAATCAGTAGGTCATTTCAGAGGCGCGCACTGTGTTGCACGTCGAACCACTCACAAATACTCATTTGGAGTGCACCAGATGGATCCAGTTGGCAAAGTCCCACATTCCACACTATAGGACAGCTAAGACTGAAAAGCAATCGCGGCGTTTATGGCTCGGTACAAGGTTTAAAACTAAGAAAATGTTGTTTTTAGAAGCGCGTCGGGCAAAAGTTTTTATCAAAACTGTTTTAAAACCTCTTTTAACTCGTTTTATTGTACATTGCTTAACGTCCCGACAGCAACATGGCTTTCTCAGGACGTGCCTGCACTGCTTGTGAAAAAACAACAACTAAACAGAACATTGAATGTATGTCGCCAGCCGGTCAAATACATTAAATAAACCTAACACATGGGGCCTAAATAAAGCTAAGACCATTTAGCAACACACATCCAATATCAAGAGCTACAGGCAGTGCAGACAGTAGGGAGAGTTTTAAAAAGGCAAATACAGGTGAATGGACAAAGGGCCGACAGAGACACATGCCCCAGAATAGAGAGAAAAACCCACCCTGTGGGGCTGACCAGGGTGCCCCTGGGAAATAACAAGTAGTTAACCCCACCCAAGTCCCCCAGGGCAGACCCGGGTGGGGTTAAAAGTGTTTTAATTTACAAGCGTGTCGTAACTGTTATGCATCTATTCCAACGTATAGTGCTGGATATGTTTCCCATCCTCGCCTTCTCTCTTCGCTCAACACTCGACTTTCCAGTCCTTCCCTCAAACACCCCCAACCGGTCTGCCCTCAACACTCGACTTTCCAGTCCTTCCTTCAAACACCCCCAACCGGGTCTGCCCTGGGGGACTTGGGTGGGGTTGGATACTTTTTAGTTCCCAGGGTCACCCTGGTCAGCCCCACAGGGTGGGTTTTTCTCTATATTCCGGGGGCATGTGTTTCTGTCTACCCTTGGTCCATTCACCTGCATTTTCCTTTTTTAAACTCTCCCTACTGTCTGCGCTGCCTGTGGCTCTTGATATTGGATGTGTGTTGCTAAATGGTCTTAGATTTATTTAGGCCCCATGTCGTAGGTTTTATTTAACGTATTGGACCGGCTGGCGACATACATTCAATATCAGTTCTGTTTAGTTTTTGTCACTAGCAGTGCAGGCACGTCCTGAGAAAGTCTTGTTGCTGTCGGGACGTT
>BTPG01000007.1:121044843-121130673 GCA_036245525.1 Semisulcospira habei | reverse complement strand
GATTGTACATTGCTTAACGTCCCGACAGCAACAAGGCTTTCTCAGGACGTGCCTGCACTGCTTGTGAAAAAAAAAAACAACTAAACAGAACATTGAATGTATGTCGCCAGCCGGTCAAATACATTAAATAAACCTAACACATGGGGCCTAAATAAAGCTAAGACCATTTAGCAACACACATCCAATATCAAGAGCTACAGGCAGTGCAGACAGTAGGAGAGAGTTTTAAAAAGGCAAATACAGGTGAATGGACCAAGGGTAGACAGAAACACATGCCCCAGAATAGAGAGAAAACCCCACCCTGTGGGGCTGACCAGGGTGACCCTGGGAACTAAAAAATACCTAACCCCACCCAAGTCCCCCAGGGCAGACCCGGGTGGGGTTGAAAAATGAAGGGATTTGGAAAAATACTCAGGTTTCACTGACAAAATCCAGCCCTATACTTATGTTTAGACATTTTCAGAGACCTGTTGGAGGAGTCAAGCCAAGGTAAAAAAGGACAGACATATTATGTGGATTGGTCATACACGTGAACCATAAGGACATTGCCTTTCTTGTTCATGTTCTGACTACTGTCATATTATGCATGTATGTACTTTGTATAAATACTTGCAAATATGCACGCAATATGTGCATGTCAGAACTTTTTTTGATACAAAATTATCTTTTGCAGGTTGCGAAAGATGGAATAAGAGTTCAGCGGGTACATCTCTCCGCGATGGCCAACCAACGAGAAGGCAAAGGCAGTGAACTGATTGTCCTGTGTAGGAGGGCAGACGTCCTGTTATTTTGATGTCCATCCACCAGGCTGGCCACTATGTCAAGGTTTTGGACAGTCACATCATTCGCAATGCAGCAAAAGCCTGTGCCTTACTGCCTGAGCTGATGCATAGCCATATATTAGGAGCAGGGCAAGCAGGCTTTAGGCCTGGCTATTCAACTGCAGACACAACAGCAGTGGGGCAGTGACAACAAAGTGACAATGACAAAACTCGAGAAAATAGAAATAAAGAGGGAGTGTTTCCATAAGCCCGACATAGAAGCAGCGGGGCGACAAAATTGTAACGTGCAGTCGAGCAGTTCAGGGGCTATTGTACAGTGATGGGGGTGTGCTTTGTGTGTTTTCATATAACAATGTGACAAAGCGATTTGACACCCATGTTGTAATTTGTAGTGCAGTAAAAAGGTGAAAAATATCTGTATTTTGACCAAAAAGATGTTTTCTCAAGTATACACAACTTCAAACCCAGACTTGGTACAAGGTGGTAAGAACTTTTCATGCATACTAATTTTGTATGCATGAAAGGTCAGAAAGGTCAAGGGTCACAAGAAATCGGGAAATAGGTACAAGATATCCATATATTGCCCAAAGATTTTTTTTCTCAAGTATTCCTAACTGTAACCCTAAACTTGGTAAAGAGATACCTGATGGTAAGACCTTCCTATGCATATTTATTTGGATGACCCCCTCAGAAAAGTTACTTTTTGTCACTCTCCTGTCATGTCGCGATTTGGAAATGCAGCTTAATATGTATTAGTTTTTGATTATCCAAAGAAAACCCCTTTACTGACAATGTGTTCATTTTTCGAAGACATTTCATCATATGAACAGGTCTTTATTGTGACAAGTTCCTAAATGCTGGCATACATCAGTCATTCAAAATATGTACTCCACAGCTGACACTTATGGGGTAGGAAACAGTGGTACAGATAGATTTTGTGCAGCATCGGTGTGAGACAAGGAGAAAACTTATCACTGCTCCGCTTTGCATGATTCAAAATGATATACAGGGCTCATTCTGAAAATGGTCAGTGGCCTCAGAGTATAAAACCCACGGGTCCTTTCTGAAGAGGGGATGTGCGGAAATATAGAAACGTGGGGATGTATATTTATGTCATTAAACCCTCAGCTTAAAATGTTGTGCAAATGTGGACTTGCTCAATGAAAAACGCAATACTTCTCAAGAGTGAGTTGACCGTGCAGTTTTTGCATTACCCTCCAGCTGTCACAGCAGATTTAAGTGGTTGTTTGATAACTGATCATAGGCATATGATATGTACTGTACTTTGTGTTTGTTTTATTTTTTCTTCCACTGTCAATCTTTGACTTTACGCTGTGTGGCTTTACTTATCGTATCAGAATTGCTAACCACATGGTTCATTTCACAAGTTTTACAGATGTACTGTACATGACACACGCCTGCAAACAGAATGATCTGACTATGATCCGTGTCCATTTGTGATTGCTAAGGAACATGCGTACAGTGTAGTAATAAGGATAATATTTCATTTCTGAGCACATTCATGTAAGTTCTTTTGTGATATTTTTCATGCCCCAGCGGGTCCAAAATTAAATAAAGTAAACTGATGCCAACATTGTGTACAGGGTGCTATGCAGCAATCAGTTGTGACATGATAGCCTGCACCATGTTGAGTTTTTGGAGAGCAGCAATGGTATTGCTTGGATTACGGGCCAGCATGGTGCAGACTCTGTTGTAGACACTTTGCCAGCGTTATATGGTCGATTTTGTATCAAGAGCAGTACAGGTATTGTTTGGTGTGGATGCCTATATTATGCAGACTAGGTGACACAGTGCATTGTACCCTTGTTATTCAGTTGTTATGGTATTTTGTGTGGACATCAGCATTGTGCAATGCAAGTTATGGGGCTTGAGACTGCATTTCACTTTGTTGTGCTGCAATTGGACACAGTGTGGTACTGGTAACAGTATTGTTTGATTTTCATGCCAACATTGTGCACAGTATCTGTGTAATGTAGTTTGGTACTGCATTTCACTGTTATTATGTTGTGGGATGTGCAATGTTGAATTATATCAGGACTACAGTGATGGTACATGGTCTCTCTCTCTCTCCCCCTCCCTCTCCCTCTCTCTATATAGTATATGAGCAAAATAATATATGTAGTGGAAGGCTCTAAATGATAAGTCTGTCATTCCTTCTCTCCTATCCCCCTTCTTTTATATACTGTGCAGTTGGCTCCCAAATAAATACCTCATGAGCAAGTGGTTGCCGGTGTCGGTCTCCGTTGGCATGCACACAACTAAAAATGACATCAGCTCCACTTTTCTCCCAAATAGCTTGTATACAGTCAGCACTTTGTCAATGTAAATGTGAATAATGTTACATGTAGTTGAAATATGTTCTGCAGTAAAGCTGTATTTTGAGGGGGAGCTGGGTGGCTCGGTGGTAGTGTAGTGTTTTTGTTTCCTTATAATTTGTAACCAAAAACTGCTGGGAAACTGAGATTCAGCTAGAGAGATAGGTACATCCACTACCAATCTGTTTACAAACATCTTTCAACCAGAGATGTTCATCGACCTGCTTTCACGGAGACACCAAAGGAGCATGTAGCATTTCTTGCAGCAGGTATATTAAAACAAATTCACATCAATTAATATTTGTAGATGATGCCAGTAAAAATTATTAAAAAAAAACTGTCTGTGACAACACTCTTTGGTGTGCTTTTTCATCAGTGAAGCTGTGAATGATTGAATGAATGTAAACATGCTCACACAATGCCTGGCTGAAAAAAATGAATGAACAAATGTACCGAGGTAACCAGTGTGCATTTTTATCCAAAACTGAATCCGGTTGTTTGGTTTATGGTTTAGCATTCACATTACCACAGTGATGATAATCGCATATTTAAAAAATAAAAATAAAAAAATAATGCGTTAATTTTTTTTTTTTTTTTTTTTTTTTTTTTTTTTTTTTGCTTAGCGAAGTAGAAACTGTATGGGTTTCAAATGTGAGCAGGAAAAAAAAAATCGCCATCTACGGGACTCGAACCCTGGTCACTGCGTGGCAAAGTAAAGTACCTTACCACTGCACTAACTAAATTACTAAGAAACAGGTCGTGCATTTAATTACTTATAGATAAACGTTTTCATCCCGTATCTGCCGTTCTTGTTTGTTCCAGTTTACTGTCACAAATAGTAATCGAGGACTAGCAGTTTGGGCGTAGTTTGCAACAGTTTGGGCTTAGGTTTTCCCTTGTAAGTTTGGCATAGTCGTTTTCCCTTACCGGCTACGGCGGAGATATGATCTGCCGGAAGTCAGACATCGCTTGTATCCCTTATTGAATACGCACTCGAAAACGACCCAAAGTGCCCAATTTTGTGCGGGACCCCATATTTTCTTCATAATCAATGTGATAGTTATAACATAAAGTACGACTTTATCGAATAAAAAGGGCCTGAGCAATTGCCCAACATTGCAAACACTTGTAATGTTATTGATAACATCCGGGCAATTTGCGAATTTACAACATACATTTTTTTAGATTTCACTTAGAATTCCAATTATCAGAACACACTTTTTTTACGAGAAAATACTAACATACTTTATGAAGTGACCGAAATGTTTCTTTATCATTTTAACACACTATTCGATAAATTTTTATTGTGTTCTGAAATCGGCTATTTTGCGTGTTTTTTCCCGTGGGGTACCTCAGAAAAACGGCTGTAACTTACAAATATGCCCGGGACCATGGGTCTTTCAGGGTGGCAATAGCCTCCAGACTCAATAAGGCTCTCAAAAAACCCTATAAGCGGCAGTTTTCAATTAAAAAATGTAGGTATAGTATACAACCTTAACATGCATATTCATAGGTCCCAGGTATCCCCAACTTATTTTATTAATTTATTATTATTTTTGTTTGTTTGTTTGTTTGTTTGTGATGTATGTTTGCACATACAAATCAGCATAAAATGATTGATTGTACATTAACGTCCCGACAGCAACAAGACTTTCTCAGGACGTGCCTGCACTGCTTGTGAAAAAACTCAAACTAAACAGAATATTGAATGTATGTCGCCAGCTGGTCTAATACACTAAATAAACCTAACTAGACCCTTTAGCAACACACATCCAATATCAAGAGCTACAAGCAGTGCAGACAGTAGGAAGAGTTTAAAAAAGGTAAATACAGGTGAATGTACCAAGGGTAGACAGAAACACACGCCCCAGAATAGAGGGTAAAACCCACCCTGTGGGGCTGACCAGGGTCACCCTGGGAACTAAAAAGTAGTTAACCCCACCCAAGTCCCCCAGGGTAGACCTGGGTGGGGGACATCAGCATACAAGATGAGAACATACATATACACAACATAACATGTACACATATATGGTAATAGGTGCATACCACCCGCTCCCCACCCCACATACAAAACCACAGAACAAACATCTGTGCATGTTCATAATATATCCTTTACTTGGTATTCATATGTCCTAGTTATTTAAATTTATTATTTATTTTTATTTGTTTGAAAAGTAGGTTTTGTTCATATGCTGATGTTCACATACACATATATGGTAATACTGCCCACTCCCAACCCCACTCCACAACCAGAGAACACCCACCAAACAACACTTACATCTGTGCATGTTCATAATCTATCCTTTACTGAGTATTCATATGTCCCAGGTATCTTGACTTACTTTATCTTTTTTATTTAACCGCCATGAGATGGCATTGGTCGCCTGCTCGACATTAAACCCAAATAAGTATATATTTAAATTATTTATTTATTTTGTTTGCTTGTAATGAAGGTTTTGTACATACACATCAGCAAACAAGAAAATATACACATATATAGATGGTAATAGGTGCCATACTGCCTACTCCCAACCCTTACCTAAATACACACATAAAACCGCAGAACACCTACCAAAAGAAGGACATACACATCTGTGTATGTTCATAATTTTTAATCTATCCTTTACCTAGCATGCATATGTCCCAGGTACCTTAGACTTACTTTATCTTATTTATTTAAATTATTTATTTATTTTGTTTGTTTGTAATGTAGGTTTTGTACATACACATCAGCATACAGCTCAAGAACATACACCATGGTGCCCCTGTGCATGTGGCCACCAGTACTATTCTGTCAGATCTGTCACACCCAGCCAATCATCTCTTCGAGCTTCTGCCCTCTGGCCGGCGGTTTCGTGCTTTTAAAGCCAGAACCTCTCGATTCAGATGCAATTTTTTTTTCCAGAAGCTGTCCTCAATACATCACCATGCACGGAACAACGTGATTCCATGATTTGTGACATATGACTGATTTGTGTTTAATATTGTGTTTATCTATCTTTTAGTGCTGTATATAGGATGATCGCCAACTAAGTGTATGACATGATGAATGCCCTACAAGTGAGGACATATTTTACTGTCGCCATGCCACACAAAAATCCTTGTAACGTTTTACTTGGTGAATAAATGTCTTATGTCTTATACACGTACATGGTAATAGGTGCAGTATCGCTCGCTCCCAACCCCAATCCAGTTACACACACAAAACCACAGAACATCCACCAATGTACATCTGTGCATGATCATAATCTATACTTTACTTAGCATTCTTATGTCCCAGGTATCTTTGACTTACTTTATCTTATTTATTTAACTGCCATGAGATGGCCGTAGTCTACCGCGCGGCGTTAAACCCAAATAACTATTTATTAAAATTATTAATTTATGTTTGTTTGTAATGAAGGTTTTGTACATACACGGTAATAGGTGCCATACCGCCCCACTTTCAACCCCAGCCCACATACAAAACCACAGAATACCCACAAAAGACATGCACAATTGTATACTGATGGGCATTAGTGGACTGTAAAATCTATATATAGAGACTTCAGGTTAAACAAGTGGCTTGTATTGACTGCCTGTATTTTAGCTGCCCACCTACAAATTTCACCACACTGCACATGCAGCCATCAGTTCTGTGAAAAGTACTGTTGGCCTCATGCACAGGGGCACCAAAACTTAGAGATAAGGCCACACCTGATAACAATAACAGTACTAATAATAATATGCATACTCAGCCACTAGTTCTGTAAACAGCACCTTTGTAAACAGTACCAGTGGCCAAATGCACACATACATCATGGATGTTGCTACCACTGATCACTTCAAACAATAGGCTGCCCAGTTCACATTTTGATACCGTGAACTAGCCTGCACATGCAGTCATCAGTTCTGTAAATAGTACTGGTGGCCACATGCACAGCGGCACCAAACTTAAAGGTGAGGCCAAAACTGCCACCTCAAACAAAACCAAACGCTACCTACAAACACATATCAATGATACAGTCAACCTCTGTGTGTGTTATGGGGAACACGCTTAAAGTATGGGACTGTAAATCTTACAGCGAAATGTCAAAACCAGTAAGAAGATAATGTAACAGCGACAAGTACATGTATTTTGTAAACCATTCAAAACATGACAACTCATCGAGTCTAATGGTGTTATGAGTGGGTGATGGAAACACTGAAAGAAATAGTACGTGTACATTATAAAGTATGTGCCTCCTCCCCCCCCCCCCCCCCACCCCTCCCATAACTAGCTGTTTATCATAAAACATAGATATCTCATTCATTTGATCACTTGACTGATTTATTAAATCATCTCTGTGTCACCTTTCTCCGTTTTCTTTCTCGTTTTAATCCCAGTATGTCAGTGCTAATGTCAGCTGATAAGAATCATTGCAGCGAACTGCAAATGTCTATATGCAGACAAACTGCAAATAACACAGCAGCAAAAATAAGTTCCTCTTTTGTGCAGTAGGCTACTGCTAGCAAGATAGGGTTCAATTTTAAACAAAGCATTGCATGAACTTCCAAGCGTGTTCACATTGTGCTGTGTATTTTTTTTTTCAGTGTGAAGTGTACTGTACCATCAGTGATCACTGAGACTGCATAATTGGCACTGGCAGGGATCGCACATCACAACATAGCTTGTCAGTGCAACTGATTAAAATAAATGTTACTGCTGCATAAAATAATTAATCAAGTTCCGAAACTTTGCTCAGCCATGACAGTTAAAACCAAGTGGTGTGGCACTCTTTTTCTTTTACAGAATGCAGCATAGGTTTTGAAGATAGCGTTTGTGTTGTGGGTTGCGTTTTGTTTTGGTGCTGTGTTGTCGAAATGAAACGGGCAAAGCGATGGTAAAGTGAATGAAAATAAACGAGACAAACCTTTATCAAGCCGTAAAAATCCACACAGCAACTTTACACGTTTGCTTTTTTTTTAAACAAACAAGCTTATGTAGAACAAATCAAAAAGAACGCGTCAGCACACCAAAATTCACGTCCGCGGAGGTCTTGGCATCACGTGATGTTTTGATCACGTGATTTGGGATACCTTATTGTTGAATAACGATATTAATTTTGAGTTCAAGGCAAACGTTTTCGTAATTGTTTCTTCTCTTAATATATCTAAGTGTGAAAATTTTACTTTAAAAAATCAAATCCTTTTAAGTGACATAAAGTGCATACTACCACTGAATACAGGAACAATGAGACCCGTGTAAACTACTGATCCCCTGTAAACATGGCCGCTACGGTACTGGTTTCGTCTGCAGCCATACTGGAAACAAAATGTGCTACGAAAAAATGTCTCCATCCTCCGGCGGTTTAAAACGAGTGCGCACTGCTCTTATTCATACTAGACTTCATTTTGATATACCCAAACCTTTGTTACTCTCTAGAAAATCACTATCTCGTAAACGGCTGATCGTCTATGAAGGGCAGCTGCTAGACTATATGGGGTGTGTGTGTGTCGGGGGGGGGGGGGGGGGAGGGGAGATATATGGGTGGGGATGGGGCAGGGACAGCAACCCTTCAGCGGACATGGGCTGGGGTTGGACGTTAACCCTTATCATTCGGAAAACACCAGCGTGTAAAATAGGTTTGACTAAAATAGTTCAAGGGTAGTTAGTGCCAGTATTGCTTGGCGCCTCTAGGCGCCAAGCTATTCTGGCACCACCCTTGAACTAAAGCCATTGGTCTGTATCCTTGTCTGTAAGTACAATAATGTAGCTTGCATATGGCAGTGTACACATTTGAAGCTATTAGCCTCAGAATGATATGGGTTAAAGAGATGTAAGAAGAAACATAGGGCGAAAAGAGAAAGCCGACGTTACAATTATTCTGCTGCGAAAATTGCACCGTCACTGTTATCTCTCACCGCTTTCCTCACGGGAACTTTGGTAAGTGTTAGTGACCCACACTTTACGTCTCGATTGTCCAACAAGGGGAAATTTAGACTGCCTCCCTTTGGGAAGACGCGTCGCCGAATTGCAGCGTCAACAGCCGGACCTAGTTTTGTTTGGGCTTCTCTCTCTCTCTCTCTCTCTCTCTCTCTCTCTCTCTCTCTCTCTCTCTCTCTCTCTCTCTCTCTCTCTCTCATTTTTGCTTATTTTTTTAACAATTTTGTTTGGTGAAATATAGCCTGCGTAAGCAGATGAAAAAACTCCGATAAATGGCGCTTTCTTCTCTTATTTGTGTGGCTAAACCTAACGACCTTATAAACAGTTACCGATTCCATCAACTCATTCAGTCCGACGGCCGTATTTCTCAAATTTGGGAGTTGTCATCTAATCACTACGCACCAGTTGCAGGAGATGGATCGACCATGATAATTTAAGGGCAGTGCCAGATTAGCTTCTGGCACTACCCTTGAATTTATCATGGTCGACCCATCTCCTGCGGCTGTAGTGCGTCAGGGCTGAATGGGTTAACCCTTTGTCTGTCGGTAGCGGTTTTTGTCGCGATGATTCCTGCAGGATAAAAGCGCTACCGAAAGCCAAAGGGTTAGTATCTTATTGTGAAATGTGCCACAATGCCCCACCTCCCCAGTTGCTGGTTTCTTGTGCTTTCTGCAGTGAACCGGTCCGACTAGTGTGTCGTTACTTACCTACCTCAAAGAGAGAAGTAATATGCTGGTCTGTGATTTTGGAGCTTACGGCCCTAGGCCGTAAGCTTTAAAATCACAGTTCAGCACACAATTCATGCCATGCCTTAAACCACGCCTCACAAACACACACACACTACACAAAATAAAGACAATGAAAATGTCATCCAGGACAGCGCCCTCTAGAAACCGGAAGTGCATGGCATCCCCTCTATATCTGTGATCAGGAAACACAGAAAAACAGTAAAGAAAATCTTGATGACAACCCATAATCTTACGGAAAGTTGGAGCCGATCTCAATCAGCAAGAAAATAAATGGAACATAGTCTCATGACCCCCTGCATTCGCAGGGGCTCATAAGACTCTGTGCCATTTACACCTGTGCCCCTAACATATGGGCCGTGGCTTAGAAGACAGTAAACACAAAAGCAGTGATGATGGTTTATGCACGGTAAACACAAAACAGTGATAAAACCCACCAACCAGGGCAAACCGATCGTTGGACACTTCAGCTAGCCTTTGGGTCTATCAAGAAAGACAACTGGGGTTCAGGACTATCGCTGGAAACGGAAGTGCAAGTGTGCATTTGGTTTCGGATTGTTTGAGTTACGTCTGGAGACACAGAAATTGGGGATGACATCAGTCAAAACTATTACTTTGTTTGGTCCGCCATATTCTAGAAAGAAGATATGCAAGTAAAATTAACATGTTAACCCCATGACTGCTATTAACGATACCGCTCGGAAGAAAAGACGCGTAGTCACGCGTCTTTTCCACCGAGCGGTATCGTTAATAGCAGTCAAAGGGTTAACCCTTTAACTCATTCTACCCCAGACACACAACAGGAAGATAAGGATCCGCCATGATAGTTCAAGGGTGATGCCAGAATAGCTTGGCGCCTATGGGCGCCAAGCTATTCTGGCACCACCCTTGAACTAACATGGTCGATCTGTGGCCTGCACTGCAATGCGGTCTTCAGAAGACAATGGCAAAATTTGGGGATTTCGGTGATGGGGTAGAATGAGTTAAGTAGAACTTCTCTTGGATAGAGAGATATCATTTTTAAGTACGAGTGTAGAAAACAGAACAACCGTGATAGGTCAAGAGTGGTTCACAAAATAGTTTTGCAACTGGAAGTGTCAAGCTATTCTGGCACTACCCTTGAACTACATCAGTGTAGCATTGTCGATCCATTTCTTGTTGTCCATTACAGTGTACCTTAACATGTTCTTCAATCAATATTTTTCATCAAGTGTTATCGAAGGCAGCATTTTCACCTGGATAGCCTCAATGAGAGACAAAATCTGTCCCAAACCGGAAGCACAAAGTTCGTAAGGTTTCGACAATTTCCGTGCCTTGGTGGTCGCGACAGGGCTGCCGCCGTCTTAAATAAACACTCGCGGGCAAGAGTTGTCGATGTTGGCGATATAAAATGTTAATAACTTGTCACTGTTTCCCGCGCAGTGTGAAGCGAGTGCGTGTTTACGGTTATTGCCGCTCTGTGAAAATGTTAACGGTTCGTCCCAACAAACACAATCCCATCGGGCCAATGTCGGTCGTCTTTGGCCCGCGGGTATGACCGCTTAGTCAAAGGTGTAACGGTAAGCTTCAGAAAGTTTCTCTGCGTCTGCCTGACGACCTGTTGCCAGCGTTGCCATTCAGTCAAAATGTTAACAGCAATGCGCCGAAGGTCATCAAGCCCATGTCAGCCGCGGTGACCCGCGCATTGCCGTGCGCGGGTCAACGGCGGTCGACATCGGTCTGATGACCTTTGGTACGCTTTGCTCCCAGTGAGCAAAAGGTCATTGACACGCGCACGTCATGTCTAATGGTTATGTAGTACTTGCCTTCGGCCGTCTCCTAAGCCTAATGCACTGAACGCGTACCTGCAACGAAGTGCGAGAGAAAATTTAACTCATTCTAGACGTGCCGCCTAAGGATAGGCGGCACATCTCGAATGAGATAACATTTTCACGGCGTATATGTTGAAGAGAACAGGTATCAGCTATGATAGTTGATGAGTAGTGCTCGATATTTTTTTTTTTTTTTTTTTTTTTTCGGCATCCTGTCTCGGAAGACAATGGAGTATGCGCTTGCTGGGTCAGTCACTGGAGTGACCTCTCCAGTGCGCAAGCCTGGGCGAAGTGTATGGAGATCCTGGGATGCCCAGTCGTCAAGATCCCCCTCTCGGCCTCGCTGATGTATCCAAAGGAATGCAAAGCAGTACGTTTGGCATCAGTTTGGCTGCAGGAGCTGCCAGAACAGTGCGTGAATACAGGCAGCTGTCTGCCTTCGGGGCTCCACTCCTGATTTGAAGGGTTTACTCCCCCACATTTGGCCGTTGGATCCAACCTGATCTCCTCCGTCCTCTAGCCGTTGGCTGTCAGAAACAGCTCATCCGCCTAGTGGTGCAATGTGAACACCACCCCCTCACGTGGTTTAGCCCACCAGCTGAGGTGGTTTGCCAGGGTGTGGCGCTTGGAGCCAGCACGTGAGAGATTAAGGAGATGGATGAGGACCAGTGATGCCCGTCCGTCCTATGTAGGACGCAGCTGCCGAACAGCAAAGGTACTACCTCTATCCAGAGCCCCCTACACCCCTATATACCGCTCGATATACCTGGGATGTATGTTACTAGATTATGTGGAACGACACTTGAATTATCATATCATAATTAATGTGGATTTCAAGATCAAGAGTCGTTCCATATTATCTTGAAGCTATCACAGGCGTCAAGCTAACCCAGCTTTTTGTGTCATAGAGGATCCTTTTTTTTTTCTTCTTACATAACTGGTATACTGTGTTTGCAGATGTCTTAACGTTTCGAAAATCATTACAAGATTTGACATAACCCTCAATTCTAGAACCAGAGAGATAGGACGATTGTGGTATGTGAAGAATTGTCAGATCAGAGTCTTTCCTATGAACAACACCTGAAAAAAGACATGGGTAAAATGAGCATTCTCATTACTATACGAAAGGCAAACAAACTACAACAGCCCAGCCGTTTTAGCTTTGGACGATCAACTGTAGCTTGAGGGTTCTCTACTAACAGAGATCATCAACATGTAGCCTGTACATGTACTTAGCTGTCTTCAGACTGCTGAGTCGTCACGGTTTCAGACTGACTTCCTCGACTTTAACCCCTTCACTGCCGAAAAAAAGCGAACAGATCTAACTGCAGAGGCAAAGATCCTCATGAGCCCCCGCGACTGCAGGGGCTCATGAGGATCTATGCCTCTTGCTGAGACCACTTTGTGTCCATGTACTTTGGACAGCTGCGGCTTTTGGGTTTTTCAGTGTACATGACAGATCTCAGAAACAAAATGTTACGTACGTTGGCAATAGAAGGGGTTAAAGACAGAGACCGGAAATCTGTAAGACGGTCATTCAGTTCCATTTGTACGAGACATAGATTTTCATGTGCTCTTACAGCGGCAGAGGATTACACGAGAAGCAGTATGGCTACGTCTGACAGCCGGATTCAACAACGGAAGATGCCGGGAAGACAGACATCCCTTCAGTACTGCCAGTCTCCTCCACACATCTTTGGTCCTACCCTCAAACAAAAAAGGCATAGGCTGTCATGGGCCTCTTCAGCAGCAGGGGCAGATGAGAATTTACGCTGACGAGAGATCCAAGACTAAAAGACTAACACCTTTAATTGCTTCTGCGAGAGTCATAGGGTCTCATGTGCCTGCGACAGCAGGGGCACATGCGAATCTATGCGTCTTGCATAACGAAACCAGAGATTTTAGCACAGAACTTGAATCACTGCTGAAACCCAGAACACCAAAAACAACAACGCCCAGAAAGAAAGTGGGATCTGACGGAAGTCTTTCATCGTGGTTGAAGACAGTCTGCAACCGCAGATATTCCATACCGATGTCTAACACCGTGTGAGGGAGGGGAGGCGAACGAGTGCGAAAGATGCCAAAGATGAAGATGCAATCGCCCGATCATTTACACCACGACAGAATGATGGGCTAGGTGGCGCCTCGCGGAGAATAACTCCTGCGCACGTGAAGTGCAAATGATCAGAGGCAGTTAACCCCCGAAGATTTACTACGCTTGAGTGAGTGGCGGCGACGGTTGAAAATGGTTGTAAAATGAGGCCAAGGAGAACAAGTGCTGTCGCAGGGGCTTATGAGAATCTGTGCTTCTTGGAGTTTGCGAGCGTTTGATTTCAAAACAAGTGCACTTCTTTTGAGAGTCACAGAACATCTTTCGGGCCTTGGAGGTGGTAAGAACTCACAAGACCAGATCTCTTCGGTGGTGATGCAGATCACGCGAATTTACCCCTGCGTTCCTCACGCGTAGGTGTTCACTCAAAGTTTAAGCTAGGATCTAAGCTGATAAAAGCCATTGCCTTGAATTATGGTGTCGCCATGATCGTTGGCCAGATTGCAAAAGATCTAGCAAAAACTCGAAAATAAAACGGAGGTTAGAAATTCAGCACTTGCGAAAAACAAGAGGAACTGCCACCTTACCCTTGCAAGCCCGATGACTCTTTTTCTGTCTAAGGAGAACAGACGGTAATGAGACTAACAAGAAGCATTGATCCTCAAGTCGCAGGCGCTCACGAGGATCAATGTTTATTGCAGATGGCTCAGAGCTTGGTTGTAGGTTTGTAAAGGAACACGGACGAAGTTTTGAAGTGGACTGAGGTTAAGGACAGAAGACGGAAAGGAAACGACCTTCAAATCTGGACCTGTGCCTCTTCCAAAAGATAATCGGGCCTATGTCGACCGCAGTTGGCCCGCGCACGGCGCGGGCCAACTGCGGCCGACGTCGGCCTGAGGGTTAAGGTACAGATGGGTTGGAGTTGGCTGTACGTAAGCAGAGGAGATGAAGTTTAGAGATGAAGCGAGTTTACTAGTCTGAAGACGAAAACAAAACGCAGGAAGAAATTTCACGACGCAGCGATTCAAAGCGAAGGAAATAGGAACACCTAGATGACGTTCTGAGATGAACCGAGAATACTAGGGAGAACGCAGGACAACAAGATTAACACAGACAGCTTAAACTTTGAAATATAGCTACACAAAAGAATTTGTTGACTTTTTTCCCCCCTCGGTTTTGGGCATTCCTAACCTATTCACAGCCGATACGAATTGAACGCCACCCCTCTGCAAGAGGCATAGTTAATCATGCAATTTGTATCCATGTTTCTAGGAGGATTGTCTCTTTTGGTCGCTGAATGAACGAACGATTTAAAAATATATAGTCTGCGTCCATTGACAGTGAAAAGGTTAATTACAACCTCTTTCACTTCAGAGACCATGCGCCAGTGCGGAGCGTGATTGACCAGGGCAGCTCATTCACCGTGCCTAAACCTTGCAGAGTCAGATGTCTTTGACAGCACCAAATTCATGAGAACGATAACGTGCTTAATTTGTAGTTTCAATTTTCAACAATTTTGTTCCAAGACGAAAAGGGCGCTCATGGGAATGTGTTTCTCTTGCAGATGTATCTTGTTCCTTGGCAGGGAAGGAGTTAACCCCTTAATTGCCGGGGCAAGGCTACCGCTACCCAGCTTCAAGAGACATAAATCATGCGGATTTATGTCTCTTGTTAGTAATATTTTCTCCATGTACATCTGTTTCTTCGCTGTCAGCGAACAGTGGTTTCAGACGCGAAATTCGTGATCACTGGCAGCGAAGGAGTTAAATAGCCAACAAAGAAAGAACCTCTTTAGAATATCTCGGACAAAACATTTTTCTACTTTTCCTACTTTTCAAAACATACAAATCCCCCCCCCCCCCCCCCCCCCCCAAAAAAAAAAAAAAAAAAAAAAAAAGTAACGTAAAGTAGTTTCATGCACTTAAGTGTATAATGTCTCGTGAAGGCAAAAAAAAAACCTAAAAAACCCGGCAAGTCCATTTTCGCGAAAAGCGGAATTTTCATTGTAATACAATGAAAATATCGCTTTTCACAAAAATAGACTTATTTCTTTTTGCCTTCACCGGGCAGTACGTCTGCCCCGGTGCGTCTGAAGCATTTGAAACGGCCTCATAATTATCTGGCTTGTTAATTCGGACTGATCTGTATCGCCCGCTAGACGCCTTGCCAACGTCTGGACTTGAAAAACGGTCCCGTTAAGGTCCTTAATCACTAACTCACTAGACTCAGCCAGCTGGTCCATCTCCAAGAGATGCAGATTCTCATGAGCCTCAGCATCTGCAGGGGCTCATCAGAAATGTGTGCCTCAGTCTTTGATTGGTTCGTGTTCCACATGTACAGTAAACTTTGTTTATCACAATTACGTTCGAATATAACAAATGTCGGATATAATTAACCCCTATCATTCGGAATACACCAGTGTGTGAAATAAGTTTGACTAACAAAATAAAATAGTTCATTGGTAGTGCCAGAAAAGCTTTGGCGCCTCAAGGCGCCAAGCTATTCTGGCACCACCCTTGAACTAAAGCTATTGGTCTATATCCTTATCTGTAAGTACTATAATGTAGCTTGCATATGCCAGTGTAAAAATTTAAAGCTTTTAACCTCAGTATGATATGGGTTGCACAGCACTTTTAAAAATTAAAATACTCCGCTTATAACGAGGTCGTGTATAACAAACGTCGGATATTGCAACACTTGTTCACGGGTCCTTATAATACTTTTCTATGCAACTTTGCCACCGGCAACGCTATATGACATTTTGGCAGCTGTTGATGCCGGGTACCTTGCCAATGAGTTAAAATTCCGATTTGTAATGTAGCTGCATGGGCTCCCGGGAATATAAGTCAAGTGTCTTGTGTTGTGTTGGGATAGTTCAAATCTCTCTCTACCAAAGACGAAGGACACGCATAGGGATTGGACTGAAGCAGCAATTAAACGTCTCCCCCACGAAACATACCGTTAGAAGCTAGACTTCTGTATGACTCTCTCAGTCCAAGACCGTTTCATCTGCAAGAGGCATGGATTCTCATTTGCCCCTGTTAAAGCAGGGGCTCATGCGAAACTATGCCTCTTGCTTTGCAAAGGTGCACCCCTATTTACATCATCGAACAGAAGAGATCGTCAGTGTTCTAAGGCTGCGAGTTCAGTAGCAGCTTCCGTCATCGTTGACTACCGGGAGGGAGGGCAATCAAAGAACGACAACTGTAATCAAAGAACGAGTAGCGCAATCAAAGGGCGACAACCGTTATCAGTCTAGGCCCCTCCACCTACTGGCCCGTACATCAAAGTGATGACGATCCCCTCATCAGCAGCAGCCGGTGTCTGCAGCACAGATGGCCTCCTCTGAGTGAGGAACGAATGAAATATATAAATGAGGTGAGCGAGGAAGGTCTTATTCAAGCAAAGAAGCATTCAGTGAACTCCGGGTACCACATTTGTTGTTGTTGTTTTTGTTGATGATGATGATGATAATGATTTTTTTTCCCCGAACTTTGTTATTCTGTTTGTTAGCGATCTGATTTACGTAGAAGTAGTTTGATTCAATGAGGGCCTCTGAAAAAAAAAGTCATGTTACATCCGATTTTCGTTATATGCTACTTTTCTACTGTCTTAGTGGAATGTATGTATTTGCGTGTACTCTACTGCAACCTGCGACGACGGTTGAAAGTCTATACCACTGTGTAATTTTGGATCTTGTACTTAGCCCATTCAGCCCTGACGCACTACAGCAGGAGATACCCTGATAATTCAGATGTAGTGCCAGATTAGCTTGGCGCCTGTCGGCGCCAAGCTAACTTGGCACTGCCGTTGAACTATCATGGTCGATCCATCTCCTGCAACTGATGTATAGTCATTAGATGACGCCTCCAATATTTGGGAAATACGACCTTTGGGCTGACTGAGTTACTAGAGTTCTTCGTAGAAGAAACACGAAGAATCGAGAGTCTGTAACACTGATACATTTCTCCGTGTTTAATATGCTGCAAAGTATGTAAAGTAAAGTACACGAGACTGATGAGGATCCTCCCAAACCAGCAAAGGGACATAGAGTCTCATGGGTCTCATAGAGTCTCTCAGGGACATAGATTCGCATGAGTCCCTGCATTCGCAGGGACTCATGCGAATCTATGTCCCTGCAGATATAAAGGCTGTTGAATTGTTCATGACGAGCCCCTAGAATACGGAACAGTAGTTTAAGGGCTCATGCAAATCTGTTCCACTCGCAAATGTAAGGGTTGCTCCTTGACGAGCCCCGCTAACAAAATGGGATCTAGATTAAGTGGGACCTCTCGTTAAGGGAGATAACTGAAGATCGTCCGTCGCTAGACGGCGCTCACATACACGGAAGTCACATCAGGTCGACGCCATAGCAGACGCCAGGCGGCGCATAAATGTTCAGATCTGTCCTAGTTGTAGACTTAAAACCCGGACGATTGCTTTCGATATGCGGATGCACATTGGGCCAGTTTCTGTCGGCAGGAGATATAGATTCTCATGAGCCCTTGCATTCTGCAAGGGCTCATGAGAGTCTACGCCTCTTGTTGATTGCTAATCATGTGTCAAGGGGGTGAAAGAATGAGTGGTTTGTCTGGACATGACTTCCAAATGTCTCCAAAAGTAGGGCCTCTCTCTCTCTCTCTCTCTCTCTCTCTCTCTCTCTCTCTCTCTCTCTCTCACCGTCACCGTTTCACTTGTTTGGCGTCACTGAGACACGCTTGATCTCGAACATCAGTGATGAAGCCATTAGTATCCCTAACTTTTCTGTAATTAGAAGAGATCCTTCCTCCCAAGGCCAAACAGGCATTGCCGTCTACATCCACCAGTCTATTCAACACTTAGTTCATAGACGGCAAGATCTAGAAACCGCAGATGTTGAGTGCGTGTGGATTGAAGTAAAGCGTCCTTTTTTGGCTCCATCATACGTAGGCTTCTTGTACCGTAACCCGGCGGCTGACTTTAGTTGGTACGACGATTTTACCTGTAACTTAGATAAAGTCTATAAAGTAAACTCCGACATCGTTCTAATGGGTGATTTCAATATCAATTTACTGAAACCCCACACCGCATGGGAAACAACATCTTCCTTATTTGGGCTGGTGCAGCTGGTGCAGTCACCCACTAGGATTACTACTGCATCATCCACTCTCATAGACCATATTTATACCAATAACCCTAAATCTGTGACTGACGTTTCTGTTCCCGACTTGAGCATTAGCGATCATTTCCCTGTAGTGTGTAACTGGGCTGCGCAAATTCCAAAGACTAAAAAGAAAGGTCATATCGCCGTAACATATCGCTCTTTTAAACATTTTAATCAAAACGCATTTTTACATGATCTTAGTAATGCGTGCTTTGACTCAGTAAACGAGTCCAACGACCCAGAGGTTGCTCTATCTGCATGGTACAACATTTTCCTTGGGGTACTTAACAAACACGCACCCCTCAGGGAGAGGCGTGTCAAAAGCGCGGTACTACCCCATGGATTACAAAAGAACTGATGCAGGCCATGGAGCTTAGGAATACCCTCAAGAGAGAAAAGAAGTTTGACGAGTTTAAAAAGCAGCGTAATCGCGTCAAATACATGTTACGCGAAGCGAGAAAAGCCTTTGTAAGAGATACTATTAAGAACAACAAAGACGGGTCAGCTATTTGGCGCGTCCTGAATTCCCTTACCCGAGGCTCTAGTGCATCCACGGTAATCCCTAGTGATCTATCCGCTGACATGTTTAATAATCACTTCCTATCTGTTGCTGAAGTTTTCTCAACACAAGGAAATGTCAATGATAAGTGCTTTGATGTTTTAATTGACTACTGCAATCAGAAAACTGTAACCCCTTTTAGCATTCCATCGGTTGCAGTACATGAAGTAGGTAAATTCATAAGTAGTCTCATGAACAAGAAGTCATCAGGCCCTGATGACATAAATCCTAAAGTTCTGAAACTATCTCTACCTTACATTGTTGAATCGCTGACATACATATACAACCTATGTCTCCATCAGTGTGTATTTCCTACACAGCTTAAACTTGCAAAAGTAATTCCACTACCGAAATCCAAGGACAGGGGGAATCTGAATAATTATAGACCAATTTCGTTACTGTCCGTGTTAAGCAAACCTCTGCAGCGACATGTACACAAACATTTGTCTCAGTATTTAGAGACAAATAATATGCTTCATCCCTTCCAGTCTGGGTTTCGTCCGAAGTATTCCTGTCATACAGCGCTAAGCAGACTTGCAGATAAATGGTTATCTAACGTAAACAATTCTCAACTGACGGGTGTTATTTACCTTGACTTTAAGAAGGCTTTTGACCTGGTTAATCACGACACTCTGATAAGCAAACTTAGTCATTATTTAAAAAACGTCTCAGCAGTTTCCTTCTTTAGTTCGTATCTAAAGGGAAGAAAGTAATGGATCACACTCTGAAGTGAAGGAGGTTAAGTGTGGAGTACCTCAAGGGTCAGTGTTAGGGCCTCTTCTATTTTGTTTATACATCAACGATCTGCCTCTTCACCTAACGTCCGAATCTGTCGAATGTGACTTGTTTGCTGACGATACTTCAATCCACACGGCAAATAAAAACCTTAATGTGGTTGCAGAAAACTTACAACAGAGCCTTGATGAGGTGTCCGCCTGGTGTGAACTTAACTCAATGAGTATCCATCCAGCAAAAACTAAGTCAATGGTAATTGCGACACGCCAAAAACACCAACTAACCCCCCTTTCACTTGATTTGTCCTTCGAAGGCAATTCTATTGAGCAAGTGTCTGAACACTGCCTCCTTGGAATTATCATAGATGATCAGCTCAAATGGCAGGCACACACACATAAAGTGTGTAAAACTGTTTCAAGAAACATTTTTATGCTGTCCAAACTGAAGCACTTCACTGACTTTGAAACCAGAAAATTATTTTATTATGCACATTATTCAGTCCCACATTAATTATGCTTCCACGGTGTGGGATGGCTGCAGAGATGTACATTTAAAAAGACTGAACTCTTTACACAGACGAGCAGCGAAATTAATTTTACCTGATCCTACTTTGACAACGGATGATAAGATTCACAAAGCGGGACTTCTTTCTCTCAAGAATCAGTTTGCATTCAACAAAGGTGTTCTTCTTTTCAAAATTCGGAATGATAACACTCCGGAATATCTAACCCAGCTGCTAGTCCGGTCACAGTCCCGCTATGGCGATACAAACAGCCTGTATGTAGTACCCAAAACCAGAATAGACTTATTTAAAACCAGTCTAGCATTCTCGGGGGCGACTTTGTGGAATTCTCTTCCATTGCAAACGAAGACCACTCCAACGGTATCATGTTTCAAGAAAAGTCTTTTTAAACATTTATCTTCGCTGCCATAACTATCTGCAAGCTTTGCTTTCTATACGTAGATATCATAGTTAGTAATGTACCCATTCTACTGCTGTGTATGTATAGTGCTGCTGTGTTGTTGCTTTTTTTTTCTTCTTCTTCTTCTTTCTTCCTTACCATTGCTTCCCCTCCCCAAACAAACCCGTAGGCGTTGGTCCTATACATGTATTAATGTAATGTAATTGTTGTGTTGTAGATGTAGCAACGGCAGATTTGAAAAATGGCATTGCTTCTGGCATTGTTAATATCTTTGCCGTTGTAAAATAAAGATTCATTGATTTATTCTCTCTCTCTCTCTCTCTCTCTCTCTCTCTCTCTCTCTCTCTCTCTCTCTCTCTCTCTCTCTCTCTCTCTCTCTCTCAATATGTCAACAGGTGGCAACAGCATTCATTTTTTTAAATATCGGTCATCTTAATGTGTATCACCTTTGTCACAAAATACCAGATATAACTATTCTCCTAAACCAGTCCTCACCATTCCACATTTTTGGATTTACGGAATCTCGTCTAACAGCTAACATTAGTGATCATGCCATAGCTATATACAATTACTCCATTCTCAGGCGAGATGCATCTGCCCCCGGCCATACTGGCCTAGCAGTGTACGTACACAATTCCATCAACAACTATGTAATGAGGGGTTGTGATTTATAATCCCCTAATATAGAGTGCATGTGGTTAGAAGTTAAAACGACCAAGTCCTCGCCTGGTCTGATAGGTTTTGTATATAGAAACCCATCGGCCTCAGCCTCCTGGCAGGACGAGTTTGTATTAATGATGGATGTGGTTCAGGAGTCCAAAGGTGATGTACATATCTTGGGAGACTTCAACATAGACTTGCAAAAGCAAGAACACACTTTGTGGAGATCTATATTGAATTTTTTAGGGTTGAAACAGCTTGTCAAGTCACATACTAGAGTTACTTCCTCATTTTCAACGCTGATAGACCATGTATATACCACAAATGTCAGCGTTGTAAAAAAAATGTTAGCGTACCTAATATTTCCATTAGTGATCACTTTCCTGTTCGTTTTATGTTGTCTGTTAGGTTAGCTAAACAGTCAATCAAAGGACACACTACCATAATGTATAGATGTTTTAAAAAATTCGACCAAACTGCTTTTTTATATGACCTATCTTTAGTACCATTTAAACGCTAACGATGCCCTGTCGCGCTGGTACGAGCTGTTTTTCGCCGTTCTGGATAGACACGCGCCTAAGCGCATCAAACGCGTCAAATATCCTGTTGTGCCAAAATGGCCCTGGTGAGATAAAACAAGCAATGGAAGTAAGAGATGAATTAAAACGAGACAAGAAATTTACTGAATACAAGAAGCAGCGAAACCATGTCAAATCTCTAGTTTGTAACGCACAGAGGCAAAATGCAGAATAAGTTATTGCCGACGGCAAAGACATCCGTTCAGTCTGGCAAGTAATAAACAATTTCACCAAAGGTAACAGTAAACGATCGCCTAATATTCCGCCCGATCTTACTGCTGATGCGTTCAACGCTCACTTCATAACTGTTGCTCAAAATCTGGCGAAGTCAAATACACCTAACCCTGTAAACTACACTTGCTCTCATCAACTACGTCACCATAGTCAACAGAGAGCCTGCGGCCCATTTTTAGTACCGCTTATGACTGTCCTAGATGTAGGCAAATCTATTTCCAGTTTAAAGAACAAAATTATAGTCTTGCTGTCCAGATGGTATTAATAGTCACATTTTAAAACTATCTCTGCCCTACGTCGTTGAAATCCTGACCTTTATTTATAATGTATCGATCCGACATAACGTTTTTCCCGACCAGCTAAAAAAGGCGAAGGTAATCCCTCGTCCTAAAAGCAAAGATTTATGCAACCTAAACGAGTACAGACCCATTTCCATATTATCCTGTATTTCAAAACCGCTCGAAAAACATATCCATACTCATCTTCTAAACTTTCTGGAGCAAAACCATCTGATAACTGCAGCACAATCAGGATTTAGACCTATACATTCGTGCCAATCTGCCCTCAGTCATTTAATTGATAAATGGCTCTCTGCCATAAATGACAGTAAAGTATCAGGTACAATCTTTCTTGATCTGAAAAAGCTTTTGATCTTGTCAACCACTATATCCTAATAAAAAAATTACCATTCTATCAGACTGACTCAAATACTGTCTCCTTTATATCTTCCTATCTCAGGGACAGAACGCAGAAAGTACTGCTAAATGGCAAATATTCCTCTGACGGTTTAATAACTTGCGGTGTTCCACAAGGGTCTATTCTAGGGCCCTTATTACTTAATCTATCTATGAATGATCTGCCACTGTGCATATCTCATTTAGACGCAAACTGCGATCTGTTCGCATATGACACGACCATACACACATCTGATAAAGATATCGCAACCATTAATAAGGTACTCCAACAAAGTCTCGATGAAGTAGCAGGCTGGTGCAGTGATAATCACATGATTATTAGTATTCCAAAGACAAAGAGCATGTTAGTTACTACACGTCAGAAACACCAGCATGGCCTACCACCTTTAACACACTCCTTAGATAGCCAGCCTGTAGAACAAGTAACTAGGCATCGCTTATTAGGCGTTATAGTGGACAACCAATTAAGCTGGGAGCCGCATACTGACTCTATATGCAAAACAATCTCCAAAAATCTGTTCCTGTTATCAAAACTACGCCATATAGTTAATACTGATATCCGTAAACTCTTTTTCCATGCGCATATGGAAACGCATTGTGACTACAGTTCTACCGTCTGGGATGGATGCAGCGAAGTTCACATGAAAAAAGTTAATTCCTTGTATGGTCAGGGTATTAAATTAATACTTCCGGTCCTACTTCGACTGATAAAAAATTAAAATCTCTGAAGTTACTAACTTTGAAAACAACAGTTTGAATTTAATCGCTGTGTTCTACACTGCACAAGATCCTGCACGGAAAAGCCCAACCCTATCTAAAAACTATATTTTCCGACAATAATAGGAAAAACACGAGAAATAGCTCGATCCACCTTCCAAAAATTAGATTAGACTTCTGTAAAACCAGCCTGTCTTTTTCAGGCGCTAAAGCGTGCAATATTTTACCTTCACACCTAAAATCAATTTGTAAATCAATTACTTCAGAATTAATAGCATGTTCGGCTCCCTTATGGTACTATTCGTATAGTTAGTTACAAGTTTCCTATTACCTAATACTACTGTTGCTGCAGATTATGTAATAGTTCGACTGTCTGCATTGACATGTCAGGTTCATACCTGTGTGTATATATATATATATATATATATATATATATATATATATATATATATATATATATATATATATATATATATATATATATATATATATATATATATATATATTTATTCTTTTCTTTTTTTCTCTCTGAGGGGGGGGGGGGGGGGGTCTTTTTACTTACATATGTCATTTATCTTTTGATGTATCGTCTGATGTATTTTTATATGTGTAGAGTAGCAGGACAGTTTGGAAAATGGGCATTGCTATGCCTAAAACATTTTATCCTGAATAAAAACGTTTCATCATCATCATCATCTCTCTCTCTCTCTCTCTCTCTCTCTCTCTCTCTCTCTCTCTCTCTCGAAAGAATGTATGTGTACATGATATACTGATGTGTGTGTATGTGTGTGTCAGTGTGTGTGTGTGTGTGTGTGTGTGTGTGTGTGTGTGTGTGTGTGTGTGGAGGGTTGTGCAGGCTTGGCTTGGCGCCTGTAGGCTACAAGCTAATCTGGCACAAGCCTGTGCACGCGGCAATTGCACACCGGCGCGCGTGTGTGTGTGTGTACGTTATTTTGTTTTGTAGTGTGTAGCAAGGACAAGAATGAAAACAGGTCTGCGCACCTATTCTTTTATCCTTGGAAAATAAAGTTTCATTTCATTTCATTTCTCTCTCTCTCTCTCTCTCTACGATACCGCCTATATCAGTCCACGAAGTGGGTAAATTAATTTCCTCGATGGAAAATAAAAAGTCATCTGGGCCTCTCGATCGAAAATAAAAAGTCATCCGGGCCTGATGAGATCAGCTCAAAAATACTCAAGATATCTCTTCTATATATCATCGAAAGTATTACATATATTTACAATCTCTGTATAAACCAAAACTCTTTTCCGGACGCATTTAAAGGCGCAAAAGTGATACCCCTACCAAAATCAAAAGATCTGAGTGAAGTTAACAACTTTCGCCCCATATCACTATTACCTGTTTTGTCGAAGCCTTTAGAGCGGCACATCCATAAGCATCTATCTAAATACTTAGAAAACCAAACTCTCATCCATTTACTGCAGTTAGGCTTCAGACCGAACCATTCCTGTCGCACTGCCTTGATAAGGATGGCAGATACCTGGTTATCATCTATTAATGATTCCAAACTAACAGGTGTTGTGTTCTTAAACTTCCGTAAAGCCTTTGACATGGTGAACCACGACATATTTACAAAGAAAATATCCTTATATACTAAAAGCGCAGCCGTGTTTTTCAAATCCTACCTAGAAAACAGAAGACAAAAAGTTCGCCTTAATGGTACATACTCACTGCAAAGTCAAGCATGGCGTGCCCCAGGACTCTATTTTAGACCCTCTTTTATTCTGTTTGTTTATTAACGACCTTCCACTCACAATTAGTGATGATAGTGTTGCATGCGATATGTTCGCTGATGATGCTGCGATACACTCCCGATAAGGATTTGTCAGTAATTGACACACGCCTACAAAACACATTACAGGACATAAACAGATGGTGCAGTAACAATTCCATGATCTTAAACCCTGCAAAGACTGAATGTATGGTTGAAAGTACCCGCCAAAAGCACCAGCTCGGCTCTATCTCACTCAGCTTGTCCCTTCAAGGCAAATCTATCAGCCAGGTAACGGAACATCGTCTTCTCGGCGTTACTGTAGATAACCAGTTTAAATGGCAATGCCATCTTAGTAATATATGTAAGACAATATCAAAGAACTGTTTATTTTATCCAAGGTAAAACATATAGCTAATGTAGAAACACGAAAACTGTTCTTCAACGCCCACATCAGGTCACATAGAGATTATGCTTCTACGGTGTGAGATGGCGCAACCGAGGTCCAGTTAAAGAGGCTGAACTCTCTTCATCGTAGAGCCGCGAAGCTTATCCTTTCAGACCCTAACTCAACAACAGATAATAAACTGAAAACCTTAGAAATTCTCCCCTTGAAAAAACATTTAGTATACAATAAGGGAATAACGATGTTCAAAGTATTGAATAACAGACTCCCCGAGTATATTAAAAAGAAATTCCATCCCGGCATCAACATACTCCAGATCAAGGCAATCCATTACTGTGCCACGACCTAGAATCGATCTCTATAAGACAAGTTTAGCGTTCTTGGTTGCTAGCATGTGGAACACATTGCCCAAAAAGGTTACAACATCAACAACGCTTTCGTTTTTTTAAAACCGGTCTCTTCAAGTACCTCACCTCATCATCGTAAGATTTTCACAGCAATCTGCACTCGCAGTGTACGATTTTCCCCTTTCTAACTCTTCAATTCAGTTATATCTTCACCCAGGGCTATTTCATCGGATAGTGTGCGATGTGATACACTTTTTTACAAACAGTCCGCAGAATCGCCTAACTCTTCAGTTTTCACCCCTTGACTGCTACGGACGACACCGTTTAGTTATGTTTAGTTACGCGTCTTTTCCTCCAAGTGTGTACTTGTATGTACTTGTTACGTGGTGGAGTTGTAGTCAAAGTATGATAAACACACCAGACACACACGCACGTAGAGTTCTTTTAAATAGACCTCATTCAGCTGCAATCCGTCAACCGTGGCTTAAGGATGTAGACAAAACTGGAGTAACAGTTCCAACAATATTTAATTCAGCGATGCGATATCCTCACCGTAATGCTCTTTCAAATGCACAAACTACTGAATACAAAGTCTCTTCTGCTATGTCACAGTCCACACTACGACTCCTCCAAAATTTCTCATACACAGCGTCTCTCGCAATAAACTGCGTATCTCTACAACTGACAAAGCAAGACAATGTACTAACGGGCTTTCCCAGCGCCCTCCTTATATACACTATCAAAATCTAGAATCTTCTACGGAAATCATGAACTCAAACAACCAGAACGAAACGCGCAGCCGAAACTCATTAACATGAATTTTCCAGAAACAATATATCAGGCTACAAAGACACGGCTGCTCACTTCAGCTCTAAATTCTAACATATAATAAAGACACATAAAAGTATGGTATCCCTATCTATGATAGCTCAAAGAGGTACGAGAACATTCACCAAACAAAATAAAAGCTGCTCACTACACGCGCACAGGAAAAGTAGCGAAAATGTAGCGATGTCAGATGTCAACTAACCGACGTGACACTTACGAGGCCACCAGACAGTGCGACCTGTCTACAACGTTCCGGACTAAACAAAACGAAATCGGCTCTACTCACGAACAAAAGAAAATCTTACTAAAAAGGCACGAAATCATAACCGTGATAGCTCAAATAAACAACATATCGTTACCTACGAATAACACATGTACGCTCTCACAGGATAACACAACCACAATCGTAAGGAGTTATCACATTCTCTGCCGCTGAACGCATATTTTGTTTGGGAAATCGTTTATTAATTCCACGAAGAAAACGAACAACCGTAAAACTGATCTCAACAACGGAGACATTGTGACTGCCGTTAAAGATAGCCAAAAACAAAACAAAATAAAATAAAATAATTTTTAAAATATATAAAAATACATGTAAAAAAAAAATTAAATAAAATAAGATTAAAAACAATGAAATAAAATTAATTTAATTTAAATAAGAAAGACTAAATCTGATGTAAAAGAATATGTCTGAGGTAACAGAATATATCTAAGTATAAACATAAAAAAAGAACAGCTAAAAGCCTGCAAAAATATCGCTGGCCCACGTGGGGATCGAACCCACGACATCCGCGTTATTAGCACGGCGCTCTAACCAACTGAGCTAGCAGGCCTTCGTACAAAACTGTTGGCCTATTCACTATCTGTAGCTGACCCCCTAACTGAAGCAAGATGTTTTCACTGGCCCTCTCCGGCCTCAACATTTGGAAGACTGTGATTGTTTTTCCCGTACCGGTTTGAGGGAGTACTCCCCGATTCCGACTAATGGACCCATTCGGGGAGTACACCAGAAGTACACTTCTATTCAAATGAGATGCGACAATTTGAATAGACTGCGTGACTGACTGAAGTGCACTTGTGGTGTACTCCCCGGGTGGGTCACTGAGTCTTTCCGCTGTGGAGTTCTCCCGGCCCTGATCGTACGGTACGGGTTAGCACACGTTCCCCGCATTTGGCTGACGGTAGCAGTTTCGTTTTGCCGGTGATTCCTGCAGGAATCATTGCAAAAAACAGCAACACTCTACCAACAGCCAACGGGTTAAGCCGCGCCCATGGGGCGAACTTTCCTCACTGAATAGGTTAACCCCTTGACTGCCGAGAAAAAGTGCGGAACGCCGGCGATAACTCACCAGAGGCCGCATAGATCATGAGAAGCCGGCCCCCGCACGTGAGGGGGTTCGAGTAAGGATCAGGGAAAATTGCAACTTTTTTGTGTGACTTCTTTCTTGTGACTCCATCAGTCGGATTGCGGCTTAAAATCTCGGGCAGTGACGTCCAGTTCATAAAAAAAAAACCCAACCGTGTGACCCCAGCCCCCTTCAGTCTTTCTCTGTCTCGTAAGGCTGTCTCGGCCGGTCGCGTTTGCCGCGGTCTCGGTCTCTCTCTCTCCCCGTCCGCTCTTTCTCTCGCATGTAGTCTTTGCAAACACCCCTCTCCGCCCTTCCTCTGAGCCGTTGTTTATGAATGTCGGTACTGACTCGTACGATACTATTTCGATGAGATAGATCACGGTCACTCACGGCTTACTTTTGCTTTTCGATGAGACATGTGACTCACTTCCTCGGTAGTATAGTGGTAAGTATTCCCGCCTGTCACGCGGGCGACCGGGGTTCGATTCCCCGCCGGGGAGATTTTTTTTTTTTTTTCATCGGGAACGTTAATCCATGTCGTTGTTGTTTGTTTGGTTGTTGTTTTTTTTTGTTTGTTTGTTTTTTTTTTTGTTTTTGTTTTTGTTTTTTTTTTGGGGGGGGGGGGGGGGTTATTTTTCATCATTACCACATTGCCCCCATTTTTGGTATCAATTTTAGCGCACTTAATCAACTTTCAAATATAAAACGATTTGAATTTCAAAACTTCAGTAGCTCGCTTGAGCTTGCCCTTAGGCACCACGGGAATGTTCTGTATTTATGTATAGTGTGTGAGTGAATGCGCGTGATTCACGTGAGCGTGCTTGTTGGGTTCAGTTCGCGGCGGCGCTTTGAGCCGATTTTCAATTGGGATAAAGCGCCTATTTAATGCGCTAATTTAATTTTAATTTAATTTTTCACTCAGTTTACTTGTATCTACTGGATAAGTCAACTTTGACGCAGTTAATGTGAATGAATCTTCAATCTACAAAAACAAGAACAAAAAAAAAACAAAAACAAAAAAACAACAAAAAAACAAACATCACAATGCGCTCAATGACGTCGGCCCGATGACATTGTGCGCATTGGGTCTAGACTTCTCACAGCTATTGTACACGTTTGTCTAGATAGCTTGAAAAAAAGGATCTGCTGTAGTATCACCGGCAGATGTCCGCACAATCACCTAACTCTTTAGTTTTCACCCGGTGACTGCTACCGAGGAGACCGTTTAGTTAAAGTACCATTACGCATAAATCTGAAGACACATTTCAGCACCAGTTGTGTTTAGTATGCCTTGTCGACACACCTAATGAACTTTAACAGCAGTTTGGGCACGCGACAAAAGCACACGCATAATGGCACTTGTTTCTTTTTCTGCGCAGCCGTTAGCGTGTCAATCTATTTGTTAGCTGTTTCTCGTCCTGGAAGCGTTAGAACGGAGTGTAGTCATTGTCAGGTTGCTTGATATAAAGACGACGTGTGCTGAACTGGATTGTCCTATGTCTAAATGAACCATCATTAAACCTGTGTGTAGCGTTTACAATCTGTTAAGGGGGGGGGGGGGGGGGGAAGGGGGGGCTACAGAAGTGGATCTTTGAACAGTTACGGCGGAAGTGGACCTTTAAGCTTAGTTACGCGTCTTTTCCGACGTGTGGCACCGTCGGTAAGAGTCAAAGGGTTATCCCCTTCTCTGCCGCTGAATGCATGTATGTATTTTCTTTGGAAAATCGTTTATTTCCACAATGAAAACCCACAACCGTAAAAACTGGTCTCAACAAGGGACACAGGTCCTCATGTGTCCTCGTGACTGCCATTAATGGTTGCCTAAAATAAAATAAAATAAAATAAATAAAAGAAAATAAAAGAAAAGACTAAATCTAAGGCAAAAGAATATATCTGAGTATAAACATAAAACAGAACAGCGAAAAGACCGCAAAAGACATCGCTGGCCCAAGTGGGGATCGAACCCACGACATCCGCGTTATTAACACGGCGTTCTAACCAACTGAGCTAGCAGGCCTACGAAGTACATTCTCGGCCTACACTGCAATGATTCACTAACTGTAGCAGACCTCTACGGTCTAATAAGCCACATGTTCAGTTTTCTACTGGCCCACTCCTTTTTAGGAATTGCTTTTCCCGTACCATTTGATGGTTTTAAGGAGTACTCCCCGAATCTGATGGACCCACTGACTCGGGGTGGAGTACCCGGCAACTGCACAACAAGTGTCGGACTGAAGTGGTAGTCAGTCAGTAGTCCGTAGTATGATGCAACTCGCACCAACCGCACGCACGGCGTAGCTGGGGTTCTTGTAATGAAACTTCACTCATTTGCAAGGCGTCACTGACGTGGCACAAGGTTGTAGACCTGACCACACTGGAGTTACGGTTCCAGCAGAATTTTCAATTTTCACGACTGATGCACTCACCGGCTCTCAGCACAATACGTCCACAAATGCACCAACACTGATACACTGTCTCCTCTACAATGCATCAACACTTTTGACACACTGCGTTTCTCATGCAAATTACAATGTACACACATATTTCCTAACACCGTCTTTTATACCGTTACAGGTTTACAGAACAATCCAGCAAATTGACACAACACAACCAATCAGAAGGGAGTAAAAACGTAAAAACGACTCATTAATATCAAGTTCATGTCTAGATCTGTGTAGGCCTACACCTACAAACTTCGACTAATTCCGGAAAATCCGAGATTGTTGCTAACAGTTGCGAAACATGTTTACTTTGACGTCATATCTGAGGTCACTAGAAAGATCGCGACCCTGCTCGAACCTTCCAGTCAAACGTAGATCAAACTTTACAACATTTTAACGAAAACACGCCGGCTTGACAACAAAAATCGATCGCAATTCTCCGAGCAAAAGAAAATGAATGCTATTAATAAGATGAGGCCGATTTCATCCCAAAGTATTGTTTGGATCTCACATGCGTTTATCTTTTAGGAACATTCAGAGTTGTTCATATTTTAGGCTTATTATGCTGATCCATTTCCCTCCTCTCTAAGCCAACCTCTGATCAACACACATGTCTGCGCACACAAATAAAGACGGACACACGGCGCTTCCCGCAATTAGTACGCTTTGTGGGCTCGTGTAGCGACAGGAATCCATCTCCTTCTTCTCTAACCCACCATCTGATCCACACATACTGGCACACAGATAAAAGGACGGGCACACGGCGATACCCGCCATTCGTAAGCTCTGTGGCGTAGCATAGCTATTCTGAAGAAGAAGAATAGCAGGAGCATCAAAATGACGTCACTTCAAGCCTCACGTCATGGCATCATTAGTCCCACGATGCCGTGTTCATAGTGACGCCTCGATGTTATACGTCACTCATCGCAGTACTAACATATGATGTATCAGAGGATCAACTTTGCAAATTTCCTTGCTGTTTTTCACGCCTAGGGCTTACAGGTCACAATTTTGACCTAATCCTACCCCAAAGTCGGGACAAAAACAGCAGGCTTATGCAAACACTGTTTATGAAAAATCATGCCGGTATTAATGAGAAGATAGGGTTTTTTTTTCGTAAAAGAAAAATTAAAGTTATGTTAGCTGTTTTACAAATGACTCCGAAAAAGTGGTGCAGAAAATTGTCTGATTTTCACACTTAGTGCACACAGGTCACAATTGACCTAATCGTACCCCATAGCCGAGACAAATTGTAGGCTTATGTAAATACCGTATACGAAAAATCATGCGATTATTAATGAGAAGATTTTTTTCGAAAAAAAAAATTCAATTGTTTTAAGAGTAACCCAAATAATTCGATAAAAATAATCCCCAAAACTTGAAAATATATATATTTTTTTAAAATATTGAATTATCACTCTAAAGTTTTAGAGGTACAATGCTGGTTAACTAACTCGTTCAGTTTCTCCCTTTTATCTAGCTATATGCAAATATCTAGTAAAAATAAGAAAAATTACGGACTCCAGTGCGGATCAACCGGTTTTTGTGAAACGGCCATTTTCTAGCCAATGAGCATCTTAATTTAAAAAAATCGAAAAACGGGTCTCGATATTATTCTTTTAGGACAATGTCCTAACATTTTAAGCTTGTACGTCTCAAATGCGGACTCCAGTCGCTGTCACACACACACACACACACACACACACACACACACACACACACACACACACACACACACACACACACACACACACACACACACACACACACACACACACACACTGCTTCCACTGGCAGTAAAGGGGTTTAATGATGATGTTCCACAGGGAACATTGCAACTTTTTTTGTGACTCTTTTTTCTTGTGACTCCATGTTTGCGGGTTAAAATCTCGGGCGGTGACGTTCAGTTTTAAGGAACCCCCCAACGCCAACCCCCTTCTTTCTCTGCCTCCGTCTCTGTCTCGGTCTCGGTCTCGGACTCGGTCTGTCGACCTGTCTGTCTGTCTGTCTGTCTGTCTGTCTGTCTTGTCTGTCTGTCTGTCTGTCTGTCTCTCTCTCTCTCTCTCTCTCTCTCTCTCTCTCTCTCTCTCTCTCTCTCTCTCTCTCTCTTTCTCTCTCTCTCTCTCTCTCTCTCTCTCTCTCTCTCTCTCTCTCTCTCTCTCTCTCTCTCTCTCTCGTAGTTTTTCTTCCTCCTCTTCTTCTTCTTCTTCTTTTTCTTATTATTGTTATTATTTGCATGCTCTGTTTATTTTCCTGTTATGTTGTTTGTTTACAGGACAGCTTGTAAGACAGGCATTGAGTTGCCTAATAGCTTTATCCTGAATAAATAAAGATTCATCATCATCATCATCATCATATCTCTCTCTCTCTCTCTCTCTCTCTCTCTCTCTCTCTCTCTCTCTCTCTCTCTCTCTCTCTCTCTCTCTCTCTCTCTCTCTCTCTCTCTCTCTCTCTCTTATGTCTTTGCGAACACCCCTCCCCGCTCTTTCTCTGAGCATTGTTTTTGAATGTCGGCAGTCGTACGATGCTTTTGGTTTTCGATGACATACGTCGCTCACTTACTTTTGCTTTTCGATGACATACGTCGCTCACTTACTTTTGCTTTTCGATGACATACGTCGCTCACTTACTTTTGCTTTTCGATGACATACGTCGCTCACTTACTTTTGCTTTTCGATGACATACGTCGCTCACTTACTTTTGCTTTTCGATGACATACGTCGCTCACTCTCTTTTGCTTTTCGATGACATACGTCGCTCACTTACTTTTGCTTTTCGATGACATACGTCGCTCTCTTACTTTTGCTTTTCGATGACATACGTCGCTCACTCTCTTTTGCTTTTCGATGACATACGTCGCTCACTTACTTTTGCTTTTCGATGACATGCGTCGCTCACTTACTTTTGCTTTTCGATGACATACGTCGCTCACTTACTTTTGCTTTTCGATGAGATACGTCGCTCACTTACTTTTGCTTTTCGATGAGACACGTCGCTTACTTCCTCGGTACTAAGTGGTAAGTGGTAAGTAAGCGCTCAATGTCATCGGACCGACTTCGGCCCGATGACAATGTGCGCATTGAGCTTAGGCTTCTCACAGCTATTGTACACGTTTGTCTAATTAGCTTGAAAAAAGGATCTGCTGTTGTATCAGTCACCGGCAGATGTCAGTAACAGTCAAGGGGTTATCCCATTCTCTGCCGCTGTACGCATATTTTGTTTGGGAAATCGTTTCTTATTCCACGAAGAAAACCCGCAACCGTAAAAACTGGTCTCAACAAGGGACATAGGTCCTCATGTGCCCTCGTGACTACCATTAAGAGTATCCAAAAATAAAATAAAATAAAATACAATTTAAAAAAATAAATAAAATAATTTTAAATAAAAAGTTAATAATAATAATAATAATAATAAATTAAATAAAATAATAAAGTAAATAAAATGAAATTAAATGAATTAAATAAAATAAATAAATTAGTTTAAATTAAAAATAATAAATATAAAATAAATAAATAATAATAATAATTTAAATTTTAAAAATAATAATAAAAAAATAATAAAATAAAACAGTAAAAGTAAAATAAATTAAATAAAAATTATTTAATTTAAAAATAATAATATAAATAATAAATAATATAATAAAAATAAAAAAAACACTTAATATGATGTAAAAGAATATATTTGAATATAAACATAAAAACAATACAGCGAAAAGACCGCAAAAATATCGCTGGCCCACGTGGGGATCGAACCCACGACATCCGCGTTATTAGCACGGCGCTCTAACCAACTGAGCTAGCAGGCCTCCGTACAAATCCTACTGCCTATTCGCTATCTATAGCAGACCTCTAGCTTCCTAAGCCGTTTTCTGCTAGTACTCGCCCTCTCCTTTCAAGTTTGGAGATTGCTTTTCCCGGACCTGAATCTGATTAACCCATTCGGGAAGTACACCACAAATACACTTCTATTCAAATGAGAATAGAAGTGCACTTGTCACTGGTGTACGCACCGAGTGGGTCAGTCTTTCAGTCACGGGCCCGGCAGCTCTCCATTGTACGGTACGGCCGGTTAGCACACGTTTCCATTTGGCTGACAGTGGCCGATGATTCCTGCAGGAATCATCGGTGGAAAAACAAAAACAAAACAAACAACAAAAAACCACTCTACCGACAGCCAAAGGGTTGAGCCCATGAGGCGAACTTTCCTGTCGGGGCTGAATAGGGGTAACCGGCCTTGACTCGGTGTGGCCGAGAAAAAGTGAAACGCGATGTAACTGCAAGAGGCATAGATCCTGAAGAGTCCCCGCAACTGCGGGGGCGCATGAAGATCTATGCCTCTTGCTGTCTCTCTCTCTCTTTCTCTCTCATGTCTTTGCGAACACCCCTCTCCGCCTTTCTTCTGAGCATTGTTTATGAATGCCGGTATTGAAGATACCGTTGGTTTGCGACGAGATACGTCACTCACTTACGTTTAGTTTTCGGTGAGACTTATCAGTCACTTCCTCGGTAGTATAGTGGTAAGTATTCCCGCCTGTCACGCGGGCGATCGGGGTTCGATTCCCCGCCGGGGAGATTTTTTTTTTTTTTTTTTTTTTTAAATTGTTTTGTTCGGGAACGTTAAACCATGTCGTTGTTGTTGTTGTTTTGTTTTTGTTTGTTTTTTGTTGTTGTTTTTTATGTTATTTTCATGATTATTATATTGCCGCCATGTTTCACTCAGTTTATATGTGGATAAGTCAACGGTGACGCAGGTGGTTTGAATGAATCTTCAAGCTACAAAAAACAAAACAAACCCAAAAAAAAAACACAGAGCGCTCAATGTCATCGGGCCGACCTCGGCCGCCGTTGGCCCGATGACGTCATGCTACCGGCGATACCGTTTAGTTAAGCTTAGTTACGCGGCCTCTTTTCCGCCATGTGGCACCATAAGTACGAGTTTATCGCCTTCTCTGCCACCGAACGCATATTTTGTTTGGGAAATAATTTATTAATTCTACTAAAAAAAAAACACAACCGTAAAAACTGGTCTCAACAAGAGACATAGGTCCTAATGTGTCCCCGTGACTCGGCCATTAATGGTAGACAAAAATAAAATAAAATAAAAGAAATAAATAAATAAAATAAAATAAAATAAAATAAAATAAAATAAAATGAATAAAATAAAATGAAATAAAATAAAATAAAATAAAATAAAATAAATTAAAATAAAATAAATTAAAATAAAATAAAATATTTTTTTTTACAAATTTAAAAGAATAAAATAAAATAAAATATTTTTAACAGGCTAAATCTCTAGTAAAAGTATCTGAGTATAAACATAAACACAGAACCGCGAGGGGGGAGGGGGGGGGGGGAAGCAAAAAAATTGCTGGACAACATGAGGACCGAAACCACCACAACCGCTTTATTAGCTCGGCGATCTAACCAACTGAGCTAGCAGGCCTGCTTACAAGACCTTTGTCCTATTAACTATTAACACTATAGACCACTCTATCCTCCTCCACCGACTCCACCACTCCTTCGGCATCACTGACTCTGCTCACTCCTGGTTTCTCTCCTACCTCTCCGGCGACAGACAGCAGTCCGTCACCATCAACGGCGTCTCTTCCAACCCAGTCACGCTCTCCTGCGGAGTTCCACAGGGGTCCGTCCTGGGCCCGGTCCTTTTCACACTCTACATCTCTCCTCTGTCCAACATCATCCAGTCTCACCGCATACACCACCACCTCTACGCTGACGACTCACAACTGCTAGACAAAGACAAACTCGACAACACCCAGTCACTACTGACTCGCACGGCTGACTGAGTGCTACGAAGACGTGAAAAACTGGATGACAGCAAACAAGCTTAAACTGAACGACGACAAAATGGAAGCCATGCTGTTAGGCACCCGCCAGAAACTCTCCCAGCTCCCTCCCTCTCTCCACCTTCAACTCGACAGCACCCCCATCTCCCTCTCTGACTCGGCCAAGAACCTCGGCGTTATCCTCAATTCCTCTCTGTCCATGACCAGCTTCGTCTCCGCCACGGCCCTGGCATGCTATTTCCACCTCCGCCGCATCAGTCAGATCAGAAAATACCTCACTACCGAAGCTGCCACCAAACTTGCTGTCTCTCTCATCTTATCTCGCATCGACTACTGCAACTCTCTCCTTTCCGGCCTCCCTAACTCCACCACTTTCATTCTCCAACGCGTCCAGAACAATGCTGCCCGCCTCGTCCTCAGAAAGAAAAAATCCGACCACATCACACCCCTGCTCAAACTCCTTCACTGGCTCACCATCCCCCAACGCATCCAATACAGAATTCTGTCTCTCTGCTACAAATCCCTGAACAACTGCGCTCCTGCCTACCTCTCCAACTTACTTCACCCCTACACACATTTCCGCTCCCTCCGCTCTGCCTGCGACCCTCTCGCCTGTACATCCCTAGCACCAAACTCAACACTTTCGGCCCCCGCTCCTTCTCCGTCTACGGTCCATCCACCTGGAACACTCTCCCACTCTCTCTCCGTCAGAAACACTCTCTCTCCTCCTTCCAGTCCGCCCTCAAAAACCACCTCTTTCAACAGTTTTAGCACTATATCACCACACTCCCCACCCCAAGCTGACCGTCGTAATGTTTTTCACTATTTGTGGTACGCGAGTCATTGTTTATAGCGTGCGCATGCGTGCGCGAATTGTGAGTGCGCGCTTAGACTTATAATTATTATAAGATAAACGCATTATAAATACCGTAATTATTATTATTATTATTATTATTATTATTATTATTATTATATTAACTAACTGTGGCATACCTCTAGTCCCCTACGCCACATGTTCTGTCTGTTTGGAGCCAATTGTTTTTCCCGTACCCGGTTTGAGGAAGTACTCCCCGAATCCGATGGACCCCCTCGGGGAGTACACCACAAGTACACTTCTATTTAAATGAGATGCTTGGCCCGATGGCCTTTTGCGCATTGGTTTACTGTTCAGTCCATAAATCCCTGACACGACTGACATCAGTGACGACAGGGTATTCATCGACCTTAACTCTTTCTACCCCAACACCAAAATCCTTAAATTGTGCCGTTGTCCTCTGAAGACTGCATTGCAGTGCAGGACACAGATCGACCATGATAGTTCAAGGGTGATGCCAGAATAGCTTGGCGCCCATAGGCGCCAAGCTATTCTGACATCACCCTTGAACTATCATGGCCGATCCTTATCTTGCTGTGGTGTGTCTGGGGGAGAATGAGTTAATAATTCAAGCTATTCCGACACCACCCTTGGGCTTTCACGGTCGATCTATCTCCAAAACAGTGAGGATAAACCTAAGCGGATATGTCCAAAATGTGATGTCGTCCTCATGATTTAATGGGTTAGCTGACCTCTGTGATGTTCATGGAGTATGGACAGCTTGAGATTTCAAGTCAGTCACATGCTTACCCCCACCCCCATCTCCTTCCTCCCTTCCAACACACACACAAAAACTCATGTGAATCTATATCTTTTGCAAATGGATGGACTCTCGGAAAGCGCGAGATTTTAAACGAGAATCCGGCCAGACAGATAGAAAGATATCGTCAAGACAAACAATCAGGACGTTACGCAATCAGTATTTCTCGCTGTCAGTTCTGTTCCTTTCGAAACGTTGATGGCCTATGCGGTGATGAATCGATTGATGGCCAAGTTACACGATAGTTTCACGAGAGTCAGATAATGCGATAATGCAATACTTACAGCAAAACCGGCAACAACAACAAGACAGAAATCGTACAATTGGGGGGGGGGGGGATGGTTTCGCGTCAAATTCCTGTTTATCAGATGAATTTAGAACTATTAACTGTTTACTGGAGCAGGTCTATGGTGATTTTGGACCTTACTGCCCTGCACCGAACTGTTCAAATTTCGTGAGCTGCTCTGTAATGTTAGACATTACGGCTCCATCACGTTCACGCAGCGCACATCAGAAAGCATCAGAAAATTAATATCTTACAGTAACCGTTCGCGTTCGACGCCTGAAGCAGCCGGGCCCCGCCTCACTAATGAGGGAAAGAGGGGAATGATTAAGAGGTGGCCCTTTCTTTAAGAGGATTCTGAAGTAGGCTAACGTGTAGCTCATCCAGTCTACAAACGATTCGCCATTAACTGAATTTCCGTTAATCTTCCCACTGTGCCAGATAAACGATGCAAACCTAGACTGTAACCCACAGGACTTCTGAGTTCTCCCAAGACGAGGTACAAATGAGAGCGATATATTCTGCAAGGGTTCGTGAGAATCTATGCCTCTCGCAGATGGAAGAGTATGAGTGAGTGAACGGAGATTAGGACGCTGAGTTGGTTTATGGTCCTGGTGTCAAGGCTTAATATTGTTGCCTTTTCTTCTTTCTTTTTTTATTAAATGACTGACTGCCCGTATCAAGGCATGTCAATATTAAAAATGCTCAATATGCACTGGCAAATAAGATAACATAAATTGACAAAGAAAATAAACACAGAAACAAACGACGAGGATTTCATTTACCGTATTGTTTGGAGCTCACATGAGTTTTTCTTTTCGGAACATTCAGAGTTGTTCATATTTTAAAGCTTATCCCTCTCATCTATTTCCCTCCTCTCTAACCCAACCTCTGATCAACACACATAGGCGCACACAAATAAAGACGGAAACTCGGCGCTTCCCGCCATTAGTACGCACTGTAGGCTGGAGTAGCCACAGGAATTCTAAAGCAGCAAAATGACGTCTCTGTAAGCTTCACGTCATGGCATCGCTAGTCCCACGACGCCGTGTACATAGTGATAAATTTGATGTTTAACGTCACTCATCAGAACGTCACACAGCCTCTTCCAGGGCTGACTGTTTTCTTCTACGCAGCCTCTTTCAGGGTTACCTGCTTGATGTGAGTATAATGTGGCTCCAAGACTTGCAAACACATATTAATTATTATTCTAAAAGTTGAAGAGGTACAAAGCTGGACAACGAACTCCTCTAACGTCTTTCTCCAAACTGGCTAAATTCAAAATTTCAAGTAAATATGACAACAATTACGGACTATAATCTCGGTCAACCACAGTATGCTCGGAAGCTCTTTTAGCCACCCCTTGAATAAGTAATTCGCCAAGTTTCAAGGCTTGTGCGTGCAGAAATGTCGGAGGTTCTCGTGTTTAAATACATACGCGCGCGCACACACACACGCACACACACACACACACACACACACACACACACACACACACACACACACACACACACACACACACACACACACACACACACATCCATCCATACGCACATACGGCGCTTCGCGCCAAAACGACGTTCAACAGCAAGGTTTGCGTAGCTAGACGTGACGTCATTTCTTTTTTGCCAGACTATGAGGCCCGCCCGCCTGTTGTGTCCTTTGCATCCTTCGGAACGCGCTCCGACCAGCCCCATCCTAAAGTCTACCGTATTTTCTACCGGTAGATCAAAAAAATAAAAAATCCAAATCCAAATTGTCTGTTAGTATCAGCGAGCAGTCGTTCAATATAGAACGCTGCCTTTCATAAATGTACATGAACAATTAATATATTTACAAAAGAATGGCTTTTCGGCGGTCTAAAATGTACTCGAGTGATTTTAAATGACACATTTTATAATTGTCGATTTGAATGTACATGTACTTGAACAATTCTTTGAGGTTACGAAAGGTGTCACCTAAACACTTTGTGAGCATTTACGTTACATGGAACCGCCTTCACTCTAAAGTGAGTGTCATGTTTGAGACATAGACCCAAATGATCACCCGAAGCCGGCAGCACATTGGAATATATGCCTCTTACTTACTTACCTATTTACGCCTATCACCCCTCCCAGGGTATAGGCTGTCGACGAGAGACCTCCAGCGACTCTTGTCCTGTGCTTTTCCTTCGATTTTACACCAGGTGGTTCCCAGTCTCTTGATGTCTGCTTGGAGGTCTCGACACCAGGTCTGCCTCTTTTCCTCTTTCCCTGGGGGTTCCATGACAAGGCCTGCCTAGTAATACTGGAAACTGGCATTCTCAGACCCCATCCCCATCTTCTTCGCCCAATTTTATTCTCTGTGGTGTTCTCTCTCATAGTCTGATGTTCCTGATCTTCTCTGGCCAGTGGATTTTCAAGATTCTTCTAAGACATCTGTTTATGAGGATCTTGTACTCTGTTGACTGTGGTTATTGTCAACCTCCAGGTCTCCATATAGAAGAACTGCTTTTACGTTTGAGTTGAAGATCCGGACTTTGGTGTGTTGTGGCAGTTCTCTGGAACTCCACACTTTTTTGAGCTGGAGAAAGGCTGCTTTTGCTTTACCGATTCGTGCTCTGACATCTGCATCAGTGCCACCCTTTTTGTCGATGATGCTCCCAAGATAGGTGAAGGACTGCACCTCCTCCAACAGGGTTCCAGCAAGCAAGACTGGTTCTTCCCTGGTTGCGTTCAGCCTCATTGTCTTCGTTTTCTGCTTGTGGATGGTGAGGCCCACTTGGGACGAGATGTCAGCAAGCCTCGTGGTCTTGTCCTGCATTTGTTGACGAGAGTGGGACAGTAAGCCAAGTCGTCTGCAAAATCGAGGTCGTCAAGCTGTGTCCACGGTGTCTATGGCCATTAGGAAGAGGAACGGAGACAGCAAACACCACTGCCTGACGCCGGTTCTGACCTGAAACTCCCTGGTGAACTGCTCTCCGTGGATCACGCGACATGACATGCCATCGTAGCTGCTCTTGATCAGGCAGACAAGCTTTGTGGGTACACCGTAATGTCGTAGAATTTTCCACAAAGTCTCTCGGTCAACGCTGTCAAATGCTTTCTCGTAATCCACAAAGTTGACGTACAGCGGGGAGCTCCACTCCTGAGACTGTTCCACGATGATGCGGAGAGTGGCGATCTGGTCTGTACATGATCGGTTTTTCCTGAATCCTGCTTGCTGGTCTCTCAGCTGGGGGTTGACGGAGTTCTTCATTCTCTCCAGGACGATCCTGTTGAAGACCTTTCCTGGTACTGACAGCAAGGTGATTCCTCTGTTGGTCGCCTTCTTGGGAAGCTTGATCAGATACCCCTTCTTCCTGTCAGCCGGCATCACCTCCTCCTCCCAGATCTTTCCAAACAGTGGGTATAGTAACTCTACTGTTGTCTCTAGGTCTGCTTTCAGGACCTCCGCTGGGATGCCATCAGGCCCTTATGCTTTGCAGTTCTTCAAAAATGCCACTGCTCTTCTGATCTCTTTATGGCTGGGTCTGTCACAGCTGATGGGTAGGTCAGTCTATGCTGGCTGGATGTCCGTAGGGGAGGGGGGGGGGGGTCTGGTGGGGTGCGTCTGTTCAGCAACTCTTCAAAATGCTCGGCCCATCTGTTAAGTTGGTCTGCTCTGTCCGCAATAGATTTGCCTTCTTTGTCTTTTACTGGTCTTTCTGCATGGCCATACTTGCCCGACAATCGTCTGCTAATGTCGTAGAGCCGTTTCATGTTGCTGCTGCCTGCTGCCTTTCCTGCTTCCCGCCGTGAGATAGCCTTAGTCGCCTGCTCGGCGTTAAACACCAATAACTAACTAACTAACTTTTCTGCCTCTGCTTCCGGGCTGCCTATGTAGGCCCTCTTGTCTGCCCTGATACTCCTTTTCACCTCGCGGTTGGCTTCCGAGTATTCCTCCTGTGCCCTTGCTTTGGCTGCTTTCGTGCGACTGTCGTTGACAACTGCTTTCTTCTGCTTCCTCACTTCTATTTTCTTCAAGGTCTGTGCCGACAGCCAGTCCTTGTGATGGTGTTTCCTGAATCCTACAGTGTATTTGCAGGTTGAGTTCAGCGCCTCCCTGACTGCCTTCCACTGCTGCTCTGTGGTGGCCGCTTCCTCTTCATTTACTAGTTCCTGTGAAAATTTTTGGACAGCACCAGTTTGAACTCTTCTCTCACTCCAGTCTCTCTCAGGAGGCCTACACTATAGCGCTGACTTCTTGTTGTCTCTGTACGGCTTTTCTTTAACTTGAGAGCTTTATTCTTAAGATTAGCAGATGTTGGTCTGAGGCGACATCCGCTCCCCGCCTCACTCGAACATCTTGAAAGGATCTTCGAAATTTTTTGCTAATGCAGATATGGTCTATTTGGTTCTCTGTATTATGGTCGGGTGAGATCCAAGTTGCTTTGTGTATTCTTCTGTGTGGAAAGATGCTGCCTCAAATGACAAGTCTGTTTAGAACACACAAGTCTACGAACCTCTCCCCGTTCTCACTCAACTCCTCTAGTCCATGTCTCCCCATCACCTCTTCGTGTCCGGTGTTGTCCTCCCCTGTTTTGGCATTAAAATGGTGATGTCTCGCTCCGCACATTTATCCACAGCGCTCTGGAGTCGGTCGTAGAACTCTTGCTTCTCTTCCTCGTCACTGTCATTAGTGGGCACATAACACTGGATGACGTTGAGCTTGATCTCTTTCCTGGTTCTAAAGACTGCTGTGATAATTCTTGGCCCAAGAGTTTCCCAGCCTATCAGCGCTCTCTGTGCCACCTGTGACAGCATGAATTCTACACCTTCTGTATGGGAGGCATTCTCCTCTTCATGTCCGGAGCACAGAATCATCTCCCCACTTGTCAGCCTTTTCTGAAGAGACTGCGTCCATCTGGGTTCACTGATACCTAGCAGGGCAATGTTGTACTTTTGCACTTCCGTTGCTATCTGGGCGGCCTTCTCGCTCTGGTACATGGACTTGACATTGTATGTGCCCATGATGGTGTCGCTGTGGCTTCAGAAGGCTTCCGGCTTTCGCCACACGACGTCATAAAAGTTCTGGTAGAAGAACCTTCCTTCTCCAGGAAAGGAGTCGCTGTTGGTCTATTCGTCGGTGTTTCTGTAGCTATTTCCTTTTTTGCAGGGTGGGGAAGCTACCCTCACGCCCAACCCCTTACTAGGAGGACCAGGGATTTTCTGTCAGGGTCTCCTTCCCTTAGTCCATGTTGGTCTACGGCACCTTATTTCATTCGGTGCGCCCCTTTTACGAGGGATCCCCTATCCACAACCCAGGGAACGCGCCTCAACGCCGTATGGTCCCAGCTTGCTAATATTTACACCCGTGTTCTTTAGGGGTATAGTGGAATGGGAGTTCAGTGTATGATTGAAGACGACGGGGCATAACGCATTGACCAGGTTTTGAGAAACGACAGGGTCATTTGCATGAGCGAGCATAGTCCTGCACCAGCCACTAAGCAATGTTCGCCGCTATGAGCGGCGCACCTTGCTTAGTGGTTGGTGAAGGACTAAAGCTTGCTCATGCAACTAGCCCCAGGTGTCAGCACTGTCGGCCTTTCTGCATATGTCAAGGTCAAGCTATCGCTTTCAGGACTTAGCCAGCTGCTATCGGTGGCACCACAGCTTCATTTGCATGATACGTCTGCTTTGGCTCAGGTACAATTACACGTGACACGGCTTGGATAAAGCCGCACTGGTTATTCAGTCGAGGCTTTATTCTACATTGGGTACCTTCCTTGATCTGCTACGCACCGTAGCAGATCGAGGAATATACCCAGTGTAGAATAAAGCCTCGACTGAGAGACCTGCGTTGTGCTTGTGTGCGCAGGGAGTTTATAACGTCTATATAGAATATCTGTTTTGGGTTAGTAGTTTGAAGATTTGAGATCAAATACTGTAGTATGACATGGTGGTGACATCAAATCTGTGTGAAGTCGAGTCCAGACTTATGAGTGTCACACTGATTGTCTCCCTATATTCGCTGCCGCCGCTGGGGGTCGATGGGGACAACCAGTGTGGATTCGGGTAAAGACCCGTACGTCTTTAAATGTTTTCAAAGTAATTCTACAGATACCAGTACTTGTGCTCCGACAACACCAAAGCAGTCTCAGCTCCGCCGGGGAGATTTTTTTCCCCAACACTTTTTCTTTTCTGAATTTTGTTTCATATATACTAATGGTCAAACCTTAAAGGCCACCCCACCTTTTTTGTCATTGTTTATCGTCACAAGTACGCTAATAAAATACAATGTTATTTCGATCCAAATGGGTTAAAATTTGACCTTAGACACTCCACTGTACATGGAGCAATAGACAACAATTCATCAATTTCTACGAACGTGTCAAATGCACGTGAAACATCGTCAGTTTTTGTGAAAACTGTGCGATATTGGCAAGCGTACCAAAGGCAGGCAAGTGGAAAAACTCGGTAAAGTTGTGATGCACGTGCTAAAGGGGTCAGTCGTGAACACTGAGCACTTCTGTTTCGCTACAATACCGGTACAGTAGGGGTATAATTGTCACTTTATTAACCATGCCTCCACGACGAAGCCTAACGCCAGTAGATCAAGGCCGGGCGCTAGCATGGCTGCAGGATGGAATTTCCGGACGAGAAGTTGGGAGACGTCTTGGGATGTCCCATTCAGTGATCCAGAGGCTGCTGGCACGATTGCAAGAAACTGGAAGAGCAGAACGACAACACTGCTCAGGACGCCCGCGCTGCACCAGCAGATGGGAGGACAGATACCTCTGTGTGGCGGCTCTGCGCGACCAAACTGTCACGTCAACCACTCTGCGACGTCAACTGATGCAAGCTGCAAACGTTAACGTCAACAGAAGCACAGTCTGCCGACGTCTGCGCGAAATTGGCCTGGCTTCATGCAGAGCAGCAGTGAGAATACCCCTCACTTCAGCTCATCGCAGAGCCCGGGTTGTCTGGTGTCGTCAACATGTGAGGTGGAACAGACTCCAGTGGACTCAGGTTGTCAACTGATGAGTCACGGTTTACTGTGTCCTTCAACGACGGCAGGATGAGGGTCTGGAGACGCCAGGGCGAGCGATTCACGAATGGATGCGTCCAAGCGGTGGATCGCTACGGGGGAGGCTCAGTCATGGTCTGGGCAGGCTTTAGCAAGGAAGGCAGGACCCCCCATCCACGTCATCCAAGGCACCCTGACTGGACTGCGCTATCGGGACGAGACTGTGCAGCCCCTCATCTAGCCAGCTCTCCAAGCCATAGGCGACAATGCTGTCCTGCAGGACGACAACGCTCGACCTCATCGCTCCCTTGTGGTAGATGAGTACCTTGAGCAACGGGGCATCATGAGGATGGAGTGGCCAGCTCGTTCACCTGATCTGGCTCCCATCGAGCACCTCTGAGACGTGCTGGGGCAACGTGTAGTCAGCAACCCCCCCCCCCCCCCCGCCACCTCAAGGCGTCCCCCACCTGACTCAGTTACTGCATCCCACAACATGATCCCACAACATATTCTCCGAACCCTGATGAACTCCATGCGTCAATGCTGCATTGAATGCTTGGCTGCAAACGGTGGGTACACTCGCCACTGACTGGACCAGTCGTGTGAGACTTTTCAAATGAGGGGTGGGTGAACAATCTAACGTACTGCTGTTGTTACAATTGCTTGATTTACTCAAAATTTAAATGAAAATGTTACTGGATAAATTAGCTAAGTACTGACTCCAAGTATTGGTACACTATTTGTGCGGTGTTGTCGGTGCGTCTGCGATAAAAAGTGGCCTTTAAGTTTTGTATTAGTATATTAATTATTAATTAGTATATTACAACCATTCCAGTGATTCCTCGCGCTGGGACCGTACGGCGTTGAGACGCGTCCTCTGGGTGGTGGATAAGGGTCCCTTGTGGAGAGGGGTGCACCGAATGAAATAAGGTGCCGTGAACCAACATGGTCTAAGGGAAGGAGATCCCGACAGAAAACCCCTGGTCCCCCACCCTGCAAATAAGGAAATAGCTACAGAAACGCCGACGAACAGACCAACAGCAATTCCTTTCCTGGTGGAGGAAGGTTCTTCTATCAGAAGATTTATGACGTCGTGTGGTGAAAGCCGGAAGTCTTCGGAAGCCACACGACCGAGCCGCCTCTCTCTATCAGAGGAAAGGAGGCAGGCCGAGAAACACCTGGCGTCGAGACCTCCAATCAGACATCAAGAGACTGGGAACCACCTGGAGCAAAATTGAAGGAGAAGCACAGGACAGGAGTCTTTGAAGGTCTCTCGTCGACGGCCTATACCCTGGGAGGGGTGATAGGTGTTAGTAAGTAAGTATTCCAGTGATTCTTTCCTAAGTATCTTTTCATTTACCTCTTTTTTCAGATTTCAAATTGCCGCCGATTGTTTTATTAATTTACAATTGATGACTGATTTTGACTTTGAATTATCAGCGAGCGACACGTCGTTTATTTAGTTTAGATATGATAAGGATATCGAACAGACATCTCCTCGGTTTTATAGTGGTAGGTATTCCCGCCTGTCACGCTCCGCTCCGGGGAGATTATTTTTTTGAGGGGGGGAAGAAGAGGGTGGGGTGAGGCGGCGGGTGGAGGAAGGGTTGAGCGGTGTTGTCGTTTTTGCATGAACAAATATTTTTTAAACGAAAATTTGTATTGTGGCTATTTGGCGATACCTCGCGCTGGGACCATATGGCGTTGAGGCGCGTCCCCTGGGTGGTGGATAGGGGGTCCCTCGTGAGAGGGGTGCACGGAATGAAATAAGGTGCCGTGAACCAACATGGTCTAAGGGAAGGTGACCCCGACAGAAAACCCCTGGTCCTCCTAGTAAGGGGGTTGGGCGTGGGGGTAGCTTCCCCACCCTGCAAAAAAGGAAATAGCCACAAAAACGCCGACGAAAAGACTAACAGTAATTCCTTTCCTGGAGGAAGAAGGTTCTTCTACCAGAAGACTTATGACGTCCTGTGGTGAAAGCCGGAAGTCTTCGGAAGCCACAGGACCGAGCCGCCTCTCTCTATCCAGGGACACAACCATGAGCACATGGAACGTCAAGACCATGTACCAGAGCGGCAAGGCCGCCCAGATAGCAGCGGAAATGCAAAAGTACAACCTTTCCCTGCTAGGTATCAGTGAAGCCATATGGAAGCCAGCTTCCAGTATCGCTAGGCAGGCATTGTCATGGAACCCCCAGGGAAAGAGGAAAAGAGGTAGGCCGAGAAACTCCTGGCGTCGAGACCTCCAAGCAGACATCAAGAGACTGGGAACCACCTGGAGTAGAATCGAAGGAGAAGCACAGGACAGGAGTTGCTGGAGGTCTCTCGTCGACGGCCTATACCCGGGTAAGGGTGACAGGCGTAAGTAAGTAAGTAAGTATTTGGCGATCATTTTTATTATTTATATCCTTTCTTACTGGGCGGTCACTAAGGTCACTTAAAAACATTAGAGAGAGAGAGAGAGAGAGAGAGAGAGAGAGAGAGAGAGAGAGAGATGATAATGAACAACTGAATCGTCATTTTACAAACTTGCCGTTGCTAACATCTACAACATAAAATAGGTTAAATAATAATAATAATAATAATAATAATAATAATAATAATAATAATAATAATAATAATAATAATAATAATAATAAAGAATTATATATTTATACGCATTATTTTATGCAACAATAATATAAAAAAAAATTAAAAAATTAAAAAAAAAATAATAAAATTAAAAAAATTATTTACACAAAATAATAGTAACACTCAACATTCATCTTATACCACACACACACACACACACACACACACACACACACACACACACACACACACACACACACACACACACACTACATAAATGCATGTATTACATGAAAGTATTAACCATCAGGGTTTGTTTAAATAAATGCCCAGTGATGTTAAGTTTGGCCCATCAGGTAATCGAAAAGTTTCGTTTTAAAGATTCCAAGCGAGGCTATAGTCTTCAAATGTGCAGGAATGGAGTTCCATACAAACGGTCCATAAAATGATAAACTAGTTTTAAAGAGGTCAATTCTAGGCAGAGGTAGGGGTAAAGTATTGTTCCTTGAGATCCGTTCGCGTTCTTGCTGTAGCATAAATTTGGTGGTTAGATACTGCGGTGTCATGTTATTTAATATATTGTGCATGAGGATGCATTTGTTGAAATTAAGTTGTTGACGCAGGCCGAGAATGTTTAGATGTCTAAATTTGTCTGTGGTAGGAATGGGCCGCGTATCTATCATTTTGACAGCTCTTTTATATATCGAGTTTAACCTGTTCATGTGAACATCACTACAACCGTCCCAAACTGTGGAGACATAATCAACGTGAGACTTGATATGGGCATGAAAAAACAGTTTACGAGTATGTGTATCCGTTACTTGTCTATGCTGGGACAACAGGAAAGTGTTTTTAGCGATGGTGTTACAGACTGTATTTATATGCGTCTCCCAACATAGTTGTTCGTCAACGTGTATTCCCAAGAATTTATGCTCTGTGACTTGTTCTATCGGTTTAGCGTTCAGTTGTAAATGTAACGGCTGTGGTCGTCGTTGGTGTTTTTGTCGTGTAGTGATTAAAATACTCTTTTTTTTCCTGGATGAAGAACTATATGATTCTCTCTACACCAGTCGGAAACCTAGCTGAGACTACTTTGTAAGCTAAGGTTAATGTCAGCTGTTTATTTACCCGAAACATGGAGGCTCGTATCTTCCGCAAACAGGTTGCGGTTGACATCAGTGTTAGTAATATGCAAAGGCAAATCATTAATGAATATTATAAATAGAAGAGGTCACAAGATCGACCCCTGGGGGACACCGTAGTTAACTTGTCCTTGTTTAGAGTATTTTCCATGTGTATATACCTTTGTTTTCTGTCTTTTAGGTATGATCTAAAGATTGCTATGGCAGTTTCACTTATATGGTATGCTGCTAGCTTGTTTAAGAGAATGTCATGGTCGACAAGATCAAATTCCTTTTGTAGGTCTAAGAAAACAGCTCCAGACATCAGGTTTTTATTTATTGATTCCAGCTAGCTGTCTACAATGTGTGTCAGTGCTGACTGACATGAGTGTTTTGGTCTAAAGCCGGACTGATGAATATTTATGAAATTGCCCTTTTCTAGAAAATCGAGGCGATGTTTTTGTATGTGTTTTTCAAGGGGCTTTGACGGGACCAACAAAAGTGAGATAGGACGGTAGTTATTGACATCTTCAAGATCTTTTGATTTAGTGATTGGAATTACCTTGGCCTCTTTGAAAATAGTTGGAAACGTGCTGTGTTTTATACAGAGGAGATATAAGTGAGTGCCTCTACCGTATATGGTAGTGACATTTTCAGAATTTTGTTGTCGATACCATTCATGCTAGAAATAAATTTGCCGACTTCAGCGACGGTAATATCAGGAATGATGAGTGTCTGCAGTATATTTTTGGCCTCACAGTATTTTTCCAGTACACTAGGAACTTGGTACTCTGCGTTACTACTTGCAGCTGACTGAGCAAGTTTTTCAGCTGTAGTTAGGAAGTGGTTATTTAATATATCAGCTGACAAATGGGATGGAATTTCAGGGGCTGATTTACCCTTTGTTATAACGTTCAGGGCTTTCCACACCGATGCTGTATCTTTCTTGTCCCCAATCATTTCCTGGAAGAACAGTTGTTTTTTTTTTTTTTTACGCTCTCACTAGGTACTTAACACGATTTCTTTTTTTCTTATATTCATCAAACTGTTTTTCTTTCTTAAGTTTGTCTCTAAATGAGAAAGAGAGAGAGCGAGAGAGAGAGAGAGAGAGAGAGAGAGAGAGAGAGAGAGAGAGAGAGAGAGAGAGAGAGAGAGAGAGAGAGAGAATGATACTTTATTTATTTATTTCTCAAGGATGAAAAAAAATAGGCGCACGGGCCTCTTTTCGTGTTTGTACTTGTTAAACTGTAACATTAAAGCAACATTAAAACAACATGTTAAAAGCACAAACAGCTCACGTGTGTTACATTCCGTAAATTGAGTGTTTATAGACAACGACTGCGCACTTATGATACAGCTACTCGTGTGTAGGAATATAGTAAACAGGCAAAACACTACGCTAAAGAGAGATATATAAAAACTAACAAGTGCAAAACGGAGGACCATATCAATGCGTTAAAAAAGGAAATCATTGACATGGCTCTTTTGGACACATTATCTACATTTCTTTCAAGTTTGCTCTGACATGTATTTAAAAGCTTTTGTCCTAAACCGAATGGAAGATGTCTCATTCGCTGTATATGTGGAGGAAGTGAGTTCCATAAATAGGCACCCGCGTACGAAAGTCAGTTCGGGGCCGTTCAATGACAAGACTGTTCGCTCTCAGTGAAAAGCTTAGCCAGGTAGAGGGGGGCTTTCCCGTTCAGTACTTTGTGTATAAGTACGCACTTATTTAAAGTAAGGTGTTGATGTAAAGGAAGGAGCCCTGTTGCCTGAATTTTTTTCTCCAAAGTTAGAGAGGAGATTGCGAGGATCAGTTTAACTGCGCGCTTGTATAGAGAATTAATCCGCTTACGGTTAGCCTCACTACAGCCGTCCAAAATAGTTGATGCGTAGTCAATGTGAGCTCGTTTTATGTAGGAGTTGAAAAATAGCTTACGTGTCTTAGTATCAATGACAAATTTGAGAGAGAGAGAGAGAGAGAGAGAGAGAGAGAGAGAGAGAGAGAGAGAGAGAGAGAGAGAGAGAGAGAGAGAGAGAGAGAGAGAGAGAGAGAGAGAGAGAGAGAGAGAGAGAGAGAGAGAGAGAGAGAGAGAGAGAACATTTTAGATAACATTTACGAAGGCACCAAATCTCTTGCTTTTCAAACAGACAATTTAAATACTGCGCATGCAAACACCGAAACCCGACAGCGAAAAAAACACTAGGCGCCCAAAGTTCCATTTAAGCTTCTGTTTCCACTGCGTGATGGCGCTGCAATAAGTGTCACGTGACTTATCATCCGACTTACCTAACTTTGCAGGCGAGACTCCTGGCGCCACCTACATTCTTCAGTGAATTGCTGATTGCTTTCTCAGTTTGAGGAACACTTACGTAAACCAAAATCTGACCCTTTCAGCAAATTGCATTGATTTTCATTAAATCAGTCCTACACAACCGCTTCTTAAAAATGTGTGTGGTGGTCTGTGACTTTTGGCCTTACGGCTAGACGCCGTAAGGCCAAAAGTCACAGACCAGCACACATCTAGGATAGTCGTATATTATCTTGATAAGTCCCTACATGTTGTAAGAGATGCATGGTCATCTACGGCCTGAAGCTGTAGGCGGGCGGGATTTGGCGATGGAAGTGACAAAAGTCGGATTGGAATCTGGATCGGAATCGCTAAATTGCCAATGGCCAATTATATTTCCCAATTACGCGCGCACCTGACCCACAAGAGCGTCGCTATTTTTATTGCTCATCACATGTTTGGCACAATTTCACCAGCCTTGAACATACCGCCGCTGCATGAGTACAGCAGAGAGAGAGAGAGAGAGACAGATAGACTGACTGACAGACAGACAGAACATGTAGTACCTAATAAAACACGCAGCTTTAACTCATATCGTTATGTCTACACATTTTCCGCGTAACTCATTCTGGACGTGCCCCATAAAGCCACGTGTCTGAATGCAGCACGTCTCGAATGTGTTAACATTTGACTACAATTTTTGAGTGTATGGGATCTGCTTCTAACTATGATTCAGATCTTTCGTGACGGTTTGTGGATTGTTTGTTTGCCTGGTTAGTCTAGTTGTTATCTTGTTATTGTTGACACTTTCTAACACAACATCATTAACAAGATGACTGAGCAGCCACATAATTATCTGCTTATCTGCATACTGAAAAGGTAACAAGGGAACACACATTTCTTGTAATATCTACAGTTTGATAATGCATAAGAACCCCGGGTAGGGAAAAAAACTCTTCAGAGCCTCTGGAGATTAAAAAAAAAAACAACCTCAAACCCGTTATATTCGACTGACTTATGCATTAACTTATTAGAGATGTGCCGCTAAGCCACGTATCATAAGTTTAAAAGCTAGGTCGCATGTACAGTAGGTTGTATACATGTTTAGTACACTCACGTCCGTATAACTCTACCATTGCATCTCTAGTCGGGTCGCGCCAGTGGTCTGCGCGCGCGACCTATCAAGGTCAGAGGTCAAAGTGGCAAAGGCTGCACGCGCAATGTGGCCCATTGTTTGTGTAATTATATATTTCTTTTGTTGGGCGCGCCGACCGCCAAGAGACTCGGAAGTGATAGCAAGAGCGCCGGACTTCTAGGTGGGGAAAATGACTGTCGTCTGTTACATATGTGCTCTTGTCTCCTTGAGTTTCTTCCTGAAGCGAGTAAGAAAGATAAAAATATTGCGGCGAGAGGCATAGATTCTCATGAGCCCCTGCAGTCGTAGGGGGCTCATGAGAATCTATGCCCCTTGCAGATGCTCAAAAATAAACTGTTGCGTGTTGCATACACAGTCGTCTTCTTGATATCTTCCGCAAATGAACTGATGATAGGCGTAAAAGACCCAAGGACGGTCGGCTGCCGAGGCACATGAGTATCTATGCCTACTGCAGATAAAGGTAGACTGTCGTCTGCGGTAATACTTATATACTTTTAGTTACTAATTGTTGAGCTTTGACGACATCCTGTATAACCTTCTTTACTGTTGGTACCGACTTTCGAAGCTTGAATCAATGCTGTGATAACTCAGAGGTCGTGGCGGGTGACGGGAAACAAACAAACTCCGAACTTAATACGACACGTGAAGAAAAAAATAAAAGAAAAAAATCAGCAAAGAAGTGTTGAAACTGTGAAAATGCTCGCTAGGTTTTGTTTGCTTGAGTGATTGCCTGTTAAAGTTTGTTAGCACCCTTGTCGTTTCATAGATTCCTAATGCTTTTAGCTATCTTCACTATCTCCTGCTTAATTCTGTATTTCTATTTGGTTTCACCTTTTAACATCTTTACTGGACCATCCCGAGGTCCCGCATTTGCATTCTATGGGTCTGGATGACACCATTTTGCATAGGGGCTGACGGACGAGTGGTGCATTGACTAAATGCAAATCCGCTGCGCCACCGGGTGCCCGCCACCGCGTCCTCTAGCTCAATTCAAATTCTTACTTGAGCTATTTTACGCGGTGGCCGAGCGCACGCGGTGGCGCAGCGGATCTGCATTACTCAAAGCACCACTCGTCAGGCCTCTATGCCATTTTGTGTCGATGTTCATAGAACGGCTAGGGCTGTTTGACGTTAAATTAACTCATTCTACCCCAGACACACCACAGCAAGATAAGGATAGACCATGATAGTTCAAGGGTGATGCCAGAATAGCTAGGCGCCTATGGGCGCCAAGCTATTCTGGCATCACCCTTGAAGTATCATGGTCGATCTGTGTCCTGCACTGCAATGCAGTCTTCAGAGGACAACGGCAAAATTTGGGGATTTCGGTGTTGGGGTAGAATGAGTTAAACAAAGGCTTTAAAAACGCATTCTGCGTCTGCTGTCAGTGAAGAGGTTTAACTCATTCAGTCCGAGGGCCGTATTCCCAAATTTTGGAGGGGTCATCTACTGAATGACTATGCACCATTTGCAGGAGATGGATCGACCATGATAATTCAAGGGCAGTGCCAGATTAGCTTGGCGCCGACAGGCTGTAGTGCGCCAGGGCTGAATGGGTTAACGGATTCTGAAATCATTTTGAGTGTCTACAATATTTCTTTACGTTAACCCATTGAGCTCCAACTTCGTACTGCAGGAAAGTACCCAGTGCGCAAAGGTCATCGGGGCGACGTCGATCACGATGGCCTTTTACGCATTGGGAAATGAATCGACCATTCTAATTCAAGGGTAGTACCAGATTAGCTTGGCGTCATTGGTCGCCAAGCTAATCTGGCACCACCCTTGAATTAGCATGGTCAATCCATCTCCTGCAACGGGTACACACTTCTTAGGTGACACTTTCAAAATGTGGGAAATACAGCCGTAAGATTTACGTGGGTTAATAAGTCACGCGGTCCTATTTATTATTATTTTTTAAAAAATTTCCGTTAATATGGTACAGTAGCAGGCCAAAGCCCTGCTCATCTAAATAAGTAGCAGAAATGCCGTGTGCTGTCGTCCACTGTCGTCTGCTACTTCTCCGTTAGAATTTTTCGCTTCGCCATCTTGACTGAAATCTCAGTGACCTCCCGGTCACCTTCGGTCTGCCTTTATCTTCCGTCGTGATTTCTGCGTCATAGCGTTAATGAGGCAAAAAGATATAAAGATGTTGGAAGAAAACCTGGCAATTTAATCTATTCTGAGTTTACAGTTTCTCAGAATAGTTTATTGCATTGCAAAATACCGGTCTGCAAAGTATTGCATAATTGCATCGTTTATAATGGGATGCAAAATGAAAACTCTCTCTCTCTCTCTCTCTCTCTCTCTCTCTCTCCTCTCTCTCTCTCTCTCTCTCTCTCTCTCTCTCTCTCTCTCTCTCATGGATGCAAAATGACTCTCTCTCTCTCTCTCTCTCTCTCTCTCTCTCTCTCTCTCTCTAATCGGATGCAAAATGAAACTCTCTCTCTCTCTCTCTCTCTCTCTCTCTCTCTCTCTCTCTCTCTCTCTCTCTCTCTCTCTCTCTCTCTCTCTCTCTCTCTCTCTCTCTCTCTCGTGTTCAGTCGTTATTTTTTCCCCTGCATTTTTGTTTTGTCGCCGGTTTGATGCGTTTGTTTTCCTGTTGTGTTTTGCTCTGTATGCAGGACAGCTTGTAAGACATCATCATTATCATCTCCTCTCTCTCTCTCTCTCTCTCTCTCTCTCTCTCTCTCTCTCTCTCTCTCTCTCTCTCTCTCTCTCTCTCTCTCTCTCTCTCTCGAATTAAGGGGTTAAACCGTGTGAAACTCACGTGACTATTAATGTATACCACCACCATGTCCAGGCAAGACGACGGGCTTGTTCAGATAGCATGTCCGTTAAAAGTTTTGGTAAATGTAAAGTTTCACAGTTGCAGTGCGGCTGAATTGATCAGCGTTCAGGTCGTACTCCATAGGCAATAGCGGTCCCTCGACCCCCTCCCCCCCCCCCTCCGCCCTTAACCTTTCCGTTAGGGCCGTCCATTATCACTCCAGTGCCGTGGACGTTAAACACCGAACTCACCCACCACCACCACCCCTCCTTATCTTTGTATGGCCCCCTGTCACCCCATTTCTTTGGGGTTGTTGGGGTGGGGTGGTGCGAGGGGGGTGGGTGGGTACAGGGAGCTTAATGCCATAAAATACTTAATGTACATTCAGCAAAAGTTTCCCCATGTCCTAACTCTTCTACCTCTACGATTGGCGTTTAAAATAATGAAGAAAACTTGAAGGAGTCCTCCCGTGTATAAATAATACCAGTGTCATTTTGCCTCGCCTGATAACTTCTCTCGGTAAACAGTGCAGTCGCCAGCTTTGGTCACGAGGTCAGACCTTCAGTCTACGTGTCTGGAATAGCAGCGACGACATTTTCAATACACTTCTCTTCCCCCAAATTCATCCATCTGCAAGATACATAGATTCACGTGAGCCCCTGCATTAGCAGGGGTCATGTGAATCTATGCCTCTGGCTGATCAAGATTTGTTTCAAACCGAGGGTGTTGTTTAGAGTTAGTCACACGATTCAGTAGCCGCAGAGAAAACTTTCAATTTCAAAGGTAAAATTTGCGAAGGTGACCACGTCTGTAGGAGAGCTAGATGCTCATTCACCTCAGCAGCTTTTCTGATTTAAATTGTATGCAGTCCTCATATGCAGAATATGCTTTCAATTTAATTTTCAGTTCCAAACGTAAAATTTGCGATTGTCATTTAACATGCGTTTGTATTTGGTATAGATCTTTAATGCACCAAGCAGAAAGCTTAGTTCAGATGTTTACCTTACGAAAATATGTACGCTTCTTCCGTCTAATGTTGTCGTCTGTTTTCTCACACGGAGGCAGGTGGCTGGGTATTCAGTCTGTCAGTGGAAACATGAAAATTGAATTGTTGGTCTCGACTTCCAACCCAAATTTCGCACAGGGTGACATCAAAGAGACGCCTACCCGTACAGAGATAGTCGTAGCATGAACCCCTCATGATCTCCTCAATGGACAGAGATGTCAGTGACGAAAAAGAGACTGCTGCAATCAAGAGACATAGGTTCTCATGAGCCGTTGCAGTCGCGGGGGCGCATGAGAATCCATGCGTCTTCAAGTTTTAAAAGTACTTGAGTTAATTTTGTATTTGACAGGTACAGTGTGTTCTGCGTGCGGACTCGGACGTAGATTTAGACACCAACGGTTACATCCCTTTGATGGCGTGACTTGGAGCGCTATGTTCAGTGTCAGCAAGAGGCATGGATTTTCTTGAGCCCCTGCGTGAATGCAGGGGCTCATGAGAATCTACTCTTGCAGATAGCATGGGTTGGATAAGGGACAATATATAGGTGAAGGTGTAGCTAAACTGAAAGTCGTAAACGTATTGAAAATTAACATCCTCGATTTGAGAAATAGCTGCATCCAATTTTGATGAGTAGGAGGCATAGATTCTCATGTGTCCCTTTCTGGCTGCACTTGTACATTTGAAACTGTGCCTCTTACATATGAGAATTGTCTAGGCCAATAACTTACATGTGTCTGGAGGCTAGCTACTTTGAAAGGTCTGAATATAAAGTAAATAAATTTTGATCTGATTTTGATCAGAAATAGGCATACATTCTCATGTGTCCCTTGCGCACTGCAAGAGGACATTTGAATCTGTGCTTCTTGAAAATAAGACGCTACTAACTGAGCCGCTTACGTGTGTGGGGGCCAGCCGGCCAGCTACCCCGAATGTCCCCGAAAATAAAGATAAACGCAGGGGTCCCTTTGAAAGGTGAGACTCGCGCCGGGTTCATAGACACATCGCAGACACGGGCAAGCTCTGAGTAAACTGCCCCTTCTTCAAAGCTGGCGCCGTTATTCCCCTTGTGGGAACTCTCCGGGGATTAAGGAGCAAAGCAAGGGAGAAGCTTAATAAATACTCGCAAATTGTACAAATGGCAGTGTCATTGTTAGCGGGGATTTAACCCCGACCGACGCAGTCAGAAAGGTCCGATGGCTGTTTTCTGATATCTGCAAGAGGCATAGATTCTCATGAGAATCTATGCCTCCTGCTGTCCCAGAACTGCTCATTTATATCGTAAGATTGAGGAACTTCAGCGTTTACGGTCTACGGTTTGTTAACTTACTGCATGTAAACTCGCTAGGAGCGGTCTTGTTCAGAAGTAAATGTAAATTGAATTACATGCATTTTTATTTTATTTTTTAAACACTGTTTAATTGCCCGTGTTTTTTGGAGTTCTCGGTGTCTACTGAAGACACACCGCTGCAGTGTAAAAGGCATTCAGTCTGCTCTGAAATGGAAGCTTTTTGCTGGGAAATATAAAAAAATGTGAACCACTGTGAATTTATAAATTGATTTGTTAGTAACTAAGGCCCATTAGCTCAGTTGGTTAGAGCGCCGTGCTGATAACGCGGAGGTCGTGGGTTCGACCCCCATGTGGGCCAGTATTTGTTTTCCGGCCTTCTCATTTTTGTAATTTTCCTTTCTTTTAATGGGCGCTGGACGAAAACAGTGGAATAAATGCCCGGACAAGCAAGCTATAATGCATGTTTGTCCTGTGCTTTTTAATCGACTGTTTGCGTCAAAGAAGTGCAGTTTTTGTCGGGCGATGTTACAGTTAACCCTTTGCGTGTCGGTAGCGGATTTAGTCGCGATGATTCCTGCAGGAATCATCGCGACTAAAACCGCAACCGACACTCAAAAGGTTTGTGTCTGTCACTCAGTCAGTGTTTGCGGAGATGACAATAATTACTATATGTATTCAGATTTTCAACAAATTCAGAATGTTGTCCTACATTTATAGCAAGGTCACTTTTTCGCGAGTACCGCCTGCTACGACATAGCAAAAAGTCGACGTTTATTTGTTTAGAGAAATATTGGATATTAAATGAACATTGTATGTGTGCTCTGCACTGTGATTCTCGACCTTGCTGCTTCGAGCCGTAAGTTCAAATATCACATACAAGCACATCTGGACAGTCAGAAAACAGACATAATTACTAGTAATAAAACGATGTTGTTTTAGAGAGAGAGAAAGAGAGAGAGAGAGAGAGAGAGAGAGAGAGAGAGAGAGAGAGAGAGAGAGAGAGAGAGAGAGAGAGAGAGAGAGAGAGAGAGAGAGAGAGAGAGAGAGAGAGAGAGAGAGAGAGAGAGAGAGAGAGAGAGAGAGAGAGGCTGCTATTTACATTCAAAGAACTGTACGTACAGCGTGGCTGGGTAGCCACTTTCTCTATTACCCGGTGTCAATGTTCCACTAGTCCCTCATTAGACTTCTACCACACACACACAAAAATCCCACATGCAACAGGTAGGTATAGTTTCTCGTGGATTTCGGCAGAAGCAAGGTTCCATGAAAACGTATATTTCTATCCTCAAAGAAAAAAAATATTTTGTTTAATCCTGATACATGCATGTATTGAAAAAAGGGTCCTCGGGCTGACAGGCGCCTTAGCTGCCACGCGCACATCCGTGCGCGTGCCAGCTAAGGCGGCTGTCGGCCCGATGATCTATATCCTATATTGGGAATTTGTTCTTCTTGTGAATGCTTACAGGTACGTCGTCACTGAATCAATCTTTACGAGACGGTGGGCATCTGCGCAGAGTACACCGGCAATCGAGTGGCTCCACCATGTTCATTTTCTGTGAATTATCTCCCTTCCGGGATTATCTGCCCCTGTCTCGTACGTCACGCAGGCTTACGGCGTAGGTAAGGGTCGGTCGTTTTGGGGTTAACCTTCTTGTCCAGGAGCAGATAATCGGCACCACACAGACTACCGATAATCTCCCTTCAGTCGTAACTTGAGATCAATTTAGTGTTCACCCGACTCCCCGCCGTGTACAGACAGTATTAAATGTTGTTGGTCTGTTATTTTGGACCTTGCCACTAAGAGCTGTTGAAAGCGTAAATGACGTTCTGGATGTAAAAGTAAGTGCTCACGGGGCACTCAGTGTCAACATCCTAGATATTTTACTTACAAGTTTCGTTAAATTAGCATGTCAGACTCCTACAGGCAAACTTTTGTAATGCATGCATGGCTTAGATTATTTAGTTTCAAGTTTAAAGAGTTGTTTGTTTGTTTTTGGGGTGTGGGGTATGTGAAGAGACGGCATTAACCCATTTAACCCCACAGCCGCATTTCCCACATTGTGAAGGTTGTCATCTAACAATAATCTGCCAGCTGCAGGAGATGGATCAACCATGACAATTCAAGGGTAGTGCCAGATTAGCTTGGCGCCATTAGGCGCCAAGCTAATCTGACACAACCCTTGAATTATCATGGCCGATCCAGCTTCTACTGTAGGGCGTTGGGGTTAACGCATTGGGCCCGAGGTACGAAATGCCCGCATTTTGGAGTTATCCTCTGAGGACTGCATTACAATTCAGGAGACAGATCGACCATGATAGTTCAAGGATGGTGGCATAATAGCTTGGCGCCTATAGGCGCCAAGCTATTTTGCCACCACCCTTGAACTATCATGGTCGAGCCATATCATGCTGTGGTGTGTCCCGGACAGAATGAGTTAAACGGGTTCAATAAAATTCATTCATACACAGTTTCGGGTGTCATACAAGCCTTGCCTCGGAAAGTCATCACAACTCTATAAATTGCCCATGTCTTTACACGAACAACTTCATTTTCTGCAATGTAACATAGAACAGCGATCTTGTTAAAACATATTGTTTTCATTCATACGTCACACGACCAATCCCTTTAGGGCAAACTGTACCACATGACCGAGCTACAAAACCCAGTGTAGCGACTAATGGCGGACCTTTTGTAGCCCTCTTTCTGGTGCGTCTTGGATGCCAGTTTTGTTCTATAAAAGATCAACAAAACGTTCTAATTACAAAGTTACTTAGTGTTGTTCAAAACAACAGGCAGAGTACTGGAAACGACAACGTCATAAAAGATTTTAAATGATGTCATAAGTCTATTGTGTATAAATGAATATTCCTTTGACGTCAGTCATGTGGGGCGTGATCCAGGTCGGAAGATTTCTTCTTGATTTCTTTTATGAAAATTGTGGAGGAAAGAAAACAAATACGTTATTGGCAGTAGGGGCTTGCTAAACGGACCCTTGTAAGACTTCGTGAGGTCAAAGGAGCATTGTACCACTCAGGCCTTCGAACATCGGGGTACAATGGTTCCTTTGACCTCTCTCAGGCCTAAAAAGGTCCGTTTATCAAACCCCTGCTACCAATATCTTATACTGAACTACAGACTCAGCAACTGCTGCGTTCTCAGGAGCATTGCCCCGTGAAGGCAAAAGACAGTAAGACCGTTTCCTGTGAAAAGCAAGATTTTCATCCTAATACAATGGCAATACTGCTTTTCACGAAACTTGACACCGTTGTTGCTTGTTTGTTTGTTTGTTTGTTTGTTTGTTTGTTTGTGTTTGCTTGTTTGTTTGTTTGTTTGTTTGTTTGTTTGTTTCAGGCATCACACAGCAACACAGAGCTTGCCAACAAAACGCTGCCTATGCCTACTTCTTTGAGGGGTCAATGCCCGGGATTCAGAGAATGACGTCACACCAGACGACCTAAATAACTGGCTGTTCGCATCAAACATGATCTGAAGATCAGTGCTTCTGCATGTGACAGTGAGGCGGGGTTCGTGACAACCAGCCATCTTTGTGTCTACCGCCATTAATCTTGTCTGATCACTGCGCGATATTAGTACTAATTCCAGTTCTTTCGTCAAGCGCTTTCTGCTGCAAGGGGCCTAGATTCTCATAGGCCCTTGCAGCTGCATTGGGCGGATGAGAATCTATGCCTCTTGCTGACTGAGACGAGTCACATTTATATCTTTAAAAACGATGTCTCTGAGTTGCTCATCATCGATAGACATCACAATGACGTCCTCTGCCTGAAAAGCACACACAAAACAAAAACATTCGAAAGAGACACACTTCCTCATGAGCCTTTTACGCTGTTGATTCATGAGGATCTAACCCGGTACTCAAAGGCCATCGGTCCGAAATCTGCCGCAGTGGGTCCAGGCACGACCGTGCACGTTCCTTCTGCAGCCGACTTCGGCCCAATAGCTTTTTTTGTTGTTGTTGTTTCTCGTTCTGGATGTGTATGACGGTATGAGTTATTCAGCTTGTGCAGTGGCCCGATAACATTTGCGCACTGGGAATAAGGTCATTTTCTTGACTTGAAAGCGAGATTTCCATCGTATTACAGTGGACTTAATCTTCTTTTCCTATGACAGATGATTATGAGGATTAAAGTGCATGTATGAACTAAAATGGATATGGACGTATAATGACGATCTGTGGCCCCTCTCGCAGGCCTTGGTCCAGGATATTAGCTGACAAAGCTCATAACAGTTTGTGCCATTTGCAGAAACGTATAATCCCTCCAGTGTAGAAACATTGCGCAGACGAGATAATGAGCGCTCTGTTCTTGTGTACCGACGAGCCACCGCGCGTGCCAGTTGCAAAGCGGCCATGGGGAGAAAAGCTCAGCTCTCTGGCGTGCCGATTACTTACTTACTTACGCCTGTCACCCCTCCCAGGGTATAGGCCGTCGACGAGAGAACTACAGCGACTCCTGTCCTGTGCTTCTCCTTCGATTTTACTCCAGGTGGCTCCTAGTCTCTTGATGTCTGCTTGGAGGTCTGGACGCCAGGTGTTTCTCGGCCTGCCTCTTTTCCTCTTTCCCTGAGGGTTCCATGACAATGCCTGCCTAGTGATACTAGAAACTGGCTTTCTCAGACTGTGACCAATCCATCCCCATCTTCTTCGTCCAATTTCATTCTCTGCTGTTATCTGCTCTGTTTTCTCCCAGAGTCTGACGTTGCTGATCTTCTCTGGCCAGTGGATTTTCAAGATTCTTCTAAGGCAACTGTTTATGAAGATCTGTACTCTGTTGACTGTGGTTTTTGTCAACCTCCAGGTCTCTGCTCCATATAGGAGAACTGCTTTTACGTTGAAGTTGAAAATCCGGACTTTGGTGTGTTGTGACAGCTCTCTGGAACTCCACACGTTTTTCAGCTGGAGAAAGGCTGCTCTGGCTTTACCGATTCGTGCTCTGACATCTGCATCAGTGCCACCTTTTTTTGTCGATGATGCTCCCGAGATAGGTGAAGGACTCCACCTCCTCCAACGGGGTGCCAGCAAGCAAGACTGGCTCTTCCATGGTTGCGTTCAGCCTCATTGTCTTTGCTTTCTGTTTGTGGATAGTGAGCCCCACTTGGGACGAGATGTCAGCAAGCCTCGTGGTCTTGTCCTGCATTTGTTGATGAGTGTGGGACAGTAAAGCCAAGTCGTCTGCAAAATCGAGGTCGTCAAGCTGTGTCCACAGGGTCCACTGTATTCCGCTTCTTCTCTCCTCTGTGGTCCTCTTCATGACCCAGTCTATGGCCAGTAGGAAGAGGAACGGAGACAGCAAACACCTCTGTCTGACGCCGGTTCTGACCTGGAGCTCCCTGGTGAACTGTCCTTCATGGATCACGCGACATGTCATGCCATCGTAGCTGCTCTTGATCAGGCAGACGAGTGTTGTGGGTACACCGTAGTGTCGTAGGAGTTTCCACAAAGTCTCTCGGTCCACACTGTCAAATGCTTTCTCATAATCCACAAAGTTGACGTACAGCGGGAAACTCCACTCCAGAGACTGCTCCACGATGATGCGGAGAGTGGCAATCTGGTCTGTACATGATCGTTTTTTTTTTCTGAATCCTGCTTGCTGGTCTCACAGCTGGGGGTCGACGGAGCTCTTCATTCTCTTCAGGATGATCCTGTTGAAGACCTTTTCCTGGTACTGACAGCAAGGTGATTCCTCTGTAGTTGGAACACTTGCTGAGGTCGCCTTTCTTGGGAAGCTTGTTTAGGTACCCCTCCTTCCAGTCAGCCGGCATCACCTCCTTTTCCCAGATCTTTCCAAACAGTGGGCACAGCATTTCTACTGTTGTTTCTAGGTCTGCTTTCAGAGACTCCGCTGGGATGCCATCTGGCTCTCCTGCTTTGCCGTTCTTCAAAAATGCCACTGCTCTCCTGATCTCTTCCCGGCTCGGTCTGTCACAGCGGATGGATAGGTCAGTCTCTGCTGGCTGGCTGTCTGGGGGGTAGGGTGGGGTGGGTCTGTTCAGTAACTCTTCAAAATACTCGGCCAATCTGTCGAGTTGGTCTGCTGTGTCTGCAATAGGCTTGCCTTCTTTGTCTTTTACTGGTCTTTCTGTATGGCCATACTTGCCAGACAATCTTCTGGTAATGTCGTAGAGCTGTTTCGTGTTGCCGCTGCCTGCTGCCTTTTCTGCCTCTGCTGCTAGGCCGTCTGTGTAGGCTCTCTTATCTGCCCTGATACTCCTCTTCACCTCGCGTTTGGCTTCCGAGTATTCCTCATGTGCCCTTGCTTTGGCTGCTCTCGTGCGACTGTTGTTAACAACTGCTTTCTTCTGCTTCCTCACTTCTATCTTCTTCAAGGTCTGTGCCGACAGCCAGTCCTTGTGATGGTGTTTCTTGAACCCCACAGTGTCTTTGCCGGTTGAGTTCAGTGCCTCTCTAACTGCCTTCCACTGCTGCTCTGTGGTGACCGCCTCCTCTTCATTTACTAGCTCCTGTAGCGCTTGAAACTGGTTGGACAGCACCAGTTTGAACTCTTCTATCACTCCAGTCTCTCTTAGGAGGCCTACATTATAGCGCTGTCTTCTTGTTGTCCCTGTGCTGCTTTTCTTTAACTTGATTTTTATTCTTAAAATAAGCAGATGATGGTCTGATGCGACATCTGCTTCCCTCCTCACTCGAACATCTTGAAGGGATCTTCTAAATTTCTTGCTAATGCAGATATGGTCTATTTGGTTCTCTGTAGTATGGTCAGGTGAGACCCAAGTTGCTTTGTGTATTCTTCTGTGTGGGAAGATGCTGCCTCCAATGACAAGTCTGTTTAGAGCACAAAAGTCTACGAACCTCTCCCCGTTCTCACTCATCTCCCCTAGTCCCTGTCTCCCCATCACCTCTTTGTATCCGGTGTTGTCCTCCCTTATTTTGGCATTAAAATCCCCCATGATGTTGGTGATGTCTCGCTCCGCACATTTGTCCACAGCACTCTGGAGTCGGTCGTAGAACTCTTGTTTCTCTTCCTCGTCACTGTCATTAGTGGGCGCATAACACTGGATGACGTTCAGCTTGATCTTTTTGTCCCACCCAGGGGACGCGCCTCAACGCCATATGGTCCCAGCGCGAGGTGTGGCGTGCCGCGGAAGACACAAAATGACCTATGGAGACTAATTTTAGATACAATCTTCTATCTCTTTTACTTCAAGAGTAAAAAATAAATAACAATTTTAAAAAATGAAATCATAATCTCAAAAATATTAATAATCTTCTCAACTATTGACGTTCACACGTGCGTCCAACCTGATAGTTCAAGGGTAGTGCCTGATTAGTTTGGCACCCAGCGCCAAGCTAATCAGGCACTATCCTTGAACTATCACTGTCGATTCATCTCCTACCGTCGGTGTTTGAAGTGAGAGGCGGACTGTCTCCTTGCTGTGTGGCAAGCAAGTTGTTTCAAGCACAGCGATTTGGAGTACAGGTACAATATTGGTCAGATGTATGTCAGGACTCTCACTGATTTCCTACAACAGAGGAGCAAGGATGTAAAATAATGAACTTTCCAAGATGAATTCTTCTCCATGTCGTCAGCACCGCCAGCTAATGACTGTCTCTTCTTCATGCAGACTTAAAAAAAAAAAAAGGTTTGCTTAAAATTACATTGTTAACCACAGCTCTGCACGCACGCTTATTGCTTGCCGGAAGTGGTGAGCTCTTTTTGGTCCGGAGGTACGATGGACGTCGCCAGGAGGCGTCTGCTGCCTGTTTTGAGTTTGACGCATGCGCAGACGACACTTCAGGGCATCTCGGGAAGGCGCTTTTGAAAAGAACAAAGGGGATTCATAACGGCGCTTTGAAATCAAAGGGTACTTCATCATATACGCCAGAAGCTGAGAACTATAACACAAGTTCGATCTGCAGTTTCAGACTTCACTGACGCTGACTTTCTCAGGCTGAGTAAGAGGGATGTGCGAGTGAATTTTGCAAGAGGCATAGATTCGCATGAGCCCCTGCTATCGCAGGGGCTCATGAGATTCTACGCCTCTTGCTGATGAAAGGAACACGCTCTGAGAGCGTGCCAGAGGCGAGACTTGTTTTACTGTCTAATCAAAGAGTAACGGCCACATTGTTTTCATTATGTTATGAACATATAGTTTTCCCTTCGACCACAGCATGATGGTAAATCAAACATAGCGACAAGCAGATGCTATTGTATGCAACTGTTTATAATGTTTGTGCTTCTGTTAGGATGAAATGGCCGCTTTGTGGTACTACGTGTCTGCTATATCCATACCAAAGAAGGTTACACGGAAGATACAACAAACGATCAGAATGTTTGTTCATTCAAGCGTGGCACTGAATTCTGCGTCTTACCACTCGAGGGCCGAAGTGCGTATAAAATGTTCTTTCATCCGTATGATGACTGATAATCAGCGAGCAGCAGATCCTCGGATCAGAACTAAAAAGCGTTGTTATATCCGATGTTGTCATAAAAAGTGGGCTGCATTGCTAAGTTTGCATTTAGCGATATTCTGACGAGCAAAAGAAATGCAACATTTTTGGAACAGATAGTTTCGATAACTTTTGCTCTTCAGTATGTATTCATGCAGCACAAAATATTCGCAAAAGAAATACGATATTTTCAGAGCTCGGTTCCGAAAATGTCGCATTTCGTTTGCTCGTCAGTATATTCATGCAACACAACATATTCGTACACGTACTGAAAACAAAACAACCAAGAAAGCACATACCGTTTGTTTCAGAAACATTGGGCAAACTTTGGATCTTCTTTGAAAACTTTGGGGCTTTTTTTAAAATTGTGGAGATTCTTTCAAAAAAGCAAGCCAACTGATTTCTACAACTCTTATTTAACGCAACAACGTTTTCAATTCCCTTAAAGGGTTGCAGTCCTCAGAAATCGTCTAAACTGCATTTATTTACGCAAAAACGATAAAACGATTTGCACATGATCGTCAAACAGCATTTTAATGCCCGTCGCGACATTTCAAAATACCCTGCGTTGAATAGGAACTGACTGTTCGGTGAACATACGCTTTTTAAAGGGAGGGAATATTATTCCCTCCCTTTGAAAAGTGCCTATTCAATGCACCCGAAGTTGTGTCCTCGAAAATAAGAGGACTTGTAAAATTCGATTTATGTTACGGCTGGCCGTAATCTTCCTTTTGTCCTCCCAGGGCGTGTCTGAACTAAACAGTCCTTCAAAAAGCCCCTTCAATCAGCAACAGACATAGATCTATATGGGCCTTGACAGCCGCAGGGATTCACGAAAATCTATGCCTCTTGATGGCGTTACCCCAGTAGCAAAAGGTCGTCGGGTCCACGAGGGCCCCCGAGGACCTTAGCTTTCTGGGTAGAGAGCTCCTGTCACGCCTCAAACTGCGGGTGTTTTTTTACGTGTGGCTGACTCAAACCCATCATGTGGAAATTCAGTGGATGAAAATAACAGGAAATGTTATTTTTTAAAAAATTAAACAAAAAATGCCCGGTACTAAACGCTTGCCTACCTGTAATTCCGGGCCATACAGTCCAGTGGCCGGTTGCACGAGTGAATTTAGTCCTACTCCAGCCTCTAAGCAAGGTGCTCAGCCATAGCGGAACACCTTGCTTAGTGGTTTGCACAAGACAAATTCACTCATGCAACTGACCCTCGAGCCGTAGGGCCCAAATCGGAAACTAACACGCCTTTCGTGTGTTTAAAATTTTGGGTATGCTATTTAGAGAGTACTAAAGTATGTCTTTTTTTCAAATAATTATGAAATTATGCATGATAGGCAATGAATATCAGATGTGTTCCACTGCCTTTTGAGAGGACCGGAAGAAGAAGAAGAGGAGAAGTTTTTCATTTTACGACTTTCAAACTTCATAATTTAAGTTAATCTTTTTTGTCCAGTATTATTGTAAGGCACACTAAGATTATAATCAGGAGATATAACGAACTATTAAATAACCCTTCGCTGCTTTTGAGTAGGTCGCTTTAATGCTTAGTAGACGATTTCCAGTTGAGCTATTGGCGTTAGGGATGAAAGGGTGATGTAATTAGCCATTGCCTCCGTAAAACTAACAATGTTTTGGTTGTGTCTGTACTTCGCTCTCTCCGTTAGCAGCAATGAATTCGCTGCAACCATCGACCTCAATTCATTGTTTCACGGCAAAGTGGTCGTTCTTGCAAGCCCACTGCCTTTGTCTTTCACGTCTCATAAATAGACGAGAGTGGGGTGCAACGATGCATATATTCTCACGAGCTCCGCAGTTTGCGGGGCTCATGAGAATATATGCATGTTTGCAGCATAATTTACATGCATATCATTCCTCAATAATTATTAGCGACACAGGCCAAATGCAGGCCGGGCTTAGGGCGGTTGAAAATGTATGTTTCTGTTTGAGTCCATCCTATCTGCAAGAAACATACATTCTGAAGGGCCCCGCATTTTGCAGGGTTCATTACAATCTACGCATCTTGCCAGTCTCTTTCACGCCTATATTGTTCCTTTTGAGTATGAGCAGTCCAAGTTAATGTTACCTACGCCTAGTATTGTTTCAAGATTCAAATTTTTCTGTTTATAGCCCATTTTACCTTCGATAACCATAGATTCTCATTAGCCCGCATTCTTCGGGCGCTCATGAGAATCGATGCATCTTGTCAGCATGATGTGCATGCATATTGATACTCAAAGTGCGGTTGAGTCCCTGTATAGCAAAGACTATTGAAGATCTAAATGTTTCTGTTTAACCCCATTTCACGTACAACATGCATAATTATACTCTCATGAGTACCGCAAAGCGCGGGGCTCATGTAAAAATCGATGCATCTTGTCAGCATCATTTGCATACGTAATGATCCTGGCTATGTCTATAGTAACCATATGTTCTTGTTTTTAGCACAGTAAGTACAGATCTGCAAGAGGCATAGATCCTCATGAGCCCCCGCAAATGCGGAGGCTCTTGAGGATCTATGCCTCTTTCTGCACGCATTCATATCAGAGATTCTCAGGAGCAGTCAGTGCTGATTAATGGGGTCATCAGCCTTTAAATGGGATGTCCACTAACTTTCTGATGAGATTTTACAGCGCTGTTAATTACGTACCGTCTTAATTAGCACTAAAGACTGCTTTGTTATATGGTCCTTTAAAGGTTGGGTGTTGTGTGGTTTTCCGAATGGCGTTTTGTTTCCACAATCGAAAGTACCGATTCAACCGAAAAAATAAAACAATTTCCTATGGTCTCGGTAGGTCTTTAACATTTTCTCTTTTGTTTCCGTATTTCGCTTTGCGACCTTTTAGTACCGTAACCTTTGTTTGCGTGAGTAATTTTTCTGATTCCGGCAAAACTCCTGCCCCTCCCTTACTTGTTTTCATTGTTTTTACATTTTGTTCTCAGGCAATTGACGTAATAGTCTAGCAGCTTTTCGCAATTTCTGCAGAGGTAAGTAGTTCGTCAAAAGAGTAACAATGGTTTGCAGGTAAGAAACGAAAGTACTAATGCCATATAGTTTATGCATGGCAACAATATTTGTCCTTAGGATGGAGACATTTTTGTAGAAGTGTTTTTCGAAAGCTATTTTTCGATGTGAGGGAACCAGTCCTCGTACACGGCCCAGATAAGGTGCAAGACATTTTTTGTGCATAACATTGAAAATTTCGAGCATACAAGTTACACGTTTATTCCAGTGAGTAAATTAAAATCATCAGCAAGTAAACATGCATACATATTTAAGATAAAATAATTTAAAAAGTAATATTTTTAATGCCGTAAGCATACTCGCGTCGCTAGTTTCAAAATGGCGGTCAGCGAGATGCCTTCGAAAGAAGTCAATCAGACGCGCACGGTTAATCAGCTTTACTTTGCTCCTGAAGTGAAACAGAGATTATTTTGGATTTGAACTTTGAAGTACATCTTATCAACGTCAAATACGTTATTTTTCCTGGTCTTGAAAACAGCCTTTCCCATCGAACTCGGGTCTCATTTATGGGAGGAAAGCATATCGAAAGTAAACTACCTTAGTCGTGCATGTTGTGCATTGTGTCTGCCGACCATCTTCAACATTCTGCAGACTTTATGTCCGGATACAACATGCATGTTGTTCGTCCGTTTTCCAGCCTAACGGCTCTAAGTGTAGGTCTGCTCTTTTGTTATTAGTGGAGATGGGATTTGTAACTGGTCCGAAGCAACTCTTATCCGACTGGTCTTAAGCACAAGCCAGGCAGAGTAAAATCCATCTCCGAACCGTTTCCATCTAAATCACCTTGTTCAGCTAAACACCTAAATATAAAAATTGTAGTTTTTGCAACCCATTCAACCAATCCACACTCAAGTACTCACAAAAACTCACTATGATCAAGCTTTATCGGTACTGCATGAGACACAATACATGTAGTAGCCCTCTCCATTGTATTACATGTTTTATTTATTTATTTATTATTGATTCATTTATGTATTCACTTACATATTTATTTATTATTTATCCTTTTAATTATGGATGGAAAGAATTCCTTGATGTACATGATCGCTAGTGGTATGGTGGTGGCCACGAAGGAGAGGAAATTATTTTTCAATATGCATACATCTGTGCATGTTCATAATCTATCCATAGGTCCCAGGTATCCCCGACTTATTTTATTTATTAATTTATTATTTTTTTAAATTTATTTATTTACTTATTTGTTTGTTTGTGATGTATGTTTGCACATACACATCAGCATACAAGATGAGAACATACATGTACACATATATGGTAATAGGTGCATAACACCTGCTCCCCACCCCACATACAAAACCACAGAACGCCCATTAAAAGACATGCAAGTCTGTGCATGTTCATAATATATCCTTTACTTGGTATTAATGTCCCAGGTATCTTTGATTTATCTTATTTTATTTATTAAAATTTATTATTTATTTTTATTTGTTTGTAAAGTAGGTTTTATACATATGCTGATGTTCTCATACACATACATGGTAATACTGCCCACTCCCAACCCCACTCCACAACCACAGAACACCCACTAAAAGACAAGTACATCTGTGCATGTTCATAATCTATCCTTTACTCAGCATTCATATGGCCCATGTATCTTGACTTACTTTATCTTATTTATGTAACAGCCACGAGATGACATTAGTCGCCTGCTCGGCATTAAACCCAAATAACTATTTATTTAAATTATTTATTTATTTACTTTTGTTTGTTTGTAATGCAGGTTTTGTACATACACATCAGCATACAAGAAGAAAATATACACATATATATAGAATTTTAGATGGCAATAGGTGGCATACCGCCCGCTTCCAACCCCTACCCAAACACACACACAAAACCGCAGAGCACCTACCCAAAGACATGCACATCTGTGTATGTTCATAATCTATCCTTTACCTAGCATGCATATGTCCCAGGTATCTTAGACTTACTTTATCTTATTTATTTAAATTATTTATTTGTAATGTAGGTTTTGTACATACACATCAGCATACAGGCTAAGAACATACACCATGATGCCTCTGTGCATGTGGCCACCAGTACTATTCTGTCAGATCTGTCGCACCCAGCCAATGATCTCTTCGAGCTTTTGCCCTCTGGCCGGCGGTTCCGTGCTTTGAAAGCCAGAGCCTCTCGACTCAGGTGCAGTTTCTTTCCAGAAGCTGTCCTCAGTACAGCACCATCCATGGAACAACGTGATTCCATGATTTGTGACATATGACTGATTAGTGTTTAATATTGTGAGCACCATTCATTTGGAAGTTAAGCACTATATAAATGTACATTATTATTATTATTATCTATCGTTTAGTGCTCTATACAGGATGATCGCCAACTGAGTGTATGACATGATGAATGCCCTACAAGTGAGGATGTATTTTACTGTCGCCATGCCACACAAAAATCCTTATAATGTTTTACTTGGTGAATAAATGTCTTATACATGTACATTGTCATAGGTGCCATACCGCTCGCTCCCAACCCCACTCCAGTTACACACACAAAACCGCAGAACACCCACCAAAAGAATGTATATCTGTGCATGTTCATAATCTATTCTTTACTTAGCATTCATATGCCCCAGGTATCTTTGACTTACTTTATCTTATTCATTTAACCATCATGAGGGTGGCCGTAGTCGCCTGCGTGGCGTTAAACCCAAATAACTATTTAAATTATTTATTCATGTTTTTTGGGTAATGTAGGTTTTGTACATACACATACACAGTAATAGGTGCCATACTGCCCCGCTTTCAACCCCACCCCACATACAAAACCGCAGAACACCCACAAAAGACATGCACAATTGTATACTGATGGGCATTAGTGGACTGTAAAACCTATATACATGTGTATATAGAGATTTGAGATTTAAAAAGTGGCTTGTATTGACTGCCTGTATTTTAGCCTAACCTAAAAATCTCATGTGTACAGTTAATCACACTGCACATGCAGCCATCAGTTCTGTGAAAAGTAATGTTGGCCTCATGCAGTGATGCACGGGGCACCAAAACTTACAGATAAGGCCACACCTGATAACAATAACAGAACTAATATGCATACTCAGCCACTAGTTCTGTAAACAGCATCTTTGTAAACAATACTAGTGGCCAAATGCACACATACATTATAGATGACGCCACCACTGATCACTTCAAACAATAGGCTGCCCAGTTCACATTGATAAGGAAAACCGCAGAACACCCACAAAAGACATGCACAATTGTATACTGATGGGCATTAGTGGGCTGTAAAATCTATATATAGAGATTTGAGGTTAAGAAAGTGGATTGTATTGACTGCCTGTATTTTAGATGCTCACCTAAAAATCTCATGTGTACAGTTAATCACACTGCACATGCAGCCATCAGTTCTGTAAATAGTACTGGTGGCCACATGCATAGGGGCACCAAACTTAAAGGTGAGGCCAAAACTGCCACCTCAAACAAAACGATACCTACACACACATATCAATGATACAGTCAACCTCCATGTGCGATAGTCAGGACAGGTTTAAAGTATGGGACTGTAAATCTTACAGCGAAATGTCAAAGCCAGTAAGAAAATAATATAACAGCAGCAAGTACATGTATTTTGTAAATCACTCAAATAAAACATGAGAACTCATCGACGCCAATGGTGTTAGGATGGGTGATGGAAACACTGAAAGAAATAGTATGTGCACAATATTATAAAGTATGTGCCTCCCCCCCCCCCCCCTCCCTTTAAATGCCACCACTGATCACTTCAAACAATAGGCTGCCCAGTTCACATTGATAAGGAAAACCACAGAACACCCACAAAAGACATGCACAATTGTATACTGATGGGCATTACTTGCCATTAGTGGGCTGTAAAACCTATATATAGAGATTTGAGGTTAAGAAAGTGGCTTGTATTGACTGCCTGTATTTTAGCTGCCCACCTAAAAATCTCATATGTACAGTTAATCACACTGCACATGCAGCCATCAGTTCCGTAAATAGTACTGGTGGCCACATGCACAGGGTCACCAAACTTAAAGGTGAGGCCAAAACTGCCACCTCAAACAAAACGATACCTACACACACATATCAATGATACAGTCAACCTCCACGTGCGTTAGTCGGGACAGGCTTAAAGTATGGGACTGTAAATCTTACAGCGAAATGTCAAAGCCAGTAAGAAAATAATATAACAGCAGCAAGTACATGTATTTTGTAAATCACTCAAATAAAACATGAGAACTCATCGAGGCCAATGGTGTTATGATGGGTGATGGAAACACTGAAAGAAATAGTACGTGCGCAATATAAAGGTATGTGCCTCCCCCCACCCCCTTACTTTAAATAGCTGTTCATCACAAAGCATATCTCATTCATTTGATCACTCTGTGTTACCTGTCTCCGTTTTCTTTCTCGTTTTAATCCCCAAATATATGAGTGTCAGTGCTAATGCCAGCTGCTAAGAATCTTGCAGCAAACTGCAATAATGCAGACAAACTTTAAACTATGCAGCAGCAAAATAGTTCCTCGTTTGTGCAATAGGCTACTGCTAGCAAGATAGGGTTTAATTTTAAACAAAGCATTGCATGAACTTCCAAGCGTGTTCACATTGTGCTGTGTATTTTTTACGTGTCAAGTGTACTGTACCATCAGTGATCACTGATCGAGACTGCATGGCACTGATCGCACATCACAACATAGCTTGCCAGTACAACTGATTGAATTAAGTGTTACAGTATAATAATAATTAATCAAGTTCCGAAACTTTGTTCAGCCATGACAGTTACAACCTAGTGGTGTGGCACTCTTTTACAGCATGCAACATGTTGCACTTCGGACATAGGTTTCGAAGATAGCCTTTTTTTTTTTTTTTTTTTTTTTTTTTTTGCTGTGGTGTCGAAATGAAACGGGCAAAGCGATGGTAAAGTGAATGAAAATAAACGTGACAAACCTTTATCAAGATGTAAAAATGCAAAAAGCAACGTTGCATGTTCGCCTTTTTGGGAAACAAACACGCTTCTGTAGAACAAATCAAAAAGAACTCGCCGGTACATCGCAATTCATCGCAGGGAAATCCGCGTGTGCCGATGTTTTGATCACGTGATCAGTTTGGGATACCTTATTGTTGAGTAACGATATTTGAGTTCAAGGCAAGCCTTTTCGTAACTGCTTCTTCTCTTAATATATCTAAGTGTGCAAATATTATTAAAAAAATAAATGAAATCCTTTTATGTGACATATAGTGCATACTATCACTGAATACAGGAACAATGAGACCCGCGTAAACTACTGATCCCCTGGGAACATGGCTGCGAATGTCCTGGTTTCGTCTGCAGGCGAACTAGAAACAAAATGTGCTACAGAAAAATGTCTCCATCCTTCGGCGGTTTAAAACGAGTGCGCACTGCTTTTATTCAAACTAGACTTCATTTTGATATATCCAAACCTTTGTTACTCTCTAGAAAATCACTATCTCGTAAACGGCTGATCGTCTATGAAGGGCAGCTGCTAGACTATAAGGTCAACTTTTCTCTTGCTTTACATAGCGTGCCCGCTATTTGATAGTACAGTTCAGATCATCTGCGATGTTTCCTCATCTCCTCGGTAGTATAGTGGTAAGTATTCCCGCCTGTCACGCGGGCGACCGGGGTTCGATTCCCCGCCGGGGAGTCATTTCTTTTTTTGGGTTTTTTTGTTACCATCCTGGTGAATTTGTTTTTTCCCTTTATTTTCTGTTTTTCTTTTCTTTCCTTTTGTTTTCTTTTATCCTATTTTGAGCCATACCCATCCCGAAATTCTTCCTACGTTACTCTCCAACCTTTGAATGGACGCCTCAAAGCCGATTTTTTCCCCCACATGTTTATTTATTTCTTCAAAGAACATTGAAAGAGGAAATACACATATGATCCCTTCCGTTGTGTTCCATTCATACTTTTTTATGTTTCTCGTCAAGAGCTTTACACCCACTGACATAACGATCAAATTATGAATTATGGGCCCGAGTTATGCCATTCCTCGCCTGTAGGTCTGGCGGCGCGCGAGCAGGTTACAGATAAGGCCGGTTTGTCGTGGAGACACCCACTAACAATACCTTCATCAGCAAGAGACATAGATTTTCATAAGTCCCTGTGACTGCAGGGGCTCATGAGAATCTATGCCTCTTGCTGGTGTCGATTTAAATCTAGTATCTTCAGACGGGCAGAGTCATTTGCGTGAGAGTTTTGCGATTCTTGAGGGAAACACGTTTTGTATCCGTTTCAGTTCACAAAGGGAGGTTATAATATTGAAGAGTTTACAAAGGAGACAAGGAAAATCCGCGTTCATTATCAATATAGAACGTATATATTTTATGCAGTTAACTTTACAGTTCGAAGTCATATACCAACACAAATTACGCGTACATTTTTATATCAGATTATGTACATAATAATATGGCCTTTGCCGCGGCTTTTCTTGAAACAGTTATTCCTGAAGCTGGAGTGTGTCCATTGTATGTGGAACTTGGCATTTCCTTTATAAATGCAACTTTACAAAATCCGTTAAACTTTAACACATTCTACCGCAGGAGTAGTTTGCATATGCTTGCTTAGGGCGTTATCCCTTTTAGCGCCATGTGTGCATTTCCCGAATTTTGGAAGTGTTACTTTAACGACTATGTTCCACTTGCAGGAGGTGGATTGACCATGATAATTCAAGGGTAGTGCCAGATTAGCTTGGCGCCTGAAGGCGCGAAGCTAATCTGGCACTACCCTTGAATTATCATGGTCAATCAATCTAGGGCCGTTATTAGCACGCGAGTGAGCCTACGGTTGTCAACTCTAACTTTTTAATGTACTCTCCGCTTCGACCAATTTCCGATACGACACGCTGATCACGGCATTAAATGCAGCGGTGCGCAGCTGCGCGGTGCCACAAACAGAAACCGTCCATCTGCAAAAGACTAGATTCTCACGAACCACTGCAGTCACGGAGAATCTATGCTTTCTCATGAGAATCTGTGCCGCTTGGAGGGCTTGGAATTGGCGATTTATGGTTTTCATACTCAGATGGAGAAGTTCAATAGGGTTTAAATATACGACAAAGTAGGGGAGACAACAAAAAAAAAAAAAAATGAAATGAGAGGTAATGACGGGTGCAAGAGACGCGAGGAAAGGGGCAGATAAGTTAAGTTGTAGTTTAGAACCCCCAATGCGCAAAAGGATATCGGGCCGACGTCGGCCAGATGGCCTTTTGTGCACTGGGTCTGATGGTCTGCATTATCTAAGGATTGCTGGTGTAAGTTGTTTTGGGGTTCTGTGTCGACAATAAGCTTAGATTTTCATAATCCCCTTGCAGGTGGACAGTTTTCACATGAAAATGGAGATAGAGAAGGAGATACATAGTATCATTCAGACAGACTGGCTACTGGTAAACTGGATATAGGCCACACAGTCACACTTACACATTATACTCATTTAGTCGAAGGCAAGGTAAGAATAATGAATAACAGTATTTGGACAAAACTGGGAAAAGCTGATCACACGTACACGTGCACTTACGTAAGCAAGCACGCACACGTACGCACACTCACTCACCTACACACAAACAGACACACACACACACACACACGCACGCACGCACACACACGCGCACGCACGCACGCACACACACACACACACACACACACACACACACACACACACACACATCCACAGAGAAAGAGAGTACGGGAAACTAATTTTGGGTTAAAACGACTTATTCTAATCACTTCAGAATGATATACAAAATATATAAAAACGTGTGTGTGTGTGTGTGTGTGTGTGTGTGTGTGTGTGTGTGTGTGTGTGTGTGTGTGTGTGTGTGTGTGTGTGTGTGTGTGTGTGTGCATTCTAAATATAGTTCCTGCTTGCTATGAGCAAATTGAACTGCTGTAGTAAATTCGTCAATTGCATCTTGAATGCAATTCAGGGAAGAGACGTGTAATAATGAGAGAGAGAGAGAGAGAGAGAGAGAGAGAGAGAGAGAGAGAGAGAGAGAGAGAGAGAGAGAGAGAGAGAGAGAGAGAGAGAGAGAGAGAATCAATGAATCAATGAAACTTTATTTTACAACGGTCTAGGCATTGACATCGTCATTGACACAGCCATTTTACAAATCTGCCGTTGCTAACAACTACAAGGCTATCTACACATGCACATGCATATAAGTATAACTTAATACTTGCAGACAATTTATAACAGACAGAGAGAGAGAGAGAGAGAGAGAGAGAGAGAGAGAGAGAGAGAGAGAGAGAGAGAGAGAGAGAGAGAGAGAGAGAGAGAGAGAGAGAGAGAGAGAGAGAGAGAGAGAGAGAGAGAGAGAGAGAGAGAGAGAAAAGGTACAGCAAAACGATATAGCAAAGAGATGCAGCATACAACAAACTGCAGTATGTCCATAAGCGAGATAAGCGAGATATCCACAATGAATACAATGAATGTCTCGCTTTTCACAAAAATGAACTTCTTGCTTTTGCCTTCACAGGGTTTATCTAGCACAGACGCATATGCATATGCATGCACTGGGGCCGTGATTTTAAACCTTTCGACTCAAAGCATTAAGACCCAAAATCACGACTCAGACACCACACATAAATGACGACTGGCTTTTTTTTTTTTTCTTCTTTTTTTGTATAATCATCTTTATTTCATATCTGTCCGACTGCATGACGACATGCTGTTAACCTCTCGCTATATTGCGTCAACTGCGTTTGAAGGCGGCATTTCCATGATTTCCATGATTGTTCAAGGGTAGTGCCCCGATTGGCTTGGCGCCTTTAGGCGCCAAGCCAATCAGGGCACTACCCTTGAACTGTCAGGCTCGATCCAGCTCCCATTAATGTAGAACGGACTATTGTAAAATGCGTCTGTTTCTGATTTTCAAAGTGGAAGAAATTTTCTCCCTAAGATCGAAAGGGCCTCTTTCACGGCAACAGTTTAGTTGCGCAGATAAGACATGTTCCCAACACAATGAAAGATGACGCCAAGGAAACAGAGTAGATCTCATTGGAGAAACAGATTTATTTCTTTTAACGAAATCAACTCATAAAAGGCTAATTATAGATTAAAGTGCATGGCTCAGGCTGGCTAGACAGAAACATGCGATTGACCACCAAACGCTAAAGCCCAGAGGACATTCTAATGCTGAGGAACAGAATAGATGGTCACAGTGTCCATCATCGTGGTCATCTAGAGGCATAGATTCTCATGAGCCCCTCCGTCAGCAGGGGCTCATGAAAATCTATGCCTCTTGCAGATGAAATGCAGATGACATGGTATGGCTGAGGGATTGTTTATGGCTTGATTTGTTTTCAGCGTCGTCTGATTGGCGACAAGATGTGCAATAATATATAAAAAAAGTGCATGCATAGTTCTAAATATATACACTGCTCAGAAAAAGAAAAACAGAAAAAGAAGTTGAAGAGTATGCTGCTGACGGTGGGAAAGGAAGGAGAGAGAAAGAGAATATCAAATTAAATGTCTTTGCTGGCTTACATTGAAAATAGACAGGATTGGCTTTGTCTACGGCCTAAATTATAGCAATTACAACACACAAAAGAATAAAATGCTTTTATGGGGAAATAACGTTCAAGAAAAGTAAGAAAGGGGAGTGTTTGTTGGGGGTGAGGGGATGGGGTAAGAGCACTGAAAATAAAAATAATATGGAATATGCAATTAAAAAAATATTTTTAAAAACTCTCCCCGGTCGGGAATCGAACCCGCGTGATAGTCGGAAATACTTACCACTATACTACCGAGGAGTTCAGAGAATATCTCGGACAATTGTACTATACAAAGGAGTTGTGAAGGCTACGTTCTGTTCATGCGAAAATACGTCATCAAACACAAATAAATAAACAAACAAACATACACACACAACTTGTTTTTGTTTTGCTCGGATTGATTTCTGATTTCTGCTTGATTGATTTCTGATTTCTGCTTGGTTGATTTCTGATTTCTTGATGGTTGATTTCTGATGTCTGCTTGGTTGATTTCTGATTTCTGCCTGGTTGAGAGGATATGTCTCTGTGTTTGCGTCGTTTTGAGTTTATGTAACCTGCATTTATATGCGTGTGTGCGTGTGCGTTTGTGTGTGTCTGTGTGCGTTTGTGTGTGTGTCTGTGTTTGTGTGTGTGTGTGTTTGTGTGTATGTGTGTGTGTGCGCTAGTGTGTGTGTGTGCGTTTGTGTGTGTGTGTGTGTGTGTGTGTGTGTGTGTGTGTGTGTGTGTGTGTGTGTGTGTGTGTGTGTGTGTGTGTGTGTGTGTGTGTGTGTGTGTGTAAATGTGTTCGTGTGTGCTCGGGCGCATGTGCATAATTATGTAAATTGACGGTATACACACGATAGTGTATGCACTCGCTTTTACATGCACGTATGTGCATGTTCATCACTATGCGTGTTCCCACACTAAAACGCACCTCTCTGTGCACACTTGTATGTTTGCATGACACAATAATTCGGGATGGGCTGGGAGGCGCCATTGCCTAACGTTTCAATGTCTCTCTTTAATCTTCCTCCATTTGGTGATGTACATGATGCAAATATCAGCCAGCAAGAGGCATAGATTCTCATGAGAATCTATGCCTCTTGCAGTTGGAATGAGATAGAACTGGCACTGACAGCATTAATGTTTTAATTTGTCCGCGGCAGTCTGTCGGCTTTCTTTCATCCTCCCCCCACTTCCCGAGATGCGCAAACTTTTATCAGATATGTCCCGTTAGTAAGAGGCTGAACAACCAGAAATCTACGCTGAATGAGGAGCATATTTGTAAATGCCAGCGTTAGCAGATAGTAAATGCAGCAGCCTAACTTCGATTTTTTTTATTTGTATTTTATTTTTACATTATCGTGTCTTCAAAACAATTTTAATTACTATTTATTGTCTGTGCATGTTCTCTGAATTTTTATTGCATGTATGATATTATGCATAGTATTATTTTATGTATAGTAGATATCCAAAGCTAGAGTTAAGAAGGAATTGAATTAAATGATCACACAAGGCAAGATTTCATTAATTTCAAATGACACGTCTCTGAAATCTTTTAATTTTCTTTGAATTAAAATAAATACATACAGATTTGTGTCTAGATGTAGTTTGCTCAAAAATATTTTTCTGTGCACAATCGGTTTGTTAACTCATTTAAACGTAATGCTGACTTTTGTAATTTTGCGAGACGTCTGAAGAGACTGTGTACAACTTGTGATCAGTCATGATGCCATCATAGTTCGAGGGTAGTGCCAAAAGAGCCTCTTTGTACTGACTGTCCACGACGTACGGCCGCCACAAGCCGGCGGGATTGTTTTTAAGGGGCAGGTGGGAAAGGGGGGGGGGGGGGGGTCCTTTCATATACAATTTGTGTTTCATTTCAAGGGTAGCGCCAGATTAGCGTGGCGCCTGAACAGGCGCCAAGCTACTCTGGCACTACCCTTAAACTATCACTGCCGATCCGTCTCTCGCTCTGGGCCAAACGTGGATTAAAGGATTATTTTCTGGGAGGGGCTCGACCACTCTAGTCAGCAGTGGGGCACGAGGAAAGTATATTGTCCGAAGTGGCTACCCTCCCTATCTCTCTGTGTATGTCTCTGTTGAGCTTATACAGGCACTGAAACTGTATCAAGGAGTCACTTTGAAAAGGTGTAAATTTAGGCGTCGCTTCGACAGACTTTTTAAGTCAACCACTCGGCCTTCTGCCCGTCTTGCAAGAGGCATAGATTCTCATGAGCCCCTGCAAAAGCAGGGGCCCATGAGAATCTAAACCTCTTGCAGGAAAAGGTCTGCCTCTTCGTCAACTCAGTCCAAGTTGTTGGAGTTTGAGGGTAGGAATGGTTAAGGCGCGATGGCTGGATGGGTGTGTGCATTAGGATTTACCCTGTCGGCAGACCTGCTGACTTTCCCCGGCAACCCGACGCTGGACTGGCATGTCGGGTACACTAAGTGATGTCTGATCGTTTGTGGGTAGGCGGGTATACATGCATCGAGTCCCCGGCTCAGCCCGAAGACCCTATTCGAAGCGAGGACGTGAAACAGTTATTGTTAGGTGCTTGGAGCTCTTTGGAGATTAGGTGCTCTGTGCATCATTAGACGTAAAATATTGTCAGCTCCTCCGCACTCTGAGAATGTATATACCGAAACGGGAGCTTGATTTCTTGCAGGCAGACGGCAGAGTTTATGACCTAATGCAGGATTCACCGGAAATCTTTTAAATTGCAACATGTTCAGCCCTGACGCACTACAGCAGGAGATGGGTCGACCATGATAATTGAAGGGCAGTGCCAGATTAGCTTGGCGCCTGTCAACTTGTGCATAGTCATTAGATGACGTCTTCCAAAATTTGGGAAATACGGCCGTCGAGCTGAATGAGTTAATGACAATCTATTCCTCTTGTAGACGAAAGATAAGTACGGTCTTGGACTTATAACTAACATCACCTTCGTAGTAACAACACCACAACCAACAGCAACAATAATAATAATAATAATAATAATATAATAATAATAATAATAATAATACAGTAAACTTTGGATATAACAAATCATCGGGGAGGGGGGGGGGCATTTTTTTTCTAGTTTACATTGCCCGAAGTTTGATACATGCAAAGTAATTTACATAGGAAGATTGTCATTAGGATGTCTGGAAAAATGTTAAAGACCAAAAAGGTGACGGCCAAGCGTGTAAAATGCAGAGAAGAACCCATCGGAGAAAGAAACACGCTTGGAAAAGACAGTTACAACACAATTTATTAACCTTTATCATTCTGATACACCCACTGCTTGAAATGAATTTGACTGATAGTTCAAGGGTGTTGTATTCTGTCACCACCCTTGAACTAAAACAGTTGATCTATCTCTTAATCTGTAATGTAGCCTTCATAGGACAATAAGCAAATTTTACAAAATCAGCATCAGGATGTGTAATGGGTGAATATTGTTAATGTAGCAACTCAACATTCCTTCTGCGATAATGAAGACAAGTAGCGACTGATATCTATATTTGCTTGTATTTTGAAAAATATTAATAAATTGTGTTGTAACTAACTGTCTTTTCTAAGCGTGTTTCGTTCTTCTCTGGAAAAGTGTTGTTATATCCGACTTTTGTTAAATGCGACCTTGTTATAAGCGAAGCAGACAGTACAAAGAAGAAGACGAAGAAGACAACGGCAACGACGACGGCAACGGCAAACAACAACAACAATATCTTCTAGCAGGATTTCACGGTAGCTGCAATCCCCAGTAGCGAAACGTCTTCGGGCACACGGCAACCGCAGTGGGCCCGCGCACAACTGTGCGCGGACCCACTGGGGCCGTCGTGAGCCCGAGGACTTTGCTTACTGGGTCGTTGCTTACATTCTCGGACTACCGTTGCTTAGCTCATTAGCGAGACTACCTTGCTAGCTCATCTACCCCTGACACCACAGCAGATATGGATCGACCATGATAGTTCAGGTGATGCCAGAATAGCTTGGCGCCTATGGGCCAAGCTATTCTGGCATCACCTTGAAAATCATGGTCGATCTGTGTCCTGCACTGCAATGCAGTCTTCAGAGGACAAGGGCAACATTATTTTTGGGATTTCGGTGTTGGGGTAGAATGAGTTAGAGAGTCCAGACCCAGGTTACCTTTGGCTGGTATTCCTGTTATGTTTGAGGACACCAGTGCACCTGAAACCAGACAACTGCTACATCCGAGGACGTAAATGCGTACTGAGCACTATCAGCAAGAGGCATAGATTCGCCTGAGAATCTATGCCTCTTGCAGATGGGATGGGATGGGTAGTAAAAGGTACGGGGTGAAAGTGTGGGTAGCAGCATTTTACGTGTCGGTCGATAGACTGACTGAGTAGAAGTGGCGGCTAACTGACATACTGACTTGACTGAATCAATATTTACACATACTATACAGACCTGGCTCGACTGATAGATTGGCCAACGAAAGAGTATCTTCTGATTTCAATCAAAATGGTAATTTATTCAGACATTTATGAAATGGGTAGTGAATATGTGTTTAGTTGTGAGTAGATTTTGTTTTACATATTTGTCTGTAAACAAACAAGCAAACAAGCAAATAAACTGAGTGACTGACTGAGTGAGTGAGTGAGTGAGTGAGTGAGTGAGTGAGTGAGTGAGTGAGTGAGTGAGTGAGTGAGTGAGTGAGTGAGTGAGTGAGTGAGTGGATGGGTGGATGGGTGGATGGGTGGGTGTGTGGTGAACCGGTGTGAAGTATTCAAAAGACGACTTGCTAATTTTAAACTGTATTCCCTGTGTGAAATGGATCCTGCAGGTGGGAGATACTTACTCACAGACTGATTAGTAGTCAACCGGTTAACAGTAACCATGAGAACCACTAACAGTTTGAGTGTTTTCCGGTTGTTCTAACTCCCTCGGTGCTGTAATCTTCACTCTCGGTGCTGTAATCTTCAGGGGATCAGTCGACGAGCACACAGAACCTTTCTTCCATAGGCCATCCTGTCCTTCCGGCTTTAAACCCATATAACTAACTGTTTTCTCTCGTCCATCCTCGTGATGCTTTAACTCATTCGAGACGGGACTCATCGGATACTCGGCGTAAAACCGCATATCGAGACGCGGCACGTCTCAAACGTGTTAACTAATCCTCATAGGTTCTAACAGTGTGTGGGGTCCAATGAAGATCTACGCCTCTAGTGTCAAGTGTCCCGTTTTTTTATGCACGTTTGCCTCCATCAAAGGAGGTAATGTGGGTTTCCACCAACGACAGAACCGTCCTGCAGATCTCTATCTCTCACAGTAACTGCTTGACGCCCAGAAAGAGATGGGACGCCGAAAAATAGACACCCTCAGTTCGAGAAAAAAACTGGTTGATCTTGGTCTGCAAGAGGCATAGATTCTCATGAGCCCCTGCTTTAGCTGGGGCTCATGAGAATCTATGCCTCTTGCAGATGGACCGGGACTGGACGCATGAGGGATTTGTAAAAAGAGATGGACGCCCAAATGTGTTCGGACACCGAAATCAACCTCCGCATTGCTGAAAACGAGAGCCCGGCATGCAAAGGACAGAACGTATGAATATTTACACGTTTTTTACGGCCCTTCCTAAATCCACCCCTTAGCCCAGAGCCACCAGGCTTGAGTCTGGCTACGGAATTGCCTGAAGCTTCTCCTGGGGAGAACAGATGCTAAACGTGATCTACCAACAAGAGGTCCTTTTCACACGGCATTGCCTCCTTCGATGAAAGCGAAGAGACATAAATAAATTTGATCCTTGAAAGTCAGGCGTGTCGATCTCCATGACACCCTGCAGTTATGAGCGTTGAAGAGATGTATGTCTTTCTCAGATAGATGGAACATTGAAACTTTAGAAGATAACTACCCGAAAGAAAAGTTATGTGGGCAGGAGCTCAAGAGGTCTGTTCCTCTGGCAGATAGAAGAGTCAGATCGGTAATGGACTGTTAGGGAACCTCTTCTCCCCCCAAGGGAAGACTGGGAAAAACGAGGGGCTCGCATGCGAGGTGGTCGTCAAGGGACGGCCGAAGCATATGCTTCAATTAGAATGTGTTGCGGCCAATAGGCCAGGGCGCCCATATCCAAATTGCTTCTAACACCCGTCGCTCTGAGCCGGACGTTTCGCCCATACTGGCCACATCCGCAAGGGGGAAACGAAACCCCCAACTCAGGAACCGCTCCATAAAAATATTCCAAGAAAACCTCCCCCATCTGCAAGAGACTTAGATTCTCATGAGACCCTGCATTCGCAGGGTCTCATGAAAATCTATGCCTCTTGCTCACTTAAGATCTGTTCCTATTATTCAAGGAGGTATTTTGGGTTGCGTGTATATTTAGTTTGAGCGTATGAGCGAGAAGGCGCGTGATGACTTTTCGCACCTCCCGCGCAGCTAGAGAACTTCCTGTAGGCGGGATAACTCTTTGCGCGTTATCTAGGCTGCGGGGGTCCTTAAGGAATTGTGAAACGTTTCCTTTGCACACGCAGCTTTATTATTTTCAGAAAACAACTGATAAATTTTCTTTCGTTTCTTCTTTTCGCTTCTTCTTTTCTTCTTTGACCTTTCCATATTCCCAGCTTCTCGTAGAGTTTTTTTATGTTTAGCGATACCATTTGCAGCTGCTGTAAGCAACACTTCTCTGAAATAAATTAATATTAGAGATTGCTGCTGTTAACTTTCTGTAGCAATTGTTGTCACACGCAAATCTATGCACCAAAAGGTGAATGTGTTACGGTCTGAATACAAGTAAATTTGATCTGCAGTCTTTTGTACCCACCAAATGAATCAAAAAAAAAAAAAAAAAAAAAAAAAAAAAAAAAAAAAAAAAACTTGTTTGAGTTGTGATGTCCTTTGTTGCTTGCGTGGTGGTTAAACTCAGTCAAGCAATTAATCCATGATTCATATTATGTGAATCATCTATTCATTGATGGTAATTTCTTGTAGCTGCAAATGGACACGAGATGGACAACCATCTCTAAAGACTCAAAATTACACGGTTAT
>BTPG01000007.1:120752343-121039843 GCA_036245525.1 Semisulcospira habei | reverse complement strand
AAAAATCAGATTCCTGCTATGGGAACATGAGAGGTCTTTATATTGTTCCAAAACCCCGAATAGATATATTTAAATCTACTTTGTCATTTGCGGGTTCCACACTGTGGAACTCACTCCCACATCACGTTAAAGCCACTCCGACATTATCTCGTTTCAAGGCAAGTCTTTATAAGTATCTGACATTACTCAAATAATAATATCTAGTTATTTGCAGACACACGAATGTACGTGTATATTCTTATAATCATGTGTATGTGTATGTGTGTGTGTGTGCGTGTGTGTGTGTGTGGATGCGTGAGTGCGTTTGTGCGCGGCGTATGCGCGTGTTTGTGTTTAGTGGACTATATATTTTGTATCACTGTGCTTTGATGTCCCATTTTATGTATATTTTGTACTTAGTTAGTCGTAGTTGTAGCAACGGCAGGTACGAAAAATGACATAGTCACTGACTGTGTTAATATCTTCACCGTTGTAAAATAAAGATTCATTGATTCATTGATTCATTGATTCTCTCTCTCTCTCTCTCTCTCTCTCTCTCTCTCTCTCTCTCTCTCTCTCTCTCTCTCTCTCTCTCTCTCTCTCTCTCTCTCTCTCTCTCTCTCTCTCTCTCTCTCTCTCTCTCTCTCTCTCTCTCTCTCTCTCTCTCACTATAGTCAACAGAAAGCGGGTGACACATTTTCTGTGTCTCTTATGAGTATTCCGGATGTTGGTAAATATATTTCTTCATTTAAAAAAATCATCTTGCGGTCCAGACGGCATCAGTACTCAGTTTTAAAAAGTATCTCTGCCATTCATCGTCGAGTCACTGACATTCATCTACAATCCTTAGGCATAATGTATTTCCTAACGAATTAAAAAGGGCTAAGGTAATTCCTCATACCAAAAGCAAAGTCTTAATCAATTTAAATGAGTACAGACCTATATCAATTCTATCATCAATTTCGAAACTACTTGAAAAACATATATACATACTCATTTCCTACATTTCCTTGAACAAAATCACCTGATTAGTGTTGCACAATCTGGTTTTCGACCTTTACATCCCTGCCAGACTACTCTAAATCACATTATTGATAATTAATGGCTCTCTGCCATTAATGACAACAAAGTATCAGGCGCAATCTTTCTAGACCTTAAAAAGGCATTCGATCTTGTCAATCATTCCATCCTCCTGAAAAAAAAAAACTACCACTTTATCACATTAACCCGAATACTGTTTCCCTCTTGTCTTCATACCTCAAAAACAGAACACAGAAAGTACTCCTAAATGGCAAATTTTTATCAGACGGTGTAGTGACTTGTGGTGTTTCACAGGGATCTATTTTAGGGCCTTTGTTCTTTCTATAATTTATTAATGAACTGCCGGTGTGGATATCTCACCCAGAGGCTAACTGTGATCTGTTCGCTGACGACACAACTGTACACACATCTAACAAGGAACTAGCGAACATCAATGAGGTACTCCAGCAGAGCCTGGACGAAGTAGCTGACTGGTGCATTAATAATCACATGATAATTAGCATTCCAAAGACAAAAAGCATGTTAGCTACAACACGCCAGAAACACCAGCGCGGCTTACCAACTTTAACACTTAACTTAGATGGCCAACCTATAGAACAAGTAACTAAGCATCGCTTGCTGTGCGTAACAGTAGACAACCAGTTAAACTGGGAACCTCATGTTGATAACGTATGCAAAACTTTGTCCAAAATCTTGTTCCTTTTGTCTAAGCTCAGCTGTATAGTTAATCCTGACGTTTGCAAACTTTTCTTCCACGCGCATATCAGAACGCACTGTAATTACAGTTCCACTGTCTGGGACGGTTGCAACGAAGTTCATATGAAAAAAGTAAATTCTTTCGTATCGTCGAGGTGTTAAAGTCATACTTCCTTGACGCGCCCCCACAGACAAAAAAAATCAAATCTCTTAAATTGCTGGCATTAAACAAACAATTCGAATTTAATGGATATGTATTAATGTACAAGAATCTACACGAGAGTGTCCTACTCTATTTGCGAACTCTGTTTTCAGATAATCATAGACAGAACACGAAAAACAGGTCGCTCCACCTACCAAGAACAATACTAGATATAATATAAAACTAGCCTGGCCTTTTCAGGTGCAAAAGCATGGAATAATTTACCCCAGCATCTTCAGTCTACTTCTAAATTTAGTATTTTTAAGTCTCGTCTTTGTCGCTTTTTACTTCTAAACTAATACTTACTTACTTATGCCTGTCACCCCTACCCGGGTATAGGCCGTCGACGAGAGACCTCCAGCAACTCCTGTCCTGTGCTTCTCCTTCGATTCTACTCCAGGTGGTTCCAGTCTCTGATGTCTGCTTGGAGGTCTCGACGCCAGGAGTTTCTCGGCCTACCTCTTTTCCTCTTTCCCTGGGGGTTCTAAACTAATACCACGATTCAATACTCCTCTATTGATGCTATATTCTCAGAGACATGTTTTAATTACAAGATGACCTTCAGCTTATGCCGCTGTTATTATGTTTGTTTGGTTTTTTTTTTCTCTTCCGCCTCTTATGCTTTTCGTACACTTGAATGTTTTTGACATTATGTTTGTTTATTTGTTGTTGTTTTTTTTTAATATTTTACTGTGTTGCTCGATGTATATTTATGTGTGTAGAGTAGCAGGACAGTTTGTAAGAGAGGCATTTGCATGCCTAAAACTTTATCCTGAATAAAACGTTTCATCATCATCATCATCATCTTCTCTCTCTCTCTCTCTCTCTCTCTCTCTCTCTCTCTCTCTCTCTCTCTCTCTCTCTCTCTCTCTCTCTCTCTCTCTCTCTCTCTCTCTCTCTCTCTCTCTCTCTCTCTCTCTCTCTCTCTCTGGTTCGTCTTACAACAAAGAACAAAAGGAGGACACTCAAACATTTGTAAACCTTTCACACCCAGTGCCAACTTCAAGGTTTGGTCGACTATGCTAAGAGATCCCTAAACTTCCAGGCACGGCCGTATCCTGAAATGTATCGGCGTTGTATTACAGTTAACCCCTTGACTGCCGGAAAAAAAATGATCACGATCCAAATACAAGAGACATAGATCCTCATGAGCCCCCGCGAATGCGGGGGCTCATGAGGATCTATGCCTCTTGCTGGAACCGAGTTGTATCCACGTTTCTTAAAGGTTGTTGCTTTTGGTCTTTGAACGAACACAGACTTCAGAATCAAACATGTACGTGCAGCGGCAGTAAGAGGTTAAAGTGACTACATTATGTTTCGCTTATAACAAGGTCAGAGATAACAAATTCGGATATTACAACACTTTTCCCGATGTCCTCACTACACTCTGTGTTACCTTCCGGCTTCGCTGATAACGTACTTCGGATAAAGCCACCAACGAATGTGGATCCCATAGGTCCCATGACTCTTTGTTACATCCCACATTTTCTGTATATTGATTTTGAATATTCCTAAGTCACGTTTACTCATTCGAGACGTGCTGCCTCCGGATACGCGGCTTCATGCCGGAATATCCGGATGCAGCACGTCTCAAATGTGTCAACAAATTCCGCCCGAAGACATCAGGGGCAGGAGATGGGTTAGCCCATGATGCTGTGAAATTATTTCAATCTGGCCCCCAGATTTGCTTTTCGCAGAGAAATTTGTAAAGCTGGCACTATGTTTGAACCATCTCGGCCGACCCATCACCCCAGTTGACGGTCTCCCAACTTTGCAAACGTCATCATCAGTGTCCGTGAGTTAACCATTTATCCCTAGTACAAAACAAACTGTTGATCAAGAAACATAGTTTAAGGTTGGTGTCAGAATAGCTTGGCGCCTAGTGGCGCCAAGCTATTCTGACACCACCCTTAAACCATCAAGGTCGGTGTGTCTCAGAAACTGTATACGATAGTCTTCGAATGAGAATTTCAAAATTTGTGGATACGACCTCAGTGCTCAATGTGTTAAAATGTGGAAAATTCAGCGGCTCAGACATCCAAAGAACATAGAACTAGGTCTCTTGCAAATAAATTGGGATCACCTTTTTCCTGGCAGGTAATGGGTTAACACATTAAGCCGGTGACATTTTCTTTTCGCTTTTTGCATTGAAGGCTGAATCTTCCGCTTAACGCACAGGTCCTTCGTGATGTCTCTTTCCCTAACTCGATTACATCCTGAGGCTGATTTTTTGTTTGTTTAAATGTTCATATTGTCCTATTAAAGCTAAATTACAGACTAGGTGATAGATAACCATTTTAGTTCAAGGGTGGTGCCTGAATAGCTTGGCGCCTCAGGCGCCAAGCTACTCAGGCACCACCCCTGAACTATCACAGTGAATTTGATTTCAAGCAGTTGTGTATCATTAATGAAAAGGGTTAATACGTGTGGAATCTCAGTGTTCAAAACACAGACACATGACGACGGACGTGAACTGTGCAGCCAAACAGCGTGACCTATTTCTGTAAAATATTCAAAGCAAGGGGCGTCACTCTGAACAACAATCGTGGCGCCATCTAGCGGTTTTCTTGAGAACACATCGCCCACGCTTTGTCAGGGGCCAATATGCTGAGAACAACAATTAATATTAGGGGATTACATGGGGCCACACTGTGTGTACGTCAGTATTGGTGGGTGGAGTGGGATATATGTCAGACAGCAGGGGGATGGGGGAGGGGGGTTGGCCAGAGGAAAAAGAATGTGGTGCCCGGCTGTGGAGAGAGAGAGAGAAAGAGAGAGAGAGAGAGAGAGAGAGAGAGAGAGAGAGAGAGAGAGAGAGAGAGAGAGAGAGAGAGAGAGAGAGAGAGAGAGAGAGAGAGAGACCCATGTAGTAGATTACAAGTAAGTTTGCATTCATTCGTAAAAAGAAAACTCCTTACATAACCTGCTTGTACATTGCTTTATTTTTTTATTTTTATTTTTTTTATTTCATTTATTCCTTATTGATATTTTTTATAAGTTTCATTTCATTTTAAATCATGTTATTTATTTTCTTTCATTTTCTTTCTTTTTTTTTCTTTTTTTTTCTTTTTTTTTTTTTTATTTTATTTTATTTTATTTTATTTTATTTTATTTTATTTTATTTTATTTTATTTTGTGTTTCTTTACTCAGTGTGGTTTTCAGTTTTGTTTCGTTTTTATTTTGTTTTGCTTTTGGGTTGTTTTTTTTCTTTTGGTTATTTTGTTGTTTGTTGGGTTTATTTTTTTATTTTTTTTTTGCTGTCGATGTTTCTTTTATTATTATTATTATTATTATTATTGCTTTACCTCTGTTGTTTTTGCTTGTTTATTGGTTTGTTTGTTGTTTGTTTTCCCTCCTCTAGCTAACTAAACGTTTTTGTTTTGAAGTGCTATAATTGACCTTTTACCGTTTCATTTGGTGAATCGCATTTTCTAAAGACCTATACAAGTCCATCGCAGTGGAAAAGTTACAGTCTTAATAACTCTAATTAATGGTCCTCCGATAGGCTGTTAACATTTTCCTCATACTAAAACAAATCATTTACGCTTCACATGATCTTGCGTTCTGGTCTTTTAAAAATAAGCACTTAATTGACTGATTTCGCGGAAACCTTTTCCACGTACAAAACACTTAATTTTTTTTTTTATATAACTTTCACTCATTTGCAAGCTTGGACAATTATTATAGCAATTTAGTGATAACAGCATTTACCGTGCTCACAAAGCTAGGATGTATTCATTATAAACTCAACTTGGGTTTTTAAGTCATTCAGTCCCGACACACCACAGCAAGATATGGCTCGACCATGATAGTTTATGGGTGGTGCCAGAATAGCTTGGCGAGGCGCCAAGCTATTCTGGCGCCACCCTTGAACTATCATGGTCGATCTGTGTCCTAAATTGTAATGCAGTCCTCAGAGGACAACTCCAAAATGTAGGTATTTCGTACCTGGGACACAATGAGTTAAACCCTTTCTGGCCACTGGACGCATATTTTATTTCACAAAATTGTTCTTCATTCAAAGGCCAAAAGCCACATCCGCAATAGGGAAATTGATAAAAATTCTTCGAAGCAAGAGACACAGATCCCCATGAGCCCGCGCAAATGCGCGGGCTCATGAGGACATATGTCTCTTGCATTTGCATCGTGTTCAGTTTTTTTTTTTTTTTTTTTTTTTTTTTTTTTTTCGGCAATAAAGGCGCTCAGAATTTGTAAGACCTCAAGATGAAATTTCAATATGCACTGCTTTTGTGACTTGTTACTGAAAGTCATTCAGTGAGCTGTCACACTTTGTTTTCGTGTGTGCGCCGTCACCAGAATCTGCGATCACAAATTACAGATCAGAACATAATTATCTGACTTTGAAGGAAAAATTATGTTGCACTATAAATGCCTATCTACAATTTTACATCATACTGGTTACCTTCTGCAGTGGCATATAAGGAACTGACACAGTGGTTTGCTAGGATCAAATCTGTTTACATCTATGTCTCCAAGAGAGAGGAGGTAATCATTGCATCAGCCAACGACTCAACTTGAAACAATCTCTGATGCGAGCAATCAAAATCTTTGCTCAGCAGTCCCTGAGTGAAATCCGTTCCACGTGCACGCGGCATGGATTCTCGTGAGCCCATGAGACTGCATGGGCCTGGTGAGAATCTAAGCCTCTTGCTAGAAGAGCTGGGTCTAATCCACACCCTCAGATCGAGTAAATCGTGAGGGTGTAACTACAAAAAAAGGATCGTAAAACCAGAGACAAGCGTATCGGGTTGCCTTTCATGAGAGCAATAAACTCACCCTTGATTTCTCGCTAGCATACAGGCCGGCCTTTTCAACAACATATTGAAAAATAAGACAGCTTACAAAAAAGGACCCTGAACCAGTTGCATAAGCGAGCTTAGTCTTGCACCAGCCACTAAGCAAGGTGCGCCGCTGTAGCGGCGCACTTTGCTTAGTGGCTGATGCAGGACTAAGCTCGCTCATGCAACTGGCTCCAGATTTGTATTTGTTAAAAAGGAAAATATAACATAGTTTGGTTTGTGCGCATAATTTCTGATTTATTTTGGAAGATTGACCCCTTCGCTGTCTAGAAAACGTTATTCAGGTGCAAGAGACATAGAGCCTCATGAGCCCCCGCGAATGCGGGGGCTCATGAGGCTCTATGTCTCTTGCTGAGACCACTTTGTACCCATGCTCCTTTGACGGCTGTGTCTCGTGGTCGTTGAACTGATCGAATGAAGATTTCAGAAACAAATATGCGTCCAGTAGCACGGAAGGAGTTAAACACAGATTATACGGCGCTGATTTACAAGATGGGAAATATTTCATTCGCGGAAATAACGACACAGCATACTGAGGAAAATATTTGCCACATTTATCCGAATGAAATGAATTCTCATATTTACAAATTCGTTTCTAGCTGCTAATAACGAGATATTGCATCGTGTGACGAAACAATACATTGCAGAAGATACTGCCTAACAAACGAAACGTAATCGACATCATTGGAAACATTTGATGTGTTTTACAGTTTTATCATTTCAAATGAATTGTTTGACGTGATTTGTGTTTTATTATTCTCATCTTAGTGGATGAAACAACCATAAATATAATGTAATCAAGCGACGATATTTTTTTTTTATCCGTTATTGTGTTTCTTTTTCTTTTGAGCTATCAATGTTACAGTCTTGTGTAACTTCAATTTCATTTGGCAATGTCATCAGTGTGATCATAAATTGTTTCCTGGACTAGATCATTGTATGTTGGCATGTTTTAAAAATGTAGGGATTTTTTTTTTTTTTTTGTAATGTGATAGAAATAAAAACTTCTGCATCTCACAGTGTGAGATACTTGTTTTAAACAGTAGAGAAAATCCTTTAGTAATGTGATATAAATAAGAACTTCTGCATCTCATAAACAGTGTGAGATACTTGTCTTAAAAATTAAAAAGCGTTTAATGACATATTACACGCATTAACCCTTGAGCTGTCGCTAGCGGGTTATGTCATTCCTGCATGAATCATGGCGACAAGATCCTCTAGCTACACAGAAAGGGGTTACAGGAATCATCGCAACTAAAACAGCCACCGACAGCCTCAGGGTTAAAAGTATTGAAAGATTTTCCTCAAATTAATACAGATGTTGATACTTTTAACACAGCCAATGTTTCTGGTGTACAAACGACCTTTTTTAAATTGACTATAATGGATTTATACAACGACCGAAATCGAACAAAAATGTACCAAATTTAAACTAGAATGGCGTTTAATAAATTCTGTTTTTCATTTTTAAGCACGTATTACAATCAAACCCAAAAGAAAAAAAAAGCAGAAACTAAAAAATTCAAAACAAACGCTCACTGAAATTCAGTTTGGCACGTACATCAACCAAGCATCAAGACCTTTGTCAACACAGTGTATTAGCGCATTCCAGGTGCCCCGCATCAATAGCTGCGGAAGTGTTAGTATAGCGTTGCCGATGGCAACGCTATACGAAACCTCCGCAGCTATCGATAAGGGGCGCCTTAAATGAGTTAATAATCCTTCACCCAAGAGTGTATACTGTAGACACTTCCGCAGCCATCGATTGGTGGGGGTGGGGGGGGGGGAGGAGGGTAGGGTTCGCCTTAAATGTGTTAATAACCACTTTACAGAATAGTGTACTGTAGACATGCATTTGTCGATCGTGAGCTAACTGGACCGCCCCCGCAGTTTACACGGAAAACACCAAGAAAACACCACGACAGTATTGTGTGGTATAAAAATATTTACTGCAGAAAAATCAAACATGACTGTCCTCGTACAGGGAATTCATACAGGACAAGCATCCGGCCACCCTTTTGTAGTTTATATAAGTGCATCTGAACGCAGTACCCAGTTTGCAAAAGGACATCGGGCCGTGTGACTAGTGTGAGCGGACCGACTGCGACCGACTTTGTCCAGGTGACATTTTGTCAACTATTATAGAGAATTATGGGCAGGTCCCCGATAATGGACCGTAGATCTTGCGCACGTCTGTTTATGTAAATTGTTTCGTTTCCTTTCCTCTCCTTTCTCTTTTGTTGTTGTTGTTGTCGTTGTTTTGTTTGTTTGTTCGTTTGTGTTTATTTTTTTCGGGATATAATAATTTACCGTAAAACAAGTAACTGTTAAAAAAAAGAAACTAACAGAATTACAATAAACTTCGATACAAAAGATCGCCTGGGATGGGGGGGGGGGGGGGAGAGAGAGAGAGGCGGGGGAGGGGGGAGGAGCGGTTGGGGTGGGAGGGGGGCAATTTTTCCTGTTGTTATACTCCAAGTTTGTTAACTTCCACTATCGCATGACCACAATTTCTGAGCCGCAGAGAAAAATATTAGTTGTAGTCTTTACAAGAGGTGGGATTCTCATAACATTTTTTCGTAGTTTCTGCATGAAATGAATTGTGTTAGAGTTAGGAGGGTTTGCTATTTCTTTCTTCTTCTTCTTTTTTATGCGTATAGTTAAGACGCGTTCTCAGTGTATTAGAAATTTTTGGCAGTAATTGTTCTTGTAACGGTGTGTGTGTGTGTGTGTGTGTGTGTGTGTGTGTGTGTGTGTGTGTGTGTGTGTGTGTGTGTGTGTGTGTGTGTGTCACTGTGTGTGTGTGTGTCACTGTGTGTGTGTGTGTGTGTCACTGTGTGTGTGTGTGTGTGTGTCACTGTGTGTGTGTGTGTGTGTGTGTGTGTGTGTGTGTCACTGTGTGTGTGTGTGTGTGTGTGTGTGTGTTTGAGCTTTTGATATGTGTCACTTTAGTTGTAACGTTTATTGCAGCTTTTACTTTCTTGTACTTTTGTTGTGTGATTTGTGATCTTGTAAAGCGCTTCGAGTATTATTAATTTGGAGGTTAAGCGCTATATAAATATCCATTATTATTATTATTATTATTATTATTATTATTATTATTATTATTATTATTATTATTATTATTATTATTATTATTATTATTATTATTATTATATTCCAAACTTTTTCTGACGTCAGCCCGCTTGAGATCTTGTGCTCACTGAGTTGTTCTCTATAAAAAAAAAATAAAAAAAAACTTGAAAAATCGCCGAGCCAGGCCCAGAGATTTATTTCAATGGATATCGCTTCTTACAAAATTAACGACCCACATTTGAAAACTCGATCGTCCAGAACGTTCCAACGTGCTTGTTTCATTATATAAATAGAAAAACAAAAACGAATTAACCCTTTGTGTGTCGGTAGCGGTTTTAGTCTCGATGATTCCTGCAGGATGTCAGGGTGTTATTCAAGTAGGAATCATCGCGACTAAAACCGCTACCGACACACAACTGGCTAAAGGACACCACTGTTATTTCATCCAGATCAAAAGAATGACCGGTGGCCAAGAGCGCACAATGCAAAGAAATACCTCCCCACCCCCACCCCCACCCTCGCCCCACCCCCTCCCCCGCCCATCCCCCCCCCCCCCAATCACCCCGCCAAAAGAAATTAATACGCTTAGAAAGTATAAGTACAGCGCTGTCTATTTTTGTATGTCAAAATAGACATACAGTCAGGCTTGCAATGGTCTTCTTACTTTTTCAAGCAAGAGCTGCAATTAACCCATTTACTCCCATCGCCGCTTGTCCAGATTTTGGAGGCGTCATCTAACGACTCTGTACCAGCTGCAGGAGATGGCTCGACCATAATAATTCAAGGGTAGTGCCAGATTAGCTTGGCTCCTGATTGTGCCAAGCTAATCTAGCACTACCCTTGAATTATTATGATCGATCCTTCTCCTGCTGTAGGGCTTTGGGCTTAAATGGGTTGAAGTTGCATCTCTTGCCTCAAAAAGATAAGTAGACCATTGCAATTCTTTGTATAGCTTCTTTAAAATTAAAAAAAAAGAAGAAGACGTTTAAGCAGTATTTTTAATAAGCAGTGTCCTACTTTACGTTTCTAAACGTATTTCTTTCTTTGCTGAGTTTTTTTTTTCTATTGTCAGTAAAATATGCATTCGTTTATTTCACACTTATATTTAACTCATTCTACCCCAGGCACACCACAGCAAGATATGGATCGACCATGATAGTTCAAGGGTGATGCCAGAATAGCTTGGCGCCTAAGGGCGCCAAGCTATTCTGGCATCACCCTTGAACTATCATGGTCGATCTGTGTCCTGCGCTGCAATGCAGTCTTCAGATGACAACGGCAAAATTGGGGATTTCGGTCTTGGGGTACAATGAGATAACACGACATGCAGAAAGGCTGAGCAAAACAACACACGAACAGACTCAGGTTGCAATAATTAATCGAACAGGCGAAGGAAATATTTGTCACTACATGTCAGAACAGTGTGCATTCATCCGTCATTTATTCATTCTTGCAACTTGTAAAACAAAACGAAAAATCTGTAACGATTATTCTTCAGTAAAAATGTAACGTATACAAAGTTACAAGAACAGAACGTTAAAAAAAAGTTCTATGACAATTACAAATCGTTAATCTTTAACTTGAAAATTTAACGTATAAAAATTACACAAGAACACAGACCGAAAACAAAACAAAGCTGGAAAAAAACACAAAAACACACGCACACATCAGAAACACAGAAAGGAAACTCCAAGCAAGTCAGAAAGAACGAAAGAAAGGACACAAACTGCACTCGACAGGAGTCTATCAATACCACAGGACCCGAAACAATTCGAGGGAGGCCCAGCGAGACAAAACAAGAGGTCCCATTCTATAGGAGACCGCCTTCGGCCCGCCGCCACTTCTGACAAGAGTTTACCTTCGCCGGCCGCTTGGGATGGGGACCCAAACACGTGCTCTCTCCGTGCAGGTAAACATTTGTCGGGGGGCCTCCCGTTTTCCTCCCGTCCTCAAGCTCCTCCTCCCTGTCGGCGACGGTCAGAAAATCAAACTTGTCCCGGGAAACCAAAAGGGCGCCTGCCTTACATGACAGAGAAAGAAAAGGGGAGTTTATCAGCCAATGATTGTCTGTCTGCAAGAGGCATAGATTCTCATGAGCCCCTGCATTCGCAGGGGCTCATGAGAATCTATGCCTCTTGCGGATGGAAAAAAAATACTGATATTTTATATTTTTGCTGTTTAGTTGTAGGAATTCGTTAGGGTTGCTACTGTAATTTTGTGTTGAGCAGTGCACTCAAATTGTAGTGGCTGGTACATTTTTTCAAGGTTTTACGTAAGGGCTCTTGCTTAATACAATTTAACTCTTGTTATAAAAATTTCAAAACGCGAACGATTGATCTGCGTGTGTAATTTATACCTCACGCAGGACCCATTTTGTACAGCCATCTGCTATTCATAAACTTTAGCTACGTGGCACACACATGGATTGAGCTGAAGGACCACTATGATAACACGCTATTTCTTCTGTAGTGATGCCATATTCAAAACAATTATTGTAACAAAAGGGATATTCTTTTGACAGCGCACTGGAGCGTAAAAAAAGAAAGTTCAAGATTCACGATTCAAAACACTTTATCGCGTATCACAAGAAAAAAAATCTTTTGGATGGGATCATTACGCTAAAATAGTAATAAAAGAATAATTATAACATTATGTTTACTAAAAGATCGGACAAGCATTACAACAACCATTAAAATGCAATATGAGATCACAGTTCCAGATTAGGAATACGCCTAATCGTAAAGGAAAATAATGATCCGATTTAAATGAATTTAAAATTACCCATTCAGCTAAGATTGCTGATTTTTTTTTTTCTTCTGCAGAAACCAAGATAATCAGGCACTAACTTTCTGCCATCACAGTCGAAAATTTATTTCTGCAGTTTGAAGCACAAATGAAAAAGATATACCAGACGCGGCTCTTTGGACCGTACACCAAACACAGATGACCGTCAGTTTGAAGGCAAAGCAGACTCAAAATGAATCGGCAAGAGGCATAGATCCTCATGAGCCCCCGCAGTCGCGGGGGCTCATGAGGATCTATGCCTCTTGCACGTGGGTGCTTGTATTCGCTGCGAGCGTGTCTCCAAGTCCCACCAACTTTGATTTTCTGTTGCAAGTTTCTGACGATCAATGTGGAGACGTGGTAGCTCTTTTGTTCGTTGTAACGACTGGAGTGTAATTGTGACGGAAAACAGAGGGATAAAAGAAGAGAAAAAAATGGAGTATCGTAGATGGTGTTTTGGGAAGATGTAAAATGATACTGTTGCTTTTTTCTAGTAGATCTGCGGAGTGTCATCGTCTATTAATAGCTCACTTTTCTTCTTCTTTTTTGTAAACAGTTGAAGGATACGAGTTAATTAACCCCCTTCACTGCTAAGAAAAAAATGAACGCGATCCAGCTGCAAGAGACATAGATCCTCATGAGCCCCCGCGACTCCGGGGGCTCATGAAGATCTATGCCTTTTGCTGGGACCAATTTGTATCCATGTTTCTTGGACGGTGTTGGCTTTTGGTCGTTAAATGAACCGAGATTTGAAAAACGGCACGGAAGGGAGTAATGAATAATAGTGCAGTGTCCAAATGTTTGAGCGAGCTCAAGTTAGTCCTGCCCCAGCAACTAAGCAAGGTGCTCCTCTATTGCGGAGCACCTTGCTTACTGGCTGGCGCAGGACTAAGCTCCCTCATGAAGCTGGCTCCTGGTGTGTCATGATTTCGTCCTTACCAAAGTTAGTCCCACGCAGCTGACATTGGCCGCGAAACAGTCATACAAAATCGAATCGAAGTTTCCTAGTGTACAATAATGGGCGTCCTCTTTTTGTCGCGTCATATTTTAGTCCCACATACACAAAATAAATAAATAAATAAATAAATAAATAAATAAATAAATAAATAAATAATATCAAGAACCATCACAACAGTGTGATTTTCTTCGTTCTCGTTTAAATCTGGAGATATCTTGACGTTTTGACGTTAATTCCTGGTCTGTTATATTTTGGTCCTTACCAAAGTTAGTCACATGCAGCTGACATTGGCCGCGAAACTGTCAGGCGACATGGCATCGAAGATTCTTAATTCTAGTCGACAATAATTGGCATTCTCTCTTTGTCACGTCATATTTCAGTCCCACATTCCCCAAAATAAAAATAAATAAATAAAAAATATCAAGAACCATCACAACAGTTTGATTTTCTTCGTTCTCGTCTAAACCTGGAGACATCTTGACGTTAATTACCTCTGCTCCTGTTTCGTCTCTGAAGTCATAGGCTTAACAACAACAACAAAAAAAACCTTCTTCCTTGTTAGGCGCACAGATGAAAGTGTCAGCGAACGCTACCAGCAAGATACTTATATTTTCATGAACCCTTGCGCCTGCAGCTGGCTAACGGAAATCTATGCACTCTTGCTGAATGAAGATGACGGGTTAGTGGGTTGTCTTCTGTTGTTGCTTTTAGATAGAATACTAATTGTTGTTTTGTCTTTTGAAACAGATAAAGGGCAAGAGCGTTCGTTAGTGACTAACTTCTTAGTTTCAGTATCTGTAAGCGACTTCGTGTTATTTAACCCATTTAGCCCCGGCTCACTACAGCAGGAGATGGATCGACCATGATAATTCAAGGGCAGTGCCAGATTAGCTTGGCGCCGTTAGGCGCCAAGCTAATCTGGCACTATCCTTGAATTATCATGGTCGATCCATCTCCTGTAATCTGGTACATAGTCGTTAGGTGACACCTTCAAAATTAGGAGTTGGGGTTAAATGGGTTAAACACACACGGAGAAAATAGTTGCATTTGTGTGTGTGTGTGTGTGTGTGTGTGTGTGTGTGTGTGTGTGTGTGTGTGTGTGTGTGTGTGTGTGTGTGTGTGTGTGTGTGTGTGTTTTTAATAGTTTGCTGGTTTGTCTGTTATGCTAACAGAAAATATGCAACATTATGCGTGAAGGTATTACGTTTTTAATTAGCGTTATTTGTACATTGTCCATAACCGCACAATGTTGGTTCTTTGTTTTAAATAATCACGACTGAACAGAAGCCATGGCACTGCGGCGGGCCGCAGCGCCCACAATCTGACCGGGACCCAGTGCCCTGCCGCCCACAACCCAATCATTTTTTTTTTTTTTTTTTTTTTTTTTTTTTTGCGAACAAGAGTGGTCTGTCTATTACCCTGAAAAACCCTGTACGCCTTTGTTCCTGATATGAAAAAGAGAGCCCCAATCATTTCACATCTTCCACACTGACGCGCGGTCTCTCGTCGCGCGCTTTCCTGGTCACGTGTTATTCGAGTCGGCACGTGCTATTTCGGTACTTAGCGTTGTCTCCCTTTTCTCCCGTGCTGCTGGTACAACCTGTAATTGTATCCAGTAATAAATTACTCCGGCCCTGTGATTATGTGCAGCAATAAATTAACACAAGGTCGTTCGGCGTACAACTCAGTCGAAAAAAACACTCTGAATGTAACCGCTTCCATACCACTGGGAGCAGACTGTGTTCCTGAATTCTCTGTTAATTCAACGCCGCCAAAGGCTGAATTGGCATCCGCCGCCGCTCTGACACTAGTGCTAATTTTAAAGGGATACGGACTTCCAGCTCTCGCTGATTTCGTCCAGTCCGCTCTGACAAGGAACAGAGCGATATTTGTAGTTCGAGCATAACCGCAGAATGTAGCGTGAGCAAGAGGCATAGATCCTCATGAGCCCCCGCAGTCGCGGGGGCTCATGAGGATCTATGCCTCTTGCAATTGGCTCTCGTCGCTTGTTGTAACACCAGAGTTAAAACAGTTTGAGGCGATAATTGTCATCTGCAATCGCCGCAAGACTTTATTTAAATCTAAGTCCTTCGCCGATTGGCAGATTTGGAGGAAGGACTCTGCACATGTAGAAGTAAGAGTCAGACCTTTTAACAAATCCATTTGTTCAGTGTGTGTGAAAAGCGAGTACCTTTTATTGTAATACAATGAAAACCTTTTTTTTTTACACACACAAAAATTAACTTTCTGTCTTTTGCCTTCAATGACCAGAACTGTAGGTCTTCAAAAGGTTACGATATCTACAGCCACGTGTGGAAGGAACTGACCTATTGCTTTTACTTCTGCAGCAGAACTTGTTTTGAGCGTATGATTGACTGCCAACCATCAACCCTTTAAGTCCCAGAACCAAATGACCTCCATTCTATAAAATGGAAGTCATTCGGTAGTGGGACTTAAAGAGTTAAAGACCATCACCCAAGGGGTCATAGCCATCTGAATGATGGTCTTTAATTACGGGTGACATTTTTTACCCTTCAATATTTTGTTTAGAGAACATCATTTTACGCCACTTTTTTTTTCAAAAAAGCTAGTTGCCCAAACAGGCTCTACGGCATCTCTAATGCCAGCTGCAGGAGATAGATCAACCATGATAGCTGAACCCTGCGTTTGATTAGCTGGGTTACAAGCTAACCACACACATCATTTGACCTAACACGTTTGACCAATCTTCCGCATTTTTGGGGATTTGAATATTTTAAAAAAAAGCTAGATAGATCGGTGGGCGCTGCACTGCGGTGACACGTCTTCTCCGCAGGGAGGCAAGATGAATTTCCCGTCATGGGACAACAAAGTTGTTAAAATAATGTCCCTTTTTTGCATACAATATGTATATCATAATTGGTGTTGTTGGTCGTTGTTTTGGGTGATTATACGCGATGCCTTCCATCTGCAAGAGGCATAGAGTCACATGAGTCCCTGCGGTCGCAAGGACTCATGAGAATCTATGTCTCTATAGTCACTGGGGACAGTTGACTTTGGATGTTAGAGGCATGTGTCTTTCTTTGTTCGCAGTTAACCCATTCAGCCCTGACGCACTACAGCAGGAAATAGGTCGACCATGATAATTCAATGGTAGTGCCAGATTAGCTTGGCGCCTGTCGGCGCCAAGCTAATCTGGCACTACCCTTGAATTATCATGGTCGATCCATCTCCTGCAGCAGGTGCATAGTCGTTAGATGACGTCTCCCAAATTTGGGAAATACGTGCGCCGGGCTGAATGAGTTAATGTACCAGAATACTCTGAGTCTTCTTACAACTGGTTACAACACACTCGGGCGCTAAGCCATTATACCCATGCTTTTTATTTGTAACTTGTTTCTTGCATTCAGTGCGTCAGCCTTTTTTTTTTTTCTTTTTTTTTTTTTTCATTAATCTGCAAATGGCAGATATTTTCCAAAACCCTGGAGTTGCTAGATGAAAGCGGCCACATTTACATCCTCAGTTTGAGGGAGTCATCTGTCTTGTGCGTGATCTTCGGATGCTGGCGAATCCTGTGGTTATGTTTTTCTTTTCTTGGATAAATTGGACAAGTACATTTTGCTGTTTTTTTGGTTTTGTTGCTTCTTTTTTTATTTCCGTTTCTGTTTGTTGGTTGTTGTTTGTTTGTTGTTTTTTTTGTTTGTTTGTTTTTTTGCTTTTTTTTTTGGGGGGGGATTTGATTTTTTTTTTGGGGGGGTGGGGGGTGGGGGGGGGGGGGGTTCTTGGTTTTTATGGGGGAAGGGGGAAAGGGGGAAAGGGGGAGGGGGCAGAAATTTTAGCTTTGTTGCTTTAATTTTAAAAACCATCACCCAGTCGTTCTCTCTCTCTCTCTCTCTCTCTCTCTCTCTCTCTCTCTCTCTCTCTCTCTCTCTCTCTCTCTCTCTCTCTCTCTCTCTCTCTCTCTCTCTCTCTCTCTCTCTCTCCTGACTTCATCAAACATCCTCTGAATTCTTTGCTGCCGCCGACATCAGCTAAACTTTATCAGTGACACGCTTAACTCAAAATAACACCCTACATTTGAGAACAAGATTGAGTCAAACGTTTTTTCGCAAGAGGCGTAGATTCTCATGAGTCCCTGCAACAGCAGCGGCTCATGTGAATCTACGCCTCTTGCAGATAGAAGTCACTGTGTCAATACTGTTATCAAGCGAGTAAAGAAGCAAAGACGTATACAAGTCTACTGAGCAATAATTTCCGTTTGCTTTTCCAACAGCACGGAGGCGCCAGGCACTAAGACGCGAATAAATCCTCGTTTAATTGGTCTGCTCGGTTTAAGTACCGGTATACCAGGGTGCCCCGCCGTGTGTTAAGCATCCATACACCACGGGCCCCAGTGCGTTATGCTTCGATATACCACAGGGCTCCCACTGGTTCAAAAATCCGCCGCAGACACGCTGTCAGTGGCACCACGGAAGATGGTCGGCGATTAGTTTTTATTTCAATTCAGTCTGTCCGCCGTCTCTTTTTCTTCTGTGTGCAGTACCTCAGTCACCCACTTACGTCTTCAAAAGGAATAGATTTTCAGGCGCCCCTGAAACAGCAGCTGTGCATCTTGCCGAGCAACATACTTCATTCGTCCCTTGAGTTCATCCGTCTACACACAACGGAAGTGTTTCATGTCTTGTCAAAGATCTGCCACAGAAATGTCTCGGTGCCGGTAAAAGTGCCTTGAAGCTTTGTTTGCAAGCATTAGCTTATTTTTCTTGTCTGTTCTTTTAGTACGGCGTCGAACATTTTTTTTTATCCAACCCATAAATTGACATAATGTCAATGTCGGCAAATACAGCACTGGTCAATTCAAACCATTAACCCCTTCGCCGCCAGAGAAATCACGAATTTTGCGTCAGAAACGACTGCATATTGACTGAGTGACTTACGCGAGGAGCACACAGAAGTGGGTGGGACAAAGTCAGGCAACAAGAACATAAGACTAACAAGAGACATAAATTCTCATGAGCCCGCGCGTCAGCGGGGACTCATGAGGGTTTATGTCTCTTGCAGATGAGTGGTGTTTGTCTTGTTTCGACAGTGAAAGGGTTAACAGAACAAATATGTAATGGAATTATTACAGAATGATTAATATTTTCCATAGGAAATCTCTCTCTCTCTCTCTCTCTCTCTCTCTCTCTCTCTCTCTCTCTCTCTCTCTCTCTCTCTCTCTCTCTCTCTCTCTCTCTCTCTCTCTCTCTCTCTCTCTCTCGCTCCCTTCCTCCTTTTCCCCAGCTCCTTTCTTTCTTTCATTTCTTTTTGTGTGTGTGTTTTTTTGTTCTCATTTTAATGTCAAGTAGGATCAAACCTCAAGAATTTAAAGATCTTCTAAGCGTGCACTACTAACTGCTATCTGTCCTTCACGCTGCATTGAACACTGAGTAGACACATCTGAATAAAATCTGGCTAAAGTGTCCTCATTTGAAAGATCAACGTTATAAATCTGAGCGACGATTGCGAGCAAGAGGCATAGATCCTCATGTGCCTCTGCATCCTGCAGGGGCACATGAGGATCTATGCCTATTGCAGGCGGATTTTTCTTTTTCGTAATGAGGTGCATGGCTGGCTATAGCGAGTGAAATTGTCGCCGGAGGGCTGCCTCCTCTGAACAGAAGTCTCTATCATGTTGTCGCACATCGAGTCCTTACAATCTGCAAGGGACATAGATTCTCATAAGCACCTGCAGTTGCAGGGGCTCATGAGAATTTATGCTTTTTGCCAATAGACAACTGTTCAATCCGTTCAAAGAGAATATTAAACTTTTGGATTCATCGTATCGATGCCTCGACTATAAACTACAAAAGACATTTTCAGTCAAATGTCTGAATCAGCCAAGATGATCTCCTTTGTTTGGGAAACAGAGCTGCGAGTCAATCGGGTTCGTCCCTGACAAGTATCGATTCTTGTGATCAGTTGAAACTTTCGGAGATCATGCGAATCTATGCCTCTAGGAGATTAAAGCAACATATTACCAGTTATACAGATCCGCACAAAGAGTTCATGATGAAAAAGAGTCACGGTGTCATCATGCGCTCTACGGTCTTTCGTGATACTAAAGAAATAAGAGGAAATTAAACATTAGGCTAGAATTTTGAAAAACTAACCCCTTGACTGCTACTGACGATATCGCTCGGCGAAAAAGACGCGTAACTATGCGTCTTTTCCTCCGAGTGGTACGGTCAGAGCAGTAAAAGGTTAAAGATACACACACACACATCACGAAAGCTTAGTTAGTTATTGGGGTTTACATTAACACATTCTGCTCCAGAAACGAAATCCCCAAATTCTGAAGTTGCCCTCTAAGGGACAGGTCGAGCATGACAGTTCAAGGGTGGTGCCAGTATAGCTTGGCGCGTATGGGCGCCAAGCTACTCTGACACCACCCTTGAACCATCATGCTCGATCCATGTCTTGCCTGTGGTGTGTGGGGTCTGAATGAGTTAAGCAGATCACAGAAAGGCGTGTAGCGTACACTTTAACCCTTATCATTCGGAATACACTAGTGTGTGAAATAAGTTTGACTAAAATAGTTCAAGGGTAGTGCCCGAATAGCTTGGCGCCTCTAGGCGCCAAGCTATTCTGGCAACACCCTTGAACTAAAGCCATTGGTCTATATCCTTATCTGTAAGTACTATATTGTAGCTTGTATATGGCAGTGTACAAATTTTGAAGCTTTTAGCCTCAGTATGATATGGACTAAATACACTACTTCAACTGGATCGGCAATGAGAATTCAAAAGCAGCGCCAGACTAGCCTTGCGCCTGGCCGACTCACATCTGCCATACAATGCAAAGTAACATCAAGTCCGTTTTGGGGAAAAGCGAGATTTTCATTGTAGTACAATGACAATTTTTCTTTTCACAAATAATTATGGACTTACTATCTTTTGCCTTCACTGGACAGAGATCTTCCGTTCGCAGTATGCTACGAAATGGGCCGCTTTTACGAGGGCTCAACGGGTCCCCAGATCATTGGCCTGAGCTGCTACCTTACTCCTAAACCCTTAGCACTGATCGACTCTTGCTCAACAACGCATTGCAGGCACACTATTAACTCATTCAGCCCCGACGGCCGTATTTCCCAAATTTTGGCGGTGTCATCTAATGACTATACACCAGTTGCAGAAGATGGATCGACCATGATAATTTAAGGGCAGTGCCAGATTAGCTTGGCGCCGACAGGCGCCAAGCTAATCTGGCACTACCCTTGAATTATCATGGTTGACCCATCTCATGCTGTAGTGCGTCATGGCTGAACGGGTTTTACCAAAAAAAAAAAGTTGAAATCACTCGATCGAGTTAGCGGTATTTAACTCTGTAGTAAATGGTCCGTGTGTCATTAAAGCGATTTGAGGACGAGTGCAAATTTATGGACTATATACCAAGTACTTGCAAAGCTGCATCAAAGCAGCAACTGTGACAGAAGTAAGAATGAAAAGAAAAACACGTAACAGTCCCTCAGACCATCTGCAAGAGGAATAGATTCTCATTAGCCCCTGCACCCTGCGAATAAGAGGTATAGATTCTCATGAGCCCCTGGTATGCCAAATCAGGGACTCATGAGAATATATGCCTCTTGTTTGCAGGGATTACACAACTTCCATCTCTGCTTCTTAGGCCCGGAGAAAATAATAGATGTATAAAATTGCAATTGAAACATGATGTATTTATATGGAATTAATAGGCCTGTGTGATGGCAGGATTTCTTTCAAAAGTATCGTAAACTTCACTTCATGATAGTATCGGTCACGTGTGCGTTTCTGTTAAGGCCCGAAAAGTCGCAACATACGAGCAGATCTTTAATTGTTAGCGCGAGATCTTTAACCCCTTTACCGCCAGTGGACGCGGATTTCGCGCCTGAAACCACTGCACACTGATTGACACTGATGCGCGTGAAGAACACAACAGAAATGGGACCAAAAGTGGGCACACAGAACACAGGACTAACAAGAGACATAAATCCTCATGAGCCCCCGCGACTGCGGGGGCCATGAGGATTTATGTCTCTTTGAGATGGAGAGCCTTGCCCACGGCATTTAGACATTTTCTCACTGAGTGGGACACGTTAGGCTTCTGAAATTGACACGAAACGTCTTATTCAGCGAAGGTCTATCCTAATTATTGTGGTGTTTTGGTGCTATAGCTTTTCGTGTTCACGTGAACCATAAGAAACTGATATTTTACTGTTGTCATCTTGAAGTTTGGGGTTTATTATAGATTTAAAAAAAAAGAGCTCGACAGTGTGAGACACACAAAGTTTGGTGAATGAATGAATGAATGAATGAATGAATGAATGAATGAATGAATGAATGAATGAACAAATAAATGAATGAATAAATGAATGAATGAACAAAGGAACTGAAGAATAAATGAAGAAACAAAGGAAGGACGGAAGGAACGAACGAACCAACGAGCGAAAGAACAAACAAACAAGCAAACAAATGATAAATAAATAAATAAAATAAATAATAAATAAATAAATAAATAAATATATAAATAAACAAATAAATAAACAAATAAATAGATAAGTAAAGAAAGGAGTGGAAGAAGGAAGACGAGGGAACGCATATGGAACAAAGGACGGTCTGATGAATAATTGACGTTAAATACCTCAGCAACGAGAGGTGCAGCCGACGACCATAATTATCTCCCTTTACTTTCACAGACATCCATGTGAGATGTACTCGAATTGAAAGTCCAAAGAGCTATACTGACAATAAAGCAAAACGTACCGTGCGCCGTGCGCGCGCCATCGAAGGCCTTCGTTGGTCCGAGTACCTTGAGTCTGTTTGTCGATCCATCTTGAGGCAACATAAAGAACGCCGGTCGGTTGTCGTGACCGCCAAGGCGGCTCACAGTGACCTGCAGTTATCAGGCGGCCAGACTTTTCCACAGGCATTAGGCGTAGACCCTCATAAGCAGCTCAACAGGGGTCTCAAGAGAAATTATGTGCTTCCAGTAGATCATAGAATGCTTTACATCTGTGTTCTCCTTGGACGGACAAAGTTATTCGTCGTTTCAGCGTCGGACAATCTGACAATCATTAACATCCCGTCAAATCAGGCTTCCCGCTCAGTCAACGGGTATATAAGCACTGATCTCTCCCAGCAAGAGGCATAGATTCTCATGAGCCCCTGCCCTGGGCAGGGGCTCATGAGAGTCTATGCCTCTTGCGGATGAAAGGCGTTGGCCGATAGGCTGCGTAGTTTTCACCTGGACCAGACAGAGTGACAGGTTTAGTACAAACCGGACACCGCGCACGCGCCTGGGTCCGCTCCCGTAAACCACGGGTCAGGTGACCCGACAGGAGTGAGACATAAAGTAGATTGTAGTATTACTGGGCGCTTGGATACCGAGGGTTTAGTGACAGTCTCCGCTTGAAGATTGACCTGTGAAAGCAAAAAAAAACCAGCTAGTCCATTTTTTTTAACCAATTACATTATGAGACTGGTTTGTTTGGTTGTTTTTTTGTTGTTTTTTTTCAAATTCGCTTCGTGTCCTATTAAGGCTACATTACAGGTTAACCCATATCATACTGAAGCTATAAGCTTCAAATCTGGACACTGCCATATGCAAGCTATATTATAGTACTTACAGGATATAGACCAAAGGCTTTAGTTCAAAGTTGGTGCCAAAATAGCTTGGCGACTAGAGGAGCCAAGTTATTCTGGCACTACCCTTGAACTATTTTAGTCAAACTTATTTCAAACACTGGTGTATTCTGAATGATAAGGATTAAGAGATATTTCAACCATTTTAGTTCAAGAGTGGTGCCAGAATAGCTGGGCGCCACACGCGCCCAGCTATTCTGACACCACCCTTGAACTATCAAATCATTACTTACTTACGCCTGTCACCCCTACCCGGGTATAGGCCGTCGACGAGAGACCTCCAGCAACTCCTGTCCTGTGCTTCTCCTTCGATTCTACTCCAGGTGGTTCCCAGTCTCTTTATGTCTGCTTGGAGGTCTCGACGCCAGGAGTTTCTCGGCCTACCTCTTTTCCTCTTTCCCTGGGGGTTCCATGACAATGCCTGCCTAGTGATACTGGAAGCTGGCTTTCTCAGACTGTGACCGATCCATCCCCATCTTCTTCGCCCAATTTCATTCTCTGCTGTTATCTGCTCTGTTCTCTCCCAGAGTCTGACGTTGCTGATCTTCTCTGGCCAGTGGATATCAAATCATAGTCAATTTTATTTCAAGCAATAGTGTATCAGGATATTAAAAAAAAAGGTTAAAGGTGAGATTTCGATTGTACCACAATGAAAGTCTCACACATTCTTCCAAATATTGACTCCTTTTTTTTAAACTGTATTTTCTTCTCTTTTTTTTTTTTCTTTTCTTTTTTTCTTTGCCTGTACAGGACAGAAGACTGAACACACTACACTCTGGATACAACAACTATAGCCAGGGACCCAGTTTGTGTTGTTATATCCGAACATTGTTATAAGCGAAGTGATTTAGGGAGAATGAGAGCCGTCGGAACCTCTGAAAAGTGTTATGGTATTCGACGTTTGTTATATTCAACCTTGTTATAATGGGCGGTTCAGGACCCCCATCCGCAAAAAAATAAATAAGTAAATAAAAATACAATTAAAAAAATATATATATAAAATATTTTAAAAAAAATAATAAATAAATAAATAAAAATAAAATTAATAAAAAATATAAAAAATAATAATGCTATAAGAAAGTCCTTATTTGGGGGTGTTTGGACCACCCCCTCCCCCCCCCCCCCCCCCCCTCCTCCCCCCCCCCCCCCCCCCCCCCGCTTTTTTTTGTTTTTGTTTCGACATACACACAGGCTACAGCCCCCTTCTCTCCCTCCCCCGAGGTAACTGCTTTTTTTTAGACAATCAATGCCTTACAAAGGGAGATATGATTGCTTAGGGTGCTTTTATCGTTTTTAATTTGATCTTTATGATCTAATTGTCTACGATCCCTACTGATTCTAAATTATTATTTTTTTAAAATTAATATTAGAGTATTCCGATGTTGCGTGACTTACCTAAGTATTGGTTTAAGATTGGCATACACGCAACAAAGCCCCACACCACACCCACGCAGGTATGTATAATATACATAATTATGTGTATGTTTATTATAAGGAACCCAACGACTGCCAAACGTATAAAATGCAATGCGATCACCAACAATGGAAGAAACATGCCTCTAACCCTTTTCATCCCGATACACTATTGATTGAAACAAATTTGACCATGATAGTTCAAGGGTGGCTCCAGGATAGCTTGGCACCTCAGACGCCAAGCTATCTTGGCACCGTCCTTGAACTAAAACAGTTGATCTTTAACGTAATATGTCATGTAGTCTTCTTAGGACATATAAGCAAATTGTCACAAGAAAATTCAATGGGACTGAGAAAGAAAATGGCAGAATCACGAACTATGAAGTACATTAACCCTTTGGGTGTTGGTAGCGGTTTTAATCGCGATGATTTCTGCAGTAATCATCGCGACTAAAACTGCTACCGACACCCAAAGGGTTTATACACGCACTTGATACAGAAACTCCGTGCAGTTACCACGAAGTCCCGTGTGTCGGTCACGCCGCTGCTATTTTCCGCCTTGAGGCGGCCTCTGTAGCCGTGAGTTCCAAATCACACATCAGCGCTCTATAATGCTTAGCACAACTCGATCGTCAGTGAAACGTTGGCTAGTTAGCGCTGGGTGTGAAAGGGTCAGTGATAACTCTCACGCGCACTGCACGCGCAGTATGGTAACAGGTTACCCCAGTCGCTAGGCTCCAGAGAAACTCCATCGATCTGACAGCCGGACTGTCTCGAGTGAGGAACTTAAAAATGTCTGCAAGAGGCAGAGACTCTCATGAGCCCCTGCGGAAGCAGGAGCTCATAAAAATCTACGCCTCTTGCTGGATTGTACTCTATGCTTCTCAGAAGGAGAAGACTATCAGGTTTTAAGCCTGTGAGCAGAACTGTCAGGTGACTGGTAACAAATGCGATTTCAGGTAACGAAGGTTATACGGTGGTCAGTAAGAGTGTGTGGTACGATTGTGATGGTTGCTGTTCCTCTGATAAGCCTCTGAGCCATCTACTAAAAGGCATAGATTCTCATAGGCTCCTGTAGCCTGCAGGCGCTTATCAGAATATACACCTCTTGCTCGCTATTGAGGAGTTGCAGCGTGTTTCAAGTTGGTGTCCTTACGGCTGTTTCCCCTAAAAATCAGTCTATTCCTTACAGGCGGTCTTTGAGGCCTTGGTTGTGGGAAATGTATGAGGGTGGAGGTTGGGCGGGCGCGTGTGGGGCGGGTGGGGGGGGGGAGAGGAGGCAGATGGTCGGGGGGTTGGGGTGGACCGGTGTGTGTGTGGGGGGGGGGGGGGCGGGGGGGGGGGAGCTGAGAGGAAGCTGTAAGGTCCAAAATTATACATCAGCACACAATTATGGGTGAGTGAGACTACGTGGCCTACTGGCGGTTCCCATAATGACAAACGCATAACTATTCGACTCTAACACAGTACTGAAATCCGTTATGAAAGCGAAAAACAAAAATTCTGACCAAAAAAAGGTCACTACCAAAAGTATATTAAACTGATACAAAGCGATTATGCAGAAACACGCCTTTAACCCTTTTCATCCCGATACACCGCTCTAGACATAAATGTGACCATGATAGTTCAAGGGTGGTGCCAGGACAAGCGCCAAGCTATCCTGGCATCACCCTTGAACTAAAACGGTTGATCTCTTTCCTAAACTGTAATGTAGCCTTCTTAGGGCATATAAGCAAATTGTAAAAGAAAATTCAGCCTTAGGATGTAATGGTTTTTTTAAAAAAAAACAGCCACAAACGTTTTTGTTGTTTTGTGCTCGTCCTTTCAAAGTGTGTTTCTTTCTATCTTCATTATTTTTATGGCATTGAAGGGGATGAGCGTAAGGTCTATGTGACACTGAACACGATCAAAAGCATAATGATTACATGGCTACAACACAACATCGCGTGTCTGTTCAGCTTATGTCAGATCCCCACGGACACATGTACTTTAGCTGAGAGATGCATCCGGCAGAAGAGAGAAATGATAGGATCAATTCTCTTCGTAAACACCGTCATCATTTTCTGACCTTTTACCTTAGTATCAGTTTAGAAATGTTCCACGGTATCAATTCAGAATTGTTCAACAATATTTGATTCAATTGTCGTCAGTTCAGTGCCTGTAGTTTAGCAGGAACTGCCAAGTAAGTAGGAAGAAGTGCTTTGGGGGAGAATATTATGCGTTATCGACTAATGATCATAGATCTAGTTTAGTCAATGCACAAAGAAGGATAGGAAAGAGATGTGCGCTGTCAGTGAATGACTTAAAACCTCTCTTTCCTATCCTCTTTTTTTTTTTTCTTTTTTCTTTTTTTGTGCTTAGACCAAACTAGATCGATGATCATTGGTCGATAATGTGCAAATCTCTCCCTTGACAGTGTTTTGTTTTGTTTTTCCCTACTTACTTGGTAGATCTTTCAGAATCGTTTAAAAATGTTCACGATAATGTTTTCAGGAGAAATTATTCACAGAATTAACCCATTCAGCCCTGACGAACTACAGCAGGAGATGGGTCGACCATGATAATTCAAGGGTAGCCGTGCCATATTAGCTTGGCGCTTTTCGGCGCCACCTAATCTGGCCCTGCCCTTTAATTATTATGGTTAATCCATCTCCTGCAACTGGTGCATAGTCATTAGATGACGCCTCCAAAATTTGGGAAATACGGCCGTCGGGCTGAATGAGTTAATGTAGAATAAAAGTAACAATCCAACGAAACGAATCTTCTGCATACCAGCATTGAAATACCCTCCAGAGACTCAGCTGATACATTCCTTACAGAATAATTTATTCAGAAACGCTTATTGAATAATTTTCTAAATGTGCTCCTGAATGCGTTTAGGCATGATCTTCAGTTTAGAAATGACCTCTAAATTAACGTTAGAAAGCGCTTGCTCACGTCGCGAGAGACAGATCGATCTAGAATTCACAACATGGCCATTTTCGCTGAACTAAGGGAGAGGAAGGGATACTGAAAGTAGAAGCACAAAAGGAAAGTGTCCAATTAGCATTGAGCTTTCAATTTCCACATTCTGACCACGTCAACACTCCTTTGTAGTTAACCCTTTAGCTGTAGGTAGCGCTTTTTGTCAACACTCCTTTTGAAATTAACCATTTTTCTGTCGGTGGCGCTCTTTGTCGAGATGATTCCTGCAAGAATCATCTCAACAATAACTGAAAGCGCCACCGACAGAAAAAGGATTAAATTCAAAGGAGTCATCTCGACCAGAAGCTCTACCGACAGTCAACGGGCTAATGAAGTGAACTCTGCAACTAACCCTCTCAGTCTCAAGTCAGTATTAACCTGAGGTCAGCAAACAAAGATACACACACTGACCACCTCAGTGGACTACTTTCATCTGCCAGAGTCATAGATTTTCATGAGCCCCCTGCAGCTGCAGGGGCTCATGAGAATCTGTGACTCTCGCTTTGCCAAAATAGCGCCTTAATTGGTATGAGCTTTTCCTCAGACGGTCACCCGTGTTTCATCGCAGCCCACAACACGCAGAGAAGCGAGAACGAAGCACGAACGGTGTTATACCCTATAATTCCCATTTTGCCTTTCATCTTCTGTATGAAGATTCATTTCGGCATCACCTCTGCAGTGGCAGGGGGGGGGGCTACACCGTGAACACTCACCAGTTGCATGAACGAGCTTAGTCCTGCACCAACCACTAAGCAAGGTGCGCATGTATAGCGGCGCACATTGCTTAGTGGCTGGTGCAGGACTAAGCTCACTCATGACACACCTCCCGGTCCTCTTGTCCTTTGCAAAGACTGTCTTTGAAGTTTGAAGCACTCCCGTCACGGTCTTACCCGTGTCAGAGAAACAGGAGGATGGGACGATATGATTGCAACAGTCCACCCTCAGATCATAGTATTACTGTGTTATGTGATGGAATTGTGAGTTATCCCCTTGACAGCGGAGGAAATTAGTGAACACGGTCCAACTGCAAGAGACATAGATTCTCATGAGCCCCCGCAGTCGCGGGGGCTCATGAGGATCTATGTCTCTTGCTGAGTTTGTATCCATTGTTCTTGGACGATGCTGTCTTTTGGTCGTGGAATGAGCCATAATTTCAACAACAGCAAAAATGTACGTACAGTGGCAGAAAAGGCGTTAATTTTAAAATAATTGTATGATGGCTCGGTATCGCACATAGGAGGCTCGAGGACAGTAGCTTTGACGAATGCAAATCCACTGCGCCACCGCGTGCGCGCCAGTGCCTATAGCTCATTCCCATTTGTAATAAGGAAGTTAAGCACGAGTATCCTCCCTTTGCTACACCGAGTTCCGGCAAGATGGAAGCAGACATAGAACGCATGAACGTGAAACAATTAAAAGATTTTCTTCGAAAACATGGACAACTTGTCAGTGGAAAAAAAGAAGAATTAGTGCGCAGAGCAAGAGGCACATTTCTGCTGCGAAAAGATGTTGAGGATGCTGTCGATGATGCTGTGGAAAGAAATGATGCAGGTCAGTAAACAGTTGACTCCACTGACCACTGCCATATGATATATTATAAATATTTCATATTTGTCAGCATGTGCTTCTTGTGCTTTGGACTCTGTTTATAAATTACATTATTGTCATATGTGTGTGTGTGTGTGTAAAATTTGATCTGCGAGTTAGTAGTTTTGTAATATAAGTAAAATCAATTATCCCTGATTTCTTATATAAATAAAGTATTCTACATGGCATAAAGTACATGAAATTGTTAATATTAAAAAAAATTCATAAACTTTATAAAAAAAATCAATGTCTGTTTACTTGAGTACCTATGCATTTTTGTAGCGCTATCAAACGTACTTCGAGCAGTCCCCTTTATTATTATTTAATTTAATTTTTTTTTTTTACAAAATGCTGAGTGCTAACTACTAGCATAGTCAGAGTTCCTTTCAAATAATGAGTATGAAGTTAAAAATGATGTAACATGAGATGATATGATTTTTAAAAAAATAAAAAAATATATATAAAAATAAAAAAAAGAGAGAGCTATAGGCAACAAGTAGAGGTTTCTAGTAGTTGTTGCATTTTTTTTTTTAATCGCATATTCAAATTAAACTAATGCAGGCTGTTGCATCGGGGCGATGGCATTGCTGGACTACTACAGTACTAGTACTACTAATACTAATACTATAGACTAGAGGAAATCTCAAAGTGTGATTAATAAATAAAGCTTCATTAAAGAAGACTAAATAAAGCTTCAGTAAATAAAAACACAAGTAATAATTCAAATAATTTACTAACCGTAGAGAGTTTAAAAGTTCGATTCGGGAAAACAGATGGGACATCATCACCAAATACAGGTACACGTTTTCCAACAAAATGTTCCGAGCAAACAAGTGGATATTTGACCGTGTTATAATCTTGTCGGATCAAACGTAAGCGCTGCTCCCAAGCTCTTTTAAGTTGCTTGTTTGCTGGACAGCTATGTAGCTTGACAACTCTTCCGTCAATAATTTTTCCTCGGTGGTTATGGCAAATAACACAGTAATGTTTTCCACCTCCACATACTTTTGCCGATCTAGCCTTTAATGCTGACGCCATTGTCGAAACAGCAGCCGGAACTCAGTGAGCGTTCTCCTACGTTTAAGAGCAGCGAAAGATAACCCGTACTTGATGAGAAGTGAGACTGTCCTATACTAAGCTCAAGACAAAATACAAGGGAGGAAACAAACACGCCCGCGAATCGACGAAGCACTGTGATTCAAGAGCAGTTTTCAACCCTCAAAGCAACCATCCGCCTAAAACCTCGAACTGAACAGACTCGGTAGATATTTTGCCACAGATCTATTCCAGCCTTGTCCTCCGATCAAAACTGATAGTTTAGTATCAAGGCTTTTTGAACAGTCAAACACCATTTATAGAGACGGTGAGTTGTCGGTTTTAGATGCGCCGGAAATACGCCGCAAGCTCATTTTTTATTGGTTTATGTAAATTAGCATATCCAATGAAATTAAAAAGAAGAGTGCGTCTTGTGCGACATGAGCGACATGAACTTTTGACCCGGGCTGCACGCAGCATCGATTTAGTAGTCCAAGAGCTAGCACGATCTACCGTGCACCCCCCTCCCCTCCTACTTCCCCGCCCCAGTACTCAATAAGATGACTTTCAAAGTGTACCTTAGTATGTCCTGAGATGTTAAAGCGAAGTTCCCCTAAAATCCTTAGGAACACACCAGAGATATAGCCGATGACGCAAGGCTCTTCGCGGATGCTAAAATGAGCTTGAGAAACATTTCCCTCTAAATATATCTGAATTCATTCCAGAAACCCAAATCAGGCATTATTTTGTTAAGGCACACCTTATGCGTCCTCTGCACAAAAAAAAGAATAAAATATATTGAATCTGTGGCTCACAAAGAAGGTATTTGTGCACCCAGTAAATGACCATTTCCGCAAAATCACAAAAAAGTACAAAAATAATGTGTCAGATGCCTTCAGACATTTTTAGCACTGGCAGTCTATTTTCAGGATTACAACATTAAAACCGGATGTCACAATTATTATAAACTTGACTAGGTGATGTTGTGATCACTATGAGTGCCACATTGATTGATTTTGTATCCCTACCCCCAAGTTGTAAAAATACACAAAATTAATTAGAAAATAATAATAAAGTTATTCCATTTCATTTTGACCTCTCTTTACCTATACGTTTAAATAATTGGAGCATAAAATGCAAGAAAATGAGGAAAGTCGGCATCCTTTATGATGTGTGTGTGGTGAATGATAGCTTTTTCCAATTTAAAATTGCCAAATTGGGAAACATAGGTTGTATCCGATACCCTCAGAAATTTTGTATACAACTGATAGTCTTTTTTAGGTTTTAATGTTTATGATAGAGTACCGCAGTTACTCCCAACCTGATTTTATGATGCTGTGATTCATTTAGGGGCCACAGTGGCTGAATCTGCTGCCCTACCCCCATTTTCACAGTACACAAAGGAATGCAAAATTATCATAAAAAATGTATTATGTCGTACTCTTCTGTTTAAATATTTTTGTTGCCAGTTTTCTTTACAAAGTATGCACATTGAGCATAAAATCTGTGATCATTTCATTGATTTCAATGTGACCCATCAATTTAATTGTAATTCCTTTTTGTTAAAGCATAAAAAGGGGGAAACGTCTGTAAACAGCGGCTGCCGTTGAATAACTTCCTCTTTAATAAAACAGCAAGACTGTAGTAAACGGGACATTCAGCAGTCTTGTCAAACTCAGAGAAGGTGTACCTCAGGGAGGTGATGTGTCTGATGCTGTTCTTGGTCTACATTAATGACATCATGACAGAACAGCAGTACCACGGTTCATCTCGAACATCCTCCATGCGAATGACTTTGCAGGATGGAGAGCGGCAGAACATACTGAATTAGCATCCTGCAGAATCCAGGATGCTGCCAAGAGAGTCAGCAGCTGGACTGAAAGATGGCCACTCAAACTGAGCTAGACCATCTCTTTCAATCAGATGGAAGAAGTCACCTTGAAAACTGGAGACCTTCCAGTACCAAAGACAGACAGGCCAACTTTACTGGCAACAAATAAATTACTGGATTCAGGTGGAGGCCTCACATCAAAGCCATGGAAGGTAGAGTTTCCGTGGAAAAAGTCTCTGATGAAAAAACTGGTGGGGACCACATTTGCGCAAATTACAGCAACAACCTGGCGCAAGCAAACACCAGTTCGGTCAGACCAGTAGTGGGGTACCAAGATACTTCGACAATATGAAACACTCCCTGCAAAACCAAAAATGCCAGGCTTGAGAAGATGCAGAACATGGGTCATTCTCATGATGCAGTGACATTCTTAGAGCTATCTGGAGTATTTCTTAACATTGTTTTCCCTGTTAGGAACCATGAAACTTTATTACGCATATTCACATTTACACCTTTCTAGACAAAAATAAATGAGAAGAAAAGACCATACTAGACCCGCCTTACGCTAGGTAAAATATCTCCTAAAAGACCAGCTAGTTTTACTCATTCAGTCTATCATATTTGCCTTTTTTTCTAATAAACAAACAGCACACAAATTGATTGGTCACAGTTTGATCAGAATACAGTCCAAAGTTCCACATATTTTACGGACATTGAAGGGATCGGAGACACGACACCTCCCTGAGATACATCTTTCCTGAGTTTGACAAGACTGCTGAGTGTGCTGTCGACTTCAATCATGCAATTCTGTTGAAGAGGAAGTCTTTCAGCCATCAGTACATCATGCCTCCAAATCCAGACAGTAGAAGCTTTAGCAGCAGCCCCTGTTTACAGACTCCACCCCCACCCCACCCCCCCCCCCCCCCCCACTTATGTTCTTAATCCAAAAGAGTTACAATTAAATAATAATAATAATAATAATAATAATAATAATAATAATAATAATAATAATAATAATAATAATAATGAAGATTTATAAGGCCAATGGGTCACATTGAAATTAATGAAATGATCACAGATTTTTAGACTCAATATGCATACTTTGTTAAGAAAACTGGAAACAAAAATATTTAAACAGAGGAGCATGATGTAAGCAATTTTTTGGATCATTTTGCGTTCCTATGCGTACTGATAAAATAGGGATACGGCAGCAGATTCAGCCACTGTGGACCTAAATGCATCACAGCATCATAAAATCAGGTTGGGAGTAACTGTGGTACTCTATCCTAACCAATAAAACCTTTTTTTAAAAAAGACCTATCAGTTGTATACAAAATTTTTGAGGGCATCAGAAACATTATTTTATTGTTTGTTTTCGATTTCGCACAAATGGCCACTTATTGGGTGCACATATACTATCACTGTGAGCCACAGATTCAATATTTTTTCATTCTGTTTTTGCTGAGGACGCAGAAGGTATGCCTTTACATAATATTGCCTGATTTGGGCTCCTGTAATAAATTCTGATTTATTTAGAGAAAAATGTTTCTCAAACTCACTTTAGGATCCGCGAAGAGCGTGAATTGGGGTACCCTTGCGCCATCGGCTATATCTCTGGTGTGTTCCTAAGGATTTTAGGGGAAACATGGTTTAAACATATCAGGACATTCTAAGGTACACTTTGAAACCCATCTTATTGAGTATTGTGGGGAGGGGGGGGGGGAGGTGCACGGTAGCCAAGACTGGCTTGTGGAGTATAGGTACGTATTTCCGCCAGCCCCAAAAGGTCTATTTTAATGAGTCTGGTTTAAACACGGCTCAGTTGTCAATATCTTTTCGAGTAATTCTCTTCAGTCGACTTTAAACACGGCAGAAAACAATGGATGCACTGCAGTGCATAGATGCCTCTTTCACGGCTCTCTACTAAAGGGTTTAACGTTCAACTCTAGCTAAAATTTCGCGGGCGTGTTCGTTTCCTCCCTTGTATTTTGTCTTGAGCTTAGTATAGGCGCTGGCGCGCACGCGGTGGCGCAGTGGATTTGCATTAGTCAAAGCTACTGTCATCGAGCCCCTATGGTATCGCACACCAACACGCGAAAGTTCAAAAGCACGTACGGTATGGACCATCATATATACTCATAATTATCTAGTAAACAAAGCACCTCTGGTCGATGTCGGCCGCAGTAGTCCGAGGACCTTTACTTACTGGGCACCGCTACCCCCCCCCCCCCACCTCCCTCCCTCCCCCTCCCCCCTTCCTCCCCCCTCCCCTGACCTCTCGCCCAGTCCTCCTCCCCTATAGATCAGAAAATAAAGTTAAAATACACAAGATTAAAAGGGTTTTTTTTTTCCTCAGCAACACTCAGTAAACAATCAAGAAACTCTTTTTGTCAGATTCCCAGGTGCCACGCACTACCTTAAAGCTATCACGATCATTCTTCCTGCCCATTGAGTGCTGAGCAAATTATCTTTATAGTGAGCTGTTTGGATCTGTTAGATTGAAAGAGAGAGAGAGAGAGAGGGACACACACACACTCACACACACACACACACACACACACACACACACACACACACACACACACACACACACACACACACACACACACACACACAGACACACACACACACTCGCGCGCGCCTACTTTTTCCTCACAACCACCCTCATCATTCACCCCTCCTCTTTCCACAACCCCCCCCCCCCTACCCCCCACCCCCACCCCACCACCACCACCACCACCACCACCACCCCCACAACACACACGCATGCATCTACCTTCACCACACAGAAAAGCAACATACTTTACTACACAGAGATACCGTCCTACAACAATGGTTCAGGATTGATGTTCTCTGGTGTCTTAGATTTTCTAGCCAGGTGTGTCGCATCGTCGACAATGGTGTGCGCTTTTACGCTGATCTTGTCGCGGTGATATTTTCTTTCCGGACTCTCTTCCGAGCGTCTAATTTCTAAAGAACAGATTGAGTGGCTCAAAGATCCAGCTTTTTGCTCTAACAATCGCCTGAAAAGTCCAGAGAATCCAACTTTTTGCTTCCACCGTCGTAAATTTGAATCCTTGGTGACTGCTTCCGATAAAGAACGACAGATGAGAATGAGACGAGCAGGAGGGATAGATCCTCATGAGCCCCCGCTTTCAGCGGGGACTCATGAGGATCTGTCCCAACTTGCACGTATGTGCTCTTTGCTTCAGGAATACCGACATCTGTAGCAGAGTCACGTGGAGACAATGTTCTGTAAATGACACGACCGCCTGAAAACTGTCCTACTGTTCAAACACAATTTGACGCTACTGTCTTTCACTACTGCAGTCCATTGCCCAGAACATTCTGTCTACTAAAGGCATGGATTCTCATGAGCCTCTGCAGACTGCAAGGGGCTCGCGGGAATCTATTCCTCTTGATGAAGACTCAGTATCACCCCCAATATACGTTATCAAACTGATGAGTGAGTCCCTTTCTGCAAAATATTTGTTATACTCGTTTTCACTCAGCAGGTTTCCTGTTAATGTTGAGAACTTTCTTTGCGATTGCCGGAGAACTTTCTTTGCGAGTGCCGGAGAACTTTCTGTGCGAGTGCCGGAGATTTATTTGTATTTTCCCGGTGAGCAAAGACTGTCGGGCCAAAGTCGGACATTTGTTTACTGGGTTCCTATTCTTTTGCTGCACTTACAAGTTGTTGTTAGTTGTTGTTTTTTTCCCAGAGAAGTGGTTGCAAACTGTACAGTTTGAGAACTTTTGATGTGATTTGTACAGTACCAACAACAACAAAAAGTACAGACCATCTACGCAGTACACTTTGGACATAACAAATCGTCAGGAATCAAACATTTCTTGTTGTGCTATGCGAAATCTGTTAAACCTACATTAACCCTTTTCATCCTGATACACCCATCGCTTGAAATACCTTTGCCTGGCAGTTCAAGAGTGGTGCCAAAATAGCTTGGCGCCTGAGGCGCCAAGCTATTCTGGCACCACCCTTGAACTAAAACGGTTGATCTATCAAAAAATAAACAATTCAGACCAAAAAGGTGACTGCCAAGCGTGTGAAATGATTGATCTATCGCCTAATCGGTAACGTAGCCTTTATAGGACAATAAGCAAATTTGACAAATTCAGCCTCAGAATGTAACGGGTTAACAGTTGCAAACAATAACACTAGTCAGCTGCTTGCTCTATGTTTGGTTTTCAATCATGGAGTGTACTGATAGAAAACTGCCGCCATCGTCGGATATAACAATTGGCCAGGTCATCCGGCTTTTGCTTGACGTTATATCCAAAGGTTGTCTGAAGCAAAGTAGTTTAACCCTTATCATTCGGAATACACCAGTGTGTGAAATAAGTTTGACTAACATAGTTCAAGGGTAGTGCCAGAATAGCTTGGCGCCTCTAGGCGCCAAGCTATTCTGGCACCAGCCTTGAACTAAAGCCATTGGTCCATATCTTATCTGTAAGTACTATAATGTAGCTTGCATAATTATGGCAGTGTTCAAATTTGAAGCTTTTAGCCTCAGTATGATATGGGTTAAATGGAAAAAGTCTTGTCGGGACCTGCGAAAAAGTGTTCGTGTTATCCGACGTTTGTGTTATCCTAACGTGTTATAAGCGAAGCTGACTTACTAGATTCTACGTGTACACGTATTTTGGAATACCGTTTAACCCATTCAGCCCGACGACCGTATTTCCTAAATTTTGGAGGCTTCATCTAATGACTATGCACCAATTGCATGAGATGGATCGACAATGATAATTCAAGGGGCCAAGCTAATCAGTCTGGCACTACCTTTGAATTATCATGGTCGACCCATCTCCAGCAGTAGTGCGTCAGGGCTGAATAGGTTAAACATTTTAATCAAGCAACAAGACAAACGACCCAGACAGAAATAAACAAACAAATAAACAAAAACCGAATAAAATACAAGACGTAAATAATTAAAAAACGTAGACAATCTAAGAAGAAAAATGGACACGCATTGAAATAAACAAGCAAACCAGCAAATGTAAAATAATAATGCAGAAAAACAACTGACCAGAAAGTGTATGCTCAAATCGGATTAGGATTTGAGAAGGAGAAAAAAAAAAAATCTCCCCGGCGGGGAATCGAACCCCGGTCGCCCGCGTGACAGGCGGGAATACTTACCACTATACTACCGAGGAGCTGATATCGTTAGGCGAAACATTAAGTACATCAAGAATATTGTAACGCAACTTCGATGCTAGACGAGGGAAATATATATTTGGAATATTGATTTTGACATTTATCATGTTATGTTACTTTTGTTTTGTTTTGTTTTGTTTTGTTTTGTTTTGTTTTGTTTTGTTTTGTTTTGTTTTGTTTTGTTTTGTTTTGTTTTGTTTTGTTTTGTTTTGTTTTGTTTTGTTTTGTTTTGTTTTATTTTGTTTTGTTTTTGTTTTCTTTTCGTTTTCTTTTCTTTTCTTTTCTTTTCTTTTCGTTTTCTTTTCTTTTCTTTTCTTTTGTTTTCTTGCCTTTCTTTGCTTTGCTTTTCTTTTCTTTTCTTTTGTTCCATTTTCATTTTATTTTATTGTCTTTTCAGTCTTTTCTCTTGAAGAAAATCAAGCTCAGTCGTTGTTAGACGCTCTCAGTCTGCTTACATCATTTGCTAACACTCAGACAATATACAAAATACATTGTCCTCGGCCGCGAAACGGCGCGCGGCAATATATTGAAGCACAACTAAATGATCTCTAGACATTTTTAAACAAAATAACTCAATAACATCTCTCTCTCTCTCTCTCTCTCTCTCTCTCTCTCTCTCTCTCTCTCTCTCTCTCTCTCTCTCCAACTGCTCACCTTATTAATTTGCTAATCTACAATTTCCGTCTGGTGTTCAACAAAGATACCATATAACGTTAGTTATAGAAAGGACAGGTTTGTAATGATGGGCCTGCGCGCCTAAAACCTCTTTCCTTGGAAAATAAAGTAAAATAAAAATAAAATTAGTAAAAAATCTCTCTGTCTCCTGCCCACTCCACCCCTATCCGTAGTCCCCCACCCAGTAAGAAACTGGTCATGGGGCCCACGACGGCCGCAGTGGGCCCGCGCACGTATGTGCGCGGGCCGACTACGGCCGTCCTGGGCCCGAAGACCTTTTGCTACGGGGGCACCGAGCTCAGTCTTCATCAGAACGTGTGTCTCCCTCTCAGATCTTCAGAGAACAAGAGGACATGATGAATCTAAACAAACCTGCACGCGCGGGGGCTATGTGAGGTCGCATTGACAGTGACAGGGATAACCTTGTACCCTCCCTCAATTTGAGGATGCAAATGAGACTGATTTCTGCAAGAGGCATAGATTCTCATGAGCACCTGCGACTGGCAGGGGCTCATGGGAATCTATGCCTCTTGCGGACTGTGCTGTCTGGCTGTAGGTCTCTGTGAGGACAAGACACGGACTCGAGTACTTTATCTGGGTATTAGGGGTGAATGATGCGCACACAAGGCGTCGTGGGAAGACGGCCATATGTGGTGGAAACACGGGTGGACGTATCTCCTTTAATTCCGGTGCCAACTGCTCACCTTATTAATTTGCTAATCTACAATTTCCGTCTGGAGCTCAACAAAGATACCAAATAACATGATTGTTTCAGAATGCACATCTACTAATATTACACTGAACATCAAATAAAAGACAGTGCAAAAGAATACAACTTGCCGGTCCAAAAAATCTGAATTATTTTATAAGCTATGTAATAGACAAATAGTGTGTGATGGAGTCAATTGAAAACCCGCTGTTGTATCTTGCTTGTGTTGCATCCGCCATTCTTATAGTTCGACTACATATAGGTCTATTGTAGACATGGTATGACACTATATATTAACCCTTCGTTAGCGCTACCGACCGCCAACGTGCTAGAAAAGAATGCAGATTTCCGGAATTGTCAGCGTTGAGGGAAAGAATTAAAGTGTCGTCATAAAAAACAACATATTTTATAGTTGGTTTAAACTTTAGAAAGAGAACGATCGCGTGCATCTGGATTTTGCTGTGGTCCGCTAAAAGATAACGAATTCTCTGTATACCGTGTTAATGCCTTTACCTTTAAAAAATATAATTTCTCATTGATTCATTAATTCTCTCTCTCTCTCTCTCTCTCTCTCTCTCTCTCTCTCTCTCTCTCTCTCTCTCTCTCTCTCTCTCTCTCTCTCTCTCTCTCTCTCTCTCTCTTATATGTTTGTTGGTTTTTTTCCTCTCTATCGTCTGATGTATAATTATATGTATAGAGCCGGTATCGGCAGGACAGTTTGGAAGATAGGCATTGCTACACCTAAAACTTTTATCATCCTGAATAAAAACGTTTCATCATCATCATCATCATCAACTCTCTCTCTCTCTCTCTCTCTCTCTCTCTCTCTCTCTCTCTCTCTCTCTCTCTCTCTCTCTCTCTCTCTCTCTCTCTCTCTCTCTCACACACTCTCTCTCTCTCTCTCTCTCTCTCTTCTCTCTCTCTCTCTCTCTCTCTCTCTCTCTCTCTCTCTCTCTCTCTCTCTCTCTCTCCCATCTTTAAGGCCCTTCCCTCCCTCCCTCCCTCCCTCTCTATAACATGTCACAATCCCCTCTCCCCACCCTTCCCTGTACCGTCAACCCAATATGTTGGTGTTTTACAGGTAGCCAGCATGTCGCGGCCTGTTGACTTTACACCCGAGTCAGTGGAAACAAATTGTAAAACACACTTTCGCTTGATCCGTCCCGCATTTAACACTGTGGCGCCGACGCCTGCAAGGATGTATCTGAGCCCTCTGCTTGATAATCCCATCGGCTTTAGGTCTACGGATTTGAATTCTCCAGCAAGAGGCATAGATCCTCATGAGCCCCGCGAATGCAGGGGCTCATGAGGATCTATGCCTCCTGCACTTGGCGGTGTTTGTCGTTGTGTTCAAACAGTGAAGGGATTAAGCAGTAGGGCGCCGACGCTGGCTTAAAAGCAGACAGTGGCGTCTGCGAATCAAAGGGCAGCTAATAATTTCTCTTGGTCCGTATTAAACTGAGGGGCGCCAGCCACCCCCAGCCACCCTTAGCTATGTCATGTCTCCTCCCTTACACACACAGGCCCATGACGACTGCATGCACAAGCAATGCGCGCGCACATGCACACACACGTACTCAGACCGCCGCTTGACATACGCAGACAGACCTAACCACCCTTTCACACACACACACACACACACACACACACACACACACACACACACACACACACACACACACACACACACACACACACACACACACACACACACACACACACACACACACTCACACACACACACACACACACACAATCACACACCATCACACACACACACATACATCTTGCTATTCAATCACACACACAGTCACACAAACACACACGTACACATACATACACACGCGCACACACAACATATCACCCTTACACAAACACACAAAGACAACATACCGCCCATCCAAACACAAAAACACACCTCCCCGCCCCATCTCTGCACCCCACACCCACCCCACCCCCATTGATCCCCTCCCCCTCCCCCACCCACCCACCCCAACCCCCACTCTCCACCCTCAGCCCCTTTTGCGTGTTCTTGCAGATAGTGCACTTTCACTTCAAGACACAGACACTGGACTCATTTTTTAATCAGCTGATTATTATTTTTACGTACATGTTGCATAACCAGATCTGAAGTGGCACGTCAAGGATGGCGCCAAGCTGACCAGGCAATATCCTTGAGTTGTCATAGCCCCACAACTGGCCCTGAAAGCGGAACGGTCGTATTTTCAATGGTACACACTGGGCCGAGGCCCGAGCACGTATTATTGGCTTTGGGATTAGTTAGATTAAAACTAACTTGAGGTGCAGGCTGGCACGCTGAAACAGGGGTGCTTCTGCCTTAGGATGCTGTGGGAGCAATGAGAATCCTGTAAAAACGATTTGCTTTTATTCTTGTTATGTGTTTTGTTCTTGTGCAAATCGGTCTTGTCCTTGTTGATTGCATTTGTCTCTGTTGCTGTTCTTGATTTTGTTCTTGGTCTTATTATTGTCCCTGTTCTTGTGGTTCGTATTATAGTTGTCCTTATTGTTCATGTTCTAATTCGTGTTGTTGCTCTTGTTTCTGTTCTTGTTCTTGTGTTTATAGTTGACCTTGTTCCATTTGGTTGTCTTGTCCTTGTTTCTGTTCTTCTTGTTCTTGGTCTTGTCCGTGTCCTTGTTCTTGTTCTTGTGTTTAAAATAGACCTTGTTCCATTTGGTTTTCTTGTTCTTGTTTCTGTTCTTGTTCTTGCTCTTCCTCTTGCTCTTGTTCTTGGTCTTGTCCTTGTTCTTGCTCTTGGTCTCGTCCTTGTCCATGTTCTTGTTCGAGTTCTTGCTTGTGTTCTTGTTCATGATCTTCACTGTCTCGTGCTTCATCTTGTTCCTGTCCTTGTTCGTGCTCGTGTTCGCGTTCTGGTTGGTGTATTTGTTATCTTTCGTGCTTTGTTCTTGGTGTCATTTTGTCCTGGTTCCGGTCCACGTTCCTCTTCTTCGTCCTTTTGTCTTTGATTTTTTTTCCTTAATCGTGTGATCGTTCTTGTTCTTGTCCGTGAATGTGCTCTTGTCCTCGTTTTCCTCGTGTCTTACTGTTGTTCTTGTGCTTTTCTTGCTATTATTGTTGTATTGCTCATCACTATATGTGTATTCCTTACTGCCATTTTCGTTCCCCATGCTCTTCTTCATTTTATTTGTTTCTTTAAACCTGCTACAGAAACTTCTGAAGTACCCTGACTTACAGCATAAGAGTATCCGCAAAACGTCCTTTTGCAAAAGGCACAGATTCCCATGAGCGCCCGCTGTAAAGCTGGGGCTTATGAGAATCTATGCCACTTGCAAAAAGAACTTTCGCTACAGAATCCGACTGGTGTATGTATACAGACTCCATACAGAGCGGCGTCGCTCCATGTTGGTTTGAGGATTACCCAGCTTACATAGCGCCGACGCCGGAAGTTGTTGCAATGAGGGATGCAGAATTCGACCCGGAATTCCTTTTAACACGCCAGCGGGTGCGACAGCGCTGGGTGGATACCTACCCGAGCTGAGACATTAGTTGCGGCGCCAGGGTAGATTAGTGATGTTGGCACAAGTGAGTTTTTTGTGTGGGTTTTTTTTTTTTTTTTTTTTTTTTTTTTTTTTTTTTTTTTTACCTGCAAAGAAGAGAGATGGGCGGTTCATCTATGTTTTCCAGTGGCTGGGAGCATCCCCCTCATTTTTTTGTCGTTGGTGGTGGTGGTGGTGGTGTTTTTTATATATGAAGATGTTTGGTTGATGTTGCTAAGTGGATGGAATGACTGAATCCCTTGCAGTATTAGAGAATTAAAACTGAACAGTAAACTTTATGTGCGCTAGTCTTTGCAGTGCAACGCACACATCTGCCCTATGAATGCAAAAGACGCGAAATCCATTTTTACAAACAGACATAATTATCTTCATTCTGTTACATTGAAAATATCGCTTTTCGGAAGAAAAAAATGGCTTTAAGCCGTAAGACTCAAAATCACAGACCAGCACACATTTGTCTTAACAGTCCCGGCCACTGTACGTACATTTTTGTTTCTGAAATCTTGGATCATTCAACAACCAAAAGCCAACACCGTCCAGGAAACATTTATGCACATTGGTCTCAGCAAGAGGCATACATCCTCATGAGCACCCGCAGTCGCGGGGGCTTATGAGGATCTATGTCTCTTGCAGCTGGGTCATGTTCACGTCTTTTGCTCAGTAGTGACGGGGTTAGGACGCATCTTCGATGGTGGTCCTGCCATAATGAGGTTCGTCCATGTAGCTCATGCGTTGTGGCTCTTTCTCATCAAGCGTCAACCGTAGAACATGAGACCGACCTTTGCAGCTGAAGGATAATGTCAGATAAGCTTGCTGCCTCGCCTTGCATCATATTGCATCACATTGCACCACAGCCCTCTTGCGCTATCACTGACGATCCACCTTCAGCAACTGGATCAGTCCTCAAGTGAAAGATTATGTAGTACGCCTGGTGGGACATTTTGGCTTCAGAGATGAAAAGGTATGACAAATGATCACCGTATATCTGTCACGACATGCTTCCTTCTTGCACATCCCGTCAACATGCCTAAGGGTCTACCCACATCTAATGAGAAAACGGTGCCCACGGAGAGAGAGAGAGAGAGTGCAGATTTGACTGAGGAGCTCCGTCAGTGATGGCACAGATCTGGGTCAGCACAAAGCATAGATTCAACTAAGCCCGGCAAAAGACATAGATTCTCATGAGGCCCTGCGAATGCAGGGCCTCATGAGAATCTATGCCTTTTGCAGTTTGGGTTCGATGGACTCTCAGGGTCTTCTCACAACTAACGAGAGAACTCAGTGACTGTGGTGCATTGTGTAAGCCTAATTAAAAAGTCGTGAGACCTGAGCACATTTGCACCTTGGTCTGAGAAGAGGATGAAGCCAGTGTCTGCAGGCAAGAGGTATAGAGTCTCATGAGCCCCTGCATTCCCTGGGGCTCATGAGAATCTATGTGCTTCTTGCGGGTGGATTGGGCTGGTAAGGGGTATCCTACAACTACCGTCAGAACTGAGTGACCCTGCTACGTCCCTTTGTACCGTGATGGGTCTAACTAATAACGTGGACGTGAAACTCTGCACTGTTTGATGGTGAACTAGGCAGGATTTAGTGTTAATCAACACACGACAGGACTGTAATCAAAATCAGTTGGACCTGCGTGTCAGCGTCTAGCCAAATCAACCTAATACCGAAAGCTGTAATATTACTATTTAACTCATACAGCCCCGACACACCAGAGCAAGACATGGATCGAGCATGATAGTTCAAGGGTGGTGCCAGAATAGCTTCTGGCACCACCTTTGAATTATCATGCTCGATCTGTCTCTAAAATTGTAATACTATCCTTCAGAGGGCAACTTCAAAATTTGGGGATTTCGGTCCTGGGGTAGAATTGAATGTTTTTATTGCATTTTCAGAAATAAAGTATCAGAGAGTATCCATGAGATTATAAGAATAAGAATAAGAAGAATAAGAATAAGAGTACTTTATTATCTCGAAAAGAGAAATTCGGTTGTGGTACATTTATAACAAATAGTACAAACAAGACATAAAAACATTATAGCATAATTATGAACATTTTCTCCCTGCACTTGCACAGCTACAAATTCCAAATGGATACTGTCACACGTATGCATTATGACATAAGCCGCAGTAAAAACGAATTTCCTTGTCCGGTTGTATCGTGTTTTTTTTTTAAATGAGTTACCCATAAAATTTCAAGCGCCTGAATGCGTGTGTTTGTGCAAGCCCGCGTTCGCTCGTAAATGTGTCAATAGGTTTGCGTGTGTGTCAGTGTGTGTGTGTGTGTGTGTGTGTGTGTGTGTGTGTGTGTGTGTGTGTGTGTGTGTGTGTGTGTGTGTGTGTGTGTGTGTGTGTGTGTGTGTGTGTGTGTGTTGCGCACCTGTGCTCCCACCTGTCTGTTAATAAATAAACATTTGTTGCACTTTTCTTTGAACATTTGAATCCGTCATTCAAATTTCCCACGCGCGCATAATTTGTGTTGTGTGCTTATGGACGTGGTCTATGCCGTTGTCTGTCTGTCCGCCTGTCTGTATGTACTGACACGCCCGCCACTGACTGCATGCACGGTCTTCTGCACGCAAGACTTTCTGTTCAAAGGGCCGACAACTCTCAGTTAACGTCTGACGTAGCCGGTAGTGACGCCGCGCTAACCCATAATCCAACACGGCTTGTTTGAAGGTCATGACCTCCTGCTCTCTCTAACTCTGTCGGCAAAGCGAAAAACGACTTCTGAGCTTCACGTCAAATTTTACAGCGTTCTCGGTAAACTGTTACCACGCTCCGCCTGTGCATTCCTTGGAGGAACGTCGCCGTTCTGTCAGAAGTATAGATCCTCATGAGCCTCATGATGATCTATACCTCTTGATAGTGTCTTTCCCAAGAGCCCCGTTCATTTAAATTTGCTACCCTGATGCAATCGAGTTAACGAGGTGCCCAGTCTGTGGCCGAGTGTGTTTGTTGTCGTTTGAGAAGCGACTGTGACTCGCATGCAAATCGTCCGCTGGTTGACTTTCCGCTGTCTCCTCCTGTTTAAGTTTAGATGTCGACGTCAAGTTGTCTTCCCTGTTTTAATATTTGCAATGTTTTTCTTCTTCTGTTTAGTCGTGTTGTGTTTTCCGTGCGTGCACTTATTCAAGATTGAGCTTTTTATTTTAAAATAATTTTCTGCGTTGCTTTCCTTTTCCAATATTTGAAGTTATCTCACAACTGTGGGTTCAATTATACATTGCAGATCCACAGTTCACGATTCAGTACGTAGTGGCACGCTTTGTGTGATCCTCTCTAGAGAGGTCGTGACTTACTGGTAGTCGAGGAATCGTGCATTATAAGATGAAAATGCTGCCACTTTTTTTCGTGGGATTTAAACTCTTTGGCTGCTACTTACGAGACGGCTTGGCCGGGGAAGAAAAAAAAAACGCTTAACAACGCATATTTTTCCACCGTGCGGTATAGTTGTTAGTAGCAGTCAAGGGGTTAACTCATTCGAGACCTGCCGCCTCCGGATACGCGGCATAAGCCGCGTATCCGGAGGCGGCACGTCTCGAATGAGTTAAAGCTCACACAAAGCGTGCCCCTAACCAATGGCTGATTGAGTTAACAAGTAGACCATAGTAAGGGCTGTGGGCTCAATGTCAAAAATGTATGCGGGACCCTGTGAAGAGTGCATTATGATTTACTATGAGCAGACATATATCGACCATGGTGCTGATAATTTAAAGGTGGTAGTGCAGGAAACATTTGGTGCCATCAGCTGGCAAACTATCCCCTACACCACCCTTGAATAATCATGGTCGATCCATATAATTTTGTAGCGTGTCGATTCGCTGAATGGCTGAAAGAGACATTTCAAGTGATACAGAAAACGTCATTTCACAGCCAAACTATCGACAAAAGTCACTTGAAATTCAAACTGGTAGTAGTGGGGATCAATTGACATTATAATCAAGGAATTACTGTGACATAATGATATTTAATGTCTTACATATCATTTTACAATTGAACGAAGTCGTATTGTTGAGAACGTTATTATTAGCTCTCTCTCTCTCTCTCTCTCTCTCTCTGAGGCTCTCTCTCTCTCTCTCTCTCTCTTTTTTTTTTTTCTCCCCCTTTCATTGATTCACCTATTGTGTTTGTTTTTTTCCGTAGTTTTTCTTCTTCTTATTATTATTATTGTTATTATTTGCATGCTATGTTTATTTTCCTGTTATGTTGTTTGTTTACAGGACAGCTTGTAAAACAGGCATTGAGTTGCCTAATAGCTTTATCCTGAATAAATAAAGATTCATCATCATCATCTCTCTCTCTCTCTCTCTCTCTCTCTCTCTCTCTCTCTCTCTCTCTCTCTCTCTCTCTCTCTCTCTCTCTCTTCTCCTCCTCCTCCTCCCCCTCTCCCACCAAAAACACCCGCACTGACGCTAACACTGACGCTAAGACTCAAATTTACCGTTATTTTCCAGGAAGAAACAGCCACACCTTCGGGCCCCAGGGCCCATTACCCGTCACCATTAACTCGCGCGGGGTTACCTCACCTGTAATCCTCACTAGTCTCACCCCGCCTCCATCTCAAGATGGCGAGACTCATCCATTGTCAGTGTTTCCCCTTTAACAATAACTGTTTCAAAGTTCCCCGTCTTTCAAACAGGTGAAGTCTGAAAACTTTTGGGAACAGAAGTTCAGGGAGAATGATATCCAGTAATTATGAATGTTTCGCTGTTTGAATTTATGAACATCTGCAAGAGGCATAGATCCTCATGAGCCCCCTGCATTTGCAGGGGCTCACGAGGATCTATGCCTTGTGCTAGTCGTACAGTATTTATATCTGGGAACCTCAGCTAGAGCTAGTAGGTGATGATGATAGGATGACCTACAAGGACGGGCGTCGAAGGTGTGCAAACCGCAAGAGGCATAGATCCTCATGAGCCCCAACTATCGCGGGGGCTCATGAGGATATATGCCTCTTGTTGGTCGTATTTATAGCTGTGCCCTTCAGCTGGAGATCGTAACTGTAGATGATAGGATTAAAAGGGCGTGACCCTTCCATATTGCAACAGCAGCAAAGGTGTCTAAAATCCCTCGAGACATGACGCTTCAAGGACTTGGCTAGGAAAAAAAAAAGTATCTTGGATACAAGACATCTCGTTTGCGTCAAACAATTTACGAGAAGGTGATGCCATGAACTTTTTTATTCAAAGAAAGACATATGGGAAACACCTACTCGACTTCCTTACAACATCCCATACCCTACTAGTGTGTCGTGACTTCTTGCTTGCTCCGTAAGTTTTAAGAGAGCAAAACAAACAATAACAAAAGGATCATCAACCAGTCTAGGCATATAGAATAATGATTTTGTCTCAAAAGGATTGTGACGAGAATGGGGCCGGTCATTAATATAACTGACAGAGCAACACAATTTGGAAGAGTAAAGTTAGAACATCCGCGGAGAGTCATGTTGAAATTCTGTTGCAAAATGAAAACACTCAATTTTGTATTACAAAGCCTAAAAGAAGAATATGAAGCAGGTGTTCAGGATATTCTAATAATCTGTTAAAATAAAAAAAATAACAATTCTACCCCAGGACCGAAATCCCCAAATTTTGAAGTTGCCCTCTGAAGGACTGTATTACAATTCTAGAGACAGATCGAGCATGATAGTTCAAGGGTGGTGCCAGAATAGCTTGGCGCCTATGGGCGCCAAGCTATTCTGGCACCACCCTTGAACTATCATGCTCGATCCAAGTCTTGCAGTGGTGTGTCGGGGCCGAATAAGTTACCTAAAGTGTCTGCTCTTAAAACGCATAAAGTTTGTGAAGACAAAAATAAAAGTGTCTATTTTGTGTGAAAATCAAGATTTTTATTGTAATACAATGAAAATCTCGCTTTTCACAAAACTTGACATACTGTCTTATGCATCCATACTACAAAAGTCATCAGGAACTGGAGAAAAAAAATATATTGAGACTCATGGAGGCTTTGCTTTCTGGACTCGGTACACCATCAAGGTTTAAAAGCTTAAATCTCAAACAAGGAACCGAAGAAAAATAAATATCATAGTGGGGAGGAGTCGAGTACGGTCAGCCACCATCCACGACCCACACAATCACCTCGTTTCACGTGCAGTCCCGCCCGCGCATGCGCTCTAACTATGTGATCAAGGTTGAGAGTACCGTCCCCTCGATGATCAAGGCTAAAAGTAGCGTCTTCCGACCGTAGTAATAACCGACTAGGGCGACTGGTTCCGTCTGCAAGAGGCGTAGATTTGTATTAGTCCCTGCAACAGCAGGGACTCATGAGAATCTACGCCTCTTGCTGGCATAGACATAATGTATTTAGATCTTGTAATACAGTAGACAGTGTGGGTTTAGACTTAAAGGCAAAACAGGAACCGTTTCGTCTCAGTACAAGAGACACAGATTCGCATGAGTCCCTGCTGTCGCAGGGACTCATGCGAATCTGTTCCTCTTGCTGACAAAGACAAGATCTTGTTACTCCTCTGATACTGTAAGGGCTGGGCGTTCACATTTTACGACAGGCCTGGAAATAAGCGATCATAGCGACCCCCTCCCTCCGCCCGAAGGCTGGCTACCCCTAATTATTTCATCAGCTTGAAAACGGGTGCTGGGATCAGGTATCATTGAGCTCTTAGCATGCGTTCTTCAGACCCTGTAGTTTTAGGGCTACAGCTACACAACATGCCACCATTACGATAATTAAAAAAGTAAAATATTTCATCTCAGTACTCGTCAAATAAAAACACAATTTTACTCCGATCACATGAAATAACTTACTATTCGCTACTATTTGATTTTGTTCAATGATAAATTACATAGTTTTACAATTACTCTGCTACTATCGATACCGCTCGCAGGAAAAGACGAGTCCTTTTAACTCCTTCGAGACGTGTCGCATCCGGATTCGCGACACGTCTCAAATGTGTTACACTTAGAGAAACGTCATCGTAAATAGCAGTCCGTAGATCACTGATTACTCCAAGAAAAACCAAGTACAATAATTGTTTGCGATTTAATAATAATAATAATAATGAGTATTTATATAGCGCTTAATCTTACTCAAAAGCTCTAAGCGCTTTACAATCTGTACACAAAAATAAAAATACAATGACATATGCACATAACAAACAAAGCACAATGCCCGAACACACCACTTTTACAATAAACTAAACAACAATACATACATAATAATTTATATTCTAATTAACATTCAGTCTAAACAAGGAGAATTGCAGAACTACAACTAAGGCATCAAACACTGGCAGTTATTCAAAGTAAAGCTTGAAGAGGTGAGTTTTCAACGACCTCTTGAAGTCAGAGACAGACTCACTGTTTCTGACCTCAAGAGGAAGTGTATTCCATAACACTGGGGCTTGATAAACAAAAGTGCGCTGACCAAATGTTTTAGTTTGGACAGAAGGTACGCACAACTTCCGTTTATCAGAAGAGGAGCGGAGCTCACGAGAGGGTGTATACACATGCAGCAAAGAGGACAAGTATTCTGGGCTGGTGCCTGAAAGGCAGTTAAAACAGATTGACATAACTTTGTATTGAATACGTGAGGACACAGGTAGCCAGTGAAGGGACTTCAAGACATGCTCAGTCTTACGGACTCTCACAACAAGCCGGGCTGCATTGTTCTGAATTTTTTTGGAGGCGATCAATGAGATACTGAGGGCAGCCACAAAGCAAAGAGTTACAATAATCTAGCTTGGACAGCACAAATGCACAAACTAGTGTTTTAGTGGCTTCCACGGTCAGCAGGTGACGAACTGAACTAATACGACGAAGTTCCAGATAAGCGGATCTACACACTGCACTGACATGCTGTGACATAGATAACTCGCTGTCAAGTGTAACACCCAGATTTCTCACACTCGCAGAGAAGCCAATGAGTGTTCCATCCACAGACAATGATGACGGTAAAGGCAGGGACGAAGATAATCTTGGATTAGCTACCAACATTGCTTCAGTTTTGCCATCATTTAACATCAGTTTGTTGGTGGTCATCCATGATTTGACATGGTCAATGCACTGGCTTATACTTTGGACGGCATTCACAGCTCGCTCGACAGTATCACTTTTGTACATCTGCGTATCATTTGCAAATGCATGATGGGAAATGGAGCGACTACAAATCAGGTCGGACAGGGGCTGAACATACAGTAAGAACAATACAGGTCCTAGGACCGAGCCCTGGGGTACACCAAACCGAAGATTTGACAGCTCCATTCACTATCGGCAGCCGTCCTACGAATCTAAAACGGGGCTGTCCTGCCAGGAGAGTGCTATTAGATTTAATTAACCCCTTTACAGCCGAGAAAAAGTGAACACGACCCGAGTGCAAGAGGCATAGATCCTCATGTCTCACCCCCCTACTGCCACTGCGGGGTGCGGGGGCTCATGAGGATCTATACCTCTCGCTGAAACCAATTTGAATACATGATCCTTGGCCGGTCGTAGCTTTTGATCGTTGAATGATCTCCGATTGCAGAAACAAAAGTAGTGTACGTCCATTGGCAGGGTAGGGCCCGGGTTAAAGTGATATGAAGTAGATTATATTGCCACGTTCGTTCGTTCGTTCGCCGTTTGGATGCCTTTTATTGTCACTTGTTCGACTTTTTCTAACCATTATTATCTGCGATTCAGCCAGAGCTGCACCATGCCCCGATCTTGTGATGGCTAATAATTTCTACCCTGCTGACTGCCGCGTTGTTATAGAAATTTACAACCCAACAACCCATCTCAGCCCACGTGGGCGCGTGCGCGCGAGCTCATCAAACGTGGGGCGGGGGACAACACCTGCCGGAGAGCCCATGCGCACCAAAGGTGGGTGATTATGTACCTAGGTCTGTCACTGCGGAAGCGAACGCCACCCAAGTGGAAGAGGCGAGGCATAGATCCTCATGAGCCCCCGCATTCGCGGGGGCTCATGAGGATCTATGCATCGCCTCTTGTTGCAACAATGTACTGCTCCCACCCCCACCCCGCCAAACCATCTTTTTTTTTTCTTTTCTGTCAGACATTTTTTCCCTGTCTGGAGTAAGAATGCAAGTAAGGTGGGTTCATCCGGCGTTCAGCATCAAATTGTCTTTTCCTTATTTATTTATGTATTTATTTGTTTATTTATTATTTATTTATTCGTTTTCGCTTTGTTCTTTTGTCTTTTACAAATTCTGCATATTGTAGATACACTTTTTAAAATCTAACAATATAAATTCGTTATGTGCGCACCAAAACTTCATATTAATTTAGCATGTACATAAACATAAACTTAGTATAGGCTTTTCTCTTTTCGAAGGAACAAACGAACAAAACAAAACAAAAAAACAACACACACACACAAAAGGAAACACCGTCGCTTAGTGTAAAGTACAACATATCCACCATCACACTTGACTCACTCAGTGTCTTCCCCTGCAAGATATATAGATTCTCATAAGCCCCTAGGACTTCAAGAGCTAATGATAATCTATGCCTGTTGCTGACCAAGATAGGCTGTTTCTCAATCTGAGGGCGTTATTCCTGGTTTATAGTCTACTGTATGGGAGAAATGACAAAATGGTCTTGGTAAGTGACTAGACATGTCTAATTCTTCACCACCTGGGACAAGCTAGGAAAACCGCTGGGAACAATGATTAAAAAGAAATCGGTAAGCAAAAGGTCCTCAGGTCGAAGTCGACTGTCGCTGGCCTGCTGTGCGAGGGACTCCGACTGAACCCGCCGAGGTCATCCTGATGACCTTTTGTCTATCGGGGAAAAGCTTTCTTTATGGTCGTGTCTTTAAGGTAGATTAGTTGGACAGTACTTTATGGCTTTTGTGATGATCTGATTTGATACTCCCCCCCCCCACCTCCCCCCAGCCCTCTCTCTCTCTCTCTCTCTCTCTCTCTCTCTCTCTCTCTCTCTCTCTCTCTCTCTCTCTCTCTCTCTCTCTCTCTCTCTCTCTCTAGTTGTCATAACAAAGGGTAGATCAGTCCCCATCTTTTCCTCATGGCCACAGACAACGCAAGCCAGCTCAACTCAGATTTTGAAGAGAAAAAAACCCGGCGTATTGAATCCTGCAAGCAAGAGGCATAGATTCTCATTAGTCTCTGCGACTGCAGAGGCGCATGAGAATGTATGCCTTTTGCAGATGAAAGGCCTGCTTGACGAACGACATAGTAGACAAAAGGAGCAGACTAGACGCAACAGTTACCTGTCCACACAACAACAGTTATCTTCCCCTACAAAACAACAGCCTCTGATGAAGACGCTTCACACTCTACTCTATCATCATAGACTCCTCTTCCACCCCGTACAACACGATTTATCTTCATTCCAAAATCCAGCTGGGCGCACAGAGACCTTTACTTCTTGCACATCAAAACCGACCTTAACCCGTTCAGTGCCAAGAAAATGTGAACACCACCCACCTGCAAGAGGTATAGATCTTCATGAGCCCCCCCCCCCTCTCCCCCCGCGTCTGCGGGGACTCATGAGGATCTATACCTATTGCTGACACTAGTTTGAATCCATCTTCTTGGGGCAGCTAGGGCTTTTTGGGGGTGTTGAATTAGAGAAGACTGCAGAAACACAGTCTGCTTCAGCTGACACTGAATGGGTTAATTAGAGGGAATTGATAATACAATGTACTGTGGTTTTCGGATATAAAAACGTCGAGGGGTGAGGGGGGTTGTGAAAGAGGTGGGTGGGAGGGGGGCAGGAGGAGGGCCAGCCTTTCTTGTTTTTCGTAAGCGAAGTTTGTAATAAACCAAGTAATTCAGTAAGCAAGGAATTTATTAAAAGAGTGGTGTCGGGACCTAGTCTGACAAAAAAAAGTGTTGTTATATCCGACTTTGTTATAAGCGAAGTACGCTTTATATACACACCAAGAGATCACGAGGAGTGGCCATGCCTACAAGTGTGCATGTATATATTTATTTATCGACCGTGGACACCTGTGTGTTTATTTATTTTGTCCTCCACGGACACCTGTTCTGGCCAGTTACCTGAACGTTAACCCGTATTTCACCTGGTTACCACAGATTTATCCGACGACCAGACAAACACTGCATACACCACCAAACCACCGGACATGTCCAACAATAAAGTATCAGACTAGTCTCTCAGCCCTCCCATCCCATCTGCAAGAGACATAGATTCGCATGAGCCCCTGCAGCCACAGGCTGCAGGAGCTCATGAGAATTTATGCCTCTTGCTTTCAAGGGCTTGCCCAATATATACTCTTAGATGGAGGGAGGGTGCGATCGAGGTCAACCTTCTTCTAGGTCTTCATCTTGGACATGAAGTAAGGGGCAGCTGCAGGGGACCTTTGTCGCTGTCCCCAGTAGCTAAACTTCTTCGGGATCACGACGGCCACAGTGGGCCCGCGCACAGCCGTGCGCGAGCCCACTGCGGCCGTCGTAGGCCCGAGGACCTATGCTTCATGTGGTGAGTGTCATGCTGCAAGATGGATGGGTCTAGGACAAAGGACATTCTCTGCACACGCTTACAGATCCCACAGGCAGCGGTGGAGAAGTACGATTTTTTAAAAAGTGTTAATTAACATTGTTCAGTTCATTGTACGCGTGTTTGTACGGTGACGAGAAGAAATGAATATTAAATATTGATAACGCATTTTGAAAATACATTTCTCCACCTTACGCTGTATGTGGCGCGTCCATTCGGCACACTCAAGGTGTGGTAGTCTGTGACTTTTGGACGGTTCGAAGTAATGAAATAAATAAGAATAAGCAAAATAAGATGGAATTGCTCTCATCCATCACAGTGCACTGCTAAATTGAAATGAAACGACTAAACTTAACTCAACTCAGCTCAACTCAACTCAACTCAACTCAACTCAACTCAACTCAACTCAACTCAACTCAACTCAACTCAGCTCAGCTCAACTCAACTCAACTCAAACAATTTAACTCAGCTCAGCTCAGCTCAACAACTCAACTGAACTGAAATTCAAATGAACTGAAAAGAACTGAAATGAAATAAATTAAGCTGAGCTGAGCTGAGCTGAACTGAGCTGAACACAACTCAACTCAACTCAATTGACTGAACTGGACTGAACTGAACTTGAAACATAAGCTGAGCTGAACTGAACTAAACTAAAATAATCTAAACATTGCATTGCTAATTGATGAAACGACTAAATTTAACTCAGCTCAACTCAACTCAGGAAAAGTCAATTCAACTCATCTCAATTGAACTAAACTGAACTGAACTGAACTGATCTTGAAACATAAGCTGAACTAAACTAAACTAAACTAAACTAAACTAAACTAAACTAAACTAAACTAAACTAAACTAAACAAAACTCAGCTGAACTGACTTAAACTAGACTAAACTAATCTAGTCTAAACTAAACTAAGCTTGAAACAAATCATAAATAAAATAAATAAATACAAATGAATAAAATATAAATGAAATTAAATAAAATCAATATACTTAAACCTAAACAAACAAACAAAATATAATAAAAAAAATACCTCTCACTATAGACAGTACTAAAACACTTTCCTTCAGTCTAACTCACGAATGACAAAATGCTGCAGGCCCCAGGATGTGACTTTTGGTGAAACTGGGCTAATCCGGGCCTTGTTCCCAAGTGAAGTGACGGATTTCCACTGTCTGTACTACATAGTACTTAGCCCTTTAACTCCCACAAGCAGCAGCCGCACACCCAAAATACATGTGAGGTTTCGTTTGCAACAAACGACTCCCAACAACAAACGACAGGGATATCACGGCGGGTAACCAGCTTGTACATTAAGGTTAGACATTGACAACACTCCAATGATCTCCAAGAGGCATAGATAGACAACCCTCCAATAATCATAGAGGCATAGATAGACAACCCTCCAATAATCATAGAGGCATAGATAGACAACCTCCAATAATCATAGAGGCATAGATAGACAACCCTCCAATAATCATAGAGGCATAGATAGACAACCCTCCAATAATCATAGAGGCATAGATAGACAACCCTCCAATAATCATAGAGGCATAGATAGACAACCCTCCAATAATCATAGAGGCATAGATAGACAACCCTCCAATAATCATAGAGGCATCAAAAGGCATAGATAGACAACCCTCCAATAATCATAGAGACATAGATAGACAACCCTCCAATAATCATAGAGGCATAGATAGACAACCCTCCAATAATCATAGAGGCATAGATATACAACCCTCCAATAATCATAGAGGCATCAAAAGGCATAGATAGACAACCCTCCAATAATCTCCAAGAGGCATAGATCCCCATGAGCCCGCAGGGCTCATGGGGATCTATGCATCTTGGAGATTATTGGAGGGTTGTCTGTGCTTATAGTAGAGAGTGACACATGGAAGAATAAAGCACGCTTAGAAAAGACAGTTGATAAAGTGTGTTGTAACTGTCTTTATAAGCGTGCTACTTTCTTCGCTGGGTTACCCTCTGCATTTTCCACCCTTGGCAGTCACCCTTTTGGTCTGAATTTTTATGCTTATAGTAGAATCTGGTTATTCTCCAGCAACATCGCTCTCGTTCGTTCTTCGGAGTATTTCGTCGCAAACGAAACCTCACTGTTCTGATTAGCTCTGCTCGCAACCCGCCGAAGAATTGTTACAATGAAATGAAACTGGGTAATTTTTGTTAATACATTCTACCCCAGGACCGAAATCCTCCAAATGTTAAAGTTGCCCTCTAAAGGACTGTATCACGGTTCCACAGGCAGATCGAGCATGATGGTTCAAGGGTGGTGACAGAATAGCTTGTCGCCCTTAGGCTTTGAACTATCATGCTCGATCTTTTATCGATCTCGATAAGTTATGTGTTTGCGCTTTAATGCATGCCTTACATATCATTTCCCTGTGCGTATTTTGTCATTGTAATGATTTCTGCTCTTTTTTAGGACTGGTCGCGGTGGGGAGAATTTAATAGCATGTCCATGATGTCAAACGCAAGCAGACCTAAACCTCTCACAATTGAAGTAACAAGATAAAAAGTACGTCATGTATAGTTACGCTAACCTCGCTGCTGAACGTACATTTGGCGCGAAGCGTTGCATGTGCATATGTATGCATGTATGTGTGTGCATGTATGTAAACAAGAGAATCTCCGATATTTCTGTACACACAAGCTTGAAACTTGGCGAAATACTTTCTTAAAGGGGTGGCTAAGAGAGCCTCCGAGCATATTTTAATTGAATGTCTCATTTAAGACATAAACAACTGTTTATAGGAAGTCGGTTGACCCAGATTAGAGTCCGTAATTTTGTAATTTTTACTTCAAATTTTGGATATAGCCAGTTTGGATAAAGACATTAGACGAGTTCGTTAGCCAGCTTTGTATCCTTTCAATTTCTTTAGTAAAGGATAATTCTTTTCAAAAAAAGAATTAAAACATTAAAAAAAAAAAAAAACTTGACTTCTAGACTAGAAAGTCCGACAGTGGCGGTGCCATAAAAGAGGCGCGGCGCACGCAGACATTGACATAAGACTCTAAATATGACTTAATTCTTTCTAGCGCGCGCCGAAGTTGCTCTCTCTCTATCAGACATGCGTGCATCCCCAAGAGGCATAGATCCTCATGCTCCCGGAGAGCGCATAAGGATCTATGTCTCTTGGAGATGTTTGGAGCGCGCGCGCATACACCCACTAACACACACACACACACACACACACACACACACACACACACACACACACACCATCACACACACACACACACACACACACACACACACACACACACACACACACACACATCGTCGCGCTTTCAGAAGCACATGCAGGTGACCCGATATAGTTAGTTTGGATAAAAACATTGGATGAGTTCGTTAGCCAGCTTTGTACCCTTTCAACTTCTTCAGGAAAAAATTAATTCTTTTGGGGAAAAAAAATTAAAAACAGTAAAAAACCTTGACATATGGAGAAAGTCAGACAGTGCCAGTGACGTAAAAGAAGAAACTCCGTCACCACGCAGACATTAAATATGACGTAAATCTCGCTCTCTCTATCTCGCTCGCTCTCTCACACATATGCACGCATCTCCAAGAGGCATAGATCCTCATGTGCCCGGATGGCGCATGAACATCTATGCCTCTTGATGATGTTTGGAGCGTGCGTATGCACGCACGAACACGAATCACGCATACACACACATCAACGCGCTTTCAGAAGAGCATGGACGTGTACTTAGTATAGCATGTAGGTAAAGTCAGCCTGCTTTCACACAAATTATAGCAAGACTAAAATTGTACCGTGAAATTCTCAGTTTTTTCATCATTTTTGCAAGTCTTGAAGCGAAAGTTAAAATATAAAATTACGCACAAAAAACAAAACAAAAAAAAATCGTCATGACAAATGACGTTTGACAAACCAATGACGCGTATGCACTGCGCGCGCCCCTTCTAGAGTTCACTATGACGCATTGGCACATCTGCGAGGCTTTTTCAGAAGGAGATATTTCAACATCAGAACCAAGTCAAAGACAAAAGGTAGAGACCCTTGACAGCGAGGATAGCTCTCATATAGAAGGGACTTTGTGGATTGTGGTTCATCCCATCTTGTTTGTAAACTAGGTGGCAGTGAATTAGCAAGAAGGTGCAGCGTCCCTAGCAGGTCTTAGGTTTGTTTAGCCGGGGGTTCTTTCTCCGGGTACTCCGGCTCTTCCTCCCCCTCCACTTTGGTATCAGTTTCAGCCAACTTAATAAAATTTCAAATACAAAACGATTTCCAAATACCGTCAGTAGCTCGCTTGAGCTTGCCCTTAGCACCACGTGAATGTTCTGTGTTTACGTACAGTGTGTGAGTGAATGCGTGTGATTCACGTGAGCGTGCTTGTTGGGTTCAGTTCGCGGCTACATTCTGCGCATTGAGTTATATTATAAATATGAGAAATGCGCCATATAAATGCTATGCGGCATGCGGCATATCAGATCGGCTGGTGACATACATTCAATATTCTATTTAGTTGGGGGTTTTCACCAGCGGCCAGGCACGCCCTCAGAAAGTCTTCTTGCTGTCGGAACGTTAAGCAATGTACAACCAGCCAACCAATCGTTTGTTGTTGGGAGACGTTCGTTGCAAACTAAACCTCAGTATTATAAGACACTACCCTTCTTTCAGAAAGATGAAAATCGTAATACGTACACCATTTCTTTAACTCATTCAGATCCGACACACCACTGCAAGACATGGATCGAGAATGATAGTTCAAGGGTGGTGCCAGAATAGCTTGGCGCCCATAGGCGCCAAGCTATTCTGGCACCATCCTTGAACTATCATGTTCGATCTGCCTCTAGAATTGTAATACAGACCTTCAGAGGCCAACTTCAAAATAATAATAATAATAATAATAATAATTTGTATTTTTAAGGCGCTTATACTTTCGATCAAAGAAAATCTGGGCATTTCGGTCCTAGGGTGCGTTTTAGTAGCTCATGATAGAACATCACCATGGTCCGATAACTGGTCACGGCTTTCAAGAAAAAGAAATACGTAAAGGCTGAATTCTTTATTTCCTTACCCAACACCTCCCTTGCCCATCTCCCCGCCCCCCCCCCCCCCACCCACCTCCCAGCCACACACCCACCCCGACGGCCCTTTATAGCAAAATGACGATCCATTTCTTGAAATTGGCGCTGAAAACGAAAGGCTAAAAGCACATAACCGTCAGTTTAAACAGCCTGGTGTGAGAGTCCATTTGTTAGAAGGGAAGATAAAAAGGAAACGCACGGAAAACTAAGCAAGGAAAGGATTGTAAGAGAAAGGTGTGAGAAAAGATTAATTGTTTCAATAGTTTTTCCTTGGTGTGTTTCCTTGATACAGGTGTAAAAATACGTTCATTAACTGACGCGTTTCGGCGTGAGACAGCAACGTTTTTGTCGGTCGCATGGTGTTATCTTTCAACAAACATTCATTCATTCAGTCCTCTCTGCGCCGTCTGGTGCTTGAGGCGACGGCAAATACAGTCGACTTCGCTTATAAGTCGGTTATAACAAAAGTCCGATATAACCACATATTTTCAGATGTTCCGGACAACACTTTTTCTATACAAATTACTTCGCTTGTATACAAAACTGGCGATATAAAAACGAGAACATTTGGAACCCGAGGCAATTCGTTATATTTGAAGTTTCCTGTGTATTCGTACGTGATAATGTATATACTTTATTATGTGTGTTGGTCTGTGATTTTGGACCTGACGGCTGTCGCCGTCAGGTCCAAAATCACAGACCAGCACACGCATCAGTTTTCTCTGATTAAAAAAAAAAAATCTGTAAAAACCGAACGCCGCAAAAAACAAACGCCATAAGCAATACATGTAACTTGTATGTGTGCTGGACTATGATTTTGGACCTTACGGCTGAAAGCTGTAAGGTCCAAAATCACAGACCAGCACACACATCAGTTTTGTCTGGGTTTTTTTTATCTTTAAAAAAAAACAAAAACAACTTCGACGCAAAAACAAACGCCAAAGCACGGGAAACTAGCTCAAGGCGTATTATAAGATAAAGAGATGCTGATGTAAGTAAGGACTGTATCTGTCATCACAGGTCTGATCCCCCGACAACCCTCAACAGTCTCGCAGCCAGTCCTACTTTCTATCTGTAGAAGGCGCATACATATATTCACATTCCAGCCCCCGCAGCTTCTGTGGGATTCAGGGCTAAATGCTCGTGCTGTCCTTCAGCCTCAATGCAGCCTTTGTTGGTGGGGTCACGGGTGTTGCACAAGTACATGTGTTTTACATCCTAGTTTTTGAACGGAGGAAGATATTCATATTTATGCAGGTATATAAGGTCACAAAGTCCGTAAAAGGTTCATGAGAATAAACTCGATCAAGCTTTGTAACCTGGTTTCCCAGAGTTTTGAGAGGCGTAACAAATACTATACGCACCCGACAAGTTGTGGGAGATTTATGGAATATGGTAGTTTAAGGGTAGTCAGTACCAGATTTTGATGGCGAGTCCTTGTCGACGAATATGGCGAAAGGGTTGTAAGAGATGGATGGACTTTGACAGTTCAAAGGTAGTACCAAATTAGTCAGGTGACTCAGAGATAGGTTCATCAGGATAGTTCAAAGGTGGCGCTATATTTTGTTTGGCGCCTTGGAGATTGATGGACCATGATATTTCAAGGGTAGTACCAGATTAGTTTGGCGCCCTTGCATCCTGGCTCATCATAGCCAAGCTATTCTGATGCTACCTTTGAACTATCATGGTCCGCCCATCTATTTCTCTATGTAGTTTGCTAGATGTGGATTAGTTAATCAGTGCTTTAGGCTGGTTATAAGGGTTTGATCCAATTACTGACTTGATCTGGCTCATCCAAGGCGCCAAGCTATTCTAAAGATGACCAGGTGTAGACATGATGAGGCAATGCTTCTTGATGATACTACTTGGAGCAATTACTTACATATATCTTGCCCTCTCAGACGGAGGAAGACATCACGATTTAAACCTGAGCCTGAAGAAGTCACAACGTCTGCACGTCGTTTCTTTTCCCGTGTTTGTTTTGCCTCTCTACCTGTCAGCGCTCCGCTTCTCTTCCGGTCCTGACGAGTGCGTTCCCTTTGAAGCTGAGTGCGCAGGCGCGAGCGTGCGTGATAAGATGGCGGCCGTGCTGCGTTGGCTTCCGCCAGAGGGCGCCCGTCACTCGTCGCGACGTCACCATCTCGCGAGACAGCGTGATTTCAGCGGTATTAGATCAAGTAATGTTTTGGGTTCGCCCCGCGTTCTCCGGCAGATTAATGAAAAACAAAGACCAACAAGGAGATAAGATAAAACACACGCATGATGACTTTGTATCATAATATTCACCAAAACGTTAGTTCCTGTAGACTTTGCATTACCCTCCACCCTCCAAATTTTATCAAACAAACGTCACAAACCGACGAAGAAAACTGTACACAAAAACTCCCTGAACCGTTTGGCTGTCGGTGGCGCTTTTTGTCGAGGTGATTCCTGTCGGAATGACCTCGACAAAAAGCGCTACCGATAGTCAAAGGGTTAATCGTGAATACGGCACGCATGTTTGCAATGTGTGGGTGTTATGGTGTTCAGTATCCCCCCCCCCCCCCCCCACATGATGTAGAATGGAGAAGAGTGTTTCTTCTTTTTCTGTATACGAACAATACATGAAATTTTTCTTATTGGCAACAATTTTGTTTGTCGTTCACAACAGCAGACAAAATATAGGTTGTGCATGGTTGGTTGTACATTGCTTAACGTCCCCCGACAGCAACAAGACTTTCTCAGGACGTGCCTGCACTGAAAGAAACCAAAGCAGAATATTGAATGTAAATTTAAAAAAAAAAATCCGCGCATTAAATAGGCGCTTTATCCCAATTGAAAATCGGCTCAAAGCGCCGCCGCGAACTGAACCCAACAAACACTCTCTCGTTAATCACGCGCATTCACTCACACGCTGTACATAAACACAGATTATTCACGTGGTGCTAAGCTCAAGCGAGTTACTGACGTTTTGGAAATTCAATCGTTTTATATTTGCAATTTGATTAAGTGGGCTGAAGTTGATACTAAAGTCGTACCAAATGTATGTCGCCAGCCGGTCTAATGAGTATGCAAAATAAACTTAAGACAAGCTGGGGACGCTGCACCTTCGTGCTAATTTATCGTACACTGGTTTACAACAAAGAGTAGAACATCATTGCAATATTACAAAAATAGGTGCAGGGAAATGATAATATAAAAATGCATTAACCGCAAACACATAACTTATCATCTCTTAGTACGGCAGGTCATTCATCAACAAACAAGACGAACTAATATATACATATACATGAAGATCAAAATCTGTATAACTAGAAATTTCTTCCTGTCTCGATGCGTGTTTACATTTGTCTGGGCTCCAAGTCAAGTTAGCGCTAAATTTCCGGAAGTGTTTTTTTTTTCCCCCCGCCGCAAACAAATCCAAACAAGCGCAGTTCACAGAACTTCCGCTCATTCGCGTGTGCTGGTCTGTGATTTTGGACGTTACGGCCGTAGGCCGTAAGGTCCAAAATCACAGACCTGCACACACAGACCGTCAGAGTCAAAATCAGAGAGACACACACACATGTCAGTTTCTTCTGTGCAGTAAAGCTCTGACTCTAGGTGACATACTGTATACACCCTAACGACCAGCAGGCGCCGCAAATTTGAGTTTTCTCAGGGAGACGTGCCACGGTGTAACCTCCTAAGAAAGAAGAACAGTTTTGTTACGGTTGGAAAAAGAAAATCCTTATAGCAATGTACAGTCAACTCCGGATACAACAAATCGCTAGGTGACCCATACTTTTGTTGTTATTCTATCCCAAGTGTGTTATAAGATGAGGTAATTCACAAGGCCGAAAGACTGCGCGCTGTCCAAAAAATATTTTTTTCAAAATAGCATATTTTATATATGAGTGTGCTGATCGGTGATTTTGGACCTTAGAGCCCCAGAGCAGTAAGGTCCAATATCACAGAACATGCTCATAAGCATTGGATCTACCAGTCTTGCGACCAGTGAATGAATGAATGAATGAATAAATGAATGTATGAATGAATCAATCAATCAATCAATCAATAAATCAATCTGTTAATCAACCAATCAATCCCTCTCTCCGTCTTTCCGTCCATCCATTTCATCCATCCATCCATCCATCCACCCATCCACCCATTCATCCATCCATCCATCATTTAGTTAATCGGTTATTCACTGAGTCGGTCAGTCAGTATATCATTTTTCATCCATCCAACCATCTTTATAATCTTCGTAAACAACATCAAGAGTTCTTGAAAGTCAATACCTTACGATGATAGGCATTGACTTTAAAAGAGACTAATCGTGCAACAGCAATCTACTTTTTCTTCACGTCCTTAATTTAGGGGTAGAGCTGCTGTCAGTATTCAAACTCTCTGCTACGAAGGGGGTCATCTGTGTGAGTGTATAGCTCTCAATTTTCACTCATTCTGCCCGCGACACACCACAGCAAGATATGGCTCGACCATGATAGTTCAAGGGTGGTGGCAGAATAGCTTGGCGCCTGTAGGCGCCAAGCTATTCTACCACCACCCCGCTGAACTATCATGGTCGATCTCTCTCCTGAATTGTGATGCAGTCCTCAGAGGATAACTCCAAAATGTGTGTATTTCTTACCTCGGGCACAATGAGTTACGCGTTGCGATCTGAATATGAAATAATATAAAAAGGCTGTTGAAAAGAAGAAAAAAAAATTAAACAGCATATGGCGGGAAAGATTGTGCGGTGTGGTGTGGTGTGGCGTTGCAATCGACAAGTAAAGTTTGTTCCTCTGGGGTCAAAGGACAGAAATTAGGGGCCGCTCGTGATTAACCCTGGCCCTTGGGGTCGGGCGCTGGCGACGGAGAGGAGACGGGAACTCAGAGTGTCTGTCAAACACACACTACGCCAGTCCCACCAGCAAACACCTTCCTTCTGCAAGAGGCATAGATTCTCATGAGCCCCCTGCAGATTTAGGGGCTGATGAGAATCTATATGCATTATTGTTTCATGCTGGGGCCATTTTAACCCACAACCGGATGAATTTAAAGTTATCTGGGCTTTGTCTTTAGGTTTTGCAACAGAATTTCAAACCATCTTCAGTCTTAAAAAGGAATGGCTCTTCATAAGCGTGTAATTATTGTAAGGATTCCTGTTGGCTTCATCCTCTTGGTGGTCAACATTGCACTGATATAATTATATCAATATTTCTCACACGGAGTGGGTCGTGGTGTTTTAGCCGGAGGCTGGCGCCGTTACTTCAAAGCCTTCTCTGGAAACACACGCTGGCACGTACACCCCACCTCCGGAAAGTTGTCGAGACTCGTCGCTTCTTCAGCGAGTCCTACCACACGAGATTACCGAAGCCCGAGGACGTAAATGATGCAGATCTCTGTCAGCAAGAGGTATAGATTCTCACGAGCCCCTGCTGGGCTCGTGAAAATTTATGCCTCTTGCAAATGGAATAGTCTGACTAAGGTCTTCATATGAAACTGCATCATGTTTCAAGGTTGGATAAAAAGTTCCGCTTGAAAATCGTAGACATAAACAGAGCTATGGCGAATTACAGGTCTGATCCTCATGAGCTACTGCTGTTGCAGGGTCACATGAAGATCTATGCCTTTTGCAGGTGTTGCTCGTCCGCGGTTGAAGTGCTACTATCCTCGAAAAGTTTGTATTCAGACATCCATAAGTAAATACTGTCTGGGCAGCAATCAAACCATTCAAGTTGCATACTGATACTGAATGATAATGACATAATTAACAAAAAATAATTAACGGTATTACACAATACACTTAACCACTTTACTGCCGATAAAAAAGTGAACACGATCCAACTGCAAGAGGCATAGATCCCCACGAACCCCCGCGACTGCGGAGCTCATGAGGATCTATGCCTCTTGCTGAGACCAATTTGTATCCATGTTTCTTGGACGGTATTGGCTTTTGGTGATTGAACTGAAGAACAAAGATTTCAGAAACCAGAAATGTACCTACCATGTGCTTACAATGGCAGGGAAGGGATTTACACATTCTACCCTGCTACCGAAATCTCTATTTTTTTTAAGTTGCCTTCTAAAGGACTTTATTGCAATCGGTTCTAGAGACAGATCGAGCATGATAGTTCAAGGGTGGTACCAGAATAGCTTGGCGCCTATGGGCGCCAAGCTATTCTGGCACCGCCCTTGAACTATCATGCTCGATCCATGTCTTGCTGCGGTGTGTTGGGGCTGAATGAGTAAAATTGTGTTTCATGTTCTGCTGTGGACTAAAATGCCCTAGGACTATCATAATGGCCGATCCCTCTCTGACAGATAGCACACAGTTGTTAGGCTATTTACGCATCCGAAGTAATTACTAGGTATCAGTGAGTCAGCAGAACTTACTTTATTTCAACTGGTCCACATTCGCTCTGTACCAGCTGTGCTGCCTTATCCAGATATACATGCTTGGATATGAACATATACCGCTCAAAAAGTTGTATGAAAAAGAATAAAAAATAATCGGATGGTACATCGACTAAGTGGCTGATCAAGTGCACAGACGATACTACCATCGTGTCAAAAACTATCTCACAAAAAAATTGTCTTCCTTCACGCATCAGTCAATAACTGACTTGAGCAAGGCTGCGTCAGATCAAAAGAACATACGTCTTCTCAGAATGGACTTACGCACAGATTACCCCAGTCAGCCGAATGATAGATACCAGAATGCACTCGGCGCATTCCTTTGGGCTTCCGTGGCATTCCATGTCGACGTTCATCGTATAAGTATCACGAACGCATAAAATATTAAGTCAGTTACGAGTGAAGGTCAGAGAGGATGTCCTTTGCTTAAAGTCCCTTACGTGTCAAAAAAGCATGGCCCCTACTGTCACGAGGACTCATGAGAATCTATGTCTCATGCACTCAGACATCAGCCCATTTATGTTTTACAAAGAAGAAGATATCAAGGCTTTAATATTAGAGTGTCCCGGCTTGAGGTGTCGGAAGCTGCATACTGATCAAACAAGTTAACATTCTCCTAGTGTTTTCTCTCCCCATTACCAACCCACAGTTCCTCCTTCAGCGAAAAAATCAACCTTCAAAAAGTATAGATCCTCATGAGCCCCCGCGTGTGCGGGGGCTTATGAGGATCTATGCATCTTTCCTGTCCAATTTACATGCATTTCACTCGGCTGTAGAAGATCAGTGCAGTTCCACCTCTTCGCCACGTCAAAGATGCGCGGAAGTGTAAAGTTTAGCTTTGTGTTTATCCCACATTAACCTCGTGATCCCAGGAAATTGTTTTCATGCAACCTGGTTCGTTACAATCTTAAAACAGCAACCATTTGGGGAGATGAAATAAACAAGGGTCTATAGAAAACGACTCCAGTGACAGATGCTTTTAGCGGCCCTGACACGTAACGGGTTTCTGCATCAAAAAGAGGAGCAAAACTGATTGGTCAAAAATGTTTGGAAATCCTAATTGGTCATTGTATACATTTTGAATATATTTTCAACCAGTCACTTGGCGTATTCGTGGGTATTACCTTTTTGTTGTTGATTTTTTGGGGACAGGGCATGATGATAAAAATGGAGAGGAGGCGATGATTACACATCCGACGCTAATACTAATACTCATAGTTGTGTGTTGGTATACTTTTAGGAGGGGTTCAGAATACTTTTCAAATATTATCCTTATTTTATATTTGTCTGTTAACTCATTCAAGACGTGCCGCATACGGATATGCGGCACGTATCGAATGAGTTAATGTTGGTGAATACTTGATTGTGATGACTGGTGTACACACGACTTGCCTTGCTTGCAAGCTGGTATTTAGTTGGTGTCATGGGTTGATGGCCGGCCGGCTGGACATTTGACATTTTACAAAGAAATCGCTTATCAAATTATCCTACAACTCGTAGGAGAAAAATTCCACCGTGACAGCTCAGAGAAATGCATGTTCAGCTTCGTGCCGAGCTACAGCCCAGCAGCTATCAATGTAAATCAGTCTTCCGAAATCGGGCAGTAAAACCCTCCTTTTGCCAAGACGATAAAGCCAATTAACCAAACGATTCTTGAGGAGGTCACTTTCTTCGACAGTCCCTAACCTAACCGTGTCATCTGCAAGAGGCATAGATTCTCATGAGCCCCTGCAGCTGCAGGGGCTCATGAGAATATATGCCGCTTGTAAACATATTCGACCCCAATTTACATCCTCAGATCGAGGGAGACGTCAGTGTCTCAGTATACGATTCACCAAGCAAACTCATCTTCTACCACTTGGTTACAGTGGTACTATTTAACGTTTTCCGACGAAGTCATTGTGAGAACTCTTTTCTGCAGGATGCATAATAAATCTACATGGACCCCTGCAGGCTGTAGTGGTTCATGGAGAGCTAGACCTCTTGCTCGCAAGAACATGTTCATTTATATCTTTTACCTCTTACGGAGGAGGAACAAAAGGGTTCTTTCTAAGGCTGAATGATGCTCCAGCGAGGAAAGACGACGGCGCGGGTTGAAGATAAGATATCCCTCAATCAGACTCAACCAGGCTGCAAGAGACATAGAGTCTCATGCGCCTTTGCAGGTTCAGGGGCTCACGAGAATCTAGTGATGTCTTGTTCAAAGTGTTCGGACTTGAAAAGTCCGAAAAACAGGTTCTCAAGTATTATTGCTGTATAACGTTTATGTACGTAAAACTATTATTTATTACAATTAACTCTAATTAATTCTAGACGTGCCGCATCTGGATACGCGGCTTCCGGATGCGACACGTCAGGAATGTGTTGAGCTGTTTTGCATCTGTTGACTTCAGACAGAGAAAGACTTGGTGGATTAGGGTGTGGCTTATAAAAGACGGGAGATAGATGGAAACTGTCTACAGAGCAAGTCCCTGTGTCGCCCTCACTGTGGGCTACGTGCCGAGAGGCAAGCGGGCCAAGGATGGCTCAGGGGCCAGTTGCATGAGTGAGCTTAGTTCTGCGACAACCACTAAGCAAGGTGCTCCGCTATAGCTGGCGCAGGGCTAAGCTCACCCAAGCAACAGGCCCCTGTACGTTCTGATGGCTGCCTTAGACTGAGCAGCAGAGTTTGTTACTCCCTAACCATTTCCACGCGCTGGGCATACGTAAAATCAGAACTTAGTTCCGGTTTAATAAAATCTAATATTATTTAGATTTAAAATGTTACCGTTTTCTCTGTATGTGTTAAAAACTCAGTTCAACAATCAGTTTCATTTTCACAATGAGGATCGAATACGTTGTGTTGTTAACAAATTACCCGTAGCTATCAAAATCAAGCAGCTCAAAGCTTCCGCCAATGGCGGATACGAGACTTCCGGTTTCAGTATTCACGACTGACGTTTGGGGCATGAAAATGGTTGGGATGTAACTGAAAACGCAACAAATGGCGTACAAATCATTGAAATTGAAAAATGGCGTGTACTCTTTATTATATTTTATAACATTTTAGATCAAAGTGCAGATCTAGCCTATGGTGCAGGTTAACTCATTCACGGCCAGCCGCATCCGGAAGCGCGGCATAAGCCGCGCAACCGGATGCGGCTGGCAGCAAATAAGTTAAAATGGACGCATGGATCATATGCTCAATCTGAAGTGGAATGAAATGTCTATGAAATTTGATTGATGCCGTGCATTTCTTCAGTGATTTCGTGCGCTGAGTAGGAAAAAGATTTTAAAATTAATGTGTTTAAAATGCCCGTCACTTTGAACCTTCAGGCTCCAGGGCATTAGGTCCACAATCACAGATCAACACACGTCACCTGCCATTAACACATTTTGCCCCAGGACCGAAATCCCCTATATTTTGAAGTTGCCCTCTGAAGGACTGTATTACAATTCTAGAGACACGCTTAGAAAAGACAGTTACAACACAATTGATTAATATTTTGCAAAATAGACAAACAAACAAATAGAGAGATCAGTCGCTACTTATCTTCATTTATCGCCAGAAGGAATGTGGCAGTCACCTTTTTGGTCTGGATTGCGTAATTCTAGAGACAGATCGAGCTTGATGGTTCAAGGGTGGTGCCAGAATAGCTTGGCGCCTATGGGCGCCAAGCTATTCTGGCACCACCCTTGAACTATCATGCTCGATCCATGTCTTGCTGTGGTGTTTCGGGGCTGAATGATTTACTGTTTAAAGCATGGGTCAACAAGACACGAACAGAACACAACTAAGTAGGTGATTGTGGAATCAACGCCTAACTTCTCTTTGAGTTAAAAAAAAATGGAAAAGTGCTGCATTCGGGTACGCGTCTGCCGTATGCCGCAGCAAACTTGAATGAATTAAATGCATGTTAAGTTAAAATAGACTATTGTGTGTCCCTGACTAGAGTATTACAATCATAGTCTTGCTCTCTGTGCTGATTGAATGTTTCTTTTGTCATAGCTTAGTGTGTTTGTTTTTTCATAGTTTTCAACGACATGTAAGTCCGTGGTCATAATTATGTGAACGAATATAAGGAAAATCCTAACAAAAAAAATAAACTCGCTTACAAGGACAATTACAACATAATCGCCGTCCTGCTTATTTTTCTGTTGGGATTTTCTATGTATTATACACGTTTGGCAGCCCGCATATTTGGCATGAATTTCGTGAAAGAGTACAGCTTACACACACAGTTTTCGGTCAGTGAAAATTCACACACTGTCTGGCTTGTAAAATATGAGTCACGCAGATCTTGGAGTCAGACGAACATTAAACATCTGAGCATCGCCGTGTATGACTACTCTGTGAAAAACGCCGTCACAGGCGGGAAAGGTGAAATACTTGACTGCTGTCGAGGTCTCCTCATTTGTAAACTTTCTCAGACGAGCGCAACATGAAACGAGCGCAAAGAAAAATGTTGTCACGAACTTTGCCCCTTGCGCGCCTACAGCCCATCAATTATGTTTCGTATCCGTCTTGTACGTTTTCAAGCCTAAAAGAGTCTATGTCAGCAAGAAGCATAGATTCTCATGAGTCCCTGCGACAGCAGCAGGGACTCATGAGAATCTATGTTTCTTGGTGGATAATTTTGGCGTCAGTTACTAATTTACGGCTTGTGAGTTGGAGAGAGCCGAATGGTCTTTGAGTGAGAGAGTGAGAAGTTTTTTTGTTTTGTTTGTTTGTTTGTTTGTTTGTTTTTTTAGGGGGCTCTTCACGGGTGGGTATTCACGTAGTAGAACGCTTTTTTCTCTCATACCGCCCCCCTCCCCGGCCAGTTCTATAAACCCTTCTCCCCCCTCCGACTCAATCACCCTCCAATAAATATTACCCGTCTGAATGTATATAAGAGCAACGTGACTTTTCTTACATTTTTGTTTAAGATTTCAGCAAGACAGCGAATGTTTGTCAGCGAATGTTTGTCGTTTAGACAAAGGAAAAGCTTTTTGAACCGAAATCATAGACTAACTTTCTTTTTTCTTTTTCTTTTTCTTCTTTTTTAAAAATAATAATCAACAGATACAAAATACAATTGCAAAGGACAAGTACTTGGCCTTTCTAAGCTTGCTTCTTTCTTTGTTTGTTATTTCCTTGCATTCTACACATTTGACAGTCACCTTTTTGGTGTGAATTAAACACAAATTCAGATGCCAGCAAAATGTTCTATTAAAAAACTCGTGGCAGTTCAGCTATGCAACATCACGATTTAATGACACGATATTACCATCCTAAAGTCCAGGCAACCCACAATAGCCCCTTCACCCCAGCCCCATCTCCATCCTCACCCCCCACCCCCATCCCCCCCACCCCCCCCCACCCCCACCCCCCTCACCCCCCCCCCCCCCCCCCCCCCCCAAAAAAAAAAAAAAATCTGGAACCACAATACTGTTCAGGCACAAATCCTAGGTTTCGAAACGCAATAGCAATAGCACTGGTGTAATGTTAACCTACTAACTTCGGCCGGCGTCAGCCAGACTGGAAGATCTCTTGCACACTGGATTGACTTGGCTCTGGAAGTGAAACGAGCACGCCTGACAACAAAGCGTCCTGGAGTGTCCTCAGCGATCTATATAGGTGGACCGGGATGGGGATTCGGCACTCAGAAGACAAGAACCGATCCACAAACTAGCGTATCCAGAAGCACGAACACAAACAAGGCCACTATCCCGTCCACAAATCATGCAGCGCCATAAAATCACAGTTCATCTGCAAGAGGCATAGATTCTCATTAGCCCCTGCAGATGCAGGGGCTCTTGAGAATCTATTCCTCTTGCTAGCAAAGATCTAGCTTGTTTACATCCCTATGGGCTACAGTTTTATTGGAAATTATGTCCTAGATGAATCGTAATCAAACTCGTCGGAGTTGTGATAGTCATAGGCATGAAATCAAAATTACTTTCTCCTTTGAAGGAACGTAGACGGGAACATTACGAACAACATGCTTAGGTTTTAGTGAAGCCTGCAGATGCCGATGAGAATTGATGCCAGTAGAAAGATCGGCGGAACGGACTGGTGAAAAGACTAACAAAAGAGAGCTCTCCAAAATTACAGTTGCTTTCCAAACCAACGTTTGTTCTTTCAAATACTGCAGTCAGACCAGTCCGTCTGCAAGAGGCGTAGATGCTCAAAAGCCGCTGCACCCGCAGGGGCTCATGAGAATCTAAGTCTCTTCTACAACAACAAAAAAAGTGCCTCAGAATGAGGGTGCTATCGGGGATTTAAGGCATCCTGCAAAATTTTCAAGGGTTTTCTGTTCCCCGGAAGGATGTGTGTTGTTGACGAGGGTTGCGTCCCTTGGACAGAGTTCCGCCCCCTTGATCTCCGCGCGGGATCCTCCGTGTGCACGCTCCACGTGCGCGCGCCTGAGAAAGTTCCAGTGGTCAGTGATGAGGTGGCCGTTTAAGATACACCCCGGCACGGCACGAGGCTCTGCCGAGAATTAATCTGTTTGTTGGCCGGAACATGTCTTGCCGACGTCACTCTAGGTCTTTCACGCACTGTTCGACCCTTTCTTTTCCCCGCACAACTGATTTAACTCATTCTACCCCAGACACACCACATCAAGATAAGGATCGACCATGATAGTTCAAGGGTGATGCCAGAATAGCTTGGCGCCTATGGGCGCCAAGCTATTCTGGCATCACCCTTGAACTATCATGGTCGATCTGTGTCCTGCACTGCAATGCAGTCTTCAGAGGACAACGGCAACATTTGGGGATTTTGGTGTTGGAGTAGAATGAGTTAACCCCTTGACTGTTACTGACGACACAACTCGGCGGAAATGACGCGTAGTTACGTAGTTAGACAGTGACGTAGTTACGCGTCTTTTTAGCCAAACGTTATCGTCAGTAACAGTCAAGAGTATTGTCTGCTTACGTGAGCCGGCTTTACGTACGAACTTCAAGAGCTGGACTCATAAGGCCGGTTGTCTTTGAGTAGAATCATAAACTGAACTGATCAGTCACGAAAGGAAGTGCTCTGGGCGCCAAGCTAATAAGGTACTACTTTCTGAGGTATCACGAAGGTTCGATTGTCCCCTGTTGGCTTAGAAAACGCCGAAGAGCGATGCAAATTACGAGAAATACACGCTCTTTTCTTAATGACGGCGGCGGTAAATACACAAAGGCCTGTCCGGATTACACCGCTCAAATTGAAACCATACCAGAAGACAACGCTGTGGGGGAGAGGACGAAGGGATGGCGGGTGGAGGGGGGGGGGTGGGGGGTGGGGGGGGGGGGGGGGCGTTGCAGATTTGTCTTGAACGCAATTTTCTTTTAATCGAAAAAAATCAAGAGGAAAGCTTCAAGTGTGTGTGTGTGTAGGGGGGGGGGGGGGGGGTTGGGGGAGGACGGAAGGTTGGAGGAAGGGGCCTGGGGGGGGGGGGAGGGGATAGGGGTAGGCGGGATAAGGGGACGCACTTTGGTTTCGAGCAAACTGTGTAAGTTTAACTCATTCAGCCCGACGGCCGTATTTCCCAAATTTTGGAGGCGTCATCTAATGACTATGCACCTGTTGCAGGAGATGGATCGACCATGATAATTCAAGGGCAGTGCCAGATTAGCTTGGCGCCGACAGGCGCCAAGCTAATCTGGCACTACCTTTGAATTAGCATGGTCGACCCATCTCCTGCTGTAGTGCGTCAGGGCTTAATGGGTTAAGAGAAAAGCTTGAAATGTCGGGCATTACACTGCGAAGGACGTCAACGAAGTCTCGGCTAGCAATACTGGGTCCGTGTTTGAGGAAGCGCAGTTCGGGAACCAATCATTACTGTGTCCACATTGGCAACTCCCCATTGGGTGAAATGAACTGTATGGAGGGTCATCACACTAAAGAACAACCAACAAAGGGGAAAGGAACACGCTGCCGTATCACAGAAAACAAATCAGAATCGGGAGTAACAAACGAATATAAATATAAACACTCTTCTGTATAAAAATGCCAAAACAGTTTACACCAGAGAGTAGAGAACTTTTCAACGAAGAAATAAACACTTCATACTAACCCAGTAGGCAAAAGGATATCGGGCCGAAGTCGACCGCAGTGTCCTGTGAGGGCTGGGATTGCTTTTCTTGTCCTCGTTATATCGAACTATGTTTCTTTCCTTGTTGAATATTGGTTTTATCGTTTTCTAGACTGGAACTTCTTACAGCAGAAACTGCTTCGATCAACCAGAATTTTGCAAGAAAAAGTGGTCGTGTAAGACTGGTGCTCTTTCCAGAGAAGCCACGAAGAGCAAAACGTGTCACCAGACATAAGACTGGTGCTCTTTCCAGAGAAGCCACGAAGAGCAAAACGTGTCGCCAGACATAAGACTGGTGCTCTTTCCAGAGAAGCCACGAAGAGCAAAACGTGTCACTAGACATAAGACTGGTGCTCTTTCCAGAGAAGCCACGAAGAGCAAAAACGTGTCATCAGTCATTAACTCTTTGTGCCCGAGGTACGAAGTACCCACATTTTGGAGTTATCCTCCGAGGGCTGCATTACAATTCAGGAGACAGATCGACCATGATAGTTCAAAGGTGGAGGCAGAATAGCTTGGCGCCAATATTCTGCCACCACCCTTGAACTATCGTGGTCGAGCCATATCTTGCTGTGGTGTGTCGCGGCGGGCAGAATGAGCTAAAGCGGTCTGCTCTAATGCCGCCCAGGCTTCGATTGCTAAAATGTGACCATACAACGGATTCTCAATGTCGTCTTGCAGCAACTAAGACTTTCCTAACCTTCTTTTCACGATCCATGTGAACAGGCACGCGCACCATGCCTTTTGAGAGCAAAGAAATGAACTCTCCTGTGCACAAAGAAGAAGTTGGTTGTTTTTTGGGGGGTATTTTGTGTGTGTGGGTTTTTTTTTAGCAAGAAGTTGGGGTTTTTTAACGACATTCAAACGTCATAAGTCCTCCATTTTGTGCAGCACTACTGTAAGACACTACTACGACTTTGAATTTGATTGAATGCAAGACGAAGCGATCACGTGATACACAAGTGTGCTCGTCTGCTACATCCGCCATTTTGTGCAGCAGAGATGGCGTCGCCTAGTTGTAACGATCGCGAACGTGGCTGGTTTTTGCAAGATAAAGACGTCAAAGAGCGGTATAAAATCAAAATATCAGCAATCGACATTTGCCCCTACGATATGCCACTGCAGAATATCAGCCGAAACCGGATGAAATGGCCAGAGATAACGTACATCGACATCGTCAACTATCTCGTTGGTAAGCTGTCAACTGACCACTTCAGTGTTTACATATTTTACTATCAGTCCTTGCTGTTGCTTACGTGTGTGTGGTGTATATATATATATATATATATATATATATATATATATATATATATATATATATATATATATATATATATATATATATATATATATATATATATATATATATATACACTGACATAATAAAAATGTAAATGTGCCACCACATTTAAATATTGTATACATAGCCTGTTAGACATCAAACGTCTACAATCAACTCACAGTGACAGTGGCAAAATCAACCGTCTCTGTGAGAGTGATTGAGAAAGTGATTTTTGTGATGTGTGGTACCTTGCAAGTTACTCCAGCATCAGCTGTGTATGAAAGTCATTATTTTCTACTTCTACAGTGCATATACCTTTTTTTTCCCTTCAGGACCTCTGCATACACCAAAGAACAATTGAAACACTAAAGTCCTTGGAGGCATACAAGTTTTACCAAGATGACTGGGTTCGAGAGGTACTCCACACAAAAATGAAGGGACTTCACGTAGTCAAAGCAAAGGTGAGGTATTGCATTAAAATAAATCCATCTTTCCACTTGAGCTGAAGAGGTCGACTTCGCTATGGCAGCAATAAATCTATGTGATTCTACTAGCGTAAATGCACCTAATGTAAATGTACTTAGCTTGAATCCACGCAGGCATAAATCAATTAAAGGTACGTAGTAGTAACACTTCACTGTGCATTTTTGAACAGATTTTTAAACAGGATTAATGTAACCTGGAGCTTTGCATCAAGGTGGTTCATCTCCAGCATATGTTATTTTTTACTGAGCATTCATTTGACACTGGCACTGGCCAGATGTACCCATCCTTTTTTGATACAGTGCAGGTGCACCCTGAATTACTTGTTGCTGCTGCCGAGTGGCAGTGCAGTTGATACAGCTATATATAACTATAACATTTGTCACTATTTCAGGTCACCCATTTCATGCGTGTCTCCGAAAAGCCCCTGGAGCCATGGGTCATCGTTGCTGCAGATGGTTCTATCCAGTCAGCCCACTGCACGTGCATGGCAGGACTCACGGAAACATGCAGCCACGTTGGTGCTGTTCTGTTCTGTATGGAAGCCTGCGCAAGGATCAAGAACAAGGTGGCGCCAACAGATCAGCCTGCGTATTGGCTTTTTCCTAGTTCAACAAAGCTGGACACCCAATTTAAGAAGATCAAAACCATGGATCTTTCTTCGCCTGCAGCAAAGAGACGTCGCTTTGAAGGGAGAATCGAGGTGTAGGCACCACTCACAACTGACAGGCCTGTGGTCAGTTCACCTACAAAACAGGTGTTCTCTGTGTTGCATCAATGTCTACCAGAAGCTGCAAAACTTTCAACGACACCAGGATTTTCAACCAATTGTCAACCAAAGGCAGTGACTGTAGGTTTGCCTAGGAACCTACAATTACTGTTCGATGAAAGCTCGACGCTTGAGGATGAGGCCTTCATTCGGCAACACTGTGTGGACATTGACTTGTCATTCACTCCTGAACAAGCGCATCTGGTAGAGTTGCAAACTCGAGCCCAAACAAAAACTCATCTGTGGTTTGAGATGAGGGCAGGTCGGATTACTGCCTCAAATATGCATAGTTTCTGTATTTGTCAAGGACCTGATGATGGCAGACGGATGATAAAGTGCGACAGCGACACTTGCGTGTACCAATGGTTTTATGTTGACTGTATCAGCATGAAGAGAGTGCCAAAGGGGTGTGTAAGCCATGCAAGTCAAACCATTGATGTAGACTTGACTTGCCAGGGGTGATGCCAGAATAGCTTGGCGCCTGTAGTTATGTCGCCAAGCTATTGTAGCACCACCCTGGACCTATCATGGTCAGTCTCCTGAACTCTAAATTTATTTCTAGAGAACAAATCTTGAATTTAGGGATGGTGACCATAGTGATCAGTGTGTCAATGCAAAACTTGTTTTCAGGGTAGTGGATTTTAATCTATATTGAGTCGAACTAAACCCTTGCAGCCAGAATAACCGAGCCCCCCACCCCCTCTCCCATGGTTTATTTCTGTTCAGTGTGTTTACTTCATAGAGTCTACATGGATATGCCGAGTGATAGTGAACTATCCTGGTTCCGACACTGCACATACCGAAAGACTGACCAAGATGATTCAAGGATTGTCAAGGACCTGATGATGGCAGACGGTGCACAAAGCAATTAATGCACCATCTTAAATTATCTTTGTCACTCCCTCTCTCATGTTACTGTTAGCTCCCATTTTCAGTTTCAAGGTGTAAAAATGTTATGTTCTACCTGAAATGGTGATGCAGCAATAAAATGATTGGATTTAGATGTTTTATATGCTTTTGTTATGTCTGAAATTTTACAACAAAAACAAAACATCTCGCACATTTTAGATACATCAATTTTTTTTTTAAATCCGTTTTGTTTCTCCATTTACAACAATGCATGTTTTGCACACCACAGACCATCAGTGTTCAATATCTGATGGTGGCTACACCTCTTGTTTCCTGTGATTCTCCAGTCAGAAAATTACAGAGGAAACAACCTGCATGACCACAACCGCCAACCTTGGATTATTTTGTTCTGTCTGCCTCCGAGGTCACAACTTGTGTTATCTGCGATTCTCAAATGGGGGAATTGCAGAAAACACTTGATGCATGACCAGCTTCAAACAATCATACACCCAGAGCATTTTACACACTTCACGATGCGTTGCGCGATTGAGTAAATAACGGTTCAAATGTAATTTGCAGTTTAAGTGTTTACCGCTCAAATAAATAAACAAAAGCAGAAAACACTTTTTTTTTAATGCTCTGATAATTCTGTTTACTTTGGAACATACACTCATCCTAAAACTAGGGCAAGTAGGCTTGTCTTAAAAGTGGTAAGCTGAGTGTGCGAACACAGTAAATATGTACAGTACAGTGATAATCAGCACACGTATTACCCAAGAGGCACCACAGATGGTTGCACAGGTAATTGCTGATTCTGTAGATTCTGAGCTGGTTGGCCATGTAAGTTCTGATTCTGTAGATTATGAACAGGTGGGCCAGGTAAGTGCTCATCAACCTGTAGGTGCAGGTCAGGTAAATGCTGATCTGTAGATTATGAGCAGGTGGGCCAGAGAAGTGTACATCAACTTGTAGGTGTTCATTAGGTAGACCAGATAAGTGCTCATCAACCTGTAGGTGTTCATCCAGAGGGCCAGGCAAGTGCACATCATTCTGTAGATTCTGAGTATCTATGTCAGGTGATGGTCTTTTGGTGACTATTTCCTTGGTTTTAGGTCTTTCCTGTCGGCGCTGCAAAAGTATAAATAAGAACACTTCATGCATCTATTTTATCAACCAATTATGCATTTATTTGTCAATCTTTTCATTGTTTACTTAAACAAAACAAAATACAATAAAAACCAAAATTATGATTCACTGCATTGCATACTGAACAAAAAAATCTAGCTACCCTCTCAATACTGTGCACTTGATGCATAAAAGCCTGACATGTTATGATGGGATGTGAATCACTCATGAAATTCAATGTGGTCGGTGTCAGAATAGCTTGGTGCATGTATATAATCCAAGCTATTCCATTTACAGGCGCTAAGCTATTCTGACACCACGTTTGAATTATCATGGTTGATTTTTTTGCCAGAACTATTAAGAAAACAAAATGACACAAACTTACTTACCTTCAAGCGGGAATATCTATCTGTGAGTCGTTCTGTGTCGCAGACAGGATTGGAACTCGTATAGCCTAAATGCTGGGTGGGTGACCAGGAATGACTATTCTTCTGAAAAGGGTGTGCATTTACTCCTGCAAATGAAACAAAGGTTAAACTAAAATGTGACAAAGCCAATATTACTATCAGTATAAAAAAAAAATGCTTTCACTTCTTTCAACATTATCATTTGCTTTTATTTGTTTGAGGTATGATCTTTTACTTTTCAAAGAATTCAACTCATCACACACCAAGCCATTACATATTTTATTATAACAGAGAAAACGTCATTAAATAATTGACAATTTTCTAACAAATGTCACAAGAATACACAGTATAATGCATGCACCACACAGTGGTCATTGCTAGCTGTAGCATAATGAATGATACACTCAATCAGCCATCACTGTGACTCGATCTTCAAATGAAAAATAGTTCATGTACTTTACTTACCTCCAACAAAGTGTCTTGAACATACAAGTTCTACTCCAAGTCTCCTCGGTACTGATATCTTTTCGGTTGCTGGCAGCCTTCCACAGTCGTCCGTTCTCTCCGCTTAACACTCGACTTTCCCTCAAACGAAGAGCAGGCAGACGAAAAAAATTCACTGCTACACCTTTTGGAACATTATTTTTGTTCCCTGTCCTATTATTACATCCGAAAATTGCGCAACCATGCATATCTTTGTCGATTGCCATGTTCGTTGTTACTAGTGTTCGCGGAATCTCACTGCACAAGATGGCCGACTGCAGACGACGTGTGTACGACGCTGGCTGTATGACGTCACGTGCATTCAATCAATTCATAAGGTACTATTACCACCCGTTAACACTAAACTGCCTGGGCTAGATCGCCTTAAAGAGGTGACGTTGGCTACAGCCACCTAAACGATGGTTTTAAGTGATCTCTCATGAAGGTAGTCGCTCAAAATAGGTTCTGTTGTGTTCAGAAGTGTGTTTATTTCCTAAATTTATTGCCTAAATTGTTTTATTCAGTAGCAAGTTTCTTTTTTTCTTTTATTAATTTTCTAGTTATTTAAACAGACGGATTCCTTTTACATGTCCAGTACTTGTTGTTCTGCTTGTTAACCGCATTACGTCCTAATGCTGATTTTGTAAAATTTGCTTATTGTCCTATGAAGGCTACTTTGCAGATTAGGTGATAGATCAACTGTTTTAGTTCAAGGGTAGTGCCAGAATAGCTTGGCGCCTCAGGCGCCAAGCTATTCTGGCACCACCCTTGACCTATCAGTCAAATTTATTTCCAGCAATGGTTGTATCAGGCCGAAAAACGGTTATAAAGGAGTGAATTTTTTCCTTTCTTTTCTGGTTATTTTCTTGCACTTTAAACACTTGCCATTGAGCTCCATAGTCATGTCAATCTCTACACGGAGAGGGGTTGTTATTCTAAGGATGAGTTCTCTATCCTTTAACTGCGGAAATCACCTTGGAAAGCCCACCGTAAAAAGAAAGAGGAGTTGACATTCTCTCTGTACCTTACTTCAAGAGTAATCTTGAAGTCTTCAGAGGTCCGGTAAGCTTAGGAAGACGCCCAAACGTCCACGCTCATGAAGACTTAACCCTTTGCGTGTCTGAAACCACTACCGAAACGCAAAGGGTTAAACAGAAACCCTTCGTTGGTCTACGTTTGGTTAGACATTCTTGCCGAAACCCAGATCGTCGGGAAGACGTGGACACAAAAGACCTCACAGACAGTAGAGACAGCGAGGTGCAAAGCGCAAGTCTCCACTAGATTCAAATGGTTAGGAAGACACCACGTCAGAAAAGCTCGAAGAAAAAAAAAAACACCTTCGTGTGCAGAGCGCTACGTTATGGGAAGTCCAATTTTGCAGTAGAAGAGCTCAGAGAACATTGAAGAGACACGTGTAAAGCTCTATTCTGAGAGAAGTCCAGAGCATTGAGTGTGCGTTAAGTCCTAATGAAGAAGAACTCAGTGACCATATAAAACACACGCGGAGAGCGCTATTCGAAAGGATGCGTACCCAAAAAAAAGTCCTTGGGAGAACGTCCAGGTCGGTATTATTGTCGATTAGCATAAACCGTAGATCCATATGACTTCCACGTTATACGAAAAAGAGATGTTATAAATGGGTCTAGTTCTTGAAAGCAAGAGGCATAGATTCTCATGAGTCCCTGCGAATGCAGGGACTCATGAGACTCGATGCCTCTTGCAGATGTGGAGAGACTGATTTCGGAACCGCGTCTCCGATTGACCAAACACAGCATCGACCTTTCTCATTCAGAGAAGAAAAGATGTAGAAGTGTCAGTCCTTTCCAACAAGAAGCATAGATTCTCATAAGTCCCTGCGACAGCAGAGACTCATGGGAATCTATGCCTCTTGCAAAATTGAAGAGTCTAATCTCAGGACCCCAGCACCGAGCGGCGATTGAGCAAGCACGACAGGGAACGAACGTAACGGGCAGGGCTTTAGCGTCTCCAGGGTCTGTCCAAATCCTGACGGTTTAGGGCAAATATTCCCCGGCGCCCGACCCCTCGGGAACGGCGGCCCGAGTCACGGAAAGAGCGGCCGCTGCGGCGGGAGAGAGAGGACAGATTGGCGTGGCCAGTAATACGTTACAGTCGCAGTTCACTGTGAAACCCCATAGCCCTCTCCAGTCTGAGGAGGAGACGTGTAGATGGGTCTTATTCAATGCCAGCAGGAATCGAATATATTTTCCACAAAGGGCAGTAGGCTAGTGGTTTCAATGACTTGTAAGAAGCGTAGATTCTGGTATCTCTGCAAGCGCAAAATTATAGATTTTTAAAACAAAACAAAAAAAAATGTAGTTTTGTTCAAATAGTTCCAGGTAGTATCTCTTTGTGATCCACCTCATCCATAAGGTGGTTATTTATCTGCAGTTCCTTTCGATATGTTAGTAACATTGGTTTGGTTTACTATGGATCTGTCATGTCCTTTCAAAATGGACCAGTGACCATCGTCCGCTGCCTTTCTGAACACACACACAAACGTGCAGCTAGTTTAAAGCGTGCACGATCTATAAATGACATTATTTTTTGATGAGTTTCTTAGGAAATCTAAACCTTTTTCAGATCAAAACGGTTTCCTGAGGGACTGAGCCGCTTGGCTGCTCCTGCAAAAAGCGCATGGATATCAGTGCCTCTAGCAGGTAGAAGGGCGCTCGCTGAAGGACTGATCTGGAGGACTCGGGTTGTGCCCACACGGGTGACATCAAAGACAAGGGCGTGTTCGATCCTAGTGGAATCTTGTTTGATTGCTGGCCCTGGCTTGGGACTGGAAGACTGGGAAAGATCGTTGTAACTTCAAAGCCTGATCTTCCCAACTTGCCTCATCAAGAATCACCAAAAGGCATAGATCCTCATGAGCCCCCGCATTTGCAGGGGCTCATCAGGATCTATGTCTCTTGTAGATGCCTTTAGTTTTCTTGAAGATTTGCAAGATGAGATCTGCCTTGCGAAGTCAAAAGACTTAAGTCCGTTTTTGTGGAAAGCAAAATTTTCATTGTGTTACAATGAAAATCGTGCTTTTGACAAAAACCGTACTTACTGGTTTCTTTCTTCACAGGGCAGAGATAGCCTGGAGAGTGGCGATGGTGGCATTGATGAAGGTGGTGGTTGTGGTGGTGGGTGTAGAGGTGATGATTGCGGCGGTGGTGATACCGGTAGCATGGGATGACATGTTGGTAAGCGACTCTGACCGTACTGATTCCCCTACTCCCTAACCCCCACCCCAGTAAACAAAGGTCCTAGGGTCCACGAAGGCCGCAGTGGGCCCGCGCACGGGTGTGCGAGGGCCCACTGCGGCCGTTGTGGGCCCGGAGACTTTTTGCTACTGGGGACCGCCAAGTCTTTGGACGTGACTTTGGCAGCGCACTAGACACTAAACCAGTCTCCGTCTTTCATTTGCTCATTTCCCTTTAAGCAACTGACCGGACTTCATTGGAGTTTCCTGGCAATCAGTCTTCAGGTCGAAAGCAAACAGTTCCACTTGGACACTACTGACCAGCGCTGCCCTGTCGAGGCCAAAGACAGTAAGCGCATTTTTGTGAAAAGCAATATTTTCATTGTATTACAATGAAAATCTTGCTTTTTCACACAAATGGACTTACTGAATTCACATAGCAGAGTGGGTCTGACCGCTTTAAAACTATCATCACTCATTTTCGGTGCCAACAAAGGTATTGCTGGAGATGGATTGACAGTGACAGCTCAAGGGTAGTGCCTGATTAATATTGCGCTTTCGTTTCTGAAACGTATAATTATAAAGAGTTCTTTGAATACGATTCTGAAACTATGTCCGACAAAGTTAGTAGTTTTGTTGTTGTCGTCGTTGTTGTTGTTGCTTTGTTTTGTTTTGTTTTGTTTTGTTTTGTTTTGTTTTGTTTTGTTTTGTTTTGTTTTGTTTGGGGGGGGGAGGGAGGGGTTGGGTTGTTGTTGTTGTTGTTTTGTTCGGTGGGTGTTTTTTGGGGGAGAGGAGAAAAAAAAATCCGATGTCAGAATTTGTGTGTTCTAGATGACAGACAACAATGCTTCGGATCACACAGATAATTTCTCAAGTCAAGTACACACGTGATACCTGAATTTCAGATTTATATTTAACAAAAAAAAATCGTATGCAACTGCTCTAACAATCAATATAACTCTTCCCTATCACTGGTCGCATATTGTGTGTCTGAAATTTGTGTTATTGTCAGCGCCGAAAAAATCTCAGCCGTCCAAAGAACACTTATATGACTTATACCAGTCAGCAAGAGGCATAGATCCACATGAGCCCCCGCAACTGCGGGGGCTCATGGGGATCTATGCCTCTTGCATTCGGGCATGGTTTGTTAAAGAGGTTCAAATTCGTTCTGAGACTGTTTGGCGCTGAATGCGGAAAGGACGCCATTGACACAGACTAGTGGTCAGCTTGTAGCAAAGCTTTGCCAGGACCAACAGACCTCGAACTGTCGGAATTGGTGCGACCAATGCAAACAGTTTTCTCTTAGTTGTATTGGCCAATGGAGTTCCGTTGTCCAAAACCCGATTATTTGTTAGGGCCAATGGTGAGTCAGCCGCAAGCTTTACAAAGACTAAATCTCCACCGACAGTCCGGATTTGCGGGAACCAATAGCAAACTACCGGAGGGATTGAACTCGTTCGGGGCGCCCAGCATTAATAGCTGCGAACGTGTCTTTAACTTTGCCGGAGGCAACGCTATACAACACTATCGCAGCTAGTGATGCAGGACGCCTTGACTGATTTATAAAGACGCATTCTGGCCGGTGGTCAGTTTCGAAAGAATCAGCAGACCAGCTATTATCGGAAAATAAATCTGATATCGAATGATAAAACTTTTTGATGATTTCACAAAATGGTTTAGGTAGTTTCTTGACGCCGTGAAATGCAGCCATAATTTTACTGAAATGTCGAACAATAAAACAGAACTTTAAAAAATAATTCATTTAGCTAATAAAAAAAAAATAATTCATGTAGCTAATAACTACATTTACAAATAATTTACACTCAAAGGCATTTATTATGCTCATAGATCTCCGCATGACCATGTGTTAGTAATAAGACAAAATTAAAAACGTGTAAACTAAATGAGTATAATATAGAACGGCATAAATAAGAAGACAGTGACGCTGACTATCTTAATCTACTTTCGAACACCATATTGTTAAGTGGAGAAAAAAAATCTCCCCGGCGGGGAATCGAACCCCGGTCGCCCGCGTGACAGGCGGTAATACTCACCACTATACTACCGAGGAGGTGGTCTTAATTGGGGACAAGCAGATATATACTAACAGTGTCTTAGTTTGTGTGTACTCAAACGCCGAAGATGTGCAAAAAAAATTATTCTGATGAACGGAAGAAATGCGACCTTTTTTAAATCATCGGAAAAGCGAAAGTTGTATTTGCTCGCTAGAAGAACCCAACGGAGAAAGAAACACACTTAGAAAAGACAGCTACAACGCAATTTATTAAATCTATTTGTTCAGTTGTTAGTATACCATTGTATTATGAGAAATTTTAACGTTTTTGTTTGTGTCTCCTGTTCAAATCTGTACAAACCGTATTTAACTCCTAATTACGCACTGAGGACGAAATTATCAATTTTTTGTAGATCGTCCTCTGAAGCCCGCATGTCACTGTTCTATAGACATATCGACCATGATATTTCAAGGTTGGTGTCAGAATAGCTTGGCGCCTAGAGGCTCTAAGCTATTCTGACACCAACCTTGAAATATCATGGTCGCTTTACATCCTGTCGTTGTCTTTCAGGGCTTTATGGGTTAGTGTGAAAGAAGGAGTCTGTCTCTGACCATGCTTCAAGAGGTCGTTGAAAACTCCGAGGGCACCTCTTCAAGCTTAACTTTGAATAACTGCCAGTGTTCGATGCCTTAGTTGTAGTCCTGTAATCCTCCTTGGTTAGATTGAATGTTAATTAGAATATATTATATATGCATTCTTGTTTAGTTCGTTGTAAAAATGGTGTGTTCGGGTATTGTGTTTTGCTTGTTAAGTGCAAATGTCTTTGTATTTTTATTTGTGTGTCCAGACCGTAAAGCACTTGGAGCTTTGGATTAAGATTTACCCATTCAGCCCTGACGCACAGCAGCAGGAGATGGATCGACCATGATAATTCGAGAGTAGTGTCAGATTAGCTTGGCGCCGACAGGCGCCAAGCTAATCTGGCACTACCCTTGAATTATCATGGTCGATCCGTCTCCTGCAACAGGTGCATAGTCGTTAGATGACGCCTCCAAAATTTAGGAAATATGTGCGTGGGGTTGAATGAGTTAAGCGCTATATAAATACTCATTGTTATTATTATTATTATTATTATTATTATTATTATTAATGTATGTGTTGCGATGGTCGGCGCTATTTCAATTATTAGGGTGTGCTTCTAGTCATGCAATACTTTCACGGTCTATTTTCTTCTTTCGCGTAACGTCATTAACCTGTTGTATATCAAAACATTTTCTGAACCTTCCCTTCTTATATAACAAACCAAGGGGAATTACTGGTTTGTGAGCTTCCCTTCTTAACCCTTTCCCTGCCACATCCGTTCATTTTCGTTTTTGGAATCTTGGTTCATTTAACGACCAAAAGCGGCCAAATCGCCTCCAAAACATGGATACAGATTGGTCTCAGCAAGAGACATAGATCCTCATGGTTCGCGGGGGCACATGGGGATCTACTCTCTTGCAGCTGGATCGTGTTCTATTGTTTTCCTTGGCAGTAAAAGGGTTACGAGTTGAATTAATGCCTTTTCTATTTTCGTCTACTACGATATTTGTACCTTATTTTCCACACCGACTGCCCCTTTCTTGCACTTATATGTGTTTTCTTCTTTTTTCTCCGGTTTTTTTCTTTTTTTTTTTTTTTTTTTGCTTTCACACCCCCCCCCCCCCCCATGTGCTTTCCTTTTTTAAGTTAGTGTGATGATGGCAGGGGCTGGCGAGAAATGCCTCAAGGATGTCTCAGTTTGTTTTTTGTTGAAGTAGCACACACACAGGCAGGGGTGTAAACGTATTTTTTTATGTAGCAAAAATGACTTGAAAATGTAGGCCGAAAGTTTTTTATTTTCTTTTTTCATTTACTATCGTTGACTGACTACCCAGTGGCTCTGTCCCTTAACGTATCGCATTTGTATGAAAATGAAAGTCGACAAGAAGTCACAGATCCTCATAAGCCCCCGCAGGTAGGTGGGGGCTTATGAGGATCTGCGACTCTTGCCAGATAGGCCCCGTTCGCCCCGGAACTGCAGAGACCTAGAAAAGGTTTGTTCGAACGTGTCCGGTTGTCAAACAGCGCCATGCAATGCGTGGGCAGTGTTGGTTGGTCGGTGGAAAGGAGGCAAACGTGTACACGTGACTCGGCAAACCTCCTCCCACATTTGGTTGGTCAGCTCCGAGGGGGGGGGGGGAGGGAGCCGAGCCCCTCCCCTCCCTCGCCGTTAATCTCCCCTCCCTGTTTCTGTGTCCAACTTAACGCTGCTACAAGAGGATCACCTCCTTTTGGTTGTTTTCTCTCTGCAGTCCCCGAGCAAATCCTTACCGGCTTGGGGACGGCGTAGAAACAGGACCAAGACGGAGGAGCTATACAATAAACAGTGGCTAGCCAGTCCGTGGGTAGAGGGGGGGGGGGGGTTGGGGGTGTCCCAGTAAGCAAAGGCCACTGCGGCCGCAGTAGGCCGAAGACGTTTTGCTACTGAAGTTGGGGACGGAGGGGTGGTGGTTGTTGTTGTGATATTGGTGTTTTTCTACAGTGGTCAACGTGACAAGTTCTTGAAGAAGAAAAACGGTGAGCGGAGGGGCGGGGGGGGGGAGGGGGGAGAAGGGGGGGGGGCTGAAAGAAGGGGAAAGTTCCGAGGGGGTCTGAGGATATGAGGTTGCACTACACTACACTGGCAACTTTTTTTCCGTTTACTTCTTTTAAACACTGGTCAGCCTGAGAAATTTCTGACTGGGGGAGGGAGGGGGTGGATGGGTGAGGAACACAGAGTATACTCTGCCAGTAGCTGCTTTTTTGTATTTTTTGTTTGTTTGTTTGTTTGTTTTTTTACAGCGGTCAATCTAAAGGCTTCTTGAGGACGAGGGTTGCATACATTGACAGTTGGTTGCTGACGATTTTGCCACAGTGGCCAACCTGGGGAGTTTGGTCTGGGGAAGGGGAGGGTGACGGCCTCCGAGAAAGCCGGATCATTCAGTATACACTGGCCTGTCAGCTTTGAGGTGGGGGTTGTTTGTTGGTGTTTTTCCGCGCTGGTCAGCCCGAGAAGCGAGAGACGGAGAATTTCAAGACCTCCCCCAACAATGGACAGGTTTATAAAGTGTGGGGCCCAGTTCGGGAAGGGGAGAAGTAGGAGGGGATGGAGTTGTAAGGGTTGGGGAGTGGATCCCAGTACGCAAAAAGGTCATCGGTCCGAAGGCGGTCGCAGTGGGTCAGCGCACGATAGTGCGCGGGCCCACTGCGGCCGACTTTGACCCGTTAGCCTTTTGCGTGCTGGGTTGGTGAGACGCTGACGCCCTCGCCAAGGTCCAGTAGAAGTCCGTAACCAACTTCCTACATCTGCAAGGGGCACGGATTCCGAGTAACCACTGCGAACGTACGGGATCGTGGGTATGCAAACCTCTTACTGTAAGTTAGTCTTACGTCTCCTGTTCTGAATACTGTGGAGATCATCCAGGTTAATCCCAAGGACTGTGATCTCACTTCCTCGGACAGGAAAGGGGCCAAAGCCCGCACTGGGCACTCACATCGTGCATTTGCTTTTCCCAAGTCTGGAGTTTGGCTCCCCACCCCTCGGGAGAGACCCCGGGGGATAAGTTGACAAAACGGGCGCTGCGGGAGTGGGGCAGGGTGCCCGGGGGGTACTGGCACGCTGCCCGTGTACACATCCCGAGGGTCGGGCCGGAGCCACCAGCATCCATCTGACGCCAGCGATGTCGGGTCAACCGAGGTCGAACTTCAGCTTGTGCGTTGGTTTTGTGGGCACATCCGCGCCGATAAACGCAGCATGTGATGAGCCGAAGAAATTGCTAAGTGTTACATGCAGAGTTAACCCATTCAGCCCTGACGCTCTACAGCAGGAAATGGGTCGACCATGATAATTCATGAGTAGTGCCAGATTAGCTTGACGCCTGTCGGAGCCAAGCTAATCTGGCACTGCCCTTGAATTATCATGGTCGATCCATCTCCTGCAACTGGTGCATAGTCATTAGATGACGCCTCCAAAATTTGGGAAATACGTGCGTCGGGCTGAATGAGTTAACCACAACATCCCGTCCCTTTCAACCTGCGCCCCCAAAAAATTAACAAATCACAGGTAATCCAATCAATCGCAACTTAAACTAAAATTAACCCTTTGGCTGTCGGTAGCGCTTATTGCCGAGATACCCTTTGGCTGTCGGTAGAGTTTTTTCTTTTTGTCTTGATGGTTTAACTGGGAGACATCTGTTGCCACAGGTTCCAGGAAACCAGCTGTACAAGTTATGCCCCCTGACGACTCCTAGTGTCTATAGACGCTCGGAGTCGTAGGAGGACATAACTTGTACATCCGGTTTCCTGGGACCTGTGATGTCACTAGAAATGTGAATCAGTTACTACAGTCATTACGTCCTTGTCTCACTTCTTCCTGTCATTCGTTATCCCCCCTTTACCTGACAGGCGAGTAAGCCAGGTAAGAGATTCTGGGATATTGCACTTACAGCAACACTATTAGGCACCCACAGGCTTCACATACGATGTTCAAGAAAGAAAAAGAAAAAAAAAAGTCTTTGGGACGTGCGACAGAGGTCTAGGCTATTGCTACCATGTGAACATTATACACTCCAACTGCGACTAGAGGCAGATTTTCGAGAGCCCATGCACATGTCTCTTTTGTGTTATTGTGTAACCTGCGTTACAGACGGTGGGACTCTCTCTCTCTCTCTCTCTCTCTCTCTCTCTCTCTCTCTCTCTCTCTCTCTCTCTCTCTCTCTCTCTCTCTCTCTCTATGATTGTGTTGAAGTATGTCTTTTTCTTGCTTTTTTTGTCATTTGTAAGCTGTGTTGATGTAACATGATAGTTAGTAAAAACTGAGACTCCACTGGAGTCAGTCCGCGGTATTGGTAACGACACTAAGGAAAAAATACTCAAAATATAGAGTAATAAGAGTAATACTTAGAACACTGTCATTAATGTTTGTTTGTTTGTTTGTTTGTTTGTTTGTTTGTTTGTTTGTTTGTTTGTTTGTTTGTTTGTTTGTTTCGGGTCTTTTTCTTTTCTTTTCTTTTCTTTTTGTCTTCTTTTTGTAAGAATGCAGCATACAATTTTAGATAATCGTTATTTCTGGAAATGAAAGATAGATATGCATCTGTGATTCTCATAAGGAGTAAGTTGAACGTTGTCTTTTTTATATTTGCATGTTTCCGATAGGCCGTGAGTGATACCTTCTGACAGGGCGGTTACGACCCTTGTGCACAATCACATAGTTACGCCCTGTTCCATTGTACAGTGTTTAAGCTCTCTCGGCACTGTCAACACTGATGTAAATTAGTCTAGCAAGACACATAGAATTTTATGAGCCTTCGCATATGGGAAAGGCTATGGTCATAAAAGTTTATTCTTCTTGCAGATGTGATGTGTGTAATTAAACAGTGTATATTTTGGGTTAACGCCCTTTGGGTGGATTATTAACACATTTTTCTCAACAGGTTTTCTTTTTTAAGGAAGGGAATAATGTAAAAGAGGAGTAAAAAAGCACTGGCTCGCCTGTGATTTCACGGTTTGTCCCCATCCAGTCACGTCATGAGCATCTGCATCTGCTTCATGTACTTTATTTTTTTCTGCATATATATATTTTTGTACTTCTGTATATATTTATGTATTTATTTCTGTATTTATTTTTATGTCTGTATTTATTTATTGTTTGAGATTTCGATTATTTGCTTTAATTGCATTTATTTCAGTGCATTGCATTTAATTGTGATTTTCGTGTATTTTTATGAATTTACTTTTAATTTGCTTACGCATATTTATTTATTTATGTATTTATTTATTTAATCATGTTAATCATGTTAACCATGTAATTGTATTGTTTTCATTCATTCATTTATTCATTCATTCATTCATTCATTCATTCATTCATTCATTTTTATTTATTTGTTTATTATTCTGCAATGGGGTCGATTCTGTTTGATTGTAAATCTATGTGTCTTATGATAGGATTTGGGTATAACAACATGTTTTGACAGGTACTAACTACACTCTTTCTGTATCAATTACTTCGCTTGTAACAAACGCTGGATACAACACTCACATAGACATAAGTTCCCTGGGGCCAGTTGCATGAGAGAGCTCAGTCCTGCACCAGCCACTAAGCATGGTGCTCAGCTATAGTGGAGCACCTTGCTTAGTGGCTGGCGCAGGACTATACTCACTCATGCAACTAGCCCCTGGGGTTTTGTGATATCCAAATTATGCTGTATTTTATTTCATTATCTAACTTCACTTTGCCTTATTTTTTTTTTTTTTTTGCGTTTAGTTTTAACTCATTCGAGATGTGCCGCCTCCGGATAAGCGGCTTATGCCGCTTATCCGGAGGCGGAACGTCTCGAATGAGTTAATGTTCTTATCGTACAATCGACTTCGCTTATAACAATTTCGGATATAACAGACGTTAAATACAGTGATTACATTCTGTGTAAAATGTTTCGCTTATGACAAACTTGCGATATCCATGTAACAACAAGAACGTTCTCTCACATAACGTGTCGCTCAAAACGGGTTCTGTCGCTATCATATTTATAGCTAGTTTTCTACAGACTCACCAAATGACAGAAACAGAAAACAATACATTAAACTTAGGGGGGGGCGGGGGGGGCGGCGGGGGGGGGGGGGGGGCGGGGGGGGGGGGGGGTGGGGGGTAGGGGAGGGGGGAGGGGGGGGGGGCGGGGGGGGGGCGGGAGGGGGGATGGTTGAAGGCCGCTACCGCCGCAACCGTTCAAAATACACTTCTGTACAGTAAACTGACAATGACTCCACTCCGTTGTATAAATACAACACTATCAGTTTCTGAGAAACATCTGAAAATAGATTGACACGCTAAGGGGTGCGCAGAATATATATAAGTGCGATTGCGCGTGTGCTTTTGCTGCGTGTCCCAACTGCCGTTTAAATTCATTAGGTGTGTCTACAAGGCATAATAAAGACGAATGGTGCTGAAATGTGTCTTCACATTTACGCGTAATGGTACTTTAACTCATTCTACCCCAGACACACCACAGCAAGATAAAGATCGACCTTGATAGTTCAAGGGTGATGCCAGAATAGCTTGGCGCCTATGGGCGCCAAGCTATTCTGGCATCACCCTTGAACTATCATGGTCAATGTCCTGCACTGAAAAGCAGTCTTCAGAGGACACCGGCAAAATTTGGGGATTCCGGTCTTGGGGTAGAATGAGTTAATCTAACAAATGGTAAGTTATATTTTGTGGATAGTAATAGCTGTAATATACACATTAAGGACACGTTACACGGGAGTTGCACAGTGTAGAGTCTTCGTCAGTGTCGCATCAGCACCAGTGAGCAATCGCGGCCACACTGAAGAGTAACGTCCCTATCGCCCTGGACAGCCAGTCCTGTCAAAGGATTTTCTCCCGTGCCGGAGCCGTCCTGTTAACTCTAAGCTCTGTGACGACACCTCCCTCTACTACGCTAGTTCATAACCTTGGACTGGTCACTGCCGTAGCGAAAGACATTCATCTGCAAGAGGCACAGATGCTAACGCACCCCCGTAGGCTTGCTAGGGGCTCGTTAGCATCTATGTCTCATGCTGGTCTCACTTAAATCATCTATGTTAAAAGCTAGGTCAGTTTCAGTCAATTTTTCATGTTTTCTGGAGTCTTCAATTCAAGTCTTGGGTTCAGCCAGGAGAGCACAGACCATCCTTTGTTCGATTCCTTTCCAAGGTTCCTCTCTCTGTGTGCCAGTCATATTTGGTCCGTTTCGCCTCCGGTAAACATTTTTACACTTTCCGCGATGGCGCCATGGCCGAAGTGCGAGGGTCCCCAGCAAAGGGGAGAGGTAGATATTTGCAGTTTGAGCACGGGGTTGCACGCAGCGCTTCGTTTATCGTCCACAAATGAATGCAAATTTTGGATGAGACGGGACAACAGAAAGGGCAAACAATGGAAAGATGTCCCGCTGCCGCGAGTTCTTCGGCCAGACCCGTCCAAATCTGAAAAAGGCATAGATTCTCATGAGCTCTAGCTGTCGCAGGAGCTCATGAGAATGTATGCCTTTTGTTGAGAAGACTCAGCTTCATTTACCTCTACGTCTCCTCCTCAAAATGCGGAGGAAATCTAGTAAATGTTGAGTTCTTTGAATGTCTACGTGAATTTGCCACAGCGGGCGATAGTGTTTTGTTTCAGCCCTGGTGAACTAACTCAGCCCCCCCCCCCCCCCCCACTCATAACTGACTTGCCTCAAGATATAAATGATGCTGATTTTATAACAAGCATAGATTCTCGTGAGTCCATGCAGGATGCAAGGGCTCATGAGAATCTGTGCCTCTTGCAGGTGGACTAGGGCTTGGCCGAGGAGCTGGGTTTGAGCCAAGCTCGGAGGCGTTTCAGAACAATGAGGTCTTTGACAGCTGGCTGGGAAATCCTGTCGCTATCACGCCCTCGAGGTGGTTCCTCAGCACGTACCGCTCTTTGGTGAAGCCTCGTCTGACTCGCCTGGACATTGACAAATCCCAGTACATGCAATTCGCAAGGACGCACACCTCTTGCTTAAAAATGGAGGACGTGGATTGCTTTCAGTAAGGACTCACGTCCACCGACCAACGTAGGCCTTCGGCCGTTTTATGACAAGACAGTATGTCCATTTTTTAGAAAGGCTGGAATTACATTGTATAATAATGAAAATCTCGCTTTTCCCACAAAACAGACATACTGGCTTTTTGTCATAAAACGGCAGACTTGGTTGTAATTGTAAACTTCAAAGGACAACTCGCAAATTTATCAATTTCGACCTTGGGGTGTGTGTCAAAAATGTATGACTTTTGATAAACATAATACCAAGCAAACAAAAAGGTCGTCGGACCGACGTCAATGTCGAGGACCTTTTGTTTGATGCGAACTGAGAAAAATAAATCGTCTCGGCAAAAAATCGCTGTCGGTTTGCAAGATTTAAAGATTCAGCGGTGTGTGCTTCTGTTTTGAGATGTTCTACCTTGTTACCTGTTCAGTCCCGAAACACTACAAGATGGTATGGGTCGACCATGGTCTTTCAAGGGTGGTGCCAAAATAGCTTGGCGCCAAGAGGTGCCAAGCTATTCTGGCACCACCCTTGAGAGACCACGGTCGAACTATCCCGTCAACCGTAATGTACTCCTGGGGGAAAAAAAAAACTTTCAATTTTGGGGAGTGCGACCGAAGGGCTCAATGAGTTAGCCCTTATCATTCGGAATACACCAGTGTGTGAAATAAGTTTGACTAACATAGTTCAAGGATAGTGCCAGAATAGCTTGGCGCCTCTAGGCGCCAAGCTATTCTGGCACCATCCTTGAACTAAAGCCATTGGTCCATATTCTGATCTGTAAGTACTATAATGTAGCTTACATATGGCAGTGTACAAATTTGACGCTTTTAGCCTCAGTATGATATGGGTTATTTAAACGCTAGAAATCGTCTCACCTGTTTACCTGCCATAGATGTGTTCGTGAACCCGGGAACTTTCTGTCTTTTTATTTCAGTATTTTTCTGTCAGCAACATTTTTACAGCATCTTTTCGGGAGGTCATCGTCTTTACTTTTGCCCGAATTAATCCTAGATTTCAACACAGGTGAATTTCTCTCTCAAACGACCAAAGATGAAAATGAGGATAATCCCTGAAAGCTAGAGGCATAGATTCTCATCAGCCACTCTGGCTAAGCCGGAGAGGGGGGGGGGGTGGCACACGTGAATTCTGACTCTTGCACGTGGATACTGCGCGACTCCCGAAGACATTTTGCCCCTTTGCTGTCAACGTGTGTTTATGAAATCAAGTAAATTCAAAGATCCACCTAGTAAGCAAAGGTCCGCGGGCTCACGACGGCCGCCGTGGACCCGAAGATGTTTTTATACTGTGGCACAGCCTTTAGAGGGAAGCTAAAAAGTAGTTTCAACAAGAGATATAGATCCTCGTGAGCCTCCGCAACTGTGGCGATTCTAGTATCCCTCTTGGGTGATGTACAATTATTCTCCGCAGTGAACGGGTTAAGATCTCTCTGAACTCACCTGATCGAGTCGCACAACTAGACCCGGAAGACACAGAACGTAAATAGTTAACATACAACAACAATTCATTTTACTTAAATCCATATATGCCTTTGTCTTACTTCCCTTCACGTCAGTGTCTCGCTCACGGAGAAGATCCTGGGTAGCTCGCTATACCACTCTGCTAATCAGACACCTCGCGTGCGCGCGCTGTGTTATTCCGGGTGTCTGGGTGGATTTTAATCAGGCGGCATCCGGTCACTCGGGTACGTTTTACGGGTGTCGCTTTCAGCGGGCTTCATGCATGATTTAGCACGCCATCAACTGCAAAAACAGAAATTTGAAGCAGTTCTTAGCTTGTCTGATTCTAGCTTTAGAGCTAATAATTGATCGATTGTTTGGGTTTAACCCTTATCGTTCGGAACACACCAGTGTGTATGAAATAAGTTTGACTAAAATAGTTCAAGAATAGTGCCAGAATAGCTTGGCGCCTCTAGGCGCCAAGCTATTCTGGCACTACCCTTGAACTAAAGCCATTGGTCTATATCCTTAGCTGTAAGTACTACAATGTAGCTTGCATATATGGCAGTGTACAAATTTGAAGCTTTTAGCCTCAGTATCATATGGGTCAACGATGTGAAAAGAGCCAAGACGGCGAGATGTCTCTGATTATATGACCTGTTTGATTTCTCAAGTTCTTTCGTTGAGATGCGTACAACTGATACACAGCTGTAGATAAATATACTGACGAGCAAAAGAAATGCAACATTTTGGGAATCATCGAAAACACTTTTGTGTTTCCGATGATTCCCAAATGCCGCATTTCTTTTACTCTACAACATATTAAAATGATACTGTTGTTTACTGTATTATAATTATCGGTTTTAATATTTTCTAAAAGTCGTAGTCTTTAACGCGTAAAACGATATTAATTATTTCGATCAGATCTGTATTGGGAACATGAACTGAAAAATGCATTAATTTAGCAACTGGCCAGCTGTATGTCGTTTCCACGTCTTGCTGTTCCTATTTTTAGCCTGGTCGAGAGGGCATTGATGATCAGTCCACTGTGGAAGACACCCCGTACTGTCCTTTTATCGCCGTTGACCGGAGTACACATCTAAATGATAATTACACCGTGCACGTGTATTTTAAACTATCCATCACATCCCCCTCCTCGATTCGTTTTAACCCGTAGTCCATGCAGCCCGAAGTATAGTGTATTGTTACTCAGTAGCGGTGGCTGAATGCAGGAGGTAGTTTACATTGTTCTTCCTCTAGTAGTCAGTAATGATCGTTGAAAGGTTCGCTCCATGCAACACTTACTACCTAGTGCGAGAAGCCATTCGCCACGATAAAAGGTACGCTTTAATGACTGGTTTACACTTTGAGCCCGTCGATGCGCTCAGGTTGATAATAGCATCACGTGCAACGGTCGAATATGACATGATATCCAATGGTAGACATGATAATTTCGACACGATGTCCGATGTTAAAAAAAAAAATTGTTTTGTATTTCATGAAACCACTCAGTAAAGCTACCTACGCGTGTGAAACTGGAATACAAATGAAGCCAGTAAGAAGCATAAATCTTCACGAGCCCCCGCGACTACTGGAGCTCATGAGGATCTATGGCTCTTGCATTTGGAAATGAATGGTTAAGGCCATTGCTGCACTGAAGTTGACAATCATGATGGTCGGACAGAAATTGTTTCTGCTGTCGCTTGTGATGGCTCTGCACCAACCTGTGTCCTTTGAACAGACGTGACCAATCAGCGCGCTTGTCACAAAGGCCCCACAGGCAGAGGAGAGCACCCATCCGCTTGCATCTTCATTTTCGCATCACTTCCGGATGAATGACGCTTTTTGTGTTTTATGCATTCTGCACCTTTTCAGGGTCGCAGCGTCTGCGCTGCGGCGGGGATTTCAATATCTTTTGTGTCTGATGGTTTTGTTACACTAATCGGTGGTGTCAGTCAATTTTGCAGTGGAAGTGTCAAACCCCCGATAATCTTCTCTCTCTGAGGTTGCAAATGGTGTAGAATAGTACCAGCAAAAGGTATATATTCTCATATTAGAAAACAGTGCAAGGGCTCATGAGAATCTTGCCTCTGGCAGATGGACGTATCCTGCTTAGGGGCTGTTCTGAGTGTGTTGCTTTGGATTAGACCGATAATAAAAATGAAGCTGCACAGACTTCCTATTGATTTTGCACAGTTTGTATTTGATTTTTAAAGAAAAATAAGCACATATTTCACACGGCAGATGGGTTGCATTGAACATATGCCACGGGCTTTTCTTGCACAATATATGTGATACTGACTAGCCAGTGTTATATACGAGTGATGGGTGTGTGTGTGTGTGTGTGTGTGTGTGTGTGTGTGTGTGTGTGTGTGTGTGTGTGTGTGTGTGTGTGTGTGCGTGTGTGCGTGCGTGCGTGCGTGCGTGCGTGCGTGCGTGCGTGCGTGCGTGTGCGTGTGTTTGTGTGTGTTTGCAGCTGCCAATTTCACAATATGTTTTAATATGTTTTCATACGTTTTAGTATTATCTTTAGTATTATCTTAGTTTATTTAAGCCATTATGTCGCACGTAGTGTGTTGTATGTATCTGTCAACCAAAGAAAATGTTATATTTTATGCTTGTGGTTTTATGGACAATATTTTTTTTTTTTCAATTCATTTCAGTTCGAAAGAAAATTTCAAACTGAGACACGAAGATAAAGTTGTCGGAATTTAGCGAGGGGAATTTGTTATACCGGACTTTACACGAAAATTCGACAGAGTTACTAGTTGAACTAATTAAACAATTATTTCGAATTCAGTGATTATTCATTTTACAATAAAACGTGACTCGTTTCTTTCTATGCTAATACTTTTTCTTTATAACTTTTAGACATTTCTGACATGCATCTACAAAGTGTTCTAAATAAAGTAAGCCCCTGGACTGCAACAGACGATACCGCTCGGCGCGTAGATACGTGTCATTCCCGTCGAGGGCTATCATCAGTAGCAGTAAAGGAGTTAACTCATTCGAGACGTGCCGCCTCCAGATACGCGGCTTATGCCGCGTATCCGGAGGCGGCACGTCTCGAATGAGTTAATCAATGAAATAGTCTTTGACGAGCTACAAAAATACAAGGTAGACATATGCATGATTATTGTGGGCGTGTGTTACGTGGCTTCTGTGTTGCGTGTAGTGTCAATGTAAAATGATTGTTGTTTTCAGTTACCTTGGAGGGAAAAAACAACACAAAACGAATAAATTAATAAGTTAAAAATAACAATAATTCGCCCATAATACAAAAAAAATAAAACAATCAATAGAGCATGGAGAAAGAAGAAAGAAAAAAAAAGTCTCCCCGGTGGGGAATCGAACCCCGGTCGCCCGCGTGACAGGCGGGAATACTTACCACTATACTACCGAGGAGCTGACAGCGTAAGTGTTTGATATGGCTAAACAGCTGGTTTGTATGCTGCTCTAAGCCGTTTGATGTTGGAGCGCACATTGTTTTGGCCAAAAAATCTCCTCAAAGAATGATTTTTTGGAACCACTTTTAGAACAAATATCATTTAGTGCCAGTTGACCTAATATGGATTTTTTTTTAAAAACTGAGATCATATGATTTATCGATTTTGCTCTGCAGTCGTAAAATTTGGTGACTCAGCCTGGTGAAACCCAAGAACTTGACTCACAAGCCATTTTCAAGACCCTAAATCGAGACCCGGCAGATTTGAATATCGAGGTCAAGCATGCAGACTTCATGTGTGCCTGCGCTGTTTCACTTTTGAAAACATGGCCAATTCACGTGAAAATGGATCTTTCTTATACTGGATTTAATAAACCTTTTCTTATACTGGCCTACCTGGGGCACATTTAACTCATTCTACCCCAGACACACCACAGCAAGATAAGGATCGACCATGATAGTTCAAGGGTGATGCCAGAATAGCTTGGCGCCTATGGGCGCCAAGCTATTCTGGCATCACCCTTGAACTATCATGGTCGATATGTGTCCTGCACTGCAAATGCAGTCTTCAGAGGACAACGGCAAAATATGGGGATTTCGGTGTTGGGGTAGAATGAGTTAAGGATGTCACAAGTTGAATCAGTCGTTTAATTTTAAAAATAGAATTTTTTTAACGACATTGCAGCAAAGCTGTCACATTGCTCGAGTTCCTTAAAAGTAAATCGTAGTAGGTCAACAAGCACTGAATCATATTTGTTCTAAGCCGATTGGTCTAGAAAAGGGGCTCTTTGCGGAGACTGATATTTGCGAAAAACGTTGAGCGCTCCGATGTCAACTGAACGACCTTTACGCTGGTTGGTCCGCCAGCTTTGTTCGTTTAACCCTTATCCTTCGGAATACACCAGTGCGTGAAATAAGTTTGACTGAAATAGTTCAAGGGTAGTGCCAGAATAGCTTGGCGCCCAGTATAGGCGTTACTGGCACCACTGACCCTTGAACTAAAGCCATTGGTCTATATCCTTATCTGTAAGTACTATAATGTAGCTTGCATATGTCAGTGTGCAAATTTGAAGCTTTTGGCCTCAGTATGATATGGGTTAATCGTACATTGTAGTTCGCTTCTCTTGACTGCCAAATGTCTTACTATCTCCTGTCCCTGCGAAATGTTCACTTTACTCTAAAATATTACATTGTTTTGTCCGTAGCTTTAACTCATTCGAGACGTGCCGCCTCCCGGATACGCGGCTTATGCCGCGTATCCGGAGGCAGTACGTCTCGAATGAGTTAAACTGCCAGTGATCACGGATTTCGCGTCTGGGACCACAAGGGTTTATGTCTCATGTAGCGGGGTAGCGTTCGCATTGCCCCGGCAAACCCGAAAATTTAATCAATTCCGTCATACTTCTTTCTTCTTTCTAAGCGCGTTTCTTTCGCTGTCGTGAATTTCTTCTGCGGCCGGCCTTAGAGGGTTGTCTGAGCTGATCCTCTACTCATCAGTTCATGCCAACACGGCGTCACCTTTCCATAAAATCAGGTATTAAGTCGAGCGTTGACACCAGACAACCAAAAGAAGCGTAAAAACAACTTTGTTCATCTATCGCTCCAAGCTATTAGACAATTTGCAATATTTTTTATTATTTTATCTCTGCTGTCTGACACTCCACTCGCAATAACGTTTTCTTGCCCGGCGGCCAACTACAAGCGAAAATCCCTCGATCGTGATAGTTCAAGGGCAGTGCCGGATTAGCTTGGCGCCAAGGCCGGCCGCAGAAGAAATTCACGACAGCAAAAGAAACGCGCTTAGTAAGAGGAAGTATGACTGAACTGATTAAATTTTCGGGTTTCGATAGTTGAAGGGCTGTGCCTGATTAGCTTGGCACCTGAAAGGAGCTAAGCTAATCCGGCACTGCCATTGAACTATCACGATCGATCAGCTGGGAGATATACTGTGGGAGGTGGAGGGTTTACGATCTGCGCAATTGGACCGTGAAAATCAAAAGTCGTAAATTACTCAATAATTTTTTCGCCTCATGCCGCTCCGCCTAACCTGCCAAAGCCGTCTGAACGTTTATCTACAAATAATATGCAATGTAAAAAATTTTTTTTTTAAACCTGTAATGTAACGGGACAGTGATGTAGGGACTCCGAAGGTCAGGTATAGCATGGCCATATCTCTGCGCTGTCAAAGCATTAGAGAGTAAGCCGACACATTTTTGTGTAATGGGCTATTTTCATTCTATTACATTGAAAATCTCGCTTTTTGTCAACATGCCCCGTGAAAGTCAAAAGACAATATGTCTATTTTTTGCGAAAAGCTAGATGTTCATTCTATTACATTGAAAATATGGCTTTTCATAAACACGCCGCGTCAAAATTAAAAGACAATACACATGTATGTCCACTTCTTGTGAAAAGCTACATTGTCATTGTAAGAATATAAAAAGCCTCGCTTTTCACAATTATGCCCTGTAAAAACAAGACAGTGAGTTCACTTTTTAGTGAAAGCGGCATTTTTATTATTACGCTTTTCACCGAAAAATGTCCTTTGCCTTCAAAGTGCCAGGGCAGACATCTTATGGTCTTTGTATGTATGACCAGAATATTGGGTCATACCTCTTTTATGACCTATACAAAAGTGTACTTGGGTTCTACAATCTGCAGGGCCATCCGTCACCAAGCTCAAAAGAGTTTTTAGCACAACTGCAGTAACATTTAATATCATTCTACCCCAGACACACCACAGCAAGATAAGGATCGACCATGATAGTTCAAGGGTGATGCCAGAATAGCTTGGTGCCTATGGGCGCCAAGCTATTCTGGCATCACCCTTGAACTATCATGGTCGATCTATGTCCTGCACTGCAATGCAGTCTTCAGAGGACAACGGCAAAATTTAAGGACTTCGGTGTTGGGGTAGAATGAGTTAATATCATTGATCTGCGAATAAAGCAGGGTACATAATAACGTGAAATCTTAACATAGGGCTTACAGGGATGGCGGGGGGGGGGGGGGGGGGGGGGGGGTCAGTTACCTCGAGGTGTGTGTGTGTGTGTGGGGGGGGGGGGGGGTGGGGGTCCAACTTTTTCTTTGGGACCTTCAACCTCATACAAGAGGCCTCCCCGCGCTAGACTTTGCTTCCAGAGGCCAAAAAATCGAAAAAGAGTGTGTGTGTGTGTGTGTGTGTGTGTGTGTGTGTGTGTGTGTGTGTGTGTGTGTGTGTGTGTGTGTGTGTGTGTGCAGGTGTGAGTGTGTGTGTGTGTGTGTGTGTGTGTGTGTGTGTGTGTGTGTGTGTGTGTGTGTGTGGGCGGTGGGGGGAGGGAGGGGGAGAAGGCGCGTGCGTGTTAAGACTCTTACCATTCGCCAAAATATCAAACAACGGGAGGGGGGGGGGGGGGTCCAAAAACCCTAAAAATGGACCTTATTATAGCATTTTAAAGAATTTTGAGTCGCGGGGGAAGGGGGGGTCCGGAAACCCTGTTTCCACCCCCACACCCCACCCCCACCCCACCTCCCTCTCCCAGATCCGAATCTGGCTTATGTGCATTTGCCTTGTGAAAGCAAAATACAGTAAGTCAATAGTTGTTAACAGCGAGATTCTCATTGTTAGGGGCCTATACAATAAAAAAGATGATAATAAATAAATAAAATGGGACCCAATTTCTTTTCCCCTCACATGGCAGTACTGTTCTTGCTGTTCCTGCAGCTCAGAGTTGTGCGATACCTCCGCTGGAAGTCTTCCTACGCAGTGCGTGTATTGTGCGAGTCAGTCTTGTACTACGAATTCACAGTGTTCATCTCTTCCAATTACTGTCACACAAAAAATCACGTTATTTCACGACAGTATTCTTTGATTAACCCTATGGCTGTCGGTAGCACTACCGACAACCAAAGGGTTAACCGTGCACAGCAGACTGCACTGTGAGGGCAATGGACGTTAAGTCCATTTTTGCGTAAATCGAGATTTTCGTTGTAATCAATGAAAATCTAGCTTTTCACGAAAAAAATGGACTTACTATCTGTCTCTTGCCTTCGCAGAGCAGACGATGTCGAGAAAGTGAAACGTCACAAAAACGTGTTTCTCAACCCACGCCTGTGTTGCAGTTGCATGACAATAAACGAGAGCTTTTAGGAAAACAAAAGACGCATTGTGCTTCTTCATACGTAATTTGCCGTAAATATGCCGTTATATCTTCATTGTTTAGCAAAACGATACTTCCATTGTATAGCATGGACCGACTAGCTTTTCGCAAAATAACGGCAGATGTTGTGTACTTTTAATGCCCGTCGTATACCGTTTAAACCCTTCTCTGTCACTGTACGTGCATTTTTGTTTTTGAAATCTTTGTTCATTCGTGGACCAAAAGCGGCCAAACCCGTCCAAGAAAAAAATGGATACAAACTGGTCTCGGCAAGAAGCATAGATCCTCATGAGCCCCCGCGGCTGCGGGGGCTCATGAGGGTCTATGCTTCTTGCAGTTGGGACGTGCTCACTTTTCCCCCCTCAATGAAATGGTTAATAAGTGAGACGCTATTGTCGCCTATTACACGGATTACGGTGAACTTTTAACAGTTACACCGCGGTGACATGGCCTTAGTCGCCTGCTCGGCGTTAAACCCAAATAACTAACTTTTAACAGTTACATAATTATTTGCTGTGTTGCGATCTTAGTCATATGGCAAGCACTTGTTTGTTTGTTTTTTCTCAATTCGGACAAACCCCAGACACATTACCTGATTTTGATAGTCAATGTTTGTTCGCTTAAGGCCAAGTCATAAACATGATACATTGAAATTGATCAGACTTTCCTGTAGATTTTTTAAGAAATTAAAATTTATGCAAGCCATTGAAGTTATGCAAGTCTGCACATTATACAAGAAAGTTTGTCGCTATTTTTTTTTTTTTTTTTTTTTTTTTTTTGGGGGGGGGGGGGGGGGGGGAGAGGGGGGGTTAATTCGGGGCAACATTACCTTGTGAATACAAAAACGACAGAAGTCCCTTTTTATGAAAAGCGAGATTTTCCTTGTATTACAATGAAAATATCGCTTTTCACCAAAACGGACTTACTGTCTTGTGTCTTCAGGCTACAGAAACACCGCTACATTTTTCTCACGCCATTTGAACCGATGTCATTTTTTAATCAGGGTCAACCTGTCCGTGAGAGTCATTTTGGCCTGTTATACTTCTAACGCAAATTTTCAACGCTCAATTGACCCCGGGGTCCATCCGGGGTACTACAAACTGATCCTAAGTCAATATGGTGTTTGTTCTATTATGTTTTTAAGGGGACATTGAACCGGTAGTTCTGAAAATGGCGTGCTCTCACGGCTTTTGAATTCTTGATAAGATCTTCAGACGATCAGTTACCCTGAAAATAAACATGTAAGTTGAAATCGAGACGTTACCACTTCAATAATCATAAACATGCATTAATTGCTTCCCATGCTGTCGTCAGCCTGTATGTGTCATGTTGACATCAAATGCGTCACAAAACATAAAAGCGAAAATGCTTCCGGCGCAAGGCTGACTAAAGAAGAGGTTGCAGCCTCAACTTGTTAACCCCTATAGCCCCAACGCCCTACAGCAGAAGATGAATTGACCATGATAATTGAAGGGTAGTGCCAGATTAGCTTGGCGCCCGAAGGCGCCAAGCTAATCTGGCATTCCAGACCAAAAAGGTGACTGCCAAGCGTGTAATATGCAAAGAAGTACCCAACGGAGAAAGAAACACGCTTAGAAAAGACGGGTACAACACATTAATCTGGCATTACCCTTCAGTTATCATGCTCAGTCCAACTTAACTCATTGTAGCCCAAGACCGAAATCCCCAAATTTTGCCGTTGTCCTCTGAAGACTGCATTGCAGTGCAGGACACAGATCGACCATTATATTTCAAGGGTGATGCCAGAATAGCTTGGCGCCCATAGGCGCCAAGCTATTCTGACAAAACCCTTGAACTATCATGGCCCCATCCATATCTTGCTGTGGTGTGTCTGGGGTAGAATGAGTTAGGCAACTGGTGCGTAGTCGTTAAGTAATACCTCCAGATTTTGGGAAATGCTGCCTTGGGGATAAATGGGTTAACTACAGGGTACAGCTGAGCCAACTTGTGAAAATTTACCGCTTTCGAGAAGTGTCGCGTCCGGATACGCGGCTTTATGCCGCGTATCCGGACGCGGCACGTCTCAAATGAGCTATAAGACAATGGAGAACTTTACATGAGTGAGCTTTTTCCTGCGCCAGCCACGAAGCAAGGTGCTTCGCTATAGCGGAGCACCTTGCTTAGTGGCTGGCCCAGGACTAACCTCACTCGGGAGCACCTTGCTCAGTGGCTGGAGCAGAGCTTTACCTTAAGTTCCCTTCTGCATCTGGCCCCTGACCCTATCGTCGAAATACTCAGATCTGAGAGTCGTTCTTCGATGACTACATAACAGTATACAGCACATGAGACATGTCGTCCATGATAGTTTAAGGGTGGTACTCGTACCCTTAAAGAACACTGGCGTCAACCTTTAAATACATGCTAGTCCCTTTGCCTGCTGGTTCCTGTGATGTATTAGTTAACTCGTTCGAAACGTGTCTTGTTCGGATACGCGGCATAACGCCGCGAATCCGAATGCAGCTCGTCTCGAAAGTGTTACTGGGCGCCAAACATCATACGAAGACTGCCCTGGAAAACTAAATTATAAAAGGCTGTTTAAACTTGCACGTCAACCGGGGTTGAACCCGAGTACAACCCGGGGTGGAGCGTTTACATTTGACCCAACCCGGGTTGGAACAGGTTAAGTTCAACTCTGGTCTGAAGCAGGGTTCAACTGGGGATGGATCTAAACCGTATTCCATTCCGCGTCATCACTGTGCAAGTTGCCCAAAAATCGGGGACGTGACGTCACTGACATTAATTGCAAGTGCTATGCACAAATAATGTGCACAATTACCTAGGAAATCGATTGTGTCAACGGTACGTTGACACAACAGATTTCATAGTCAATTGTGCACATCAACAGTGAACATGATATGTTTCTACTGTTTCTCATCCATGTATTAGCTGAAGATGCTCATTATAAAAGTTTGCAACACGATTTGCCTCCAGCAGTCTTGAGACCGTGTCAGAGAACAAACACTTCTGATAATACAATAAGTGGTTGCCGAACTGACCATGTAAGAACGCTGTTAATCAACAGCGTTGTTATAAGGTCATTATCTGTAAGAAAAAAACTTTCTTTTTTATTCCAATCTCGCGTTCGAGGTCGTCTCTTTCTATGCCGCAATAAACAGTACACACTCACACGCACAAATTAAAATAAAACAAGATGGGATAAACCATAACCCACAAAGTCCCTTCTATATGAGAGCTGTCCTGGCTGTCAATGGTCTCTACCTTTTGTCTTTGACCTGATTCTGATGTTGAATTATTTCCTATTGAAAAAGTCTCGCAGATCTGCCAATGCGTCAGTGATCTATAAGGGGCGCGGGACATACGCGTCATTGTTTTGTCAAACGTCATTTGTCATGACGTAAGTTTTAGTTTTTACTTAAATTTATATTTTACGTGATATGAGTTTCACTTTCGATACATAGGCTTGAGAAAATGGTGACAAAACACGGTACAATTTCAGTCTTGATATAATTTGTGTGAAAGCAGGTTGACTTTACCTAGCTACATGATATACTAAGTACACGGGTTACCTTCATGCTCTTCTGAATGCGCGTCGATGTGTGTGTGCGTGTTAGTGCGTGCGTGCGTGCGCGCGCGCTCCAAACATCTGCAAGAGGCATAGATCCTCATGCGCCTGGAGGGCGCATGAAGATCTATTCCTCCTGAAGATGCGCGCGTGTTTGTGTGAAAGAGAGAGAGCCGCGCGCGAGAGAGAGAGAATGTCGCCATATTTAGAGTATTATGTCTGTGTCTGCGTGATGACGGAGTTGCCTCTTTTGCGTCACTGCCACTGTCTGACTTTCTCTAGAAGCAAAGGGTTTTTTAGTGTTTTAATTCCTTTCTGAAAAGAATTAATTTTTACTAAAGAAGTTGGAAGGATACAAAGCTTGCTAACGAACTCATCCAGTGTCTTTCTCCAAACCAGCTGTATGCAAACGTTCAAGTAAATATGACAAAAATTACGGACTCTAATCTGGGTCAACCGACTTCCTATAAACGGTTGTTTATGCCTTCAATGATTCAATGAGACATTCAATTACAATATCCTCGGAGGCTCTCTTAGCCACCCACTTAACTGAGAAAGTATTTCGTTAAGTTTCAAGCTTGTGTGTACAGAAATATCGGAGATTCTCTTGTGTACATAGATATGCACACACACACATACATACATACATACATACATACATACATACATACATACATACATACATACATACATACATACATACACATATACATACATACATACAGTCATACATACATACATACGCACATACATACATACATACGCACATACGGCGCTTCTCGCCAAATGTACTTTCAGCAGCGAGGTTAGCGTAACTAGACATGACGTAATTTTTATCTTGTTACTTCCATTGTTAGAGGTTCAGCCTGCCCGCCTTTTACATCATGGACATGCTATTAAATTCGCCCCACCGCGACCCGTCCTAAAAAGTCTCTTCTATGGTCACCATCTAACTACAAGAGCTAAAGAACATCACGAACCACGTAATGTGTTGTCTCGTGGAGAGCGCCATGATGCATTCCTAAGATGCTTTGTCACGTCATGTGGGTGTGTCAACCACGGTTCCAAAGGCAAACACATCAACCCGGGTTCAACCCCAAGCTCTACTCCGGTCTAACCCGGGTTGCATGTGTAAACGGCCTCTAAAGGAATCCAACCCTCCCTGAGAAAAGAACTCATCGTTGCGAATGTCCAAATTATTTAGTTGCTGCGTCGAATCTTGTTTTTGTAAGACGCAAAAGGGCGGGTTTGGTTCATTGAAAGTTCACTTTTCCAAATTCTGAGAATATTTGGCACTCGTTAAACCTTTATTTTGATAACTGTTAGAATTATAACCATGTTGACTTTGAATTTTATCCGCTGAAAACGGTCTCTGCCGTTGGATGTGGGGGGAAAGAATGGAGATTTTCATTGCTATACAAAACGCAGGGGCGGATCTGACGGGGAAGGGGGGGTTTAAGGGTTGTAGAGGTTCCCTCCCCCCCCCCCCCGAAAATTCTTTAAATGCTATCACAAAGTTCCTTTTTGGGGTGTTTGGACCCCCCTCCTCTTCCCCTTCCTCCCCGTTTTGTATTTTGGCGAGTTTGAGACACACACACACGCAACTCCCCACCACAACCCCCCACCGCCAGTCCTCCCCGGTTGTTGATATTTTTGATATTTTGGCTAGTGGTGAGAGTCTTCACTCTCCCCTTCCCTCCCCCCCCCCCCAATCCCCCACCACCACCAACACCAACACCACCCCACCCCCACCCACCCCCACCCCACCCCCACCCCAGGTCGGTCACTGGAAGCAAGGTCTAGCCTAGGGGAGGCCTTTTGTGTCAATTTGAAGATTAAAAAAAAAAAATCTTGGACCCCCCTCCCCCTTTCAAATAACTGTTCCGCCCTTTGAAATGGACATACTTTCTTTCTTTTGCCTCATAACGGCAGAACTCTCTTCTTTTTTTTTTTTTTTTTTTTTTTTTTTTTTTTTTTTTTTTATTTGATTGGACAAAACTTATTTACCCATTCAGCCCTGACGCACTACAGCAGGAGATGGTTCGACCATGATAGTTCAAGGGCAGTGCCAGATTAGCTTGGCGCCTGTCGGCGCCAATCTAATCTGGCACCACCCTTGAACTATCATGGTCGACCCATCTCCTGCAACTGGTACATAGTCATTAGATGACGCCTCCAAAATTTGGGAAATACGGCCGTCGGGCTGCACGAGTTAATTGCGAATATCAAATAATGTATTTTTTGCATGTTTATGTGAGGCGAGCAAAGGGGGTGCCGCGGGCTGGTTTTATTTTACAGTTCAGTTTTCCCAGGTTAAATTTGTGGTATATGCGGCGCGTTTAAATAAGCCCGTTACTGCCGAGAAAAAAGTGAACACGATCCAACTGCAAGAGACATAGATCCTCATGAGCCCCCGCGACAGCGGGGGCTCATGAGGATCTATGCCTCTTGCTGAGACCAATTTGTCTCCATCTTTCTTAGACGGTGTTGGCTTTCGGTCGTTGAACGAGCCAAGATTTCAGACACAAAAACGTACGTAGAGTGACAGGAAAGGGGTTAAAGATTCAGCTGATCTCTGTAGACACGTGTTTGTGGACGTGATTTCTACACTTTTAGTCCAAAGTGATTTATCAATATTAATAATAAATATTAATAATAAGTCTATCATCTATTTAGTTTGACGACAGGCTTATGGCAGTGCGCATGTAAGTGCATGAACTTTTTGCCACTGCGTCTGGTCTACGCGGAACCTTTACTGGGTTGTTTAGTTGGGTTTTTTTTTTTCACAAATCCATCATTGTGACCGGATGATGGCTCTTTAACGCGAAGTAAGGTCCAAAATCACAGACCAGCACATCCGCGTTGCGATGGGAATGCTCTGAGGCGATGTCTGCGCACTATGACCACTTCACTGCAAATGGACGCGTGTTTTTTTTTTTTTTTTTTTTTTTTTTTTTTTTTTTTTTTTTTTTTTTTCAGATCGTGAATAGTCAACGCCGAATTTCCCCACAGGTCAAAAGAACCCGAATACAAAGTGGTTTTAGCAAGAGGCATAGATCCTCATGAGCCCCCGCAGTTGCGGGGGCTCATGAGGATCTATGCCTCTTGCCAGTCGAGTGGTGTTCAATTTTTGTATCGGCCGTGAACGGGTGAAAGTGGTTCACCGTGCACTGGAAACACTGATGGATCATGCGTCAGTTGCGTTGTATTTTTCGTTCGTTTGACTGGCAGAAAGAATGTGAAAGAAGCAGCTACTTAGTTAGGCCTAGTCCGTATTCGGCTCACATTTATATGGATACTCCTTGCATTCCAATTCAAACAGTGAATGGCAAATATTATTAATATTAATAATAATAATACATAGTATTTATATGGCGCATTTCTCACATAATTATTTATAATATAACTCAATGCGCAGGACGTAGCCGCGAACTGAACCCAACAAGCACGCTCACATGAATCACGCGCATTCCCTCACACACTGTACATAAACACAGAACATTCACGTGGTGCTAAGGGCAAGCTCAAGCGAGCTACTGAAATTTTGGAAATTTAAATCGTTTTTTATATTTTTGAAATTTGATTAAGTGGACTGAAATTAATACCGAAATTCGTGGGGGAGGAAAGAGCCGGAGTACCCGGAGAAAGAACCCCCGACGGTCCGCCCGAATTAATGGTGACACTTACTAGAGGAGAACTGAAGTCCGACGCCGGAACCGGGTATCGAACCTCGCACCTCTTGCATTGGTCGCAGGCGCTTTTACCGCTGCGCCACGGACCGATTAGGAATACTTGTCGAAGAAGTATATACAAGTACATTTGAGTTTTACTTTCAGCGGCAAATTAGGTTCATAATTTTATTAAAACCATTCACTGCCGAGGAAAACTTAACACAATCCAAAATGCAAGAGGCATCGATCCTCATGAGCCCCCGCAGTTGCGGGGACTCATGAGGATCTATGCCTCTTGTTGACACCAGCTTTTATCCATGCTCGTTAAGCTGGGAGTACGTGTATTGTGCGTTGAAATAACATAGATTTTACAAACACAATATTTGCGTCCACTGGCAGAGAAGGGGTTACAAAAATTTAACAAACATTTTGAAAAAAAAAATCTCCTCGGCGGGGAATCGAAACCCGGTCGCCCGCGTGACAGGCGGGTATACTTACCACTATACTACCGAGGAGTTGATTTACATGTTTGTCTAGTGACCGTATCGAAAATACGGTAGACTTTAGGATGATGGGGTTGGTCGGATAACGATACGTAGCATGCAAATGGTTTACGAATGGTAAACATCTGCAGCAAAGTGACTGGCAGTAAGCAAAACAGTGTGGAGTCCCTGTATGAACAGCGTGTGGTGAGAAAGGGTAGGCGGATAGCTTCAGACAGATCCCATGTCCTTGCCCACCTCTATGAACTCCTCCCCTCTGGCCGCAGACTCCCGCACGCACAAAGCTAGAACACTTAGACTACAGCACAGTTTCATCCCCAAATCCATCACTCTAAGCAATCTGTAGGTACATCCACGCATACCCAAACCTAACTCCTCCCCCCTATCCCCCTTTACCTGTGCAATCAGTAGGAATGGAGCTTGTTGATTTTATGTTAGAGAAGTGATTATATTGTGTTTCATTTGGTGGTGAACATGAACATACTGGGATTGTTGTTACTGAGTGTTTACCCACTAATTATTTTATTATGGTAGACTTTAATTATGCAGCGTGTGTAATAATGTGTAATAATGTACTGAGACGTTTGTATAATAAGTAGTGAGGGTTAGGACTAGGTTGAAACACGCGTATTATGTATGCATATGTAGAGGTGGGTGTGAATGTATAAGTGCCGCTCAGTTCAGTCCATAAAAGATGTTTGTGTGAGATGTGTAAGAGTTATGTGTAAAGATTTGGTAGTGTTTACTTTATCCATTTCGAATTTGTAGCTGTGCAAGTGCAGGGAGAAAATGTTCATAATTATGCTATAATGTTTTTATGTCTTGTTTGTACTATTTGTTATAAATGTACCACAACCGAATTTCTCTTTTCGAGATAATAAAGTACTCTTATTCTTATTCTATTCTATTCAAATGACGAACATAGGCGGGCACACATCTGACTCTGACAGTGAAGTAACACGAAAAAAAATTGCGACTCATGCCTAGCTACGCTAACCGCGCTGTTGAAAGTACATTTGGCGGGAAGCGCCGTGTGTGTGTGTGTGTGTGTGTGTGTGTGTGTGTGTGTGTGTGTGTGTGTGTGTGTGTGTGTGTGTGTGTGTCTGTGTGTGTGTGTGTGTGTGTGTGTGTGTGTGTGTGCGGGAAGCGCCGTGTGTGTATGTGTGTGTGTGTGTGTGTGTGTGTGTGTGTGTGTGTGTGTGTGTGTGTGTGTGTGTGTGTGTGTGTGTGTGTGTGTGTGTGTGTGTGTGTGTGTGTGTGTGTGGACACCAGTATCTCCGGTGTTTGTGTCAGTACAGGCCTGAAACGTTAGGAAATGCTTTGATCGAGGTGTATTTTGGAGAGCCCCGGCCGAGCATATTCAAGTTAAAGTTAAAGAAACATTGCCGTTTATATTAAATCGATTGACCCACATTTGAGTCCGTAATATTTGTTCTATTCACTTGGGATTTAGGATATAGCTAGCCTGGAGATAGACATTGGACGATTTTGTAATCAAGCGTTGTACCTCTTTAACCTTTTCAATAATAATTAATTCATTTTTGCAAGTTTTGGATCCAATATATACTCCCATCAAACAGCCCGCCCTAGAAGAGGCTATGTTAAAGAAAACAGTCAGCCCTGGAAGAGGCTGCGTGCCTTAGGGATGAGTGACGTGAAACATCAATTTCATCACTGTGTACACGGCGTCGTGAGACTAGCGATGACATGACGTCAAGCTTATAGTGACGTCATTTTCCTGTTCTCGCTATTCTTCTTCAGAATTCCTGTCGCTACACGAGCCCACAAAGACGCCGTGTGTCCGTCTTTATTTGTGTGCGCCGGCGTGAGTGTTGATCAGAGGTTGGCTTAGAGAGGAAGGAAATGGATCACAAGGATACGCTTAAAAATATGAACAACTCTGAATGATCGTAAAAGAAAAAAGCATGTGATTGTGAGCTCCAAACAATACGGTAGACTTTGGGATGAAATCCTCATCTTGTCTTCCTTTGTTTTGATATCTAAGCTAAAGAAAATGGTTGCACCCAAATGTATGTGTTTTTGGAAAGTAAAATAAAATGGGTTCATAAATGAATATGTATGTATTTAAATAAGTGAATAATGAAGAATTAAACTATTAAAATAATTAAATTAATCCCCCCAAAAAATCATATAATAAAAATCACCAGCTAATAAACAATTTTTTTTTAAGTCTCCCCGGCGGGGAATCGAACCCCGGCCGCCAGCGTGACAGGCGGGAATACTTACCACTATACTACCGAGGAGCTGAGAGAAAAGTGCCTACAATGCTACTATTATTCCGCCAAAGGGCACTTATTGAAGGCAGCTGGTGCGCCTTTCTCAAACACGTGGAGTGATGACGTGAATATACAGCACATTCATGTTACTTACTTACTTACTTACGCCTGTCACCCCTACCCGGGTATAGGCCGTCGACGAGAGACCTCCAGCAACTCCTGTCCTGTGCTTCTTCTTCGATTCTACTCCAGGTGGTTCCCAGTCTCTTGATGTCTGCTTGGAGGTCTCGACGCCAGGAGTTTCTCGGCCTACCTCTTTTCCTCTTTCCCTGGGGGTTCCATGACAATGCCTGCCTAGTGATACTGGAAGCTGGCTTTCTCAGACTGTGACCGATCCATCCCCATCTTCTTCGCCCATTTTCATTCTCTGCTGTTATCTGCTCTGTTCTCTCCCAGAGTCTGACATTGCTGATCTTCTCTGGCCAGTGGATTTTCAAAATTCTTCTAAGGCAACTGTTCATGAAGGTCTGTACTCCGTTGACTGTAGTTTTTGTCAATCTCCAAGTCTCTGCTCCATATAGGAGAACTGCTTTTACATTTGAGTTGAAAATCCGGACTTTGGTGTGTTGTGACAGCTCTCTGGAACTCCACACTTTTTTCAAATGGAGAAAGGCTGCTCTGGCTTTACCGATTCGTGCTCTGACATCTGCATCAGTGCCGCCTTTTTTGTCTATGATGCTCCCGAGATAGGTGAAGGACTCCACCTCCTCCAACGGGGTGCCAGCAAGCAAGACTGGTTCTTCCCTGGTTGCGTTCAGCCTCATTGTCTTTGTTTTCTGTTTGTGAATGGTGAGGCCCACTTGGGACGAGATGTCAGCAAGCCTCGTGGTCTTGTCCTGCATTTGTTGATGAGTGTGGGACAGTAATGCCAAATCGTCTGCAAAATCGAGGTCGTCAAGCTGTGTCCACAGTGTCCACTGTATTCCACTTCGTCTGTGCTCTGTGGTCATCTTCATGACCCAGTCTATGGCCAGTAGGAAGAGGAACGGAGACAGCAGACACCCCTGCTTGACACCGGTTCTGACCTGGAGCTCCCTGGTGAACTGCCCTTCGTGGATCACGCGACATGTCATGCCATCGTAGCTGCTCTTGATCAGGCGGACGAGCTTTGTGGGTACACCGTAGTGTCGTAGGAGGTTCCACAGAGTCTCTCGGTCCACACTGTCAACTGCTTTCTCATAATCCACAAAGTTGACGTACAGCGGGGAGCTCCACTCCAGAGACTGTTCCACGATGATGCGGAGAGTGGCGATCTGGTCTGTACATGATCGGTTCTTCCTGAATCCTGCTTGCTGGTCTCTCAGCTGGGGGTCAACGGAGCTCTTCATTCTCTCCAGGATGATCTTGTTGAAGACATTTCCTGGTACTGACAGCAAGGTGATTCCTCTGTAGTTGGAACACTTGCTGAGGTCGCCTTTGATTAGGTACCCCTCCTTCCAGTCAGCCGGCATCACCTCCTCTTCCCAGATCTTTCCAAACAGTGGGTACAGCATCTCCATTGTTGTCTCTAGGTCTGCTTTCAGAGACTCCGCTGGGATGCCATCTGGGCCTGCTGCTTTGCCGTTCTTCAAAAATGCCACTGCTCTTCTGATTTCTTCCCGGCTGGGTCTGTCACAGCTGATGGTTAGGTCGGTCTCTGCCGGCTGGATGTCTGGAGGGTCAGGTGGGCTAGGTCTGTTCAGTAACTCTTCAAAATACTCTGCCCATCTGTCGAGTTGGTCTGCTCTGTCTGCAATAGGCTTGCCTTCTTTGTCTTTTACTGGTCTTTCTGTATGGCCATACTTGCCTGACAATCTTCTGGTAATGTCGTAGAGCTGTTTCATGTTGCCGCTGCCTGCTGCCTTTTCTGCCTCTGCTGCCAGGCTGTCTGTGTAGGCCCTCTTGTCTGCCCTGATACTCCTCTTCACCTCGCGGTTGGCTTCCGAGTATTCCCCCTGTGCCCTTACTTTGGCTGCTCTCGTGCGACTGTTGTTGACAACTGCTTTCTTCTGCTTCCTTACTTCTATCTTCTTCAAGGTCTGTGCCGACAGCCAGTCCTTGTGATGGTGTTTCCTGAACCCTACAGTGTCTTTGCAGGTTGAGTTCAGAGCCTCTTTAACTGCCTTCCACTGCTGCTCTGTGGTGACCGCCTCCTCTTCATTTACTAGCTCCTGTAGCGCTTGAAACCGGTTGGACAGCACCAGTTTGAACTCTTCTCTAACTCCAGTTTCTCTCAGGAGGCCTACATTATAACGCTGTCTTCTTGTTGTCTCTGTGCGGCTTTTCTTTAGCTTGAGCTTCATTCTTAAGGTAAGCAGATGGTGGTCTGAATCGACATCTGCTCCCCTCCTCACTCGAACATCTTGAAGGGATCTTCTAAATTTCTTGCTAATGCAGATATGGTCTATTTGGTTCTCTGTTGTATGGTCAGGTGAGACCCAAGTTGCTTTGTGTATTCTTCTGTGTGGGAAGATGCTGCCTCCAATGACAAGTCGGTTTAGAGCACAAAAGTCTACAAACCTCTCCCCGTTCTCACTCATCTCCCCGCCGTGAGATGGCCTTAGTCGCCTGCTCGGCGTTAAACCCAAATCACTCACTCACTCACTCATCTCCAAGCCTAGTCCCTGTCTCCCCATCACCTCTTCGTATCCGGTGTTGTAAATTCATGTTAGTGGGCTGTAATTAAATAGCAGTCAATATTGTTTTTAACTAAAGTTAAATACCTTTTTATCAGCTTATCATTGTTTTGCCCTAAGCTAGTAACCGACATGCTTAAAAATTCAACTTCGGTTGGTTTGTTTTTTGTAAGGCTTTTCTTTGTTTGTCAATTTGGGTTTTTCTTGTTTTGTTTGTTTGTTTGTTTGTTTGTTTGTTTGTGTGTTTGTTTGTGTGTTTGTTTGTTTGTTTGTTTGTTTGTCAGGGTCAGTGGCGGGGGGGATGGGGAGTGGGGGGGGGGGGTGGCTAAATGTCTTTGGAATGGTCAGACGAGATAAGGATTCAATCTATAATACAACCCAGACCAAAAAGGTGACTGCCAAGCGTGTAATATGCCAAGAAGTACCCAACGGAGAAAGAAACACGCTTAGAAAAGACGGGTACAACACAATTTATTAATATTTCGGGTAAATACCCTTTGTCAAAATAGACAAACAAACAAACAGAGAGATTAACTCAATGTTGCCACATTCCTTCTGCCAATGAAGATAAGTAGCGGCTAATCTCTCTGTTTGTTTGTTTGTCTATTTTGACAAAGGGTATTTACCCGAAATATTAATAAATTGTGTTGTACCCGTCTTTTCTAAGCGTGTTTCTTTCTCCGTTGGGTACTTCTTCTAATCTATAATGCGAAACATGCACAACAGGATAGGATGATCATTGGAAAGGTTAGGCGCAGCGGTGATTTAATCTCGGGACGACGCCGCAAAGCTTGCAATACAGGGCAATATCACTCAGTGACCATTGGAAAATGTAGGTGAAGCGAAGATTCGAACTCCGACGCTGTTCGATACACAACAAGGCAGTATGATCATCGGACAGGCTAGAAGAGGCCGGGATTCAATCGCCAAAGCGAAACTTGCACAACGGGGCAGGATGATCATTGACAAGACTAGACGCAGCGGGGATTCAGTCTCCGACGCTGTTCAGTCGTTGCACAACAAGGCAGGTTAGGCATTGGAAAGCTAGACGAGGCTAAGATTCAATCTCCGACGCGAAGCAATGATTACTGGAAATGCTACGCGACGCGAAGGAATGGTCATTGGAAAGGCTAGGCTAGGCGAGGAATCAATCTCGGACGCGAAGGAATGATCATTTGAAAGGCTAGACGAGGCGAGGCGAGGATTGAAACTCGGACACGATGCGATGATCATTGGACTGGCTAAACGAGGCGATGATTCAATTACCGACGCGAAGGGATGATCATTTGAAAGGCTAGGCGAGGCAAAATTCAATCTCCGACGCGAAGCGAAGCGTCGGAGATTGAATCCTCGCCTCGCCTAGTCTTTCAATTGATCACCTTGCCCCTTGTTGCGCAGTCGTTGCTTTCCAATGATCACCCTGCTGTTTTATCGCCTGCGTCGATTGATTTGCCCCCGGATTTTGCTTCTCCGTTCTTCCGCCATACCCTATAAGGTCCAAAACCAAAGACCAGCACACATGTTGTTGTTAGTGATGGAGATTTTTCCCAAACTAGAAGATTTTAAAAAATGCAACGCAGTCGCGTGTGAAGAGGAAAACATTAATGAATAAGAAAGAACAACACCCGAATGGGTTTGCCTTTTTTATCATTTAGGAACTCACACTTCGGATTGAAATATTAATTCGAGTGATCGTGAGGGATTGCATTTGAGCTTTTTCAGTAGCGCTTGTCAATTAAAGACAGACAGACACGTGCACACGCGCGAGTGCTTGCATCCATACACGTGCATACGTACACGCACGCACTCATACAAACACACAAACACATGGACACACACACACACATGCCACACGCACAACCACACACTACACACACACACATACACACACACACATGCCGGCAACCACACACACACACACACACACACATACACACACAAACAACCACACACAGACAGGCACACACACAGACACAGACACACACACATACATACGTGCACACACACACACACACACACACACACACACACACACACACACACACACGTGACACACATACTCACACAAATGCACACGCACAAACACACATACATACACACACACACGCAACACGCACTCACGCACACACACAGACAACACGCTCTCACCCTCTTTCCACTCTCCCTTACACACACACACACACACACACACACACACACACACACACACACACACACGCACACGCGCGCGCGCGCAGATGTCGTGTTCAAAATAGGTGTGCAGCGAGATGATGTCATAAATTTCAAACAAGCCTTCCGCATGTTACATTACGTTTCAGTTCCTCATCCTGCCTGTTCCATTTGCAAGAGGCATAGATTCTCATGAGCCCATGCGACAGCAGGGGCTCATGAGAATCTATGCCTCTTGCCGACCAAGATCAACTGGAGCTGCCCCTGTAGCTGAGAGTGTTACTCTGGTTTATAGCAGTGGCTGCCCCTACTACTGCACAAGATCAAACTAAGCGAAAACTCCTATTAAAGTTGCAAGCATTTTCGCGCGAATACAATTAGTTACCGAACCGCCTTTTGTCAAAACTTATGAGCAGCACAGATGTAAAACTATGAGCAAAAGACGCAAGTCTTCCGAAGCACAGGCAGTGAAGACGTGGGCTGATGAGGACTTATGCCTAATGCTTACAGAAGGCGATTGCAGGTGTTCAAGTTTATGCATTTGATTGGTTGGGCGTCAATAGAAGTACAAACAAAAACAAACAATAGCGCAGAAAATTCGAACTGTTCTAAAAGTGCAAGTGAGGGAACGGATGGCTGGCAGGTCGGCTGGCTGAAAGAGCAATATACAATGTTATAAGTGACAACGACAAAAACAAGTTGGTTTCCTTAGTATTACCACTTTATCAAATTTACGGTTGCTACAAGATATACTAGTGACTATTATAGCATGATGCAAATGTTGAGAGGGCAATGGAAAAATTAATTTGAAATCAAATAAAACCAAATGAAATCAAACAAATTCAAATGAAATCTAATAAAATCAAACGAATTCAGAGGAAATGAAATCAAACGAATTCAAATGAAATCAAATGAAATCAAATAACAACTGCATTTCTGTGGTGATTTGACAAAAGCCAGTCTGTCCATTTTTCATTTATTAGAAAAGCGAGATTTGTATTGTTATACAATAAAATTCTCGCTTTTCACAAAAATGGACATATTGGTTTTTGCCATATTACCGTAGATTTGACCAACTTATACATTAATTACTACTATGGGTCACGTGAGAAAACAAAAAATCTCATGAAAGGCCAACATTGGACACCATCCTTCTCTTAGCCCACGGGTTCAATTTTCACGACCCATTTAATCCATTTAACCTGTCATCTCAGTGCTCATGAAAGGAACGTTCAAATTCACGGTATAGACCATTACCTTTTTATCATTACTGTTTTATCCAGTAACTACCCAAAAAGCCTGAACAAGTGCCTGAGGAAGTTGCTCCGCATCTCGTACCGCGAGCACAAGACCAACGAATATGTACGGAGCATCGTCACTTCCCTGGTGGGCCCACATGAACCCCTTCTGGCAACTGTGAAACGGCGCAAGCTTGCTTGGTTTGGCCACGTGACCCGACACAACACCTTGTCCAAGACTATCCTCCAAGGCACTCTCGAAGGAAGTCGTCGGCGAGGTCGTCAGAGAAAGAGTTGGGTCGCAAACATAAAAGAATGGACCGAACTCGAGATGCCAGACTTGCTTGCCACCGCCCAAAATATAACTCAGTGGAGAGCACTGTCTGTTGCTGCTGCCTTTCAGTCCCCCCAACGCCCAGTTCGGGCAAGGGACTGATGATGATGATGACCCAAAAAGCAAAATATAAATAATTTTTAAAAAAATTAACCGTCGTTAGCCGCAGCCAGTTGGCCCGCGCACAGCTGTGCGCGGGCCAACTGCGGCCGACGTTGTCCTGAATTTGTTCGCATTCAGCCAACGTTCGAAAACCTCCAACAAACGTCGGCTTCAGTTCATATGACTGATTTAAGTTAAATCGGCCTGATTCCAAACCAGCAAGAGACATAGATTCTCATGAGTCCCTGCTGTCGCAGGGACTCATGAGAATCTATGTCTCTTGCTCATGAAATGAATTGAATTGAATGTCTGAAGCAACGGCTGGGGGTGATGAAAAAAGCATGTATTCATTGAACCGTGGTATATAGGTTCATACTCCACTGCTCCTCTGACAATGATACCGCTGCCCGCCGCCACGCGCCTAGTCATTTGCTTCCGGCGGCGCACGCGCACTAAATAATGAAGTGGGCTGAAGACGATCTTGTAAAAGTATATGTTATCTTAGAATAGGACACCTAAATTTTCTGTACCGATTCTTCGACAAAGTGCGTCAGTTCAGATTCCCTCTTCCTAATTTAGGTGTCCCACCATGGTTTTTCATTTAGAGAAGCCGTTTGCAGTGGAGTAATCTTGCCTTCGCCGGGCCCACCAGTCTATTAGATCAGAAAAGTTCTTGTCACAGAAAATAAAGCGCTGAAAAGAGGCAAAGTATGAGTTTTGTGTTTTTTCCTGCGAAAAACGAGACATGATGACAGAAAAGATGCTAGCTTTAAAATGAGCTACCTGGAAATCGATTCATCATCACCACACCCCCACCCCCGGAAACAGAGACAAAGTGATTTTTTTTATTTATTTATTTATTTATTTATTTGTTTTATTTTCATTTGTTTTAATTGTTTACTTTCATTTTCATTTTCAATTACTTTTACAAATATTTTATTAGTATTTTTTTTTTAACGCCACCATTCATATAAACATTTATCTAATGTAAAATCACACTGGTTCTCTCCCCCGATTCGCTACATCTGGTAGCAAATCAGTCGAGGGAGACAACCAGTGTTATACGAAATACGAAAAGCAGTAGCTGGCTTGTACCACTGGTAGGTGCAGTCCCTATGTCACTTTCCTACTGACAGGAGATTTGCAAATCGTACATGTACACTGACGAGCAAAAGAAATGCGACATTTTTGGAATCATCGGAAACACTGAAGTGTTTCCGATGATTCCAAAAATGTCGCGTTTCTTTTACTCGTCAGTATATATCCTCCGGTTAAGACTGAAGATCATCACGGTTTAAGTGTACACATAGACTGCCGCTGTTAGTATATGCGACAGAATCCTCGGTTTGTCTCAACAGATCGTGTAACACAGACTATCAATTGCCGACTCTGATAGAGACGTAGAGCGCTATCGTAGATCTATACCTTTCACATCTACGGTCAACTGATTCGTAGGTTAGAACACGGACATGTGATGATCGTTTTCAACTACCCACATCAAGAGGTGACCGACTACGCAACGAGCGTCCCATGTCCGTAATTTGAAATGTCTGCTGTACTCTTTTCTGTTATCCACAATAAGTTGCTTCTGGGCTGAGCTATTACAGAATCCAGAACGAAAAGGTGACCGCAAAGCATGTAAAACGTAAAGAAATTTTAAGCAAAGGAATGAAAGAAGTTGAGAAATGACAAGTACATTTTGAAGTGTTTCCAAAAAGGTCGCATTTCGTTTGCTCGTCAGTATACAAGACAATTATTTTATTACGTTTCCCATTAAAATCCTCTTCAAAACAGAGAAATATCTTATTTCAGTGAAGGCAAGAAGTTAGTTTTTCCTCAGTGCATCACTGAAAAAGATAAAATTCGCGTACACCATTCTAAATTCTTTTAGATCGTCTCTGATTATTTCGTGTTTCACAGTTGGCGTCGCATGCGAGGGAGGTCAATCACTACTTTGCAATTCTACCCACTTTGGGCGGCGAAACGCTACCCGACGAGTTTTTGGACGAAGTGCATGCTGACAGATTTATGTGTGAGATAAGTCCGCGATACAAAAAAAAAAAAAAAAATGTTCAGACAAAAACAGTCCCACACTGAACAACTTCCGTCTGCAAGAGGCATAGATTCTCATCAGCACCTGCATTTGCAGGGGCTCATGTGAATCTATGTCTCTTGCTGACAGATCATTCTGCTGAAAGCACTTCGAGTCTATGTTCCCTTGGCGGCTGTGGATGTTTGACGTTGCATTGACACTGACTTCTCTAACACACAGCATGCGTACACCGCCATTGAAAGATTATAACTAGGGCCGTCTGCAAGACTGAATCACAGATTCAGTTTCATGCAGCCGTAGAGGCTCATGAGAATCTGTGTTTCTTGCTACATTTACCAGATATACATCCTCAGACAGCAATATCAAGTCGTCAAGGTTTTAAATTATGTCTGTGAAACAATGCCCACCCACCCCCCCACCCCCCCCCCCCACCTCCCTCCCCAAGCCGAAGTACTACTACAACATACTTTTGTTTTACATACGTGCGTACGTTCCAAACAAGCTTTGCTTTATTCCTTTTGTTGTCGGTAGCTCTTTCACAGAGGACAGACACAGGGTTAGTCATTAGAATTACCTTTGGTCAATGAGTGTCCTCGTCAGGTTTGCGCCTATTATTATTATTATTATTATTATTATTATTATTATTATTATTAATTTTTTTTGTGTGTGTGTGTGTGTGTGTGTGTGTGTGTGTGTGTGTGTGTGTGTGTGTGTGTGTGTGTGTGTGTGTGTGTGTGTGTGTGTGTGTGTGTGTGTGTGTAAAATTAAATGAAATTAACGAGAAATTCATATAAACATCCCGTCATACTTTGTCGTAAATTAATCGATTGAACCATAGTCATTGTCGATCCATCTGCTGATGTACTGTTTTAGAGTTGAATGGTTTAGGTTGCTCGTTTGCAGAAACGGTCAGGATGATTTGTGAGTTGTCTTTTTTCCAAATCTGATTTTAGGTAAGTAGCCTAAGGAAAGCCGAAACATACCTCCATGAGCAAAAGCATGGATTTAGCGAGAGAAATAGATTCACTTGAGCCCCTGCGACAGCAGGGGCTCATGTGAATCTATGTTTCTCGCAGATGGCGCGAGGCTTTGTCGAAAGACTGTGAAGTATCATTTTCAAGTGTCGATTTAGTTTTCCTCTTGTTCCCAATGTCAGATAGCCTTTGCAACCCTCCTCGGCGTGTAACACCAGTATCTGTTTTTCCATCTCTGTCCTTTTGTCCAGAGGCGCAGTGCTGTCTAGAACGACTGAGCAGGTCATCATATGAGCTATCATAGCTTAACTGGGTGGCCTTAAAAGGGGATACCGGAGAGACAACTCTGACAAAAGGGAAAACGACTATACAGTTGTGTTTTAAGAAAGTGTCTTGTTTCAGACGTATCGTATAGCTAGCTTTGTTGTTGAGGACAGCAGATTAACTCGGCATTCGCGGCCAACCGCATCCGGATGCGCGGCTTAATGCCGCGCATCCGGATGCGGGTGGCCGCGAATGAGATTAAGCAATTCGTGTGTTTGGTTTTTTTTTTTTTTCTTTCTTTCTTTCTTGTACAGATGTTTTTGCTGCGCTTTGACAGATTTGGCAATCTTTGAAATACTCTATGTTGATCAGTTTGTTACTTTCTGTTTACATTGCTTTGTACCTTACTTCGCTGCTTCGTACGTGTACTGCCATGGACAACACTTTTTCCCGCTGTTTAGTTAAGATAAATAAGTCTAAAGTGTCACAAAACGTCAATCATCGTGCAGGCTTTGTGCCGCGAAACCGGAAGCAACACATCTCGAATGAAATAACTCAGTCAAGATTCCTCGCATCTTTAGCTGCGAAGGTGTCGTATATCGTTGACGCCAGGAACGCCATACGACACTTCCGTGGCGCACTTGAGTGAGTTAACATAATAAGCTCTTGTGTTTGCATAGCTCATTCGAGACGTGCCGCATAGCAACGCGATGCGAATATGTTAACAACTGCTGATGTTATTTGAACGATTTTAGTTTTCAGTTTGGCGAGTTACAATATTAACTCATTCAGCCCGACGGCCGTATTTCCCACATTTTGGAGGCGTCATCTAATGACTATGCACCAGTTGCAGAAGATGAATCGACCATGATAATTCAAGGGCAGTGCCAGATTAGCTTGGCGCCGACAGGCGCCAAGCTAATCTGGCAATACCCTTGAATTATCATGGTCGACCCACCTCCTGCTGTAGTGCGTCAGGGCTGAATCGGTTAAGTGGATCAGTTTGACGAGTTACAATTTTAAGTGGATCATTTAATATGACTGCAACGTCGTATTGCCTCCTTTGTCAGCGACGCCGACTAGTGACGGCTCTGTCAGCAGAGCTCAAGGGTACTTCTCTATTGCCATGATAACTGTGTAGAGGGTTTTGTGAGCTTTAGTGCTGATACTTGTCAATCTAGATCTAGGCCAACAACCACATGCAAGAGGCGTAGATCGTTGCGGGGGCACATGAGGATCTACGCCTCTTGCTGACACCACTTTGTATCCACGTTCTTTGGACGCCTGGGACTCTGAGGCGTCGAATTAGCAAAGGTTTCATAAAACACAGTATAATATTGAGGGCCCTCATAGTGGATATTAATTTGAGGTTATCCTGCACATCTTGCAACAAGCAAAATCTCTTTGTATATTGTATTTTGGACATTAGTGATTCATATAAGCAAGGGAAACACGTTGTCGCTCAACCGGAAGTGGGCGTGGCAGATTTATGTGCACTAAAACCCGTCCGATTATAACAGGCGCCACGGTCGCCGTATGGACCGCGCGCTTGCCCTTGCGCCGGCATCTGGTTTTCACCACAATTAGGCTGATGACAGGTGACGGTCACGGCGTTTTGGCCGCGCAGGGAATCGAAACCCGTTTTGCTCAGAGTACAGCGACGTCATTAGTTTACTTAATTATTGTACCTTAATTAAGGGTCTGTACAAGTGTTTCCCTCGCCAGTATGAATGTAACATGTTTGCAGCCGGCGAGTCTGTATGCAGTCTGATGTTTGTTACATTCAGCGCCCGCAGCGAGAAATATATAAGGGCTATGATAACACCAGTGACAGTGGCGGGATGTAATCTTACATGTATTACTATTCTCAACTCACCCTCTGACCTCCGACCCCGCCAGCCCCTCGCAGAGGCGCCAAGCTCTTCAGACACAACCCTTGAACTGTCGCTGTTGATCCATCTTCCGCGGCTTTACCCTTTACGTCTAGATGCTATATCAATGACTTAAAACGCGGACGATTTTCTTATTGTTAAGTCCTGTGGCAGTGGCTGCGGAAAAAAAGCGAAGTGAAGCTGCAGAGTCTTTCGCACCAGCGAACACCTGAGGTTGAACGGGTGGCAAATTAGGGGTAGCAAGGGTCACGTCAAAGCTCTGTCTGCCCCTGCCCCTGGCCGCGCCACGACGCCTCACACCCCCCCCCCCCCCACCCCGCCAGTAATTAGGGGTAGATCCACCCCGATTTCAGTCTAGTCCCTCAAACGACATCGTCAGTCAGTCAGTGGGGTTTTTTTTGTTTTTTTTTTCGCGCTGTAGCCGATCAACAATTGCAATTTGCAGATTGCGTCGGGTTTGTCGTGCAGTTGATAGTGCAGAATACACTTTAGCACATAGAAAAGTTTATTCGTTTCACTGCTGAAATAATAAAGAAAAAAACCACCCAACTTCAAGAGGCATAGATCCACATGAGCCCCCGCAATTGCGGGGGCTCATCAGGATCTGTGCCTCTTGCTGGCCCCATTTATAATATCGGTGTGCCTTGGATAAGTGGGCTTCTTTGGCCTTGAAATAATGAGGATTTCATACAAACACTATCTGTGACCATTATCAGTGGAGAGGTTACCCAACTACGCAATGCGCAAAAGGCCACAGGGCCGATATCGGCCGCCGTTGGCCCGCGCACAGCCGTGCGCGGGCCAACGGCGACCGACGTCGGCCCGATGGCCTTGTGCTCATTGCTAGTTTTCTGCCATTTGCGTACATATTTGCAACGTGTTTGCCATGCCTAAAATAAGTTTATTTCCTTACTAGCAAGGTAAGATATAACAAAAGCCGGATATAAGATCTCCCCCCCCCCCCCCCCAAAAAAAAAAAAAAATAAATAAATAAATAAATAAATAAAATAAAATAATAATAATAATAATAATAATAATAATAATAATAATAATAATAATAATAATAATAATAATAATAATAATAAATAAATTAGAAGTCCCGACCACATTTTTCTCTGTAAAATAACTTATCGCATAATAAACCTCGGTTATAACAATAAATTGTTCAATCCGAAATTCGCTGTACATTGAACTGGAAAAAAAAAACGTTCAAACTGTCACGCACGATTTGAAAGCCTACGTAAACACTGCCACCATCACAAAAACCACAAACTGACCAACGCCAAAGAAACAGTATAGCGACAACAATGTGCCAGCTGTCTACAACGTTCTTCTCCACATTACCTACCCGGCAGCTGGCAACAGGTCATCGGGGAGACACCAGCTTAGTGACCAACAGCAGCCGACATCGGCAAGATGATCTGTTGTGTACCGGGGAGTGGAGAGTCCGAAATAGCTCAGGCGGTTAAACGTCGGAGCAGGAGAGCGAAGGGAATCGCCGGGTCGTGGGTTCCAATCCCGTCCCGGCCCCGGTAGCTGGACTCACAATCCAGGGTAAAAACGGATTTGTTCAATAGCATGTCCGTTGAAAGGTCCTGGTAAATCAAAGTAGCACAGTTGGAGTGCGCCTGAGTTGATCAGTGTTCAGGGCGTACTCCATAGGCAATAGATTTCCCCGTCAGGGCCGTCCATGATCACCGCGGTGCTGTGGACGTTAAACCCGAACTAACCAACCAACCGGGGAGTGGGTCAGACTACAGGCGATTATGACAATGTGCGTCTGAGCTGATGAAATTGAATGTTAACTGTGCTGTTTGTCTGTGTACCTGTGTACAACAGCCTGTATCTAGTGTTATCAAATGTCACTCTGTTTCTCACCATTTTTATGCTGATGACACAGAGCTGTATGCCAGTGCCCATCGCAAACATGTTAGTCAGATGTTCCAGTCTTTAGAGTCCTGTGTCACAGACGTTCAGAATTGGACCACACGGAACAAATTGCAAATGAATAGTGACAAAACTGAGGCCTTAAGAGTTTCTTGTTCAACCTCCACTGATCTCCCGGCCAGACTCGATCAGGTTTGGTCAGAACAGTATCCCCTTTTTCGAGTCGGCCCGTAATGTTGGTGTTATCTTTGACAATAGGCTAACCATGAGAGAGCATGTCAACAAGGTTTGCCAATGTTCCTTCTTTGAATTGAGAAAGATCAGTTTAATTCGACACCTTCTTTCTACCGAAGCAACTAAAACGCTTGTTACCTCCCGGGCTTGTTCTTTCACGCATTGATTTTTGTAATTCCCTTTTGGCTGGTGTTCCTCAGAATCTTCTTGATAAACTTCAAAGACTATATGAGTTATGAACTGCTCTGCCAGACTAATTTACAGAGTACCGAAACGTGAGCACTTAAGACCCTTGCTTGTTGACCTGCACTGGCTGCCTGTATCTTAAAGAATTGTGTACAAGATCATTCTCTGTTATTTGTTACAATGATATTACCGGTTCTGCTCCCCCATATTTGTCCGACCTGGTTCATATTTACACGCCTTCAAGATCCCTCCGTTCAGCATCAGACACGCGTATTTTCAGGGTTCCTAGACCGAAGTCTAGCCAGGGCCAGCGTGCCTTTTCTTATTTCGGTCCAGTCACCTGGAACGATCTTCCAGCCCATGTCAGACATGCCCCAACTCTGTCTGCGTTTAAATCACTGCTTGAGAGCTATATGTTTTATGCATATAGTTAGATGCATTTTCAGTGCTTTAGCAATCTTGTAACTGCCGGGTTCTTGTAGTAACGGTGTGTGTGGCATGTGAGTGTGAATGTGTCGGCAGTCACGTCAGTTTTTGTAATATTTATTGTAGCGTTTTCTTTCTTGTACTTTCTGTTCTGTGATTTTTGATCTTGTAAAGCGCTTAGAGCACCATTCATTTAGAGGTTAAGCGCTAGATAGTTGTACAGTATTATTATTATTATTACCTGAGTCTTTGCTACAGCTGTCTTGTTCGTCTCCTCGGTAGTATAGTGGTAAGTATTCCCGCCTGTCACGCGGGCGACCGGGGTTCGATTCCCCGCCGGGGAGATTTTTTTTCTTTTAAGTATCAGTGTTTTGGGATGCAAAGATTATTTGTGTAAATTATTTGTTTTGATTTGGTTTTGTCTGGTTTGGTCTTTTTTTTTTTTTTTTTTTTTTTTGCTTTTGTTTGTTTTTTTTTTTTTTTTTGTTTTTTTTTTTTTTGGTAGGGGGAGAGGGTGTGTGTGCAGATTTCATGTGTTTTATGCCACTTTATGTCATTATAGTTTCAGTATTATCGTTTTGCTTTCGGTTATTTGCTAGTTCAGAACAAATTAGCCGCCTTCAGAAAATTCAAAATCACGCAGCCAAGTTAGTGCTCCAAAAGTCAAATTGTGACCCTACTAAACCCTCCTACAGCAGTTGCACTGGCTCCAACTGTCCTTCCGCATTCACTTCAAAACTGTCTCCCTCGTCTTCAAATCCTGCGCTATATAAGTCCCCTATCATTATTAACACATTCAGCCCGGCGCACGTATTTCCCAAATTTGGGAGGCGTCATCTAACGACTATGCACCCGTGTTGCAGGAGATGGATCGACCATGATAATTCAAGGGTAGTGCCAGATTAGCATGGCGCCGACAGGCGCCAAGCTAATCTGGCACTACCCTTGAATCATCATGGTCGACCCATCTCCTGCTATAGTGAGTCAGGGCTGAATGGGTTAATTATTATTATTAAATCCGAAGTTGGCTGTACATTGAACTACAAAAATGTTTAGATGTCATCCACTAAGGAAAAGCCTGTTTGCGGGGTGTAGTCGGTGGTGGCAGTGCTTAAGCAGTGACTACAACCGCATACATCAACGCCAATTAAACAGTATTCCGACAACAACGTGCCCTTTTCGAACCAGCTGACTACAGCTCTGCCCCGCTTTACTTTCCCAGCCAGCAGCAGGTCACCGGCGATTCGCCAGCGGCTCCGGTGCGCGGACCAAAGTCGGCCCGATCACCTGTTGTTTATTAAGCTGTAGGTTAGACTGCAGGCCCAATTCCGATAACGCGATTATGACAATATATGCGTCTGAGATGATGAAATTAAAGGTATCTGTGATGTTTGTCTGTGTATGTGTCTTTACTACAGCTGTCTTAATCACTTCCTCGGTAGTATAGTGGTAAAGTATTCCCGCCTGTCACGCGGGCGACCGGGGTTCGATTCCCCGCCGGGGAGATTTTTTTTTTTTTTTTTTTTTTTTTTTTTTTTTTTTTTTTTTTTAATCTCACTGTTATTGGTATGCAAGAATGTTGTGTATGGGGTTCTTGTGGTCGTTCGGGGTTTTCTTTTCTTTTCTTTTCTTTCATTTTATTTTGGTATGGTTGGTTGTTGTTTTGTTTGTTTGTTTGTTTGTTTGTTTGTTTGTTTGTTTGTTTGTTTGTTTGTTTGTTTGTTTGTTTGTTTGTTTGTTTGTTTGCTTCAGAATTGATTTTTCACCTACAAGAATGACTATCCGAGTGGCTCAAATGACAATATTCCTTTGCTAAGCACTACAGCAGATGTTAGTGCCGAGAAAAAGTGTAGACGATCCAACTGCAAGAGGTATAGATCCTCACGAGCCCCAACGACTGCGGGGGCTCGTGAGGATCTATGCCTCTTGCTGAGACCAGTTTGTATCCACGCTTCTTGCACGGTTTTGTCTCGTGGTCGTTGAATGAACAAAGATTTCAGGACCCCCCCCCCCCCCCACCCTCTCCCTCCCCCTCCCCCTCCCCCCCCCCCCCCCCCCCCCCTCACAAAAAAAAAAAAAAAAAAAAAAAAAAAAAAACCGTACAGTTTCTTGGGACGCCGGTTTTGACTTATGGTTGTCGAATGAAGACAAAAATTTCAGAAACAAAAACGCCGCACGAACAGTGGCCGGAAAAGGGTTAAGTTGGACGCGTCAAACGCATCATTTGACTCCATGACATCTTGCTTCAGAAATGAGAGCCGGTTACCCTATGACGCATAACTAACGCGCCGCCAGTGAGCTCAGTCCAGAAGTGAAAGGGTTACCACTATATGAATGAGAGGTACTCCGCCAGTTGGCGGTTTCTGATGTAACCGGCGACAAGCCGTCTGCTACCTAGTGTAAATTTGTGAACCTTTTCACGCTGCTACAGCTATTACACACTCTTAAGCTTAAATCCCCAAAACACCCTCTACTTGAGGAACATATGCAGTGAGCAACAGGCACAGTAGCTGATGAGACCCTGGTGAGGAGGTACAGCTATCAAGAGGCATAGATGTTCTCTGCGGCCAACAGTTTTCCTGGATCCCTGAGAAAGATTTACAGTAATCAAGAGGCTTAGATTTACATGAAAATCTGTGCCTCTTACGCTCAAAACTGACCTATAGGACTTTGTCTCCACAGCAGCTTTTGAAAATTAAACCTCTCGTATAGGAGCCATGACAATGCATGCCTGCTCATAGGTTGGTTAACAGCTATGACTCTTGCAGACGGAAGGCTATGACTGTGAAAGAAGGGAGGGGATGAGCTGTGTAACACTTCACCGCAGAAGAAAGGGAAATTAAGTAGTCAGCTTGGAGGGTACTAAAGCATAACTAAGTAGGTCCAGTTGGCTGTGCCTGATAGTCTTTAAGGAATGGGTACGCAACCGAACTTTAACTCCGATTGTTCTTTCACTTCCATGACCATGTGTCGACTTTGGTATCAATTGCAGCCCACTTGTCAAATTTCAAGCATAAAACGATTTGAATTTCCAAAACTTGAGTAGCTTGCTTGAGCTTGCCCTTAGCACCACGTGAATGTTCTGTGTTTATGTACAGTGTGTGAGTGAATGCGCGTGATTCACGTGAGCGTGCTTGTTGGGTTCAGTTCGCGGCGGCGCTTTGAGCCGATATTCAATTGGGTAAAGCGCCTGTTTAATGCTCTGATTTATTATTATTATTATTATTATTATTATTATTATTATTATTATTATTATTATTATTATTATTATTATTATTATTTATTATTATTATTATTATTATTGAGAATTCAACCAAACAGTAGCTGAAGTGTACAGTTTGATTTGCGTGGACTACGCTGAGGTGTGATACTAGCTCCGTGGTATTGCTTCTAGAAGTTTCAGGCAAATCAGGCACTGTGTACTCATGAGCGATCAGAATGGACCGGTGACTTAGCGGAGGAGTTTAACACACTCTTTTGCAGCATGATCAAATTTACAAACCTGTCTTCTGATTATTGACGTTTAGGAGGCATATTGGCCTTGATAGATTGGTGCCAGATTAGTTTGGCCGCCAGGTGCCAACCTATTCATCAGCAAGCAAGTCTTTGGGCCGACGTCGTTTCTAGGGTCTTTTTGCTTGCTTGGTTCGGCACAACCACTGAACTATCATGGCTGATCTATATTTCGATGTGTTGGTTCAGAGCTGAAGGTTATAACTTAGAGAAGTCCCTGTGAAGGAAAAAGACAGTAAGTACATTTTGTAAAAAGTAAGGTTTTCATCGTATTACGTACGATGAAAACTTCGCTTTTCACAAAATGGACTTCCTGTCGTTTTGCCCTCAGAGGACAGAGTGTGCCTATATCTCTATTACCATTTCTCACCATTAACATCCCATCTCCAAGTGGAATAGAGTTTCATTAGCGCCTGTCTCATGAACATATATCCCATCGCTGATGTGAATCGTTCTATCTAAATCTATGCTCCTTCCGCCAATGGAAAGAGTCATCGAGGTTTAATCCTGCAGATTCCACTACAAAGAGCGACACATGTAGCAATTTGCGAGTCGTGGTGAGCCACACAGGGTGTAATGTAATCATCTTTGTCTGGGAGCCACGCCCCACCCCACCCCCAACAATGATACTCTTTAATTCACACGAGAAGTCTTTGTGCGCTAGAGAGCGATATCGTCCGCTCGTTTTCACCTGTGGTTCAAGCGTCCCCTACTTTTCCTCTGTCCGCTCGTTTTAATCATTGTAGTCAGTCCCGCAAGAAACGGTTGCAGGGACTCATTATACTCTGTGCTTGTTGTGTTTAATGTTATGTCCCATAGATTTATATCTTCGTTCATCAAAAGCGGGGAAATCATCGGGTGTGTGCCTAATACATGTAGCTGTAAGCTTCAAAATAATAGCCGCCAAAGCTCTTCGCTCGTTTTCACCTGCGGTTGTGTCCCTTCCTTTATTCTCCAGGAGGCGGGAATTGAATAAAGACGTCTGCTCGTTGTCAGCCTTACAAAATTTCGTCAGCCAGACCCTTCTAGATTTCAAGATATATAGATTATTACGATCCCTTGCAAATGATGGAGCTCTTGAGAATTTATGCCTCTTGCTGACACTTATAGATCGACCACATTTGCATTCTCAGATCGAGAAAGTTAGTCCAGGTAAATAAAGGCGATGAGTGTGTATTCTTTGGATGATATCCACAGCATGAGTATACACAGGTATGAAATCAAGGCGATCTTTGCAAGCGGGAGGCATAGATTCTCATGAACCCTTGCGAATGCAGCGGCTCATGAGAATCTATGCCTCTTGCAGATGACAAGTCAGGTATCGCTCTCGTGTCCCAAGAGGCGGATATGGTCTGGTGGTGATCTGAGTTAAGTCCCCTGGATCTATTTATCCACGAACGCGGCTGTCACAGCAATAATCGTTCACTGGAAACTGATACAGATAAACAGACAACCCTAGTAGCAAAAAGTCCTGGGGCCCACGACGGCCGCAGTGGGCCCGCGCACGGCCCACTGCGGCCGTCGTGGGCCCCAGGACGTTTTGCATACAGACAAAGCAGTGGATGTACCCGCCTCCAACGAGGTAACTTGACAAGGTTGGATCGTTATCATTTTCAGGGTAATAATACGCGTGTACTCGTTTATTACGATTTAGGTCCTTTGCGTCTTGGGGCCTTTGAAAGACTCACACGAAAGATGTTTATGTGATGATGTAATGTATTGCATGTGAATGTATTAGAAAGTTGCTGCAGGTTCAAAGCTTGGCATTTTGTTAGCGCATGCTCAAGGTAAGCGTCCGGGTGATTTATTTATTTAGTCCCTTCTATTTATTGAAGGAACTTTTTAGGACGGGTCGCGGTGGGCGAATTTAATAACATGTCCATGATGTCAAAGGCGGGCAGGCTAAACCTCTTACGATTGAAGTAACAAGATACAAATTACGTCATGTCTAGTTACGCTAATCTCACTGCCGAACGTACATTTGGCGTGAAGCGCCGTGTGTGCGTATGTATGTACGCATGTGTGTGCGTATGTATGTAAACAAGAGATATTTCTGTATATATTTCCGATATTTCTGTACACACACGCTTGAAACTTGGCGAAATACTTTCTTAAGTGGGTGGCTAAGAGAGCCTCCGAGAATATTGTAATTGAATGTCTCATTGAAGACATAAACAACTGTTTATAGGAAGTCGGACGACCCAGATTAGAGTCCGTAATTTTTGTCATATTTACTTGAACGTTTGCATATAGCTAGTTTGACATTGGATGAGTTCGTTAGCCAGCTTTGTGTCCTTTCAACTTCGTTAGTAAAAATTAATTCTTTTCGAAAAAATTAAAATATTATAAAACCTTGACTTCTAGAGAAAGTCAGACAGTGGCGGTGACATAAAAGCCGGGAGTCAACTCCGTCACCACGCAGACACTGGCATAATACTCTAAATATGACGTCATTCTCTCTCTCTCTCTCTCTCTCTCTCTCTCTCTCTCTCTCTCTCTCTCTCTCTCTCTCTCTCTCTCTCTCTCTCTCTCTCTCTCACACACACACACACACACACACACACAAACACAAACATGCGCGCATCTCCAGGAGGAATAGATCCTCATGCGCCCTCCAGGCACGCACTAACACGCACACACACATCGACGCGCTTTCAGAAGAGCATGCACGTGACCCGTGTATCATGTAGCTAGGTAAAGTCAACCTGCTTTCACACAAATTACAGCAAGACTGAAATTGTACCGTGAAGTTCTAGTTTGTTTTTTGTTTTTTGGTTTTTTTTTTTTACCATTTTCTCAATCCTATGAAGCGAAAGTGAAACTCATATCACGTAAAATATAAAATTATGTCAAAACTAAAACTTACGTCATGACAAATGACGTTTGACAAATCAATAATGCGTATGTCCGGCGACCCTAATAGAACTCTCTCACGCATTGGAAGATCTACGAGACTTTTTCAGTAGGAGATAAGTGCAACATCAGAATCAGGTCAAAGACAAAAAGTAGAGACCATTGACAGCGACGACAGCTCTCATAAAGAAGGGACTTTGTGGATTTCGGTTCATCCCATCTTGTTTTTACCTGTGCAGCTTAGTTCAGTCGTATGAAGGTTGTGTGTGTTTGTGAGTACATTTTATTATTATTATTATTATTATTATTATTATTATTATTATTATTATTATTATTATTATTATTATTATTATTATTATTATTATCATTATTATTATTATTATTATTATTCAATTTAAAAAATACAGATATTAAAACTATGACGATGATGATGATGATGTTGATGATGATGATGATGATAACACGTATAATATAACAACAATAATAATGATAATAACAAATTATGTGTTATAGTCATTACTATTTCTTTGAATTGAGGCGCCTAAATAAGCAGGCCCTAATTTCCTGCAGAAAGTGAATATTTTGTGTTGTATGTCTTCTTAATCCAACAAATTCCAGTTGCGACAACAGCAAAACCAACCTCAGTCAAGAAAGGACAATTTGAAACTTAACGTGCAAGTGTAGGATCTAATACGTTAGTCTATCTATCTCAGTAAACTGTCAGCTCCTCGGTAGTATAGTGGTAAGTATTCCCCACCGGGGAGAATTTTTTTTTTTAAATGTCATTCTGTTTCGTTTATATTTTCCTCTCTCTCTCTCTCTCTCTCTCTCTTTTACTTTTTTTCAGTCTTTTTTTTTTTCTTTATGTGTTTCTTTGTTTGGTGCGAGCCTTTTCAAACGAATAGCTCGTAACATGAAATTTGTCGCTGATGTTAACTCATTTGAGACGTTTACGCCGCGTATCCGAATGCAGCACGTCTCAAATGTGTTAATCAACCCGATAACGAGCTTTCTGAGCATGTGTAGACTGAAGGAGTTCATCATAAATTAAGCACAGCCAGGCTACTGAGAGGAGCAGTGGGCATAGCAAGCAGAACAACTGGCGTGCACAAGCACGATGCGTGTAATTGTTCAGTCTCTTACTCAGCCCTTTCCCAAATTCAAGAGGCATAGATTCTCACGAGGCCCTGAGACTGCAGTCGCAGGGCCTCGTGAAAATCTATACCTCTTCAGTGACGACTTCATTTACATCTCGCTCAGACTGAGGCTTTTGTAAGCTAAACGCATTAGTTGACTGTGTTGGCTCAAACCTGTGTTGTAATGATGACATATCGAAACTGAACTCTGCAAATGGACTTCAACAGCCACACACCTGCAAATACACAGATCTTCATGGGCCCCTATTAAGGGGCTCGTGAGGATCTATGCCATTTGCAGTCCGCTCATTAAAGCATCTACGCATCATTCTCGGATTAGTTCTAATGCCTAAAATATGCATTGTAAGTGGCTCTAAAATATACATAAAAAAAAAAAAAAAAAAAATATACATAAAACTGCACGTATAAATAGGTCGATAGAGCAACAACAAAAATCGGTTATGACAATGCCTTGTTCAAAGTTCCCCACTAACTGATTCAGTCCCGACACACCACTGCAAGATATGGATTGACCATGATAGTTCAAGGGTGGTGCCAGACTAGCTGAGCGCCTATAGGCGCCAAGCTAGTCTGGCACCACCCTTGAACTATGATGGTCGATCTGCCTCCTGAATTGTAATGCAGTCCTCAACTCTAAAACAACTCTAAAATGTGAGTATTTCGTCTGTTACACAATGGGTTAAAACTTTTTCTATTTATAACTACTTACCTTATAACAAACGTTGTGTATGACCCACACAACAGTGTGTCTCTCTGGCGTTGTGCTATTTAGCCGAAGTCGAATGTATATGTGTGTTCCTCAGACGGGGGAGATTTTCAGGGTTTGATTCTGAGGATTATTTGTACAAATGACGAGAAGCCTCGTGACAGGAACTGCCCTGCAGCGACGCGCATGGCTAATATTCCTCTCTGTCGGACTTGGTAATACGGCTGTTCTGGATCTAAGCGTTGCGTCACGTGTCGCCTTACAGCCAGTAGCAATCTGTCAGACATGTCACGTGACGCAACTCCGTGTAACGCGGCTCCTGATTGGCGGCCGAGCTGTCCGGTTTAGTTTGTGTCACGGAGTTCGGAGTTATTCACTCACGGTTCACTGCAGTGTAGTCAGATCGTGTGTGTAATTGTGTATTATTCCATTACATTGTGAGGCAGATTTTTTGGGTAATCTGCTTATTGTCCTATGAAGTCTACATAACAGATTAGGAGATGTGTTAACCATTTTAGTTCAAGGGTCGTGCCAAAATAGCTTGGCGCCTGAAGCTATTTTGGCGCCACCCTTGAACTATCATAGTCAAATTTATTTAGAGCAGTAGTGTATCAGAATGAAAAGGGTTTACAGCAGATTTGTAGATGTGGCTAGGCGCCTGACTGGCTAGCTCGGTTTGACTCATTAGAGACGTGCTGCATCCGGATACGCGGCATAATGCAGCTCGTCTCGTATATGTTAATAGTAGTAGTGCAGCAACTATGTTGTATGAGTTGAACGGTGCTGGTTAATCCATGTAGCAATGTTGAAATTCGCCTTAATTGATTAGAGTCCAGGTCGTACTCCCCAGCCAATAGCTGTCCTTGTTCTCCATTACCCGCCCTTAGGGCCATCCATTGTCACTCATGTGTTGTGTTGTGTTAAACCCTGACTTAACTCATTCAGCCCGATGGCCGTATTTCCCAAATTTTGGAGGCTTCATCTGATGACTATGCACCAACTGCAGGATGATGATGATGAAACGTTTTATTGACAGGATAAAGTTTTAGGCGAAACGCCTCTCTTACAAACTGTCCTGTTAGACTGAAAAGAAACCCTAACAGCAAAAAGTAAGCGGAAACACAATAAATCGAAACATGAAGTCTGAAATAAACTGAAAAAACCCACACTGAAAAACACAATACAAACGATATGCAAATAATGCGCACACATATCAATAACAGTGAATGAATAATTAATTATATATATATATATATATATATATATATATATATATATATATATATATATATATATATATATATATATATAATATATATATATATATATATATATATATATATATATATATATATATATATATATATATATATATATATATATATTGTCGGCGCCATGCTAATCTGGCACTGCCCTTGAATTATCATGGTTGACCCATCTCCTGCTGTAGTGCGTCAGGGCGGAATGGGTTAACCAACCAACTATTCAAAATAAAATGACTTGTTACAATCTTCAGACCTATCAATTTTTGTCTTTCTCTTTTCCTTCTGTAGTTGACATAGCGCTTTTTAGTTTAACTCATTCTACCCCAAACACACCACAGCAAGATATGGATCGACCATGAGAGTTCAAGGGTGATGCCAGAATAGCTTGGCGCCTATGGGCGCCAAGCTATTCTGGCATCACCCTTGAACTCTTATGGTCGATCTGTGTCCTGCACTGCAATGCAGTCTTCAGAGGACAACGGCAAAATTTGGGAATTTCGGTCTTGGGGTACAATGAGTTAATAAGAGTGTATTATCTTACCGCCCTGCTTCAACATGTCGGAGTTAATGCGTAACTCATAAGCACGCGTACACAAACTTAATTAGCACATACATTTATTGCATCAACAGCAACAACAACAATAATATCAACACTATCAACAACAACAAATCCAAACAGACAAGGTAAAACTGTAAACTTTCAAACAGAGGAAAATGCACCGGGTTAAGTTCATTTTATGTTAACATAGATTTTAGCAAAATGTAAATGGCTTCGTGGGCAGATTCGCTCGTGGGAAGACGGGGAATGGGGCAGGGGGATGGTTGTATTTTTATTGTTTTTTGTTGTTGTTGTTGATTTGTTTTTGTTTTTTGTTTTGTTTTTGATGGGGGGAGGGGGGAGGTTGAAAATTGTTTTCAGCTAATATAGACATGAATCTGTCGTCTGGCGGCCAGGGTGGTTGTGAATAGATGTTTTAGTCGGTAATGTCTCTGCCCTGTGAAGGCAAAAAGACAATAAACTCATTTTTGTGAAAAGCGAGGTTTTCTTTGCAATACAATAGAAAGCTCGCGTTTCACAAAAATGGACTTAAGGTCTTTTGCTATCCTAGGCCGCAGATCCGCCCTGTTGCTTTTGGTGGCATTTCCCCCTTGTTGTCTCGAGTGCCCTGAAACACTCCAGGCAGCCATCGTTTCCCTCTCCAGCGCCACCTGGTTCAGACAGACCGACCGTGGAAGCTCAAAGTTGTGCGTAATTAGCTTGGCGCCTGAAGGCGCCAAGTTAATCAGGCAAGAGTTTGAGCTGCCACGGCCGTCAGTGTATCTTCCACTACAGTAAAAGTCCGTGCAGGCGATTTCACACACACACACACACACACACACACACACACACACACACACACACACACACACACACACACACACACACACACACACACACATATCTTGCGATATATGACTAGACGTTTAAAAGTGAAAAATAACTATTGTGTCTTCTTAGCGACAGCTCTCTGTGAACAGTGAAGGGAACCGGGACTTGCTGAAAGCAGACTTCAACTTACTTTAGTTCTGTCGTGAACGGCACAGTCCTGGAACGAATGACTAGCGAGACCTTTCTCACGAAAATGAAAATCAAAGAACAAAATCACAGACATTTTGTGACATTACATTGTTGACTTAGATCAATGAAATTTGAACAGTTTGGTGACCTTTTCTTTCGTACGGGCCATTCAGTAATAGGATGGAATTATGACCGTGCTGAATATACAAGTTCTACTATGAGATGATTTCGAGTGATAATTAACAGCGCAAAATGCCATAAACGAATCGTGGCGATGCAGAGTTGCTTTTGTACTGGCGACATAAATTATATGAGACATATCCTTTTCATTCGTTCAAGGACCGCACAGACTGCTGACGAGACGGCATCAAAACAAAACGTTCCCTCCCTCTCAAGCCAGCCAATCAAAACCGCCGATCTGGCGCGCGCCAGGAAAAGACAACTCCTCCTCGAGGCACCGTGGTGGTTCAAACACTCTCAGCCAATAATGTGTTGCGTAAAAAACTGGCACGCTAACAAAAGACACAGCTCCTCAGTCAGACCTGACATATCTGCGAGAGGCACAGATCCTCATGAGCCCCCGCTTTAGCGGGGGCTCATGATGATCTGTGCCTCTTGCTTACACTGATCAGTAATAGTTTCATCCTAAGATAAAGAAGTCACACTAGGCTGATAAGAGACAGGAAAGCTAGACGAAACACACAACTAGCAATACGTAGATCAGCATCAGGGTTAAACTACGATAGTTTTCTCGGCCGAAGGGGATGAAGTGTTAATAAATGATGCTGATATGGCTCACCAAAAGCTTAGATTCCTATGTGTCCCTGCACTTGCAGGGGTACATGAGAATATATGCCTATTTGCAGATACATTGCCTGAAAATCCTCACTCGATAAAGGAAAACCGAGTCTGTGTATCAGACAAGGTGTACACACACGAAGCGGTTTGTTGAGGACTCACTCTCACTCCTGCTCGAGAACGTCATCCAGCCGCACGAGGCATAGATCTTCATAGCTCCCTGCAGATGCAAGTGGCATAGATCTTCATGAGGCCCCTCATCTGCGAGGCCTTTATGAAGATCTATTCCTCTTTCTACAACGAATGAGATGTGCCGGTTTTTTCAAGTGGATGTCTTACGGTCATTATATTCACTGCCAGACGGGAATCACAGTCGTCTGTGTTTTTGTTTTCCTTAAGTGGGGGGTTTTGTGGTGGTAACGGTGATGAATGTGATGATGTGCGTTGCTGTCGCTGTAGTGGTGGTGACCTTAGGGAAGGCGTTCGTTGCTGTCATTGTGTTGGTCGTGGTGGTGGTGGTCTTTGTCGTTGTAGTGGTGGTATAGTCAGTATATAGCAGTGGTAGAGGTTGTGTTCGTGACTGTCTTTGAGGTGGCTGAGGTAGTGGTGATATCATTATTTGTCGCTGTCATCGTGGTTGTGGTAAGGGTAAAGTCAAACCTGTCAAGGCGGCGACCACCTGTTTCAAACGATCACCTGTCTGAACTACATAGACGGACCTGTGTAAGAGACAACCTGTCTAAGGCGACCACTTTTTGACAGTCCCTCCGGAGTGGTCACGTCGCCTTGCACATGACTGACTATAGCAACGACTACCATACTTATATGCATGCATGTGCTTTTGACTTGTATGTGCTGTTTGGTGCTACATGAGTGTTAATTCTAGGGTAGTGCCAGATGAGCTTGGCGCCTTGCATTTGAAAGAAGGGCTAGAGAGCAAAGAAAGGGGTAGGTTGGTGGGAAGGGGTGGAGGAGGAGGGGAGGGGGGGAGAGTGGGGGGATAGGTAGGGTGATAAAGTGGGTAGTCTCCGTCAGAAAGTCAACGCTGAGTGGGCGTCAGGCGCCAGTTGTGAGAGTTTTGAGTGTAGGGACAAGCTTGTTGAATACGGAGTGCCAAACAACACGGAAAGATTTTTTTTCTAATTGTATACTTTAACTCACAGACTGCTACTGACGATACCGTTCGGCAGTAATAGACGCGTAACTCCACGTCTTTCCGAATCACGGTATCGTCAGTAGCAGCGAGGGCGGTTAAAAAAATGAAATCGTCATTGGCATTTTCATGTTGCCCCCGACAATGCAGTCTCGGCGAGTCAGCGTTGTGTCCAAATGTTTTTCATACTTTTTTTTTTAAAGCGAGCGCCGCCCATCTGAAACACGTACACAAACTGACATTATTATGTGTGCTGGACTGTGATTTTGGACCTTACGGCTTACGCCGTAAGGCCCAATATCACAGACCAGCACACATGTACGTAGATTATCAAGTACACACGGTGCATTCAAGAATGCTATGAAAGCATGAACATTATAGTGAGTAAGTGGTTTGTTTTATTTATGAAACGATTTTCTTTTACTGATTTGTTCCATGTCACTATAGCCACGAGGCTGAGAAAAGGTCAACGCATGAAATCGTTTATCCTTTACAAAAAAAAAAAAAAAAAAAAAAAAGACAAACAAACACACACACACATACACACACACACACACACACACACACACACACACACACACACACACACACAAACACACGACATCTTGTTACATCTTATTCTCTTATGTTATCGTTTCATTTTATTTTATTTCTCTGTCAGCGGAAACGTTATAATTTCTTTGACCTGAAATCACATTGATCGATGATAATTCATATCACTGAATGAAATAATACTCTCTCTCTCTCTCTCTCTCTCTCTCTCTCTCTCTCTCTCTCTCTCTCTCTCTCTCTCTCTCTCTCTCTCTCTCTCTCTCTCTCTCTCTCTCTCTCCTCCCCCATTCACAGCACGTCACCCCCCACAAACACACTTACTCACCCCTCCCCCACTTATCATAGTCTGTCCTCCAAACTCGAGTGGTCTGCTCAGCCCGAGTGCTTGGCCCTGTCTTGACGCCACCCAGGCTGGAGTTGCGTCCCCTGCGGGCAGGAGCTGTCACCGGGAGAGGGCGCTGGCGTGTAGTTGCGATAGTCATCGGGCTGACATTGACAGCTAGGACCCACCACACTACTTAGCCTCTTACATGGCAATCTTATAGAACAGCGACAGTATACGTATAACATAATTATACCGTGCCATACCACTTAGCCTCTTACATGGCATTTTTACAGCTTATAGAACATATACCACAGCACGGCCTCTTTCACAGAAATCTTGTTAAACATTAAACAGCGCAGAACGTAATCATTACACTTTGTCCTTTGTCTATATGTGCTATCGTTCTAAAAATGATCGACAGTTATTGGAAATTACATAAGTCAGAACTAATAAACAAATTTGTTTTCATCCCTACGTCACACGACCAAATCACCAATCCCTTTAGTGTAAACTGTATCACATGACCGAGCTACAAAAACCCTTGTAGCGAAAAATGGCGGTCTCATTCTTGTAGCCCTCTTTGTGACGCATCTTGGATGCGAGTTTTGTTTCATAAAAGCTCACCAAAATGTTCTAAAATTAAAGTTACTTAGTGTTGTTCGAAACAACAAGCACACTACTGGAGATGGCAACGTCATGAAATGTTTTAAATTACGTCATAAGTCTATTATGTATAAATGTATATTGCTTTGACTTCAGTCATGTCTGGCCTGATCCAGGTCGGTAGATTTCTTGATGTTTTTTTTACGAAAATTGTAGAGAAATGAAAACAAATACGTTATTGGTTTCGACCTTCGGGGTACAATGGTTCCTTTGACCTCCCGAAGGCCCTGAAGGGTCCATGCAGCAAGCACCTGCTACCAATAACTTATAATATCGCGTGCTAACTAGTGCGTTTGATTTAATTGTTCGATCAAGCCATCAATGCACACAAAAAGATTCATGTAAAGTTTGCACTGCAGACTTAGCGATCTTAAACTGCAGGTTTAGCATGCTTTCTCCTCAATCTGATGGTACCAGTTGTGACGATGTGCTCATTATAGCTACCAAGAGGCATAGATTCTTATGAGCGCCTGCGGATGCTCATGAGAATCTGTGTGTCCGGCAGGTATATCAGGAACAGTCTGAATAAATGATCTGCGTATTGTGTCACATCTTTGACCTGTTTCTGACTGAGGAATAAGTCCAGTTGCCCCTAGTGTTTACCTTACCACATGACACTTTCCTCTGCATTCTTCTTGGTGAGTTGGTTAGTTTGGGTCCATGCCACGAGTGGCGGTCCTAGGGGTGCGTTATCGGGGAAAAGGAACAGCTACACTAAAGTAGGAAGATTTTTCATTGCGGAAAAGAGGAGAGAGAAAAATCTAATAAAATGAAATGAAACTTTCTCAACTGGTGGAGTAATTAATATATATATATGTCATTTTTCATACTTGCCGTTGCTACTCTAAAAAAAAAGAAAAAAAGTAAGTGTACCAACCTACAAACACACACACACACACATACGCACAAAAGCCTCACAGTGGGTTACCTACCATTTCATGTGAAAATGGGTTCCCATATTTCTATTTATTCGAGGGCTCTGAAATTGATGCGAATGTTTAGAACTCACCTTATAACTAAGCTCTATAACTTAAAATAAAATAGACATTTTCTAGAAACAGAGCCACTAGATGCAGAAAAAATGGGTTTCTACCAATAAAGTGGGTGTCTCTCACACAAAAACTGGCATTACAGTCAAAATGGGTGTTTCACAACATTAGGCGTCTGTAATAAGGTCAAGTGCATGGAATACTTTTTTTTCACATTCATTTTTTTTTTCAACTTAATGTTTATGTATGCATTAACATTTTTAACATTGTATGGTGCAAAATTGAATGAACACTGGCCTGTAACCTTTTGATTATGATTTTTACAGAGGAAATCTTTTAAACATTGCTACGTTTTGTCCTTCTGAAGCAAAACAGTTTATCATGGCATTTATGTGAGAATTCTGGAAATTAAACGACTTTTTAAAAAAATGTACTCTGCAGTTTGAGACAAACAGCAACAGAGCATTTTGAATATTAACCCTTATCATTCGGAATACACCAGTGTGTGCAACAAGTGTGACTAAAATAATCCAAAGGGTAGTGCCAGAATAGCTTGGCGCCTCTAGGCGCCAAGCTATTGTGGCACCACCCTTGAACTAATAATGCCATTGGTCTATGTCCTCATCTGTAAGTTCTGTAATGTAGCTTGCATATATGGCAGTGTACAAATTTGAAGCTTTTAGCCTCAGTATGATGCAGGTTAAAAAGTGTGGAAAAATATGAAAGATAGAAAAAGACCCAGACGAGGAAACTAACACTTAACTTATTCTACTCCAGACACACCAGAGCAAAATAAAGATCGACCATGATAGTTCAAGGCTGATGCCAGAATAGCTTGGCGCCTATGGCCGCCAAGCTATTCTGGCATCACCCTTGAACTATCGTGGTGGATCTGTGTCCTGCCCTGCAACGCAGTTTTCAGAAGACGACTTCAACATTTGGGGATTCCGGTCTTGGGGTAGAATGAGTTAAAATGACAAAACAGAACACTGACATTAATTAATGAACTGACAACATAGGAAATCAATCACTTGAAACTTCAGCCTTTATTAATCACATCAAAGGTGCATGCATATAAAAACACAGTAATTGTTTGTAAACACTTCAAATCAAACAATCAAGAGCAGTCAAACCTTTTTCTGCCAACTTTGTGATGAGGAAAACTAGTTCTTGCCCAAGTTCGGCACGTAAAGGGTTTCCGCGACTTATGTGCCTCTATTCATAAAATGGAGAGAGAAATATAATACTGAGTTCTAGCAAGCGCGACAATAAAGTTTAGCCGAGTTGGTATACCTCGTCCAGTGCCTAGGTTAAATGCACCAGCGGTGCCAATGTTGCTATATTGGCACCAGACCGGTCGCTCGGACTGGTCTGGTGCACCCGATCGGTTTAGAGCGTGTGCTTTCTGCACCTGTAATGGGCAACCTAGGAGAAAGAATCACGTGAGCTTCGTTTGATTGCTGCAAAATAACATGAATAAAGAATAAACCCTTTCCCATATATGCAATCCAGCAATAATGCATCCATCCTTATGCTAGCACCACGAAACATTACGCGATTTGGCAGATTTGAAAAATAGCTTTTTTAAATCCTCAATGGAGGTGATTTTTGCGATATCTGCGTCGTTTGCGGCAGAAAGCACCGTCAAAGTTGAAGTTCGAGAAATGAGCGCACTACATGTACAATAGACTTGATTCAGTGGTGTTGGGCATGACTCAAGCCTCCGCCATCTCAACACAAAACTGGCGTGTTCGGGGAGATAAAAGGCGCGGCTACAAGTTAAAACCGCAAACGAACCTTCTTTTTTTTTAGACTGCGATCACAATCTTCTGCGCGAACGTACGAGACCACGCTACAAGTGCAGAAGCCAACCTGCGCGCACAGTTCTGGTGCACATGACCGGTCCGAGCAACCGGTCTGGTGCGAAAATAGCAACAATGGCACCGCTGGTGCGTTTAACCTAGGTAGAGGGCGAGGTATAACAACTCAGCTAAGGTTTATGCTTCCTGTGACTGTAGAAACAATGCACAGTATGCAAAGTGTACTTTATGGTAACAAAAAAAAAAGTTACAGACATTTCCAAAATGATCCAGGCTTACATCATATAAAAACAAGCTATACGCATTGAAATAATAACACTCTTGTAATAAATCTTTATCATGTTGACAATGGTTTTCTTATCTTATTATTGTCTTTCGTCCCGATTGGTTGTACATTGCTGAACGTCCGGACGTTTTCAGGACGTGCGAGCACTGATAATGAAGGGGAAAAAAATAAAATAAAATAATGAACAGAATATTGAATGTATGTCGCCAGCCAGTCTAATGTGCTAAATAAACCTAAGATAATTTAGCAACACACATCCAAAATCAAGAGAGATACACCCCACCACCCTCCCCCTCTCCCCCCTCCCCCCCCCCCAAAAAAAAAAAAAAAAAAATTATTCAGACCCAAAAGGTGACTGCCAATCATGTAAAATGCAAAGAAGTGCCCAACGGAGAAAGAAACACGCTTAGAAAAGACGGTTACAACACAATTTATTAAGATTTCGGGTAAATCCGCCTTCTCAAAACAGACAAACAAACAAACAGAGAGATCAGTCGCTACTTAACTTTGTTCACAGAAGGAATGTGCCCCATTCCTTCTGTGAATGAAGATAAGTAGCGACTGATCTCTCTGTTTGTTTGTCTGTTTTGACAAAGCGGATTTACCCGAAATATTAATAAATTGTGTTGTAACCGTCTTTTCTAAGAGTGTTTCTTTCTCCGTTGGGTACTTCTTTTCAAGAGATACAGGCAGCGCAGACAGTAGGGAGATCTTAAAAAAGGAAAATACAAGTTAATTGACCAAGGGTAGACAGAAACACATGCCCCAGAATTGAGAGGAAAACCCACCCTTTGGGGCTGACCAGGGTGACCCTATGAACAAAAAAGTAGTTGACCCCACCCAAGTCCCCCAGGGCAGACCTGGGTGGGGGCCACTGTTTAGTTGCTTGCTTACTTGCTTAATTCCTTGGATTCCTTGTGGAACAAAGGGCCTCCTGTTTAGTTGCAAAGTAAGGTTAATGTTACACAGCATACAAAATGATCCAGGTGTACATCAAATAAAAACAGAGCTATACACACTGAAAACAACCGAATAATAACGTTCTTGTAATAAGTCTTTATGTTGACAATGTTTGTTTCTTTTTATCTTATTATTGTCTTTCGTCCCCAACCGCCGTTTCATTTGCAGAGTTTTAAATGTTATACAGTATACAAAAATGATGCAGGCGGACCAACCCCATAGTAGCACTCTTGTAATAAATCTTTATGTTGACAATGGTTTTCTTACCCCTTATTAATATTATTGTCTCTCGTCCCCAACCGTTGTTCCATCAGCAGTTCCATTTTCAAAGTTTTACATGTTATATACAGTATACAAAATGATGCAGGCGGACCAACCCCATAGTAGCACTCTTGTAATAAATCTTTATGTTGACAATGGTTTTCTTACTCCTTTTTATTGTCTCTCGTCCCCAACCGTTGTTCCATCAGCAGTTCCATTTTCAAAGTTTTACATGTTATATACAGTATACAAAATGATGCAGGCGGACCAACCCCATAGTAGCACTCTTGTAATAAATCTTTATGTTGACAATGGTTTTCTTGCCCCTTATTATTGTCTCTCGTCCCCAACCGTTGTTCCATTTGCGGTTCCATTTTCAAAGTTTTAAATGTTATACAGTATACAAAATGATCCAGGTAGACCAACCCCATAATAACACTGGTTTTCTTATCTTATTATTGTCTTTCGTCCCCAGCCGGCTGTTTCCTTTTACAGTTATACAGTATACAAAATGATCCAGGTGTCCATCAGATAAAAACAAGCTATACATGCTGAAACCAAACCAATAATAATGAACACTCTTGTAATAAATCTGTATGAAAACGAAAATGATGCGAGTGTCGGAGAATCTCAATTCATTTGTTTTGTAACTTTTTCAGTCTGTTGCGGATGTAATCCTTAATATTTGTCCAGCGCCTATGTCTAAGTGCAGGCTCTTCTGCAATTGCCTGCTGTATCTCGGCCTTTCCAGGAAGTTTGTTCACAATGAGGTGTGTCTTGAAACGAGTTTCAACAGCTTTCTCTTCAGCTTTCCCCCATGGTTTCTTGTAAATCTAGCTTTCTTTCGAACAGGAGCTGATGCAGAACTGTCATCATTAAAACTATCTAGTTTGTCATCAGGCTCTGGACATCTTTTCTCAGGCATGCTCATTGATTCCTGTGTTGTTGACTTGCTATTTACTTCATTCACAGGTGCTGTTTCCCCAGAGACCTCTCTGCGAGTTTCTGATGTGTTTTCATTGTCAAAGTCAATCTCTTCATCATCGCCCAGTTCAGCTCTAATGCTACTCTCAAAATCTGTCATCCCATTGTTAACTGACAGAAGAATCTTTGCCACTTTTGCCTTTTGAAGGACGTCTTGAGGTTGGCGGTAGATATGGCGATGTATCCGAATATCATGACCAAGGAAGTCTGCCAGCTGATCCTGGTCTAACTCTGAGATGGCCATGGACTGGGCCAAAGTTGCAACCTGCTTCCGTATCTGAGTAAATGTGAACATGGCTGGGTTTGACACTTGCGCTTGTAGCGTATGTTCCTTCAGAACATCATGGCCTCTGTAAGGCCTCTGACCAGAAGGTGTGGCAAAGATGTACTGGGAACCAGCGAGAGCTGGCACTGATTGCCTCATTTGAAGGATTCTGTCCACAGTTGTCATCATCTTCTTCGTCAGCAAAATGGGAACACTCCTATTAAACTTGCCCCTGATTTCCACTCGCTGAAAATGATTCACCATTTTCTTCTAAACCTCTGTGAGACCTTTCAAGATATCTTGATTAGTGACCGATCCAATCTTAGCATTCTGGAAGTCTGATACCTTCATTCTCTGAACTTCTCCCCCTCGTTTTCGGTTGAAAAGTGATACAGCACAAAGAGTTGCTTTAACCACTGTCGGATAATCTTCCGAACCATCCTTGTCTCAAGAAGCTGTTGGACCTTCCTCACATCTTCACATGATGGGATCAGCTTGGGTTTGTTCATGGTCATTTTTCTGACCAACTGGGTTGCTGTAGCTGACACACAATCGTACCAGTCCCCAGTGAAGACAGAATCAAACCGCTGCACCTCAGATAGCTCCTGTCGCCACCTGTCATCTGAACCATGCCCAAGCTGTTTGGATGCCAGCGACTGTTTGATCTGTGAACATTTTTTCAAAGCATGGCCTATGCACATTGCGAGATTGCCTTTTTTTGAACTGATGTGTGTCCTCATCAAATTCTGCTAGCTCTTTTACAGCCAGTACAACATGATCAAAGCTAGCTGAGTTGATCACAGCATTTAAACTTGCGATTTTCATTTCTGACCTCACTCTAAGAATCTTTAATAGTCTCCCTAACTCCCGCATCCTGGAGCTGATTTGCCCAGCCATGTGTTCTTCAATGTCCCTGTGGTCAAATAATCTCTTTCCATACTCCAGAAGCAATGGGTCAGTTCTGATGAGACGGCTTATCTCATCATCTCTCTGTCTGGCTAAAACCTTATGATAGAAGGAAAAGTCAACGTCTAAAGGTATTGGAAGCATTAGCCTCCCACTTTGAGCAGCCTCACCTCTCTTAGCGAACTGAAACCCTCCTTGTTTCTGACAGCAACGTTTTAAGTGTACAGAGATCAGCTTTTTTTGATAGAGCCCTTTGCAATGGCTACAGGCGAGAAGATCGTCTACCTTACTAGTTTTGGTGCGATACTAAGGAATCAAACATCCTGATTTCTTTTCAAGAACGGCAACATTATGCATGTAATCACCCTCATCTTGTATTCTGATCCATGCTTGACGTCTCTGCTTAGTCCCTTTTTTTTATCTTCAAAATTTTAGCAACGTCTGCCTCATCTGCATTGACATCTTGTAAGTGCGTGCTCATTTTCAAAACAAGCTTGCCACAAAATTTGCATGCATGTTTCTTGTCCCATTTGTACTTTCCTTTCCCTCTCTGTGACACGTGCACACCCGTTTCTTCGGTAAGCACTCTTTCCCCACCCTGAACATCATGATCCTTCTGCCTATCCACATTGTCATTGCCACCCCCTAATTCATCCCCTAACACACACTGCACCTTGCTGGTACTTGCTTCACTGACACCTGCCCACCCTGAACCAGCCACTTTGAAATCTAACATATTTAACATATTCAATACAATACTGTCTGTGTCAGAGACCCCAGAGATTGATGGCGACACACCGTCTGAATCCTGTGAGCTCGAGCCAGGAACAAACTCCTCGTCATCACTGTCCTTGTATTGTGATGCGTTTGCACTCTCAATCTCAGGCCCATCCCAGGCTCCATTTGCCAACTGGAAAAGGAAAGAAAAAAAGAAAGCTGCATTAGTACAAAAGCAGCCCTATTTTGGTTTAAGGGGCCTTGCACAAGAATATAAAGAGTAATCCCGTGTACGACCGATTTACATATGTGTGACCTTGGTGATGAGGGATGGCTTTCACAGCAGCAAAATCCATGTTTTCTGAAAATGTAAGCAGTTTTCACACACATCTGTCAACCCCGCGTGACCCTTTGAGAGAGGTCACTCAAATTGGTATGTTTACAAAGGTCTTGCCACAAAGTATCCTTGGGCCAAGCTTGAAGAATGTGGCTTGAATAGTCTCCAAGAAAATGCCACTGTTAACGTTTACCATGGACGCGGACGGACGGACGACCAGTGGCCCAGAACATAAACTCACTTTTGCTTCGCACGCGAGCCAATAAAATGAAGAAGATCATAGAATCACTTACCAGTTTGTAATTGGGGGCATTCCCCTGCCGTCTATGCACCCTCCTACCAGACGCACCCTCTGCGGCAGACGACGCTGGGCCATCATGCTGCAGCTGACTAATTTTGCCATGGGCCTTGGTCATGTGCCAGGAAGGGGCGTGCTTGTCCACTTCCATAGATCCCGAGGGGTTTGGACATCCTGCTGCCATCTGGCGCTGGGTGTGTGCAGAAAGTGCTGAGTGTAGCCAATTCAGTGCTGCAATGCAAAAATTGGTCAAATGCAACCATTGTAAACCATGGACATTTTGGATCTCTTGGCTTGACTTCGCGAACGAAGATTTTATAGGAGTTGCCCACGATGTCTGCAGGCTTGTTCGTGGCTGCGGAGGCCAATCCGAGACAGGCAGGTTCGACCCGCAGTGGCTGCAGGGGAAGGTATGGCCAGGGTTCTGAGCTGCGGCATCTCTGTTTTTTCTCGCTCTCTCTCTCTCTCTCTCTCTCTCTCTCTCTCTCTCTCTCTATATATATATATATATATATGTATATATATATATATATATATATATATATATATATATATATATATATATATATATATATATATATATATATATATATATATATATATATATATATATATATATATATATATATATATATATAATTACTGCAGTACCCCCTGCCCCCTACGAACAATAACTGGTAATACAGTAAAATGCGACACTTCAGTTGCAAAATCCGAAAAAACTATTCGTGGAAGTCTGTTCTTCGAATCGCGAGATAGTTTTGCGTACAAGGATTCAAATACACACTGAAATCTGGCGCTATCTTGTTTATAGTGCATGCATGTGTCAAGTTACTTTTCGATTACAATCACACATGTCAGAAAAAAAGCAACCCAATCGCGTGACAGATTGACCTTGTAATGTGTTATTGAACGAATTCCTTTCATTGAAGAAGAAAGCTTTTGTTAAAATTGTGGGTTTCTATTATCTGTTACTACAAGACTGACTGAGCAGCACTGAGACGCGGGTCGTAGCAGACGGCGTCTCGGTTTTCTCGGCCAAACGGGTCCATATAGGCTACTGTGCAATTGTATCTGATTGTGAGCATCTCAGTTAAATAACTGCGCTGAAGAAGTACACTTGGGCGTGCTCTTAACTAAGAAATATTGCATAAAATCAATCGTACCTGATGGAACGACGGTTGGCGGGACGAGAGACAATAGAAGGGGAAACAACTCAGTTCATCTGCGCAGCCGAACGACGCTCGCTTCCGTGGTAACACACTGGCCCAGTGCGTGTAAAACACACAACATTAGGTAAACCTGCAGAAATGGGACATCCATTTTTTATATTTTTTTCTGACTTTTGAATAAAAGATAATGCAGAAACAACCCTCAGAAAAAATGGGTGCCTGACTTGGTCACCCATAATTTTACACACACCCATTTTCCATAAGGATGGTAAAGAAAGTCACCCATTTCAGGGGTTTTGTGCACGCGCGCGCACACACACACACACACACACACACACACACACACACACACACACACACACACACACACACACACACACACACACACACACACACACACACGATTACCTACACAGTCTTAGGTCCAACGCCAAGGCAAGGGAGAGGGTTGTGGTAAGGTGGTGGGTGGGTGAGGGTCAAGCTGTCCAAACTAATTTCCTGCCCGGCGCCCAATGAGGGCATGAGAGAGAGAGAGAGAGAGAGAGAGAGAGAGAGAGAGAGAGAGAGAGAGAGAGAGAGAGAGAGAGAGAGAGAGAGAGAGAGAGAGAGAGAGAATCAATTAAACTTTATTTTACAACGGTTAAGGCATTATTGACATCGTCATCGACACAGCCATTCATTTTTACAAACCTGCCGTTCCTAACAACTACAAGACGATCTACAAATGTGCATACATATAAATAAAACAAAATACTTGCAGACAATTGACAACACTGTTCACATAGACAGACATACTCATCGACTCTCAGACAACCCCACTCCCCCACCCCCTCCCCCGCCCCCCTCCCCCGCCCCCTCCCCCGCCCCTCTCCCCCGCCCCCCTCCTTCCCCGCCCCCCTCCCCCTTTCCTCCACAGAGAGAGAGAGAGAGAGAGAGAGAGAGAGAGAGAGAGAGAGAGAGAGAGAGAGAGAGAGAGAGAGAGAGAGAGACTTTAAGATTTTAAGACGTTTATTGCATAGGCCATCGGCCCTTTGCAATATGGGACAGGGGATGGGGGAGAAAAGTGGGGGTTATAAATGTACAGATCAGTACGAGTGTGCCTGATGAGGGCATGAGAGAGAGAGAGAGAGAGAGAGAGAGAGAGAGAGAGAGAGAGAGAGAGAGAGAGAGAGAGAGAGAGAGAGACAGAGACAGAGAGAGACAGAGAGAGACAGAGAGAGAGAGAGAGACAGACAGACAGACAGACAGACAGACAGAGACAAAGACAGAGAGAGACAGACAGAGAGACAGAGAGAATTCAAGAAAATATCAAATAGGGGCGCGAGGAGGGAGAGGGTTGGGGTGAGGGCGACAAACCAAACCGCGCCATTCAGCCCACTAGAAATTAAAAAAAGGACCACAGATTTCATTTTGAGAGCCAAGTTCTAAGTGTGACGGCTTTCGAGAAGAAGAAAAAAAATCCAACGCGGAGGTGGGAGGGGGGGGGGTTTGGGGGGGGGGTGAAGGAGCGGGGGGTTGTGGCGATGGAGTGACAACAGTCTTTCAACCTGTTTTTTTTGTTGTTGTTGTTGTTGTTGTTGTTGTTGTTTTTTAATCTGTATTTTGTGCATCCAGAATTATATTTTGCCAAACTAAACCAAATCTTTCTCCATACATACGTAAACACAGCACGTCCTCCTCCTCCCCTCACCACCCCCCCCACCCCCCACCCCACCCCCAACTTTCGGTTCCCACGCCACTGAGCTATTTCTCACGCTGTTCGTACGACCTAAACACTGATTAACCCATTCAGACCTGGCGCACTACAGCAAGGGATGGGTCGACCATGATAATTCAAGGGTAGTGCCAGATGAGCTTGGCGCCTGTCGGCGCAATGCTAATCTGGCACTGCTCTTGAATTATCATGGTCGATCCATCTCCTGCAACTGGTGCATAGTCATGAGATGACGCCTCTAAAATTTGGGAAATACGCCCCTCGGGCTGAATGAGTTAAATCATAAATGAATTTGATAGCACGCTTGATTGATTGTGTTTAATAATGTTCCAGGTGTTTGGGTTTGGAAGAAAATATGCCTAGTTAATCAGTTCATCTTTATTTCAAGCCCTCCGCTGCCCAGGGCTAAATCTGGAGGGGGGGGGGGGGTTCCGGAACCCCTAGGATCACCCCCCCAAAAAAAAGATCCGCCCCTGTAGCTTGTCAACGTCTCTTATGTGACGAACTCTACGTGTCATTACTTTGGTTTGCAAATGAAAGTGTAAAAAAAAAAGCTTTTCTATTAATGTGTTTTGCCATAATGTTGCCCAACAAATGTGAATTGCGTATATATGTATATACACGCCGTTACCCTGCTCATAACGATGCACATTATGTGCAATTTGCTCATGTCAATGGTTATAGTGTATAGACTCTGAGGCGCCAAACATGCAATTTTCTTGTGTCTTTTCATTTTCAGTAATCACACTGGGCCCTCAGGCACGCAAAAACATCTGCAAGAGGCATAGATTCTCATGAGCCCCTGCGAATGCAGGGGCTCATGAGAATCTATACCTCTTGCTCGTCTAGTCTGTCTTACATAAACCGAGGGATTTACTCCAGGTTTTAAGAGAAATGCATGCGGAACAGACATCGCAGACCCCAAATTAAACATAAGATTTGAACTACGATACAGGTAACGTCGGTTAGGATTATTGTTGATGTTACACTTTCGCTAATTTTCATTCGACGGTTATAAGGAGTTTAAAAACAGATTCGACATGCAGCTGAAATGGGCACGATCAAATAAATGTCATCCATAGGCCTACTGTCATGTTTACAGCTAGTCAGCGACAAATACTCCTTGTGATACCGAGGTCGCGAGTCCAAACTAGCCCGCTCTCTAGCGCGAGCGGCGAGAAAGCGCAGTGGACTGTGGGCAAGACAGTGCGTCACTATGGTTGATGGGCAGTGCGAGCAGGACAGCTTTACATAAACAAATTATTTCCCTGAAATCGCCCAATTTTAGCAGAGTTTACTAAATAAAATGCACCTACTGTTATTATAACAACGTTAAATAATTATACTAGCTATTGAAACGACATGGCAGATCATTTTCCGAAGCCACCGTGACCGGCAACGTCGGCCGCATACGCAGTTGTCATTAGTGTTGCGAGATCGTATATCTCAGTATTATTTCCGCAAAATTTTAAGAAAGAAAAAAAAAAGGTTGTATTGTAACAACTGTATGATCACCGGCCTCCTTAGCGCAGTGGTTAGCGTGTCGGACTGGCGGCCGGGAGATCCGGGTTCGAATCCCAGCCGAGTCAAGAGGGAGTTTTCCTACCTGGGTCGGCCCCTACCCAGAACGGGTGTGCTATGGACCCAATGGGAAGCCTGATGCCACGCAGCCGAGACTCACCCACTTTACGGGTGCGACTTTTGGGGTACTACCCGGGTTATGACACATCGCAAGTTGTGAATGATTACACGGCTGGCACCGCAGGTGTCCGCAGTTCCCGGGCCTGGTTAACACCAGGATATTTATGACAGGAAGCGTGGAATGCAGCCCTGTCACGCAGTCCCCAACCACATGGACCACCATGGCATCATCATATAATCATCATCATCATCATGCAAAATGAAAAAAAAAAAAACGCTGTTCCAGGTTTCTGGTCCCTCAAGTCTCCATCTCATGGTGACCTCATCCCAGTCCTCCAGGAGCCGTAGGTGCGCGGTTGTCTTCGGCCAGACCTGCCGCTGTGCGTGGAAGGACGTAGTGGTTGACTCACTACCTCTGGGGGGAGCTCCCACTCGTCGACTCCGCGACTGGCAATGTCGTAAGTAGGGGAATACACTGAACATCACCGAAGTGACTCGGCAGCAGTGCGGAGTTTCCTCCGGAGGGAGTCCCCTACTACCTGACATATATAGCGGCAGGACCGGGAGTCTGGCTGGAACAACCAGCGGGCCTGGGTGAGCACACTGGGGTTGACGGGGATGAGCGGCGTGAGAGGAAGACCTCTGAGGTCGACAAAGAAAAAAAAAAACTTGGAGTAGCAAAAAAAAAAAAAAAAAAAAAAAACCAAACAAAACAACTGTATGATCAGGAAGCAATCGTCGACCGTTCTTTACCAATCCAAGCTTAAATTCCCCGCATGTTGTATGTGATTCACAGCAAAACAGTATCGGCTAAGCGTAACAGCCAGACGAGCTGCCCACATTTCATGGCTAGCCAAGTCTTGTCTCGGCTCAAAGTCGCGTAATCTAGCCAGCGTTCTCGCACTGCTTGGGAACTCGCAACCGGCCTATTTGCAATGCCATTCAGGCTGGTTGGTTGGCTGGTTAATTCGAGGGGTCCACCGTTTACGCTAATAAAGCGATACTGGACGTCCCTAAAGGTGGGTCATGGGGGACAATGGAGTACAACCTGAGCTCTGATCAATTCATTTACATTGCATCTGTGTCATTTTGATTGACCAGTTTATTTAGACTGAACCACTACAGCACTTGCAAGTCCGTCTTTTTTACCTACATGGATTGCGAGCCCTCTACCGAAGCTGGCACGCGAAATGCCTTTTCCCAACCTAGAGTTTCGTAACGCAAGCTCCACGCATAGTTCTGCCGACAGGCAGAACTATGCGTGGAGCTTGCGTTACGGAACTCGGTTGGGAAAAGCAATTACGCGCCGGGCCGGAACAGTGATTCGAACCCACGACCCAACTGTTCCCGTCCATGGTGCAGTTTTGGTGGGTTAAGTTTGGCTCCGGAGTAAGATTGCACCGGACTAACGGGCCGGTTATGGGGGACAGGGACATCTATAGCCTATGGATCACGACCTTGATTCAGAAGCTTGTGCCATTTTGATTTACCAAGACCTTTCAGAAGACATGCTATTAGAAAGAAAAAAAAACTTTTTTGCATGGGCGGGGAGGAGGAGGGGGGGGGGGGGTAGGGGGCATTCAGACCTTTCCTTTCAGTTTTTATTTTCGAGCAATTACGAATGATGCTAATCGTATCGTTGGCCATTGACTGTTCTTAATGAGCGAGCGGAAGAGAGGTTTGTTTTGTCGGAGCGACCTACAACATCTTTTCAACGTCATTCTTGGCAATTTTCTTCTGTAATTGTTGCAAAATGCGGCATTTTTAATGAAATCGTGGCCTGCGGTGACATGAAATTCAAAATATCCGTATCCATTAAAGCTCGCTTTCAGTGTGTGATTCACAAAATCGCCGAAAGCGAGGCTCGTTGTGACCTTCACCTCATGAATATTCCAAAGAAAGCCGCTAGTTTTTAATAGCTACATAAGTTTACGAGGCATTTTTTGTTTGTTTGTTTTACCTTCATCGATCATACTAGTTTTATTGTTCACGCCACAAAGAAATGTGTCTGTGTGTGCTGGGCTGTGATTTTGGAAAGCCGTAAGGTCAAAAATCCCAGACCAACACACATATTTCAACCACCACCTTCCCCTCCTCTCCCGCCCTCCTCCCCCCTCTCCCCCCCCCCCCCCCCCCCCAACAAAATAAATACATAAATAAATAAAAACCTTACATTGTCATGCAACGAGTGCAACACATCTACGCGCCATAATCCATGTTAGGGTCATGAATTAATATGCATTCATTCACAATTATATGAGCCTTAGACTCAGGAAGTGGCGATTAGCAGTTTACTGCCTGCGATCATCTCTTGGCTTGACTTCGCGAACGAAGATTTTATAGGAGTTGCCCACGACGTCTGCAGGCTTGTTCGTGGCTGCGGAGGCCAATCCGGGACAGGCAGGTTCGACCGCAGTGGCATCCTGCGATCATGAATGACATCTTTAACCCCTGGCTGCCACTGACGATACCGCTCGGTGCAAAAGACGTTTAACTACGCGTCAGTAGCACTCAAGGGGTTAAAGCGTCACCGACTGAAAGCTCGACTCTGGTTCTATACGGGGATAACAGATACGAATGAGACAAGCAAGAGACATAGATCCTCATGAGCCCCCGCGACTGCGTCGCGGTGGCTCATGAGGATCTATGCCTCTTGCATCTGCACGGTGGCCCTCGCGTTACGGCAGTGAACAGGACAAATCCTTCAAATGCTAGCGCCCACTTTGGTCACGACATTCGCTTTGCGAGCACTACACCCAAGATTCTTCGGATGGATCACACTCTGACGCCAAGCAAATTAAGCAATACCTTTAAATCAGGATTTTAAAAAAAAAGTCACTGGCGAGAAAAAAACAAATCCCAGCTTACTGCGAGAGGCACAGATCCTCATGAGCCTCCGCAACTGCGAAGGCTCATGAGAATCTGTGCCTCTTGTTGAAACGACATTGTATCCATGTTCTTTTGACGGCTTCGGATCTTTGACGCTGAATTTTCAAAGATTTCAAAAACACTATCAGCGTCCACTTGCAGTGAATGGGTCAACGTCTGTTCACATCTTGGTGATATCAGACGACAAAATACCCCCCCCCCCCCCCCCGCCCTCCTCCCCCCCCTCCGTCCCCCTTCCCCTCCCCCCCCTCCACCCCCCTCCACCCCCCTCCCCCCCCCTCCACCCCCCCCCTGTCGGCGCCAAGCTAATCTGGCACTACCCTTGAATTATCATGGTCGATCCATCTCCTGCAACTGGCGCATAGTCATTAGATGACGCCTCCAAAATTTGGGAAATACGTGCTTGGAGCTGAATGCGTTAAAGTGATCTGCTCCATGGCAGTCTTTCGTTGCTAAAATAAAATCGCCCATGCAACGGGTTATCTCAATGTTGTCTTGCCTCAGCTAAGTCTTCCCAGCCCTTCTCTTCACAATCCGCGTATGTAGGCACACAAAACACAACTTTTCTCACCGTTTTTTTTTTTTTTCTTTCTCTTTTTTGCGACTCTCCTGCGTACAAGAAGAAGAAAAGCATAAGAGCCTTTCATTTTACGGCATTGAAACTCCATAATATAAATGAGCCCTTCCGTACATTGAAACTCCATAATATAAATGAGCCCTTCCGTACATTGAAACTCCATAATATAACGAGCCCTTCCGTACATTGAAACTCCATAATATAAATGAGCCCTTTCGTACATTGAAACTCCATAATATAAATGAGCCCTTCCGTACATTGAAACTCCATAATATAAATGAGCCCTTTCGTACATTGAAACTCCATAATATAAATGAGCCCTTCCGTACATTGAAACTCCATAATATAAATGAGCCCTTTTGTACATTGAAACTCCATAATATAAATGAGCCCTTTCGTACATTGAAACTCCATAATATAAATGAGCCCTTTCGTACATTGAAACTCCATAATATAAATGAGCCCTTCTGTACATTGAAACTCCATAATATAAATGAGCCCTTCCGTACATTGAAACTCCATAATATAAATGAGCCCTTTCGTACATTGAAACTCCATAATATAAATGAGCCCTTTCGTACATTGAAACTCCATAATATAAATGAGCCCTTCCGTACATTGAAACTCCATAATATAAATGAGCCCTTCTGTACATTGAAACTCCATAATATAAATGAGCCCTTCCGTACATTGAAACTCCATAATATAAATGAGCCCTTTCGTACATTGAAACTCCATAATATAAATTAGCCCTTTCATACATTGAAACTCCATAATATAAATTAGCCCTTCCGTACAGCATTATTGTTGACACGCACTAAAAACACTCTTAAAGCAGACAACTACTAACCCTCTCAGAGCAGAAAAAAATCTGAACACCACCCAAATGCAAGAGGTCTAGATCCTCATGAGCCCCCGCAGTTGCGGGGGCTCATGAGGATCTATGCCTCTTGCTGATACCAATTTGAATCCATTTTCCTGGGACATCTGAGGTTTTCTGGTGCTGAATTAACACAGATTGAGAAGCACAGCCGGCGTCAGCTAGTACTGAACGGGTTAACCAATCCGTATAATCATAAGAACTATTTTCGGTTTCGCCCAGTTTCAAGGTCCAAATAAAATGTTCTTGTTTGTCTGTTTCACTTTTGATTTAATGCTTGTTAACCCCTTCATTGACCGCAGAAAAATATTGAACCACAATCTAATGCAAGAGGTATTGATCCTCATGAGCCCCCACGGTTGCGGGGGCTCATGAGGATCAATACCTCTCGCTGAAACAACTTTGTCTCCGTGTTTGACTGTTTGTTTGGTTTTCTTTTTTTTTTTTTTCTTTTTTTTTTTTTTTTTTTTTTTTTTTTTTTTTTTTTTTTTTTTTTTTTTTTGGGGGTGGGGGGTGGGGGGGGGGGGAGGACTTGTGTTGTTGTTGGGTTGGTTTTTCTCAATGCCAAAGACTTTATGGCGCCATAAGGTTTATTGGCTTGAAGCAAAATCGCTTTTGCTCACACTTAAAAAGCAATAAAAACAAATGTACCAAAAATAAGCAAGAGCAGTTTCTTTTGATACTGTATTGGCTGTAAACATTAAATTTGTAATTACTTTTGTTTGTCGTTCAGTTACAACAGACATAATGTTACAATGGCTATAATGCTCATTAAAACACGACAGCTGACTCAATCGAGACATGCCGCCTCCGAAGGCGGCACGTCTCGAATGACTTGCAGTTGAACTGAATAGTTTTTTTTTATCGGCAGTAAAGAAAAGACAAAGCAGTTAAGGCTTATCCCATTCAGGCCTGACGCACTACAGAAGGAGATGGGTCGACCATGATAATTCAAGGGTAGTGCCAGATTAGCTTGGCGCCTGTCGGCGCCAAGCTAATATGAGCACTACCCTTGTATTATCATGGTCGATCCATCTCCTGTAACAGGTGCATAGTCGTTAGATGACGCCTCCAAAATTTGGGAAATACGTGCGTCGGGCTGAATGAGTTAATAGAGAGAAGAAGCCAAGGGAAAAAAGATACACGCCTACTTCTTACGTTCTCTCTAAAATTTGACAATTATCTGTTGCATGCATGCAGACCCACTCACAAAAAAAAAATGTTCCGAGAACAGTCTCTCTCTCTCTCTCTCTCTCCATTTCCACAAACACTCATCTATTTTTTTAAAACATAATTTTCTTCTTCTTCTTCTTCTTCTTCTTCTTCTTCTTCTCGAACGCCGTCACGCTTAGAGTTTGGCTCTCAAAATAAAATATGTGGTCTTCTGTAGCGCCTCCACAGGCCCGTACAGTTTCTTTTGTAGAGTTGCGGGCTTCGGCCATATCTCCTCCATCAGCAGCTGGTGGTTCCCACAGTCCTGGAGGATGTGCTCTGTGGTCTGCTCTGCTTCTCCGCAAGGGCACAGGGGAGATGGCACGAGGTGGAACCGTCTGTGCAGGTGGAAATTGAGTCGGTTGTGCCCGGTCCTCAGACGTAAGATGGTCACCTGCTCTTGTCTGGACAGCTGTTGGTAACTTCTAGGGGCCGTTGTGGTGGTCTGTACACAGACGTAATGATGGTCTTCATTTCTGTGAAGCTGACTCCATTTTCGTCTTGTTCTTTCTCTGCGCCCAATTTTGCCATTCTGTCAGTTTCTTCATTGCCGTAGATGCCACAGTGTGAAGGGATCCACTGCATCACCAATCTGGTGCACTTGATGTTTTGCAGTGCCTCTTGTAGACGTGGCAGTTTGCTTGTTGTTGCTGCCTCAAGGACAGACATGGCATCAGTCAGAAAGACGATTTGGGCATCCGGGTCTGCAGTGCCACTAAGGGTGTTTGCAGCGCGGACCAGGGTTTCCACCTCAGCTCTGTAATTTGTGCAGTGAAGGCCTGTTGGTACTGCCTCTGCCTGCCATTTTCCGTTTGGGTACTGAATGTACACCCCAGACCCTCCATTCTGAACTGCATCTGAGTCTGATCTATCGGTGTATGCCCGTATCCATGCTTCCTGGGGATACTTTTCTTCGAGCATGGCCAGTGTCAGGGCTTTCTTGCTCACAGTGCTGTGCTCATCTTTGGTGGTGATGTAGGGTACCGTGGAAGAGATAGTAATGTTTTCTGACTTACTTTCCCAGGGTGGAAGGTCTCTAGCAGGATTCAGAGCCTCTACCTTTGCAGGGAGATATGCCTGGTGTTTTCTCTGCAGTGGTGCTCTCGTCTCCTTCACAAAGCTTGATCTTTTCAGTCTCCCTGAGGTTGGTTGTTTCATCCTGGTGTTCATAGGATGGTCTTTGGAAGACTTGACCTTTGTGGACTGTATCAAGGCTTTGCAATCTCTTCACATGCGCATGGGTGGGATGCCTGCTGTCTCTTCCATCTATTCAATTGGTGTGGATCTCATTGCGCCGGTGATGATACGCAGTGCCTGGTTCTGAACTCTGTCAATGGTCTGCTGGTGTGACTGGGCTGCCGTCAACCATGCATTAGATCCGTACTCAAGGTGTGGCCTCACTGTGCCTTGATATACATTTTTTAGGATCTTTTCATTGGCTCCCTATTGAGTTCCAGCTAGCTTCCTCATGATGTTCAGTTTTCTTCTAGCTTTTGCTTCTGCGTTCCAGATTTGCGGTTTCCACGTCAGCCTCTTGTCAAGGGTGACTCCCAGGTATGTCTGTTCGTCTTCATACCGCAGTGGGGTGTTACCCAGTGTTAGGTTGCCAGCCTTTGCTTTGTTGGAGAGAGAGAAGAGTGTGGCTGATTGGTCCAGTCTGTCAGCCTGTCCAGGGCTAGCTGCATCCTGCATGTAGCAGTTGTTGCATACTCTTCTGTTCACCAGAGTAACAGGTCATCTGCGTACTCCTTCTGGTAGCTCTGGCACAAGGTCGTTGATGAAGAGTATGAACAGGGTCGGTGACAGGACTCCCCCCTGTGGCACCCCCTGACGCAGCAGCACTTGTTGGCCACAGTATCCATCCACTGTCACACGTGTTCTGATATTGTGCAGGTATGACTTGGTCCACCGGTACATGTTCCCGTGGATGCCAATGCGAAGGAGTTTCACAAGGAGGCCATCCTTCCACACCTTGTCGAAAGCCTTCTGTAGGTCAGTGAAGGCAGCTAATGTCACCTTCTGATCTTGAAAGGCATCTTCTATGACCTGTGCAAGGTGTGTTGTATGGCCTTCTGTACTCTTGTAGCTTCTGAAGCCGGCTTGCTCGGGCACGATAATGCTCTCGGAGTCCAGGTACCACTGCAGACGCTTGTTGATGATGCACTCCATGGTCTTGCACACACAACTTGTCAGGCTGATGGGGCGATAACTCAGGGCTTTGGACTTATTCTTCCCTTTCTTCAAAATTGGGATTATTTTGGCTTCCTTCCAGCACTGGGGTACCTGTCCTCCTCTCCAGCTGTGGTTAAAGATGTCCAGTAGCTTCATTAAGGCAGTGTTGCCAAGGTGTTTTGTTATATCTCGTTTGAGATGTTTTCTGGACCTGGAGATTTTTTCTTCTTCAGCTGTTTGATGGCCATCTTCAGTTCTGGAAGGGTGATGTCCTTCTTCATAGCATCATGGATGTTTGCATCTCTTGTTCTCTCTCTTTCTTCCTGTCTGATTTTTTTCTCAAGCATTCGTGGGACAGTGATGTTACTTTATTTTGCATAGATCTGTGCGAACATGTTTGCAGCTTTCCTACCAGTCAGTTCTTTCCCTTCTTCTTCCAGGGTGATCTTCTGTTCCCTGGTGCCCTCATCGTTCAACGCTTTGGTCAGTCTCCACAACTTGGTGGTGTCCCTGTCCATGTTTAATCTTGCAGTCTTCTTTCTCCAACTTCTTCTTGTGCACTCCAACGTCATCTTCAGATACTGGGCCTTACTGTGTTGTAGCTTGATGTTGTTTTCTTGGCTGGGGTTGGTTTCAGCGTCTTCTCTGGCCCTAGTGAGGTTGTCATGTGCTTTCTGAAGATCTGCGGTCCAGTATGGGGTGTAGTTTTTCCGGACCGCTTGAGGTATGGTTTCCTTGGCTGCCTTACTGATAATGTCGTTAAACTCTCTGACCACATTGTTGATGTTCCTTCCAGACACAGCGTTTGTTTGGATACTGAACAAGCGCCAGTCTGCCTTTCGGTAGTTCCATCTTGGTCGGTGTGGCGAGCTAGCTGCTGTGCTTCCTTTTAGGGAGAGGAGGACAGGGTGGTGATCACTTCCTCCTAACTGTGGTCCTACTGTTCTGCTGAGGTACTTATGAACATCTTCAGTGTAAAGCGCCAGGTCCGGTGTAGTGGTGGTGTGCCAGCGGAGGGAGTAGAATGATTATGATTGTACATTGCTTAACGTCCTGACAGCAACACGACTTTCTCAGGACGAGCCTGCACTGCCTGTGAAAAAAAAATAAACAGAAAATTGAATGTATGTTGCCAGCCGGTCAAATACGTTAAATAAACCTACAACATGGGGCCTAAATAAGCTACGACCATTTAGCAACACACATCCAATATCAAGAGCTACAGTCAGCGCAGACAGTGGGGAGAGTTTAAAAAAAAGAAAATACAGGTGAATAGACGAAGGGTAGACAGAAACAAATGCCCCAGAGTAGAAGCGAAACCCACCCTGTGGGGCTGACCAGAGTGACCCTGGGAGGCGGGAGTAGAAGGTAGGTTGGTCCTCAGGGTCATTGGCAAGTAGCAGGTGGTTTTCATCTTGCCACTCCTAGATGTCTTCTCCTCTCTTGTCAAGTGTGTCATATCCCCAAATCTGGGACTGGCTGTTGATGTCACCAGTGATGAGGAAACCACTGTCCGGGACCTGGATAGTGTCAAGGGACAGCAGCTTATCATTAGGGCAGTATTAGTTGACCAGGTCAAGGATGCTGTCACTGGTGGTTACCTTGACCTGGATGTATTCCGCCTCTTCCATGAATCTCCTGGTTTCGCTGGCGTTCAGGTTGTTTCTAACTAGGGTCATAACTCCCCCTTTCTTCCTCCCTTGGCGATCACTTCGGAAGACCTGATATCCTCTGACCTTAAAGGGTGTCCCTTCTTGCAGGTGTGTCTCTTGTATACAGCAGATGTTTATGCTGTTTTCATGCAGAAAGTGCTCCAGTTCTGTTTTCTTGTTGGGAACCCCTTCTGCATTCTAGTGCATGATGTTCACATTGGTTTTTTCTTTGTCTCTGGTCTTGTGTTTTCGCTAGCCAGTCGCTCTATTTCCCCGTCCCCTATCTCCTCGAGACAGTCGGGAAGGTCCTCCTGTGGCTGGGGGTGGGCTTCGAAGAGGCGCAGAGCCCGGTACTGCACCTGCCTGGTGAGACTCCACAGGGCGAGCACCATTTCTGTTTGAATCCATCTCCAAGTGTCATATGGCTGTATATGCGTGGCACTGTGGTTTATTAGAGTGCAGCCCAGTACCTCCGTCTTCAGCACTCGGGGTTTCTGTCGGTGTTACCTCCCCCTTAACTCCTGGTCAAAAGGCCTTTCCTGGGAGCACTGAATGGTTTGGTTTAGGAGTGTCCTTCTCCTAGATGGATTGCCGACCAAGGCTTATGAGTCCCATCTACTCAGGTTTTTCCTCGGAGTCTTCCTTCTCGAAGGAGATCTGCCAACCAAGGCTATCGAGCATTCCTGCCCGGATTTGTATAGGGTTTACTCCCCTAGCCTTTGCCTCTCCCAAGGCACCCACACGGCAGTGGGGCTATTTACCCATAGTTGGGGATCTGGTTCATTGACATCAGGGCTTGTCCACACATCGATGGGATTGCATGCCGCATGTCTGGGGGCCAGACCTCCTCCGAGTCCTCTGTAGTTCAGCCCGAGTCCGTAAGGTGCTCGGTTACTGTAAGTCGCCACGAGGAGACACTACATGAGGCTTGTTGTTGGAGAGGCTGTGTACTGGCAGGGAGAGACTGACATACTCTGCTCCCCTTCTCGCAGAACTGCTAGCCAGCGGTGGGAGCTGAAAGCGAGAGCGACAAGCACAGACGCTACACTACCACACTAGATGCATCACAACAACCATTTGACCCACAACATAATTTATTACCAGTTCGTGTATGTATTTATTTCTTTTGTATTTGTGTTGTACTTGTATACGGTCATTATGTGTTCATGTCACTAATCTTGAAAAATGTTCAAAAATTATTATTTTTTAAATTAATAGACAAACAATAAAGCAGTGTTCAGTCTCTACTTATACGTATCCTATTGCAGAAGAAATGTGGCGACTCTTAGTAAAGGCTTAATAGTTCTTAAAATCTCTTTTATAATTGTTCTAAGTATGTCTTACAATAATGATGGACAATGAGGCTAAGTTAAATTATGAAGTTTAACTCTTTCGAGACGTGCCGCATCTGGATTCGCGGCTTTACGCCGCGAATCCGGATGCGGTACGTCTCGAAAGAGTTAAATGTGGTAAAATCAGAGACTTTTCTGCTCTTGCTTTCCTTTGAACGCATGAGAGTTCCTCCCGCGCTCAAAAAGGAAATTTTGCAAACTTCTGGCGCAGTGCGATTGTGGATTGTGAAAAGAAGGGCAGAGCAGTTGTAGGTGAGTCAAGACAAACGTTGATAACCAAGTTGCATCGGCGAACTTTTGCGATCAAAGCCCGCCATGGAGCAGATCACTGTAACCCTGTCACTGCTGAGGAAAATAATAAACACCGCCCTACTGCAAGAGGCGTAGATGCTCATAAGCCCCCGCAATTGCAGGGGCTCATGAGCATCTACGCCTCTTGCCGACACCACTTTGCATCTATGCACTGTGCCTGGGACAGCTGGAGCTCTTTCGCGTTGAATTTACGCAGATTTCAACGACCGATCCGCGCCAAGCTATATTGATGCAACTTTGGCTTTTCTCTGGCCGGGCATGCCCTTTGTAACAGTCTCTGACGTGTAAGGCAACGCATGACGAGTGGCAACGGTTATGAAACTGTTGCTTTACCACCCACCGAGAAACTATTGTCACATTTATTACATACCACACTCTCTCTCTCTCCCTTGCCGTCAGCGTTACGACACATTACCTGATAAACATTAAACACCTACGGAGTGTAATCATGCGAAAAACGCCAGGTGTGCTGTATATGACCCGATAAACATCAGATGTGCCATGGGACAATGGACCACCCATCGTTCGTATCGAGAGCAATTTTGGGTGCTGGTCTGTGATGTTGGACCTTACGGCTGAAGCCGTAAGGTCCAAAATCACACAACAGCACACATTGTCCATCAAATCAGGTCCAAGGTTCAGTCACACATGTTTTTATGGCTGTTTAAGTTACAAAGCTGAGAATAAATAATAATAATAAAATAATTACGGTATTTATAATGCGCTTATGCGCTAATGGAGGCCATCCAAGGGGCTACCAACAACGGGTCGCCTCAGAAAGGTGGCCTCAGTACACAGGATCATCAAAGTAACAGAAGGAACATATCCCCCAAAAAATAGGTGGTCTGCTTAGACAGGCGTATACAGGTGGTTGCCTTGACAGGCTGTACATAGAAATCAAAGTTCCATTGTACAGTGAAGCGCCGGCTTATATGTTTCTGTCTCCGTCTGTCTGTCTGTCTGTCTGTCTGTCGCTCGCTCTCTCTCTCTCTCTCTCTCTCTCTCTCTCTCTCTCTCTCTCTCTCTCTCTCTCTCTCTCCTCTCTCTCTCTCTCTCTCTCTCTCTCTCTCTCTCTCTCTCTCTCTCCTCTCTCTCTCTCTCTCTCTCTCTCTCTCTCTCTCTCTCCTCTCTCTCTCTCTCTCTCTCTCTCTCTCTCTCTCTCTCTCTCTCTCTCTCTCTCTCTCTCTCTCTCTCTCTCTCTCTCTCTCTCTCTCTCTCTCTCTCTCTCTCTCTCTCTCTCTCTCTCTCTCTCTCTCTCTCTCTCTCTCTCTCTCTCTCTCTCTCTCTCTCTCTCTCTCTCTCTCTCTCTCTCTCTCTCTCTCTCTCTCTCTCTCTCTCTCTCTCTCTCTCTCTCTCTCTCTCTCTCTCTCTCTCTCCTCTCTCTCTCTCTCTCTCTCTCTCTCTCTCTCTCTCTCTCTCTCTCTCTCTCTCTCTCTCTCTCTCTCTCTCTCTCTCTCTCTCTCAAGGGCAAGTTAATGTTTAAAGTCCGCATATCCAAAACCCCAAGGTACGTCTCGGATTTGTTTAAGGGGCGGTCCGTGGCGCAGTGGTTAAGGCGCCTGCCACCAATGCTAAAGGTGCGAGGTTCGATTCCGGGTTCCGGCGTCGGATTTTTCTCCTCTAGTAAGTGTCACCGTTAATTCGGGCGGACCGTCGGGGGTTCTTTCTCCGGGTACTCCGGCTCTTCCTCCCCCTCCACTTTGGTATCAGTTTCAGCCAGCTTAATAAAATTTCAAATACAAAACGATTTCCAAATACCGTCAGTAGCTCGCTTGAGCTTGCCCTTAGCACCACGTGAATGTTCTGTGTTTACGTACAGTGTGTGAGTGAATGCGTGTGATTCACGTGAGCGTGCTTGTTGGGTTCAGTTCGCGGCTACATTCTGCGCATTGAGTTATATTATAAATATGAGAAATGCGCCATATAAATGCTATGCATTATTATTATTATTATTAAGTATGTTAACACACCATACAAGACATCAAGGAACAAATTGTCAGTACCTAGGCCACCACTTGATATATTCAAAACTAGTCTGTCTTACTCAGGGGCCAAACTTTGAAACTCGTTTCCGGCCAATATTACCGAGGCATCTTCATTGTCCACCTTTAAGGCAAGACTATTCCGGCACTTAATTGAGCCGCCGAACAAAGCGCACGCGACTACTGCGTTCTGAATAATGACTGTTATCAAACATGTAAGTCAGTGTGTAGGCGTGTGTGTATGTGTGTGCGTGCATGTGTGCGGAACAGTGTGTTTTGTGCATGTTTGGTTATGCTGGTGTGTGTGTGTGTGTGTGTGTGTGTGTGTGTGTGTGTGTGTGTGTGTGTGTGTGTGTGTGTGTGTGTGTGTGTGTGTGTGTGTGTGTGTGTGTGTGTTTGCGTGCATGTATGTGTGTGTTCGGTTAGTCAGGAGGAAGTAAAACGTCTAGATAATCTCGACGTTTATGCTTACAGTTTTGCGTTCAATGTACTAGATGTAGTCTTAACAGTGTGCAATGTATATTTATGTGTTATTATGTAGTTGTATTTCATGTACCGTGTGTAATGCATATTAGCCAGACGTGGGTCTGGACTGTGCTTCGTCTGATGCGGGCGTTGGTTGAAGGCCCCGGACATACATTACGTTCGTCCGGGCCTGTAATCCAATGTTTGAGCCGTAGCGGGGTCTGACCTAACTCTGCTTTAAGTACTTCTGTGTGCGTGCGTGCGTGTGTACGTGTGTGTATGTGTGTGTGTGTGTGCAAGCGCGTGCGCGTGACGGCGTACGTGTGTGTGTGTGTGTGTGTGTGTGTGTGTGTGTGTGTGTGTGTGTGTGTGTGTGTGTGTGTGTGTGTGTGTGTGTGTGTGTGTGTGTGTGTGTGTGTGCGTACGTGTGTGTTTTCATGTAGTTTGTAGAATGGACAAGAATGAGAAAAGGTCTGTGCACCTATTCTTTTATCCTTGGAAAATAAAGTTTCATTTCATTTCATTTCATTTCATCTCTCTCTCTCTCTCTCTCTCTCTCTCTCTCTCTCTCTCTCTCTCTCTCTCTCTCTCTCTCTCTCTCTCTCTCTCTCTCTCTCTCTCTCTCTCTCTCTCTCTCTCTCTCTCTCTCTCTCTCTCTCTCTCTCTCTCTCTATTGCCAACCTATTGAACAAGTTCATGAACGCAACTTCCTTGGAATATGTATAGATGAGCAACTAAGTTGGGAGAAACATGTGACTAATATATGTAAGAAAATATCAAAAAATATTTTTCTTTTATCACAATTGAGAAGTGTGAGTGACATAAATACACGAAAAATGTTTTTTCATGCACACATTAAATCTCATGTTGATTACATCTCCACTGTTTGGGATGGTAGCGGTGATGTGCATATCAAAAAACTAAATTCACTATACAAAAGAGCCATTAAAAATGTAGATATAAGACCCATTCCTACCGCTGTAAAACTGCAAAATCTCAAAATTCTTGGCCTTCGTCAACAACTCGTTTACAACAAGTGCATACTTATGTTTAAAATTCTCCACAAGAAAGCTCCACAGAATCTAACAGCTAAATTTACTCCACGACAGTGTGAAAGGTCCTCGAGGAACAGTACTCTTCGATTACCACTACCTCGCATTGACTTATTCAAATCAAGCCTGGCCTTTTCGGGACCACTTTTATGGAATTCACTTCCTCAACATTTAAAAACACTAACCCACCTTTCCTCCTTTAAAACAAAACTACACATATACCTGATGGAAACTGCTTAGATATATTATTTTTATCCTGTCATTCTGATGAAAGGTTATGTAAATGTATATATGTTAGTGCGTGCATTTACACGGCTGTAAAGGTGTGTGTATGTATGTTTGATTCTTGGTACTTTGTGCTTGTTTTTGCTGTGCTATGATTTTTCTCCTATGTAATTTGTGCTGAGGAGTGTTACTTCCTTTTTTTGTATTTGTTTATTGCTACCTTAGTAGTATCATTTTCTGTACTGCGTGTGTCTGTACTTATTTAGTTATGTTTTTTGTTTGCGTTAAATATTTTTTGTTTGTCTTCATTATATTTCATGTTGTAGAACGTTAGAAACGGCAAGTTTGAAAAATGACGTATTTGTATCTGTCAAAACTTCTACCGTTATGTAATAAAGTTTCATCATCTCTCTCTCTCTCTCTCTCTCTCTCTCTCTCTCTCTCTCTCTCTCTCTCTCTCTCTCTCTCTCTCTCTCTCTCTCTCTCTCTCTCTCTCTCTCTCTCTCTCTCTCTTCGCTGATCATGCTCGGATCAACTGCGTCACTATAGTCAGCAGAGAGCGGGTCACATATTTTTTTGTGCCTCTTATGAGTGTTCTGAATGTTGGTAAATCTATTTCTAGTTTAAAAAACAATCATCTTGCGGTCCAGACGGCTTCAGTACTCAGTTTTTAAAATTATCTGTGTCATTCATCGTTGAGTCACTGACATTCATCTACAATCTAGCCATTAAGCATAATGTATTTCCTAATGAATTAAAAAGAGCTAAGGTAATTCCTCTTCCCAAAAGCAAAGACTTAATCAATTTAAATGAGTACAGACCTATCAACAATTTCGAAACAACTTGAAAGACATAATACATATTCATCTCCTAAATTTCCTTGAACATAATCATCTGATTAGTGTTGCACCATCCGGGTTTCGACCTTTACATTCCTGCCAGACTACTCTAAATCACATTATTGATAAATGGCTCTCTGTCATTAATGACAATAAAGTATCAGGCGCAATCTTTCTTGACCTTAAAAAGGCATTCGATCTTGTCAATCATTCCATCCTCCTGAAAAACTACCACTTTATCACACTAACTCGAATACTGTTTCCCTCTTGTCTTCATATCTCAAAAACAGAACACAGAAAGTACTCTTGGCAAATTTTCATTAGACGGTGTAGTGACTTGTGGTGTTCCACAAGGATCTATTCTAGGGCCTTTATTGTTTCTACTATTTATTAATGATCTGCCGCTTTGCATATCTCATCCAGAGGCTAACTGTGATTTGTTCGCTGACGACACAACCGTACACACATCTAACAAGGAGCTAGCGAACATCAATGAGGTACTCCAGCAGAGCCTGGACGAAGTAGCTGACTAGTGCATTACTAATCACACGATAATTAGCATTCCAAAGACAAAGAGCATGTTGGTTACAACACGCCAGAAACACCAGCGCAGACTTACTTACTTACTTACGCCTGTCACCCTTCCCAGGGTATAGGCCGTCGACGAGAGAACTCCAGCGACTCCTGTCCTGTGCTTCTCCTTCGATTTTACTCCAGGTGGTTCCCAGTCTCTTGATGTCTGCTTGGAGGTCTCGACGCCAGGTGTTTCTCGGCCTGCCTCTTTTCCTCTTTCCCTGGGGGTTCCATGACAATGCCTGCTTAGTGATACTGAAAACTGGCTTTTTCTCAGACTGTGACCAATCCATCCCCATCTTCTTCGTCCAATTTCATTCTCTGCTGTTATCAGCTCTGTTCTCTCCCAGAGTCTGACGTTGCTGATCTTCTCTGGCCAGTGGATTTTCAAGATTCTTCTAAGGCAACTGTTTATGAAGATCTGTACTCTGTTGACTGTGGTTTTTTGTCAACCTCTAAGACTCTGCTCCATATAGAAGAACTGCTTTTACGTTTGAGTTGAAAATCCGGACTTTGGTGTGTTGTGACAGCTCTCTGGAACTCCACACCTTTTCTCAGCTGGAGAAAGGCTGCTCTGGCTTTACCGATTCGTGCTCTGACATCTGCATCAGTGCCACCCTTTTTGTCGATGATGCTCCCGAAATAGGTGAAGGACTCCACCTCCTCCAACGGGGTGCCAGCAAGCAAGACTCGTTCTTCCCTGGTTGCGTTTCAGCCTCATTGTCTTTGTTGTCTGTTTGTGGATGGTGAGGCCCAATTGGGACGAGATGTCAGCAAGCCTCGTGGTCTTGCCCTGCATTTGTTGATGAGTGTGGGACAGTAAAGCCAAGTCGTCTGCAAAATCGAGGTCGTCAAGCTGTGTCCACAGTGTCCACTGTATTCCGCTTCTTCTATACTATGTGGTCCTCTTCATGACCCAGTCTATGGCCAGTAGGAAGAGGAACGGAGACAGCAAACACCCCTGCCTGACGCCGGTTCTGACCTGGAGCTCCCTGGTGAACTGCCCTTCATGGATCACGCGACATGTCATGCCATCGTAGCTGCTCTTGATCAGGCAGACAAGTTTTGTGGGTACACCGTAGTGTCGTAGGAGTTTCCACAAAGTCTCTCGGTCCACGCTGTCAAATGCTTTCTCGTAATTTACAAAGTTGACGTACAGTGGGGAGCTCCACTCCAGAGACTGCTCCCCGATGGTGCGGAGAGTGGCAATCTGGTCTGTACATGATCGGTTTTTTTCCTGAATCCTGCTTGCTGGTCTCTCAGCTGGTGGTCGACGGAGCTCTTCAATCTCTCCAGGATGATCCTGTTGAAGACCTTTCTTGGTACTGACAGCAAGGTGATTCCTCTGTTGTTGGAACACTTGCTGAGGTCGCCTTTCTTGGGAAGCTTGATTAGGTACCCCTCCTTCCGTCATCCGGCATCACCTCCTCTTCCCAGATCTTTCCAAACAGTGGGTACAGCATCTCTACTGTTGTTTCTAGGTCTGCTTTCAGAGCCTCCGCTGGGATGCCATCTGGCCCTGCTGCTTTGCCGTTCTTCAAAAATGTCACTGCTCTTCTGATCTCTTCCCGGCTGGGTCTGTCACAGCTGATGGGTAGGTCAGTCTCTGCTGGCTGGATGTCTGGGGGGTCGGGTGGGGTGGGTCTGTTCAGTAACTCTTCAAAATACTTGGCCCATCTGTCGAGTTGGTCTCCTCTGTCTGCAATAGGCTTGCCGTCTTTGTCTTTTACTGGTCTTTCTGTATTTCCATACTTGCCAGACAATCTTCTGGTAATGTCGTAGAGCTGTTTCATGTTGCCGCTGCCTGCTGCCTTTTCTGCCTCTGCTGCTAAGCCGTCTGTGTAGGCTCTCTTGTCTGCCCTGATACTCCTCTTCACCTCGCGGTTGGCTTCCGAGTATTCCTCATGTGCCCTTGCTTTGGCTGCTCTCGTGCGACTGTTGTTGACAACTGCTTTTTTCTGCTTCCTCCCTTCTATCTTCTTCAAGGTCTGTGCCGACAGCCAGACCTTGTGATGTTGCTTCTTGAACCCCACAGTGTCTTTGCAGGTTGAGTTCAGTGCCTCTCTGTCTTCCACTGCTGCTCTGTGGTGACCGCCTCCTCTTCATTTACTAGCTCCTTTAGCACTTGAAACCGGTTGGACAGCACCAGTTTGAACTCTTTTCTCACTCCAGTCTCTCTCAGGAGGCCTACATTATAGCACTGTCTTCTTGTTGTCCCTGTGCTGCTTTTCTTTAACTTGAGCTTTATTCGTAATATAAGCAGATGATGCTCTGAGGCGGCAGCTGCTCTCCTCCTCACTCGAACATCTTGAAGGGATCTTCTAAATTTCTTGCTAATGCAGATTATGGTCTATCTGGTTCTCTGTAGTATGGTCAGGTGAGACCCAAGTTGCTTTGTGTATTCTTCTGTGTGGGAAGATGCTGCCTCCAATGCCGACAAGTCTGTTTAGAGCACAAAAGTCTACGAACCTCTCCCCGTTCTCACTCATCTCCCCTAGTCCCTGTCTCCCCATCACCTCTTCGTATCCGGTGTTGTCCTCTCCTATTTTGGCATTAAAACCGCCCATGACATGACGGTGATGTCTCGCTCCGCACATTTGTCCATAGCACTCTGGAATCGGTCGTAGAACTCTTGTTTCTCTTCCTCGTCACTGTCATTAGTGGGCGCATAACACTGGATAACGTTTAACTTGATAATTTTCCTGGTAATAAAGGCTGCTGTGATAATTCTTCGCCCGAGAGGTTCCCAGCCCATCAGCGCTCTCTGTGCCACTGGTGACAGCATGAATGCTGCACCTTCTGTATGGGGGGCATTCTCCTCTTCATGACCTGAATACATAATCTCCCCACTTAACAGCCTTTTCTGGCCAGACTGCGTCCATCTGGCTTGATACCTAGCAGGGAAAGGTTGTACTTTTGCATTTCCGCTGCTATCTGGGCGGACTTCTCGCTCTGGTACATGGTCTTGACATTCCATGTGCCCATGATTGTGTTCCTGGATAGAGAGAGGCGGCTCGGTCCTGTGGCTTCCGAAGACTTCCGGCTTTCACCACACGACGTCATAAATCTTCTGGTAGAAGAACCTTCCTCCTCCAGGAAAGAAATTGACGTTTGTCTATTCGTCGGCGTTTTTGTAGCTATTTCTTTATTTGTAGGGTGGGGAAGCTACCCCCATGCCCAACCCCCTTACTAGGCGGACCAGGGGTTTTCTGTCGGGGTCTCCTTCTCTTAGACCATGTTGGTTCACAGCACCTTATTTCATTCGGTGCACCCCTCTCGCGAGGGACCCCCTTAGACAACCAGTTAAACTGGAAACCTCATGTTGATAACCTATGCAAAACTCTGTCCAAAAACGTGTTCCTTTTGTCTAAGCTCAGCCGTTTAGTTAATCCTAAAATTTGAAAGCCTTAAGGACAAGCGGCTCAGGAGAAAAAACAGAGATGCCGCAGCTCAGAACCCCGGCCATACCTTCCCCTGCAGCCACTGCGGTCGAACCTGCCTGTCTCGGATTGGCCTCCGCAGCCACGAACAAGCCTGCAGACGTCGTGGGCAACTCCTATAAAATCTTCGTTCGCGAAGTCAAGCCAAGAGAGAGAAAATTTGAAAACTTTTCTTCCACGCGCATATCAAAACGCACTGTAATTACAGTTCCACTGTCTGGGACCATCATCAGCACCGCTGACAGCGACAACATCAGTGTCAGTGCTGCTATCAGCCACGAAGTCAGCAGCACTGGCACTATCATCACCACCGCCAACAGCGACAACAACAGTGGCAGTGCTGCCATCAGCCAAGACGTCAGCAGCACTGGCACTATCATCACCCTTGACAACAGTGACAGTGCTGCACTGGCACTATCATCACCACCGCAGACACCACCACTATCATCACCACCTGCTCTCCGCCACGACGTCGGCAACACTGGCACTATCATCACAACCGCCAACAGCGACAACAACAGTGATAGTGCTGTCATCAGCCATGACGTCCGCATCACTGACGCTGCTCCCTCCACGGCCAACAGCGACAACAACTGCGGTAGTGCTGTCATCAGCAAAGACGTCACTAGCAATAGCACTGTTGTCGCTACCAGCAACAGCGACAGCGGTGCTACTGTTGCCATCAACCACGACGTCAGGAGCAGTGGCACTCAGGCCCCCATTCTTGTTCCTGTAAAGGTGGTCGAGTCCGCGTGCCAGACTAGTGGCTGGTGCAGGACTAAGCTCGCTCATGCAAACGGCCCCAGGTGTTCTGATTGGCAAGAAATCAGCGTGGGTTATCAAAGCATCTTATTTCAATTATCAACGCTTCGTTAAGTTTGTATTACGTGTCTTGCCATGCATTTTAATATGATTAATATAATATCAGAGACGTTCTATTCAACATATTGTTGGACAACAGTACATGTTCCTTTTACCACTAAGTCATCACGAGCGATCAATGACACGAGAGAGAGAGAGAGAGAGAGAGAGAGAGAGAGAGAGAGAGAGAGAGAGAGAGAGAGAGAGAGAGAGAGAGAGAGAGAGAGAGAGAGAGAGAGATGATGATGATGATGATGATGATGATGATGATGATGATGATGATGATGATGATGAAACTTTATTTTTCAACGGTAAAAAGTTTTGACAGAAAACAATTCGTCATTTTACAAACTTGCCGTTGCTAACATCTACAGCATAAAAAAGGGAAAACTATAAAATATATTTACATACAAAACCCAATAGCATCATTATATACAGAAAAAATAATGACACTCATCACACACACATGCACACACGAACGCACGCGCGCGCGCCGCTCACACATACACCCACACACACAAACAAACACGAGCACACACACATACACACACACACACACACACACACACACACACACAGGTGTAATTTATCTTGACTGTAGCGGCGCACCTTGCTTAGTGGCTGGTGCAGGACTAAGCTCGCTCGTGCAACTGGCCCCAGTATCATTTGGCCTACTTCACCCCTTCACAGCCAGAAGACGCAGACTGTGTTTTGAAATCATTCTACATTGAAGCTCAAAGCTCCCAAGAAGTCAAGGGAACGTGTCTACAAAGTGGTTTCAACAAGAGGCATAGGTCCTCACGAGCCCCTGCAGTTGCAGGGGCTCATGAGGATCTATACCTCTTGCAGTTGGGTTGGGGTCATTTTTCTCGGCAGCTGAGGGCTTGAGATAAAGATGAACTGATTAACTAGGCAGATTTTCTTCCAAATCCAATTACCTGGAACATTAGTGAACACAATCAATCAAGCATGCTATCAAATTCATTTATGATTTAACTTATTCAGACCGACGGCAGTATTTTCAATATTTTGGGAGGCGTCATCTAATGACTATGCATCAGTTGCAGGAGATGGCTTACTTACTTACTTACTTACGCCTGTCACCCCTACCCGGGTATAGGCCGTCGACGAGAGACCTCCAGCAACTCCTGTCCTGTGCTTCTCCTTCGATTCTACTCCAGGTGGTTCCCAGTCTCTTGATGTCTGCTTGGAGGTCTCGGCGCCAGGAGTTTCTCGGCCTACCTCTTTTCCTCTTTCCCTGGGGGTTCCATGACAATGCCTGCCTAGTGATACTGGAAGCTGGCTTTCTCAGACTGTGACCGATCCATCCCCATCTTCTTCGCCCAATTTCATTCTCTGCTGTTATCTGCCCTGTTCTCTCCCAGAGTCTGACGTTGCTGATCTTCTCTGGCCAGTGGATTTTCAAAATTCTTCTAAGGCAACTGTTCATGAAGGTCTGTACTCTGTTGACTGTGGTTTTTGTCAATCTCCATGTCTCTGCTCCATATAGGAGAACTGCTTTTACATTGGAGTTGAAAATCCGGACTTTGGTGTGTTGTGACAGCTCTCTGGAACTCCACACTTTTTTCAACTGGAGAAAGGCTGCTCTGGCTTTACCGATTCGTGCTGTGACATCTGCATCAGTGCCGCCTTTTTTGTCTATGATGCTCCCGAGATAGGTGAAGGACTCCACCTCCTCCAACGGGGTGCCAGCAAGCAAGACTGGTTCTTCCCTGGTTGCGTTCAGCCTCATTGTCTTTGTTTTCTGTTTGTGAATGGTGAGGCCCACTTGGGACGAGATGTCAGCAAGCCTCGTGGTCTTGTCCTGCATTTGTTGATGAGTGTGGGACAGTAATGCCAAGTCGTCTGCAAAATCGATGTCGTCAAGCTGTGTCCACAGTGTCCACTGTATTCCACTTCGTCTGTGCTCTGTGGTCATCTTCATGACCCAGTCTATGGCCAGTAGGAAGAGGAACGGAGACAGCAGACACCCCTGCCTGACACCAGTTCTGACCTGGAGCTCTCTGGTGAACTGCCCTTCGTGGATCACGCGACATGTCATGCCATCATAGCTGCTCTTGATCAGGCGGACGAGCTTTGTGGGTACACCGTAGTGTCGTAGGAGTTTCCACAGAGTCTCTCGGTCCACGCTGTCAAATGCTTTCTCATAATCCACAAAGTTGACGTACAGCGGGGAGCTCCACTCCAGGGACTGTTCCACGATGATGCGGAGAGTGGCGATCTGGTCTGTACATGATCGGTTCTTCCTGAATCCTGCTTGCTGGTCTCTCAGCTGGGGGTCAACGGAGCTCTTCATTCTCTCTAGGATGATCCTGTTGAAGACCTTTCCTGGTACAGACAGCAAGGTGATTCCTCTGTAGTTGGAACACTTGCTGAGGTCGCCTTTCTTGGGAAGCTTGATTAGGTACCCCTCCTTCCAGTCAGCTGGCATCACCTCCTCTTCCCAGATCTTTCCAAACAGTGGGTACAGCATCTCAACTGTTGTCTCTAGGTCTGCTTTCAGAGACTCCGCTGGGATGCCATCTGGCCCTGCTGCTTTGCCATTCTTCAAAAATGCCACTGCTTTTCTGATCTCTTCCCGGCTGGGTCTGTCACAGCTGATGGGTAGGTCGGTCTCTGCCGGCTGGATGTCGGGGGGGTCGGGTGGGCTAGGTCTGTTCAGTAACTCTTCAAAATACTCGGCCCATCTGTCGAGTTGGTCTGCTCTGTCTGCAATAGGCTTGCCTTCTTTGTCTTTTACTGGTCTTTCTGTATGGCCATACTTACCCGACAATCTTCTGGTAATGTCGTAGAGCTGTTTCATGTTGCCGCTGCCTGCTGCCTTTTCTGCCTCTGCTGCCAGGCTGTCTGTGTAGGCCCTCTTGTCTGCCCTGATACTCCTCTTCACCTCGCGGTTGGCTTCCGAGTATTCCCCCTGTGCCCTTACTTTGGCTGCTCTCGTGCGACTGTTGTTGACCGCTGCTTTCTTCTGCTTCCTCGCTTCTATCTTCTTCAAGGTCTGTGCCGACAGCCAGTCCTTGTGGTGGTGTTTCCTGAACCCTACAGTGTCTTTGCAGGTTGAGTTCAGCGCCTCTCTAACTGCCTTCCACTGCTGCTCTGTGGTGACCGCCTCCTCTTCATTTACTAGCTCCTGTAGCGCTTGAAACAGGTTGGACAGCACCAGTTTGAACTCTTCTCTAACTCCAGTTTCTCTCAGGAGGCCTACATTATAGCGCTGTCTTCTTGTTGTCTCTGTGCAGCTTTTCTTTAGCTTGAGCTTCATTCTTAAGGTAAGCAGATGGTGGTCTGAGGCGACATCTGCTCCCCTCCTCACTCGAACATCTTGAAGGGATCTTCTAAATTTCTTGCTAATGCAGATATGCTCTATTTGGTTCTCTGTTGTATGGTCAGGTGAGACCCAAGTTGCTTTGTGTATTCTTCTGTGTGGGAAGATGCTGCCTCCAATGACAAGTCGGTTTAGAGCACAAAAGTCTACAAACCTCTCCCCGTTCTCACTCATCTCCGAGCCTAGTCCCTGTCTCCCCATCACCTCTTCGTATCCGGTGTTGTCCTCCCCTATTTTGGCATTAAAATCGCCCATGACGATGGTGATGTCTCGCTCCGCACATTTGTCCACGGCACTCTGGAGTCGGTCGTAGAACTCTTGTTTCTCTTCCTCGTCACTGTCATTGGTGGGCAATCCAGACCAAAAAGGTGACTGCCAAGCGTGTGAAATGCAAAGAAGTACCCAACGGAGAAAGAAACACGCTTAGAAAAGACGGTACAACACAATTTATTAATATTTCGGGTAAATACCCTTTGTCAAAATAGACAAACAAACAGAGACATTATTTGCTACTTATCTTCAGATGCGGAAGGAATGTGGCAACTGAAGGTGACGTAAAAAGAAAAAGAAAAGAAAAGGAAAGGAAGAACAAAAGTAAAAATGACGTCAAAGAAAAAAATCGTAAGAGAAAGACTCCGAGAGAAACTAAACACGAGAGACAAGAGTGTGTGTAAGCGAGCGCAGGAGCGAGCAAAAGTAAATGCGCGTGTGTGAGGCCGGGGAGAGAGAGAGAGAGAAGAGAGACAGCGAGAGAGAGAGAGAGAGAGAGAGAGAGAGAGAGAGAGAGAGAGAGAGAGAGAGAGAGAGAGAGAGAGAGGAGAGAGAGAGGAGAGAGAGAGAGAGAGAGAGAGAGAGAGAGAGAGAGAGAGAGAGAGAGAGAGAGAGAGAGAGAGAGAGAGAGAACGAACGGGGAGTACCCTTGGGCACGAAGTAGGCTGAGTGTCTAATACACAAAGCCAGCTAAACACCAACCCGAAGGCAAACCTTATATCACCATCGAGTTGAGGACTACCTCGGGGAAAAACGGGAGGACCCCGGGAAAAAAAACCCAGCATTTAGCATGGTACACAACAATTGGTGGGCGCATAACACTGGATGACGTTCAGCTTGAGCTTTTTCTTGGTTCTAAAGGCTGCTGTTATAATTCTTGACCCAAGAGGTTCCCAGCCCATCAGCGCTCTCTGTGCCACTGGTGACAGCATGAGTGCTACTCCTTCTGTATGGCGGGCATTCTCCTCTTCATAACCTGAATACAGAATCATCTCCCCACTTAACAGCCTTTTCTGGCCAGACTGCGTCCATCTGGCTTCACTGATGCCTAGCAGGGAAAGGTTGTACTTTTGCATTTCCGCTGCTATCTGGGCGGCCTTGCCGCTCTGGTACATGGTCTTGACGTTCCATGTGCCCATGGTTGTATCCCTGGATAGAGAGAGGCGGCTCGGTCCTGTGGCTTCCGAAGACTTCCGGCTTTCACCACAGGACGTCATAAGTCTTCTAGTAGAAGAACCTTCCTCCTCCAGGAAAGGAATTACTGTTAGTCTTTTCGTCGGCGTTTTTGTAGCTATTTCCTTTTTTGCAGGGTGGGGAAGCTACCCCCACGCCCAACCCCCTTACTAGGAGGACCAGGGGTTTTCTGTCGGGGTCACCTTCCCTTAGACCATGTTGGTTCACGGCACCTTATTTCATTCGGTGCACCCCTCTCACGAGGGACCCCCTATCCACCACCCAGGGGACGCGCCTCAACGCCGTATGGTCCCAGCGCGAGGCAGGAGATGGCTCGACCATGATAATTCAAGGGTAGTGCCAGATTAGTTTGGCCCCGACAGGCGCCAAACTAATCTGGCACTGGCCTTGAATTATCGTGGTCGACCCATCTCCTGCTGTAGTGCGTCAGGGCTGAATGGGTTAAGGGCATTTACACGTATAAGCACACCCGCCAACTCTCCAGCAGAAGTAAGCCAAGAAATTATCGGCAAAGAGAAAAACTCGCTTTGAACGGCCGAGTACTAAACCTCGTCCTTTCAATGCGTGATCCATTCTTTGTCGCTTAATAGCCTTTGCATTTTACGCGCTTCGCTTGCCCTTCTCTTTTTATCTTTTTTTTTCGGGGGTTGGTGGGTGTCAAGATTTAGCAGAATATCTTAGTTTTCAATTGCCGGCTGGCAGTTGGCCTCTTCTGTGAACCACATTAAAATGCTTTTTTTTTTTTTCGAAGGGGGTGGGTGGGGGAGGGGGCGTCTAAATCTGTCAACAACAGCAGATTTTAAAGGACACGTGTCTCTCTTTTATCATACCTCTACCACCATTACCACCACCCCACGCTTCTACCCTCCCCTCTCCCTCTCCCCCCTCCCCCCCCCCCCCATCCATCCCCCCCATCCGCCCCCCCCCCCCCCGCCCCCCCCCCCATCCACCCACCCACCCACCCCACCCAGCCCCCTAACCCTGTATTTTTTTTTTTTTTTTTTTTTAATAACAGAAATTTTCACTTATTAAAAAGTAGCCCAAATCCACTGTTTCATTCGCAACTAATAAAGTCCGGTCCATTCCACCGTAAAGACAGAACCTCTGACAGTCACTAGGGTACTTTTTCAAGCCTCGGGGATGTCGCCTAGGGTAGATACTTCAGACTGTGATTAACTGTCAACTCAGACTAGTTAATGGCGGTGGAGAGTTTTAATTGCACTGTGGGTCTAACTTATGTCTGTTATCTCTCGAGCTTTCAGCGCCAATTGCGAGAAGTTCAATCGACCCTGACAGTTCAAGGGTAGTGCCAGATTAGCTTGAAGCCTGAAGGCGCCAAGCTAATCTGGCACTACCCTTGAACTACCAGGGTCTGTCTGCAACCTAATCTTGCTCGTCGTGTTCAGCAGGCCAGACTAAAGTGTGAGTTTATTTAGAAGTTATGTCTCTTCCAATGGTGATATTTAAAGTCGTATATCTGATAATCATGCGGTAGCGGTGTTTGAATGAGTGCTTATACCACGCTTTCAGTATGTATGACAGGAACCATGCGGCGATGATTATATTTCCACGCATAAACATAGTGTGCTGATTTGTGTGGTTTTGGTCCTTTTTGTTCGAGGCCGTAAGGTCCAAAATTAAAGGGCAGTACACGATTTAGTGTGACGTCTCAGTTTGGATGTAAAACATTTATGAAGACATGAATTGTGAGGAGAGAACGCACACACATGCATGAAATACTTACGTCAACACATGTGCATGTGTGCTGGCGCACACGCATACTCACACGCACTCTTGCACGAACGTACGTACGCACACACAGACACACACACACACATACACGCAAACAAACACACACAAACACACACAAACACACATAAACACACACGCACGCACACGCACACGCACACGCACGCACACACACACACACACTCACGTGCACACACACGCACACTTGCACGCACTCACACACACATACATACACACACACACTCGCACATGCACGAAGCGCACAAGCACGCACATATACACACACACGCACACACGCAGACAGACAGACAGACACACACACACACACACACACACACACACAAGTATGCGCGAGCGCACTTTGCGAACTGCAATTATTAAGTAGTTTTCCATGTAACATTCCTAAGATTCTATTCTCTGCATTGTCTCCTGCTATAGAAGTAACACATACACGAATGCGGTCAACATTACGCATTGAAAACTATTTAATTCTACGTCTCTGACAAACTGATGGTGTCGAAATCAATGTTTGCTTTCCAGACAAAGCAAATGCGTTTACAAATGTATTACTCCCATAATTTCAGTGAGGGGTTTGTTCACTGCCGGAAAGAAATGTGAACACCACCGGACTGCCAGAGGTATAGATCCTCATTAGGACCGGCAATTGCTCATGAGAGGCACATGAGGATCAACGCCCCTGGTTGAGACCAATTTGTCTGCATGTACCTTGGACGGTTGTGGCTTTTGGTTTTTGGTCGTCGGATAAACAAAGATTTCTGAACCAAACTATGCTTCTAAATGAAGGGGGTTAACTCTGTTTGCAAGAGGCACAGATCTTAATGAGCCCCCGCATTTGCGGGGGCTCATTAAGATCTGTGCCTCTTGCTGGCTTCAATTGAGTTAGTGCTCCTTAGGCGGATGTGTGTCCTCAGCTGTTTAGCCCTTTTCATTTTGATACGCCCATTTCTTGAAATAAATTTGACTGTGATAGTTCAAGGGTGGTGCCATAAAAAGCTTGGCGCCAAGTTATTCTGGCACCACCCTTGAACTAACACGGTTGATCTATCTCCTAATCTGTAATGTAGCCTTCACAGGACAATGAGCAATTTGTTTTTTATAACTCATTCTACCCCAACACCGAAATCCCCAAATTTTGCCTTTGTCCTCTGAAGATTGCGTTGCAGTGCAGGACACAGATCGACCATGATAGTTCAAGGGTGATGCCAGAATAGCTTGGCGCCCATTGGCGCCAAGCTATTCTGGCATCACCCTTGAACTATCATGGTCGATCCATATCTTGCTGTGGTGTGTCTGGGGTAGAAAGAGTTAAAGCAGCATCAGGATGTAATGGGTTAATCTGCAGAATGGAGTGTACAACGTACGCGCAGAACGCAAAGGAAAACTGTCAGGATTAGTCGCTCAATACATTTGCATCTGTGTTCTTCAGGTTGAGGAGCTCATGGGGTGTGGGGGGGGGGGGGTGTTCAACCTGTGAGTGAGTATAAAAGATATACGCGCAGAACATGCAGATCCAAACACATCGGCCAAACAACACTGACTTGGGGCAAACTCTGTCTGGACTGCATTCCGCTGTTGCTGTTGCGAATGTGTCGCCTCTTTTTTTTTTATCCCGTGTGTCTTTTTCTTCTTCTTCTTCTTCTTTTTAATCTCCTGTGTCTATTTTTTTTAAATCCCATCTGTCTATTTTTTTAATCCCTCCCCCCCCCCCCTATTTTTTTTTAAATTATGTACCGAATAAATGAATCAATTGAGATGTGATACCTGTGTCTGAGTAAGTCTCGCGTATCTGACCGCCTCGTCAGTCCATCTTGTGTTTCTCACAATATATCCCTTTAATATCCTCCATCCACCCACACCGTCTACCCCACACTTTTCCCGTGATTCATGATTTTGAGTGTCAGAAAGAAAAAATTCTTATCTCTGCATTTCATCTTCTAAATAAAATGTGCGCTCTCCCTCCCCCCTCCCCACCCCACTGCCACCCTCACTTCCCATCCCCCCACCCCCACCCCTCCTCTCTCTCTCTCTCTCTCTCTCTCTCTCTCTCTCTCTCTCTCTCTCTCTCTCTCTCTGTCTTTAATATCCTCCATCCACCCACATCCTCTTTCCAATTTTATTAGTTTTAGTCACGCGCGTGAGATTGTTGTGTGAGTGTGTGCAATTACATGATTGAAAAAAGGTCTGTGTACCTAATCATTTATCCTTGAGAAATAAAGTTTCATTTCATCTCTCTCTCTCTCTCTCTCTCTCTCTCTCTCTCTCTCTCTCTCTCTCTCTCTCTCTCTCTCTCTCTCTCTCTCTCTCTTCTCTCTCTCTCTCTCATTCTCTCTCTCTCTCTCTCTCTCTCTCTCTCTCTCTCTCTCTCTCTCTCTCTCTCTCTCTCTCTCTCTCTCTCTCTCTCTGTCTCACTCACTCTCTCTCTCTCTCTCTCTCTCTCTCTCTCTCTCTCTCTCTCTCTCTCTCTCTCTCTCTCTCTCTCTCTCTCTCTCTCTCTCTCTCTCTCTCTCTCTCAACTAATTAAGCCACTTACCATAATCTCAAATTAGGAAAGTTGCCTCTGTAGGCCTACACCGCTGCCGTATGGCTCAGGAGAAATTTTTACCTTGATATTGCAAAGATGGCGCCTAACTAGTTACGATCGACCATGATAGTTCAAGGGTAATGCCAGAATAGCTAGGCGCATAGCTATTCTGGCATTACCCTTGAACTATCATGGTCGACCCGTATTCTATTACAGTGTGTCAAGGCTGAATTTGATCTACCACTCATACCACAAAACCGCAAAACCCCACTGAGACATGTGTATTCCCTTGTCTGATTGTGTATTCGCGTGTCTCTTAGCCGTCAATTTCCGCTGCCGATAGCCATTGCTTGATTGATCGCGGCGCTGACTGATCCGAAAATAAGCGTTGATTTATGATATATTCCGACGCACCGCCTCTTTCCAATCCCTCTCCCACGGATAAAGAATGTGAATAAAGGTAGTTCCTAGCTTTATTCACTTTCTTTTTTATGGATATGGAATGAGTGAGGTAGTAGTGTAAACACAATTCAATTGTAAATATATTGAATATGTATCGTTTCGTGTGTGTATGTTTAATTTATTTTTTTTTTGGGGGGGAGGGTTATTTGTTGTTGTTGTTTTGGAGATTGTCACGTTGTTGCTGTTACTGCTGTTGTTGATGTTGATGTGTTGATGCGTTGATGTTGTTATTGTTGTTGGGAGGGTTGTTTATTGGAGGTGTTTTTGGTTGTTTGTTTGAGTTGTAGGGGGGGGGGTGTGTTTGTTTGTTTTTGTTTGTTTGTTTTTTGTGGGGGTTTTGTTGTTGATTTTTTTTTTGGGGGGATTGGGGTTTTTTTGTTTGTTTGTTTGTTTGTTTGTTGTTGTTTGGGTTTTGTTTTTCTTTTGTTTGTTGTTGTTTGTTTGTGTTTTTGTTTGTTGTTTTTTTTGTTTGTTTGTTTTTTTGGGGGGTTGTGTGTGTGTGTGTTTTTTTGTTTGTTTGTTTGTTTGCCTTTTTTTGGGGGGGGTTGTTTGTTTGTTTTGGGGGGTTTTTGGGTTGTTGTTTTTTTGTTTTGGGGGGGAGGGGGGGATGGGGGGGGGGGCAATTCATGTGTGTTTCTCTTTTCTCGTAAATTCATCTAGGAAGTGAAAACAAAAATATTTGACTGACATGTTATGCACCAGATTGATTTTATTACCCTTCATAATTTTCATTGCCTACGTGCGAACCGGCATAATTATGATATTTTTAGGTTATAAAATGCGCATTTTGCTCATGAATGTTTTTTTTCTCGAGTCACAAATCTGCAGAAGCAGAAAGCCTGACTGTTTACTGAAAGCCTAGCCTATTGGTTGCGCCTGCTTTTTGTACATATTGCACGGAGGTGACAGTATTTATCTCTCATATACCACGCCTACACGTGGTATATCAGCAAACATAACCAATGGGATCAATAGTCATAAGAACATGCGACTTTTCTTCACTTTTGATTATCGCTACGACGCCATTCCAGATAAAAGAAAGGATTTAAAAACATCAACTCATTTACGAAAATTATATATTACATTTTTATAAAGACAATGGCTCATATTTACACGTTGCGCGTGAATGTGTGCAACCGAGTAAACATAGAATCGACACCAAACTCCGTCGCAATTTTTTCACCCAAGGAAAAAACACATCAGAGGCTGAATTGGAGTGGATGTTCATCACCAAGAGACATAGATCCACATTAGCCCCTGCGACTGACGTCGCAGGGGCTATGTGCATCTATGTCTCTTGCTGATTGGCTGCGGTTGCTGTCTGCTGCTCCCTCTGTTGTTTTGTTTTGTTGTTTACTATTACTAATGAAACTGATGAAACTGAAAGTAAAACTGTTCTCTTTCCTGTAGTTCTCATACTTTACACCTTGTGATTGAATTATACTCGATTGCAAATGGACTGATTTTGTCGTCTCTTTAAACCCCTTGAATACTGTGGAAAAAGTGAACACGATCCAACTGCAAGAGGCATAGATCCTCATGAGCCCCCGCATTCGGGGGGGGGGGGCTCATGAAGATCTGTGTCTCTTGCTGAGAATAATTTGTATCCATAATCCTTGGACGTTGTGAGTTTAGGTCGTTGGACAAACACAGATTTCAGAAGTAGGCCTACAATATACGTTCTTTGGCATCGAAGGGGTTAAAGTTGTCCTTTTGTTTCGGGGGGCGGGGGGGGGGTGGAGGGGGGGTGAGGGGAGGGATTGATTGCTTAAATTCGCCAATACGGTGAAGACGATTTCTGAATGTTGTTTTGACTCAAGATTTCTACCCTTTTTTTTTTCCACACAAAACAAAAAGATATGTGTACTATTGCACCTTGTGTGCAACGGGGACACTCTCCGACGCAGCAAAGATGATAAAAAGCATTATTTAAAAAAAGTCTTTCATCTCGAGACATTCAAACTTTTTAAAAAAATTAAAAAGTTACCCATATTGTACGGCATTATTGTAAGACACACCAAGAACATTGTTAAAAGAGTTCATATAAGCCATTAACCCTTTGTTGTCTGTTGGAGAGGATCGCTTTCAGTTCGTATCAACGTGTATAATTACTGTATGCACCATGGAAGGAGTCCATTATTTTAACTCATTTAGCCCGACGCACGTCTTTGCCAAATTTTGGAGGCGTCGTCTAACGACTATGCACTTGTTGCAAGAGATGGGTCGACCGTGATAATTCAAGGGTGGTGCCAGATTAGCTTGGCGCCGATAGGCGCCAAGCTAATCTGGCACTACCCTTGAATTATCATGGTCGACCCATCTCTTGCTGTAGTGCGTCAGGGGCTGAATGGCTTCATGACAATTTATCTGAGAATGGTTGAGGCGTTGACATAGTCAAAGGCAGTCACTTTTCTTTCAGCTAGAGGCATTGACACAGTCAACAGAGTACAGATCTTCATAAACAGTTGCCTTAGAAGAATTTTGAAAATCCACTGGCCAGAGAAGACCAGCAACGTCAGACTTTGGGAGAGAACAGAGCAGATAACAGCAGAGAATGAAATTGGGCGAAGAAGATCTGGATGGATTGGTCACAGTCTGAGAAAGCCAGCTTCCAGTATCACTAGGCAGACATTGTCATGGAACCCCCAGGGAAAGAGGAAAAGAGGTAGGCCGAGAAACTCCTGGCGTCGAGACCTCCAAGCAGACATCAAGAGACTGGGAACCACCTGGAGTAAAATCGAAGGAGAAGCACAGGACAGGAGTCGCAGGAGGTCTCTCGTCGACGGCCTATACCCGGGTAGGTGAAGGCGTAAGTAAAGTAAGTAGAGGCATTGATCACCTCCTCGTGCGGCTGGGTGATTTTAGCGTTTAAAGTACCACCATTATGCATAAACCTGAAGACACGTTTCTGCACCATTTGTGTTTGTTATGTCTTGTCGACACACCTAATTAACTTTAACAGCAGTTTGGACAAACAGCAACAGCACATTCGTAATCACACTTATTTATTCTGTGCAGCCGTTAGCGTTTCAAACTATTTTAAAACTGTTTCTCGTATTTATAGAACGGAGTGGATTCATTCTCAGGTTACGTGATATTAAAACGGCGTGCGCTGAACTGGATTGTCTTGTGTCTAAATAACTAGACCTGTGTGCAGCGTTTCGTAACCGTTTGTTACACTACAGAAGTGTATCTTTGAACAGTTACGGCCGTGGTGGGCCTTTAATCATGCCGATGTTATCATCTAAAAGAAAACTATCTACACTCGACAACAACACATAATAACAATAACAACAACAACAATAATAATAATAATAATAATAATAATAATAATAATAATCATTCAAACTATAAAACAGCACACAACAAGAGGCATAGATCTTCATGAGCCCCAGCAACTGCTTAATGCGCGGGCCGCGCTCATGAAGATCCATGCCTCTTGCAGATATGGTGTCATTTTGTTGAACATACAAAAGACAGCGATCGCTGAGTGGCGTCTACACCTCGTCGGAATGTGACGGAAAATGAACAATCAAACGTGAAACATTTATTGGCGAACGACTGAGCACGTCGCTTAGCTCTGGCGCATCATATGTGTGTGCTGATCTGTGATTCTGGACCTTACGTCCTGCGGCCATAATGTCCAGAATCACAGACCTGCACACAGACGAATGAATAAAAAATAAAACTGAAGCCTTGCGTAAAAACTGTTGGAAGCTCTGTCTTCAATTTTCGCTTTTAACGTTAGTTGCCTGTGACTGATCGAAAGCGGGGTGGTTATTTCAGTTGTTTGAGTTTTTTAAAAATTCATTTAGCCCCAACGCCCTAAAGCAGGAGGTGGATTGACCACGACAATTCAAGGATAGTGCCAGATGAGCTTGGCGCCTACAGGCGCCAAGCTCATCTGGCGCTACCCTTGAATTATCATGGTCAATCATCTCCTCAGCTGGCACATAGTCTTTAGGTGACACCTCCAAAGACACCTCCGAAATTTTGGATATGCGCCCGTGGAGCTAAATGGGTTAATTCAGTGGTAGTCGATGAACTGTGGCTGAACAGAATGTCATCTTTCCCAATACTAGTTCAGTTTCAGTTATCCGGCGAGGTGTCGTAGTGTATAATATCGTGCGCGACATACAGCAGAAGATTATTGCTTTAAACTGCTGGAGGCGTTGCTTTATATAGCAGAAGATTCCAGGCCGTAAGTCTATTTTTTGTGAAAAGCGAGATTTTCATTGTAATACAATGAAAATCTCGCTTTTCACAAAACTGGACGTAGAGCAGAATTTTCTAAAAAATATGTTTGGAATGGATGTGATTTCTAGTTTTGAGAAACAAGTGTGTGAGTTTCAGATATTAATAAGCACAATTTTTTTTAATGTATCTGTGATAAGACAAAAATGCAGTTAAAATTGTTCGCCATGGATAGGAAACACAACACAACACAAACACAAACACACACACACACACACACACACACGCGCGCGCGCGCGCGCGCAAGCACACACGGACACATACACGCCCCCAGTGTAAACACCAAAGCAAACTAAATTTTCTTTTCATTTTTTTATGTCTCCCAATTTTACAACACAAAACAATGATCAATGAGTAACGACAAAGAATAATCTACACGTTTTCTGTACATATTGCACTGAGGTGACAGTATTTATCTCTCATATACCACGCCTACACGTGGTATATAAGCAAACATAACCAATGGGATCAATAGTCATAAGAACATGCGACTTTTCTTCAGTTTTGATTATCGCTTTGACGCCATTCCATGTGAAAGAAAGGATTTTAAAACATCAACTCATTAAAAAATATATATATATTAACATTTTTATAAAGACAATGGCTCATATTTACACGTGGCGCGTGAATGTGTGCCACGGAGTAAACATAGTATCCACATCAAACTCCGTCGCATTTCTTCACCCGGAAAAAGAACACATCTGAGGCTGATTTCGAGTGGATGTTTATCACCAGGAGACATAGATTCACATGAGCCCCTGCGACTTACGTCGCAGGGGCTCATGTGGATCTATGTCTCTTGCTGATGGTAGGCATTCACGAATGGCTGAAATTCACAGTTTATATTTCTTGGATTTGTCATTACTCCTGAGCAAAAGAAATTCGTTCGCCGTTTTGTACAAATGCGCTGTAGCATAATAAGGGTTTTTTTTTGTTTTTTTTTTTAAATAATCGGCAGAGTAAAAATGTATAGATACAAAACATTTTTTTCTTTACCTTTCGGCCTATAAAACAAACAGCAGCACGGTATTATTTCTCAATATTTTTGTTCTTATTACTTTTTCTTTCGTTCGTTATGAAAAAATATTTGACGTCTGGTCGGGTAAATTGGGACCGCTCCACACAAATAATGACAGCAAAAATAATAAATCAAGTTTCAACGCTGACATAAAGACACATAAATCGTCACACTTTTTTGTTCATGTATTCACACATAATTAATACATTATGTTTCCAGTGTCAAACTTGTCACATCTCCGCGTGTATCTACGCGCATAAAATTCGCCGTATTTCAAAGCGTCGCTGAAAATCACACATAAAACGATCAAAGCGGACCGACAGAAAACCATATATATAGCCTTTAGAATTTTTTCAAAGCGAAAAATGAACTCCTAACTAATTTCTAGGTAGAAAAAGGTCAGTTGTACTAATTATAATTAACCCATTACAAACTGATGCTGATTTTTTTTTTCATTATTTGTTTATTGTCCTGTGAAGGCCACATTACAGATTAGGAAATGGATCAACCGTTTTTTTTTTTTGTTCAAGGGTGGTGCCAGAATAGCTTGGCGCCTTAGGCGCCAAGCTATTATGGCACCGCCATTGAAGTACAGTATCATAGTCAAATTAGTTTCATGCAGTAGTGTAACAGGCTGTGCAGTAAATTACAGACATCAAAATGTCCTCAGGCCGACGCCGCGTGGGCCCGAAAATCTATTTTTCAGCACTGGGATTAGTTATATGCAGATCACTCTGCGGCCGAATTCCGAAAGTTCACACACAAATAAAATTGTGTACATATGCAACTACAAGCAAACTGAGTATGTTAACTACACGCACTGAAGAACTGAAACCAGCAAGTAATAATTATTACAGTGGTGGGGGAAAAAAGACCAAACGTTTGACCAAAACGAGAAGAAAATTCAAAGGCGAAAACAAAAAAAATATTTAAACATGAAACCGCGTTGCACATGCGATCGATTTCCAACGACGGCGTAACTAAACACATTCAACGCATTGATCTACAAACTGTGTGATCGCATTCCATTTTGAAGCTTACAGCTCTGCGTTGTAAATTCCAAATTTCACACACCAGAACAAACATTTCCCAGCTATAATTCAGCACGCAAACAAAAATAACACTCCGTGTAACCGTTTGGCTATCGGTAGCGCTTTTTGTCGCGATCATTCCTTCCGACAACTAAAGCATCAGAAGGAAAAAAAAACAAGAAATAAAAGAGGCGAGCGCACATTTATTAAGTTTAATTTGTCTTTTTCTTTTTTTTTTTTTTTTTTTTTTTGTCTTTTTTTTTTTCTTTCCAGAAAATAACTCTGAAACGGGATGGTTTGAGGCGTGTGTAATTCAACATAATCTTCGCGTACACACTGTCTGTCCAAAGGAAAACATTTTCAAATAAAGAATGATTTGGAGACATTTCGTGGAGAGACATGCAAAACACATTAAATTATTACATTACATACAACATCAATGATATCACAGATTTAGCAGTGCGGCACAAAGTGTTTTTCTCTCCCTGAACTGAGGATACGGTTACAACGCTGGGACGCTTTCTTCATATTATTAAAATATTTTTCGACAATTTTGTGTCATCTGATATAACCCTAATTCTGTTGTTGTTGTTTTTTAAAAGAAACCGTTTTGCAAAATAAATAAATAAATAAATAAATCCGCTTACCAGGTATTTATCCACAAAAGCTAAGTAAAATTCTTTCACGGGCGGTTGTTAAAATTTTCAGTCCAACTTTTCAAGCACTAGCTTTTCTAAGTGCTCCTAGGCCGACCCCTCCAAGAAACAAGTCCACGGGCCGACATCCGCCGCAGTTGACCAGCGCACTTCAGGCCTACGGCCGATGTCGGCCAGAGGATCTTTTGCATACTGGGATGCAGGCCTTCTATCATTGTATCGTTTTCGCGTCACATCGTGGGATATCGCAGATTCTGCTTTTAGTGTTATTGACACACCGTCTCAACTGCTGCTCAGGTTACAGCGACAGAAAAACGCCCGAACGCCGCGAATTTAAAGAAGCACATACCCCATTTTGTGCTATCATTTGTGTGTGTGTGTGTGTGTGTGTGTGTGTGTGTGTGTGTGTGTGTGTGTGTGTGTGTGTGTGTGTGTGTGTGTGTGTGTGTAAAGTTATCGCCTAAAAAAATTCTTACTTAAAAAGCAAAACGAAAACGAATCACATTTTATCAAATCCGTCTATTTTCTTATTGTTTCGTAGCAATACGAATAATAAATTATTCACCATATTTTCTTCTTCTTTTTTTAAGATTATGATAAGTTGCTTTTGACTTGAAAACTAAAAATGCCATTTTTTTTTAAACACCACTTTATTTTCAAAACACTATAGAAAAGAGTAAAAAGGTTGCAGTTGCTTAGCTTCTAAAACTGTATCTCTTTAACAAATACTAAATAGGCACTGTGCTACTTTAAACTTCTTGCACATTTTAATTTCCGAAAAATGTTATCAGGGAACAAATTGAAACGAATTCACGGTACAGTCTCTCTCTCTCTCTCTCTCTCTCTCTCTCTCTCTCTCTCTCTCTCTCTCTCTCTCTCTCTCTCTCTCTCTCTCTCTCTCTCTAATTACTTTATCCGTTGAGAAATAAAGTTGAGAAATAAAGTTTCTCTCTCTCTCTCTCTCTCTCTCTCTCTCTCTCTCTCTCTCTCTCTCTCTCTCTCTCTCTCTCTCTCTCTCTCTCTCTCTCTCTCTCTCTCTCTCTCTCTCTGCACCCAAACAATAATTAATGACACTGACAACGAATGCGTACACGTATAATGGCAATACCCCGGTAAGCAAAGGTCCTCGGGCTCACGACGGCCGCGGTGGGCCCGAAGATGTTTGCTACTTGGGACATCTTATCAGAAACATCTACAGGTTTGAATTCAAATACTTTTTTTTTTTTCATTTCCTGACAGTCTAGTTGTATGGCTTTATGTGACTTTGTGCCGACAACCATATTACAAAATGACACTTGTCAGTATAACTAGTGACGTACCGTTTTAACCCACTGTGTCCTCTGAGGACTGCATTACAATTCAGGAGACAGATCGACCATGATAGTTCAAGGGTGGTGCCAGAATAGCTTGGCGCCTAGAGGCGCCAAGCTATTCTGTCACCACCCTTGAACTATCATGGTCAATACATATTTTGCTGTGGTGTGGCGGGACTGAATCAGTTAAAGACATACCCTGAAAGTATAATTTTATAATATGGCTAGTCAACACGGAACAGAGGTTTTTTTTTTTAAAAGTCATGTAACAATATTACCGAGTTTCCGACACTTTGAAACGACTTATATTTTCTTTGTTCGGAAGCAGTGGCGCATGGAAAACAAATCAGATATTCGTGCGTATACTCCTTGTATTGCTTTTTTTGCGGTAATTTTCTTTTACGATTTTTGTCTGACTTTCTCAGCGTTTTGATTTTAAAAAGACAAACATACACTCTCTGTAAAAACTTAAAACCGAAGATTTGCTCTTTACACAATTTCTTCTAAATTTGAGAGAGAGAAAAATCATATAAGAGAATTGTCAAAGGACAAAATTTCGATTTAGAAGATTTTCCAGGCTGAAATATTCTCAGTGTATAAAAATCATTATTGCCAAAGCGAAGAGGAATGTTCTGAGACCACGAACACTGTCTCTTGAAACATATTCCACCTCTCGCGCCGCTATAGCGTCAGCAGAAATAAGCACTATTGTTTTATTCAAGCAAAAATAGTGGCATAAATTTATCCCCAAAATATCCCAGATGCCGAGTAAGCAAAACTGATCAAGCCGCTCAAAGACTGAAAAAGTGGGCATGAAACACGTTATAGTAAAATCAACTCAGGCTTTTTTTGTTGGGCTCATGAGGATCTGTGCATCTTATGGATGGAGCCCACCCGTGCGCGTGAATAACGCAGAAACAACCACCTCTAACGCGTCTTCCATGAGATCATTTGTTGAAGCTCTCTTTATAGTCTTCCCAGGTAAAAAGCCATCGTGCCGGAAGTCGGACGCAGTGGGCCCGCGCACTGTCGTGCGCGGGCCCACTGCGTCCGACTTCCGGCCTGATGGCCTCTCGCTTGCTAGGCACATAAAGTAAAAATAAATTTCAGTCTTATCTCTCTCTCTCTTCGCCTGTGATACAGAAACAATATACAGTTCAAGTCATTTGTCAGCTGACAGTGAAGCGATGTGCGCTGGTTTGTGATTCTGGACCTCACGGCTCTTGTGCAGCAAAGGCCAGAATCAGAGAACAAAGCTCGAATAAGCACAGACAAAAGAAACTTTACGTACGTGTATCGGATGGCCCTTTTCACATCAATCAGACAAGCCGTGAATTAAGGGGGGAACTGAATGGTTTCTCTTTGCTCGTCACCATGACGTGTCAGGTCTATGTCGGATTCATGTACACCGAAGAAGTCATAATAAATAGCATATTCACATGCCACGCTTGCTGTATCATCATGTAATCCGGCAGATCTGGATAAAAGCTGCACCGAGTCAGTGATTGGTTTCTTTTCTGTCACACCAACTTGGTGCAGGAGATGTGGATTATTGTCTGAGACTGAGATTTCTACGTGTGGGTTGGTCTGTGATTCGGGACCTTGCGGCTCGAGGCCGTAAGGTCCAAAGTCACAGAACACAATGTACATTGCTCCTCTCTAACTGAAAGTCTTACTTATGTACACTGACTGGCAAAAGCAAGGCCACACATGAAAAGTGTAAATGTAAGATGAGGGTCTGGACACAATTCACAGTCTCTGTGTTCACATGTGGTTGGATGTGTCGGCCAGTCTGATATAGATCTGCCATTGACGGCGTAATAAATCGTGAAGTATAATGACATCATCTCTCTTGGCTTGACTTCGCGAACGAAGATTCTATAGGGCTTGCCCACGTCGTCTGCAGGCATTTTCGTGGCTGCGGAGGCCAATCCGGGACAGGCAGGTTCGACCGCAGTGGCTGCAGGGGAAGGTCTGGTCAGGGTTCTGAGTTACGACAACTCTGTTTTGTCTTCTGAGCCGCTTGTCCTTAAGGTTAGCTCTGCGAGAGTCCTCAAAGGAGACGGCTGCCTTGTGAATGGTGGAGCGCCAGGTGTCACGGTCCGCAGCAAGCGAAGACCACTGGCGGTGGTCGATTTGGCAGGCACTAAGTGACTTCTTGAGACCGTCTTTGTATCTCTTCTTTGGTGCCCCTCTGTCTCGGTGTCCAGTGGCGAGCTCGCCGAACAAAGTGATCTTGGGTAGGTGATGATCCTCCATCCTGGAGACGTGCCCCGCCCAGCGAAGCTATGTCCGCAGCAGCAAAGCCTCGATGCTCACAGTTTCCGCCACAGTTTCCATCATACTTGTGTGCCAATACACAAACTGAGTAATATAATCACCGTCCTCGACAGAATTTCGTCGTTCAATGCCAAAACCCAATCAGTTCCTTCGCCTGAGGAGCAGAGAGATCAGCGTCATCGCTGGCGCTTGATGATCAGCAGCAGCAGCTACAAGAGAGTCTATGCCGCTTGCTGACAATACTCTGGGGCTGCGTGACTGAGTTTGTATCAGGCAAAGTTCCTGAAATGCCGATAGAGTCTCCAAACCACGTCATGTCTAAACTTTGCGAAAGTTTGGGACATAAGACACTCTAAATTATATCACGTGACCATGTCTTCGCTGGCGTACTGCCTTTTCGCGATGACGTCAAAGTGCGCAGATAGTCATGCTGACACCTTGCCCTCCGGCGATGACGTCAGTTTGTGGTGAACGTCACGAGGGGATGACGACAGACTGTGGTGAACGTCACGAGGCGATGACGTCAGCGAGTGGTGGACGTCACGAGGTGATGACGTCAGCTTGTGGTGGACGTCCCGCGTGGGCACGGGCTTGACGATTCCCGGCGAAAGATCGCGGTGTTTGGGCGGGGAGGCGGAGGAAGGGGCGGAGGGGCTGGAAGGGCTTGGGCTTCCTCCCGTGAGCAAGCCCATGCTGGAGGATGGACAATGAGAGTCCGGGGTGACGGGTGACAGGGCGTAAGGGTGGAAGCGACTGGCGGAATGCGGAACCCGCGACGGGAATATAGGCCCTGCGTTCTGCCGATGCAGGAACGCCAGCGGGTGCACCAAGGAATTCGGGAAGGACGACGTCATCTCCGGATGTGACGTCATAGCCTGCTGTATGTGACCGGGAGTGACAGGGAAGGCGGCAGGGGGAAGGGAGGTGGGCGACCGGTGCTGGCTGGCGGCGGCAGCAGCAGCGACAGCGGCGGCCGAGACGGACAGTGGAGAGGTGTTGATGTAGAGGGAGGACATCGGGTGGTGAAAAGCAGAAGACGTGCTAGGGAACAGAGCGTTGGGGTGTGTCAGCGCGCCATTCCGCACACCCTGCTCTCCGTGTAACAACACCGGGAAAAGGGGGTGCGCGATGGCTCTCTGGCACACCGTCACATTAGGCGGGCTCTGAGGATCCTTGGCGCACTTGCGCTGCTCGAGTAGAAAGCGGTTCTCCTTCTCAAACAGCTCGGGCTTGTTCTCCTTCACATCATGCTGTTGGTCCGTCACGTGAGGCCTGGACAGGGCGCCTACGGAAAAGTCTATGGTCTTGCGGGGAGGCGGCGCGTGAAGCATATGAGCTATCGGCGACACAGGCGTGGCGGTGGGGGGTGAGCTGGAGTGATAAGAACCCCCTGCAGGCGATCGCCGAAGAGTGTGAGACGTGGAGTCAGGGTGAGGGTGGTTGTGGTGGTGATTGTGGTGGAACGGAGTGCTGTGACTCTTGTGCATCACTGGAGAGCTCGACCTCCTTTGACTGCTGCCCTCTGTGGATGGCGGTGTGCACGCGTCACGTGACCATACAGTGGGCACGCGCAGAGGCACTTTCTGCTGGGGTTCTGGTTCCGGTTTATCTGCTCTCTCTTCCACCGCAGGCGATTTCGCCTCGTCTCTCTTGTATGTTGTATGGGAATCGTCGCACTCTGCAACAGACAACGGAGTATTGTGATTTTACTGGCAAGGTCGGAAGAAGTCTGCGCGCGACACAAATTTAACCCTTTGGAAGTAGGTAGCTGTTTTTGTCGAGATGATTCCTACAGGAATCACCTCGACAAAAACCGCTACCGACAGCCAAATGATTAATTGAACGTAGTTCACAGAACACTGAAAGTTAAATATTCCGTTGACCGCTTTGTCATTGATAAGCATAATGGTGACATTAACTCCTTAATTACGCGTAGTTACATTCCTTTGCGCCAAACGGTGTCATTAGTAGCAATCAAAGTGTTAAATGACAGGCCTTAATGATGAGGACAACAATGAAGGAGTTAAAAAATGTATTGCGAAACGACTAAAAACAAATCTTAAAATGAGGTGTTTGTGAAAAATATCATGCACGCGTAATATCACAAATAAATCAATACTTTGCTAACACAAACTAAAAATGCTTTACACTTACCACTGGCAGAATCTGAGTCCCTGGATATCATGACGTCATCTTTCTTCGTGATGTCATCGTCGCCGTCATCCACGCAAATCTCAACGTTTTCGTCATCCTCATCGTCACTGGCTGATGACGCAGCACCTTCTTCATGTGACTCTCCACTATGACCGCTTGTGTTCATCAGGGTTCTTCTGTAACAAAGGTGTTTCGTTAGCTATGACAAATGTAAATGTGATAAACTGTGAAATTCAAACTAAACATGCGACTGCCACGAGTGTATAATGCAAAGGGAATTCCCCCAAAAGATAGGAATACGCTGAAAAGGATAATAGCAACACATTTGATGGGACTTTCTGTGGGGACAAAAGACAGCAAGTCCATTTTGTAAAAAGCGAGATGTTCACTGTATTACAATGAAAATCTTGCTTTTCACAAAACTAGACTTAACCCATATCATACTGAGGCTAAAAACTTCAAATTTGTATACATATGCTACATTATAGTACTTACAGATATGGCTTTAGTTCAAGGGTGGTGCCAGAATAGCTTGGCGCCTAGAGGCGCCAAGCTATTCTGGCACTACCCTTGAACTATTTTAGTCAAACTTATTTCACACACTGGTGTATTCTGAATGATAAGGGTTAATGTCTTTTACCAGTTACTGGCTGGCTGTTCATAATACATATTTTCAAAAACATTAGCGAAAAGAATAATGCGAAATACATAAAATGGTATTACAAAATAGTCCTTCAGCAAACACTTCCAGACGTTTTGCATATCGCACTTGTTTTGTCACATTCAGTGAGTTTTACATTAAATCACTGCTGTTTCAAAGTGCTCATGTTGTTTGTTGGAACATGTCTGGGTTATTTTAAGATGTGAGCTTGGCGTTGGTAATTTTTCCGAGATGACGGAATGTTGGTGTGTGTCACTTAAGCAATGAAATATATTAGCATACTGATGAATTAAATATGTTAGTATACTTAGTATACTAGTATAGGAATTAAATATATTAGTATAATGAGGCCTCGCGCTGGGACCATACGGCGTTGAGGCGCGTCCCCTGGGTGGTGGATAGGGGGTCCCTCGTGAGAGGGGTGCACCGAATGAAATAAGGTGCCGTGAACCAACATGGTCTAAGGGAAGGTGACCCCGACAGAAAACCCCTGGTCCTCCTAGTAAGGGGGTTGGGCGTGGGGGTAGCTTCCCCACCCTGCAAAAAAGGAAATAGCTACAAAAACGCCGACGAAAAGATTAACAGTAATTCCTTTCCTGGAGGAGGAAGGTTCTTCTACTAGAAGACTTATGACGTCCTGTGGTGAAAGCCGGAAGTCTTCGGAAGCCACAGGACCGAGCCGCCTCTCTCTATCCAGGGATACAACCATGGGCACATGGAACGTCAAGACCATGTACCAGAGCGGCAAAGCCGCCCAGATAGCAGCGGAAATGCAAAAGTACAACCTTTCCCTGCTAGGCATCAGTGAAGCCAGATGGACGCAGTCTGGCCAGAAAAGGCTGTTAAGTGGGGAGATGATTCTGTATTCAGGTCATGAAGAGGAGAATGCCCCCCATACAGAAGGAGTAGCACTCATGCTGTCACCAGTGGCACAGAGAGCGCTGATGGGCTGGGAACCTCTTGGGCCAAGAATTATAACAGCAGCCTTTAGAACTAAGAAAAAGCTCAAGTTGAACGTCATCCAGTGTTATGCGCCCACCAATGACAGTGACGAGGAAGAGAAACAAGAGTTCTACGACCGACTCCAGAGTGCCGTGGACAAATGTGCGGAGCGAGACATCACCATCGTCATGGGCGATTTTAATGCCAAAATAGGGGAGGACAACACCGGATACGAAGAGGTGATGGGGAGACAGGGACTAGGCTCGGAGATGAGTGAGAACGGGGAGAGGTTTGTAGACTTTTGTGCTCTAAACCGACTTGTCATTGGAGGCAGCATCTTCCCACACAGAAGAATACACAAAGCAACTTGGGTCTCACCTGACCATACAACAGAGAACCAAATAGACCATATCTGCATTAGCAAGAAATTTAGAAGATCCCTTCAAGATGTTCGAGTGAGGAGGGGAGCAGATGTCGCCTCAGACCACCATCTGCTTACCTTAAGAATGAAGCTCAAGCTAAAGAAAAGCCGCACAGAGACAACAAGAAGACAGCGCTATAATGTAGGCCTCCTGAGAGAAACTGGAGTTAGAGAAGAGTTCAAACTGGTGCTGTCCAACCGGTTTCAAGCGCTACAGGAGCTAGTAAATGAAGAGGAGGCGGTCACCACAGAGCAGCAGTGGAAGGCAGTTAGAGAGGCGCTGAACTCAACCTGCAAAGACACTGTAGGGTTCAGGAAACACCACCACAAGGACTGGCTGTCGGCACAGACCTTGAAGAAGATAGAAGCGAGGAAGCAGAAGAAAGCAGCGGTCAACAACAGTCGCACGAGAGCAGCCAAAGTAAGGGCACAGGGGGAATACTCGGAAGCCAACCGCGAGGTGAAGAGGAGTATCAGGGCAGACAAGAGGGCCTACACAGACAGCCTGGCAGCAGAGGCAGAAAAGGCAGCAGGCAGCGGCAACATGAAACAGCTCTACGACATTACCAGAAGATTGTCGGGTAAGTATGGCCATACAGAAAGACCAGTAAAAGACAAAGAAGGCAAGCCTATTGCAGACAGAGCAGCCCAACTCGACAGATGGGCCGAGTATTTTGAAGAGTTACTGAACAGACCTAGCCCACCCGACCCCCCAGACATCCAGCCGGCAGAGACCGACCTACCCATCAGCTGTGACAGACCCAGCCGGGAAGAGATCAGAAAAGCAGTGGCATTTTTGAAGAATGGCAAAGCAGCAGGGCCAGATGGCATCCCAGCGGAGTCTCTGAAAGCAGACCTAGAGACAACAGTTGAGATGCTGTACCCACTGTTAGGAAAGATCTGGGAAGAGGAGGTGATGCCAGCTGACTGGAAGGAGGGGTACCTAATCAAGCTTCCCAAGAAAGGCGACCTCAGCAAGTGTTCCAACTACAGAGGAATCACCTTGCTGTCAGTACCAGGAAAGGTCTTCAACAGGATCATCCTAGAGAGAATGAAGAGCTCCGTTGACCCCCAACTGAGAGACCAGCAAGCAGGATTCAGGAAGAACCGATCATGTACAGACCAGATCGCCACTCTCCGCATCATCGTGGAACAGTCTCTGGAGTGGAGCTCCCTGCTGTACGTCAACTTTGTGGATTATGAGAAAGCATTTGACAGCGTGGACCGAGAGACTCTGTGGAAACTCCTACGACACTACGGTGTACCCACAAAGCTCGTCCGCCTGATCAAGAGCAGCTATGATGGCATGACATGTCGCGTGATCCACGAAGGGCAGTTCACCAGAGAGCTCCAGGTCAGAACTGGTGTCAGGCAGGGTTGTCTGCTGTCTCCGTTCCTCTTCCTACTGGCCATAGACTGGGTCATGGAGATGACCACAGAGCACAGACGAAGTGGAATACAGTGGACACTGTGGACACAGCTTGACGACCTCGATTTTGCAGACGACTTGGCTTTACTGTCCCACACTCATCAACAAATGCAGGACAAGACCACGAGGCTTGCTGACATCTCGTCCCAAGTGGGCCTCACCATTCACAAACAGAAAACAAAGACAATGAGGCTGAACGCAACCAGGGAAGAACCAGTCTTGCTTGCTGGCACCCCGTTGGAGGAGGTGGAGTCCTTCACCTATCTCGGGAGCATCATAGACAAAAAAGGCGGCACTGATGCAGATGTCAGAGCACGAATCGGTAAAGCCAGAGCAGCCTTTCTCCAGTTGAAAAAAGTGTGGAGTTCCAGAGAGCTGTCACAACACACCAAAGTCCGGATTTTCAACTCCAATGTAAAAGCAGTTCTCCTATATGGAGCAGAGACATGGAGATTGACAAAAACCACAGTCAACAGAGTACAGACCTTCATGAACAGTTGCCTTAGAAGAATTTTGAAAATCCACTGGCCAGAGAAGATCAGCAACGTCAGACTCTGGGAGAGAACAGAGCAGATAACAGCAGAGAATGAAATTGGGCGAAGAAGATGGGGATGGATCGGTCACAGTCTGAGAAAGCCAGCTTCCAGTATCACTAGGCAGGCATTGTCATGGAACCCCCAGGGAAAGAGGAAAAGAGGTAGGCCGAGAAACTCCTGGCGTCGAGACCTCCAAGCAGACATCAAGAGACTGGGAACCACCTGGAGTAGAATCGAAGGAGAAGCACAGGACAGGAGTTGCTGGAGGTCTCGCGTCGACGGCCTATACCCGGGTAGGGGTGACAGGCGTAAGTAAGTAAGTAAGTATAATGAGGAGCAAAATAAATGCGACAGTTTTGAAAACTCCAAAACTGTCGCATTTCTTTTGCTCCTCAGTATACGTACAATGTTGTTAAACATATTTGTTGTTGTTGTTTTTCTTTGAGCCTTTAAAGTCACTTCCGGAAGACGCCTACCTTTTCTCCCTGCGACCACCTCCGTTTTCTCTGAAGCCTTTCGCAAACGGGTTGTTGTCGATCTTCAGCTGTGTGATCTGAAACACATGACAAGAAATGAAAATGGTAAAGGGTTGTATTCATTAACGAAAATCTGTCAGGTGTAGAGGATTATATTCAAGAAATGAGATATACTCAATACTGAATCAAAGATTGTGTTCAGGAAATTAATGGCACAGTTTCGTACTGGAATTAACCTAGTGTTATAACACATATAGTAGTAGCAGTAGTAGTTGTAGTAGTATATTAAAGTTCTGTTTTGAGCACCACCCTTTTTGTCATTCAAAATTTCTCTTGAGAACGTACCTGTATTTGAAGACCATCGTTGTTGTTTGTTTGTTTGTTTGTCTGTTTGTTTTCTGGTTGTTGTTGTTGTTTGAGTTGCTTTTTTTTGGGGGGGGGAGTGGGTGGGGTGAGGGGGATGCAAAGAAGGTGGTAGCTCAAAACAAGTTCTACAGCACGACTGTCACTGCCACTGTAATCATTATTTCAGTTTACCTTTTCATTCTGGTACGCCGTGACGGCAATAAACTCCGTCTCCTTGAAGACAAGTGTTGTGGTGGGGCTGTAGGGGAGACGCAGCAGATCGGAACACCTCACGATGTGGAAGCGGGGCTGGTACTTGTGCATGGAATTCAAAATGTGCTGAAAACACACGAAATATAAAAATACGTATGAAAAACACATCACTAACTCGTCATGCGCTTCTGCTAAAGGTTTTAACTTTAACTCATTCAGCCCTGACGCACTACAGCAGGAGATGGGTCTACCAAGATTATTCAAGGGTAGTGCCAGATTAGCTTGGCGCCGACATCCATCTCCTGCAACAGGTGCATAGTCGTTAGATGACGCCTCCAAAATTTGGGAAATACGTGCGTCGGGCTGAATGAGTTAAACACATGTAAACGAAAGAAAATGTTCCAGCTCATAGAAACATAGAAAAACAATTTTTTAAAAACACAATCCCTTGTGATAGAGTTTTGATGAATATATTTTTGTCAATAGCTCTAATCCAACAACAAAATATGTAGGACTTTTATGACACAGCAACTGTACAACGTCACAAAATTTGGACCCAAATTGTGATTTTTGTGGAAATCAACAAAATAACGCACATTCTGTAATAATGTTATTCATTTACTTTTTTTTACGCACCATAATTGGGACACAGAGATAACTTAACTCATTCTACCCCAACACCGAAATCCCCAAATGTTGCCGTTGTCCTCTGAAGACTGCATTGCAGTGCAGGACACAGATCGACCATGATAGTTCAAGGGTGATGCCAGAATAGCTTGGCGCCCATAGGCGCCAAGCTATTCTGGCATCACCCTGAAACTATCATGGTCGATCCTTATCTTGCTGTGGTGTGTCTGGGTTAGAATGAGTTAAAGGCAGTGACGATTTACAACCAAACTGCCAACTTTAAATATCGCATCAAGAGTGGAACACAATGAACTGTCTATACAGAAACCAGACAAAGAAGTGACCATCCACACGGTGTGCAACCAGGTAACTATCAAGTGCATTAGCTCCAGCGATAATGTGCCAAAACACCATAACAATTCAGCGCAACCTGTGCTTCAAACTCCATCCATCTGCAAGAGGCATATATCCTCATGGGCCCCCGCATCAGCGGGGGCTCATGAGAATCTAAGCCTCTTGCTGACCACATTGATCTTCTTCAGGAGTAGGTCAAAGAGTCTGGAATGGTTGGTCAGCATCACGTGAACAAGTCCATTGTTGAAAACAAATGGTATAGGTCCTCATACACCCTGCCAATTGCGGGGGACTCATGACCCTTTACGTCTCGTGCTGGCGTCAGTTAAAGTTTCTTTCTTTTTGAGGGGAAGTTGACAGAGAGTTAGTCTACGGTATCTCGCATCATTGTGAACAAGTCCGTTAGTGTTGTTATCGTGAGCGCCTCTTTGATGTCTGCTGCCTTGACCGCTGTTCTAGGGCCCAATAGCCTCTGTCTGTCAGGGACTTACGATGATCTATGCCCTCTTGTTGCCAACCACCAACCCCACGATTTACCTCTATATTTTCACAAGCAGAGATCTTGGAGTCTAGCCGATGAATATTGTCTATCGTGATGGATCACCATTTTCTAACCTTCTAGCGGTTTCGCTTGTTCTCGGCTTAGTGAGTGCAGTCACAAATAAATAAATACGATAGCAAGATATACGTTAACCACACTCGAGACGAGTCGCATCGTCTCGATGCGACTCGTCTCGAATGTGGTTAACGGATAGCTTGCTATCAAAGGAGTTGAGCGCTGGCCTAGTTCCATTGGAACGCCAGCTCACAGAGGACCCTGCATAAGTTTACTACTGCACAGTCTCTCTCTCTCTCGTCACATTTGACAAATGTTAACCCTATCACCCTTGACACACTACAGTAAGATATTGATCGACCGCCATAGTTCACGATAGACCACGACAGAGCCATTCCTCCGCCACTCCATCATGGTCGATCTATCTCCAAAACTGGTATACAGGCTCAGTTCAGATGACACCTTCCATTCTAGGCCACCCTTGAACAAAGTTTGACCATGCTCGGTGTTTCACACGACCTGTAATACAGTGGACAGACAATAGCGCCACTTAGAGGTCAATGTGTTAACTCATTCGAGACGTGTCACGTCTCGAATAAGTGAATACACTCATCGGACAATCATACTGATGGAGGAAATTCCATGCCCTTGGAGACACTGAGTTGCCTGGAAGAGCCGATGGTCGTGAATGTTTAACAGGGACAGGCGTGAGAAGGAAGGTGTAGAAGAGAAAGTGGTTCACTACGTTTCCATGCATAAACCACAGGCCTATCAGTTATATCAAACAGGTGTAAATGGACACGGGTGTTTCTTTAACAAAAGACACCCTTGTCCGTTTACATCTGAGTACCTCCGCGAACAGTTTGCCAGGGTGTTCACCGTACCAATCTAAACTTTATAGAGTTTGCAATGGAGATTTAACGGTGTGAAGCTTCAGACCAAGAAAGTGTGGGGTATCTGAACACGGCCTCGCGCTGGGACCATACGGCGTTGAGGCGCGTCCCCTGGGTGCTGGATAGGGGGTCCCTCGTGAGAGGGGTGCACCGAATGAAATAAGGTGCCGTGAACCAACATGGTCTAAGGGAAGGTGACCCCGACAGAAAACCCCTGGTCCTCCTAGTAAGGGGGTTGGGCGTGGGGGTAGCTTCCCCACCCTGCAAAAAAGGAAATAGCTACAAAAACGCCGACGAAAAGACTAACAGTAATTCCTTTCCTGGAGGAGGAAGGTTCTTCTACTAGAAGACTTATGACGTCCTGTGGTGAAAGCCGGAAGTCTTCGGAAGCCACAGGACCGAGCCGCCTCTCTCTATCCAGGGATACAACCATGGGCACATGGAACGTCAAGACCATGTACCAGAGCGGCAAGGCCGCCCAGATAGCAGCGGAAATGCAAAAGTACAACCTTTCCCTGCTAGGCATCAGTGAAGCCAGATGGACGCAGTCTGGCCAGAAAAGGCTGTTAAGTGGGGAGATGGTTCTGTATTCAGGTCATGAAGAGGAGAATGCCCCCCATACAGAAGGAGTAGCACTCATGCTGTCACCAGTGGCACAGAGAGCGCTGATGGGCTGGGAACCTCTTGGGCCAAGAATTATAACAGCAGCCTTTAGAACCAAGAAAAAGCTCAAGCTGAACGTCATCCAGTGTTATGCGCCCACCAATGACAGTGACGAGGAAGAGAAACAAGAGTTCTACGACCGACTCCAGAGTGCCGTGGACAAATGTGCGGAGCGAGACATCACCATCGTCATGGGCGATTTTAATGCCAAAATAGGGGAGGACAACACCGGATACGAAGAGGTGATGGGGAGACAGGGACTAGGCTCGGAGATGAGTGAGAACGGGGAGAGGTTTGTAGACTTTTGTGCTCTAAACCGACTTGTCATTGGAGGCAGCATCTTCCCACACAGAAGAATACACAAAGCAACTTGGGTCTCACCTGACCATACAACAGAGAACCAAATAGACCATATCTGCATTAGCAAGAAATTTAGAAGATCCCTTCAAGATGTTCGAGTGAGGAGGGGAGCAGATGTCGCCTCAGACCACCATCTGCTTACCTTAAGAATGAAGCTCAAGCTAAAGAAAAGCCGCACAGAGACAACAAGAAGACAGCGCTATAATGTAGGCCTCCTGAGAGAAACTGGAGTTAGAGAAGAGTTCAAACTGGTGCTGTCCAACCGGTTTCAAGCGCTACAGGAGCTAGTAAATGAAGAGGAGGCGGTCACCACAGAGCAGCAGTGGAAGGCAGTTAGAGAGGCGCTGAACTCAACCTGCAAAGACACTGTAGGGTTCAGGAAACACCACCACAAGGACTGGCTGTCGGCACAGACCTTGAAGAAGATAGAAGCGAGGAAGCAGAAGAAAGCAGCGGTCAACAACAGTCGCACGAGAGCAGCCAAAGTAAGGGCACAGGGGGAATACTCGGAAGCCAACCGCGAGGTGAAGAGGAGTATCAGGGCAGACAAGAGGGCCTACACAGACAGCCTGGCAGCAGAGGCAGAAAAGGCAGCAGGCAGCGGCAACATGAAACAGCTCTACGACATTACCAGAAGATTGTCGGGTAAGTATGGCCATACAGAAAGACCAGTAAAAGACAAAGAAGGCAAGCCTATTGCAGACAGAGCAGACCAACTCGACAGATGGGCCGAGTATTTTGAAGAGTTACTGAACAGACCTAGCCCACCCAACCCCCCCGACATCCAGCCGGCAGAGACCGACCTACCCATCAGCTGTGACAGACCCAGCCGGGAAGAGATCAGAAAAGCAGTGGCATTTTTGAAGAATGGCAAAGCAGCAGGGCCAGATGGCATCCCAGCGGAGTCTCTGAAAGCAGACCTAGAGACAACAGTTGAGATGCTGTACCCACTGTTTGGAAAGATCTGGGAAGAGGAGGTGATGCCAGCTGACTGGAAGGAGGGGTACCTAATCAAGCTTCCCAAGAAAGGCGACCTCAGCAAGTGTTCCAACTACAGAGGAATCACCTTGCTGTCAGTACCAGGAAAGGTCTTCAACAGGATCATCCTAGAGAGAATGAAGAGCTCCGTTGACCCCCAGCTGAGAGACCAGCAAGCAGGATTCAGGAAGAACCGATCATGTACAGATCAGATCGCCACTCTCCGCATCATCGTGGAACAGTCTCTGGAGTGGAGCTCCCCGCTGTACGTCAACTTTGTGGATTATGAGAAAGCATTTGACAGCGTGGACCGAGAGACTCTGTGGAAACTCCTACGACACTACGGTGTACCCACAAAGCTCGTCCGCCTGATCAAGAGCAGCTATGATGGCATGACATGTCGCGTGATCCACGAAGGGCAGTTCACCAGAGAGCTCCAGGTCAGAACTGGTGTCAGGCAGGGGTGTCTGCTGTCTCCGTTCCTCTTCCTACTGGCCATAGACTGGGTCATGAAGATGACCACAGAGCACAGACGAGGTGGAATACAGTGGACACTGTGGACACAGCTTGACGACCTCGATTTTGCAGACGACTTGGCATTACTGTCCCACACTCATCAACAAATGCAGGACAAGACCACGAGGCTTGCTGACATCTCGTCCCAAGTGGGCCTCACCATTCACAAACAGAAAACAAAGACAATGAGGCTGAACGCAACCAGGGAAGAACCAGTCTTGCTTGCTGGCACCCCGTTGGAGGAGGTGGAGTCCTTCACTTATCTCGGGAGCATCATAGACAAAAAAGGCGGCACTGATGCAGATGTCAGAGCACGAATCGGTAAAGCCAGAGCAGCCTTTCTCCAGTTGAAAAAAGTGTGGAGTTCCAGAGAGCTGTCACAACACACCAAAGTCCGGATTTTCAACTCCAATGTAAAAGCAGTTCTCCTATATGGAGCAGAGACATGGAGATTGACAAAAACCACAGTCAACAGAGTACAGACCTTCATGAACAGTTGCCTTAGAAGAATTTTGAAAATCCACTGGCCAGAGAAGATCAGCAACGTCAGACTCTGGGAGAGAACAGAGCAGATAACAGCAGAGAATGAAATTGGGCGAAGAAGATGGGGATGGATCGGTCACAGTCTGAGAAAGCCAGCTTCCAGTATCACTAGGCAGGCATTGTCATGGAACCCCCAGGGAAAGAGGAAAAGAGGTAGGCCGAGAAACTCCTGGCGTCGAGACCTCCAAGCAGACATCAAGAGACTGGGAACCACCTGGAGTAGAATCGAAGGAGAAGCACAGGACAGGAGTTGCTGGAGGTCTCTCGTCGACGGCCTATACCCGGGTAGGGGTGACAGGCGTAAGTAAGTAAAGTAATCTGAACACGGGTGCTAAAACCCACACATAAGTTACGTAATGCTAACGTCCGGGCCCGCTTGACAGAGTTGTCCGTCAGGGTTTGACTGCAGCCCCAAGAACCTTCTACCTAAATGTAACAGCAAGATAGACGTAAACAAAGTCTTCGCAATCTTGTCAAACAATCGATATAAATCAGTGCGACTCTTTGCAGTTTGTTATGGCTTATGAAGGTCTACGTTTCTTGCTGATGGGCGGTGATGATTGATGAAAATCTGTTCTGCGTGTGACTCGTATAGCCAGTCCTTCTACCAGTCCTTTGGCATACAAAGAGACATAGATTTTCATAGGCTTCTGCGTGATTCAAGGGAAGTCAACGTCTCTTGCTGAATTTCTCTTGCTTGTTAAAAAAAATGTCACGATAAGTGACTATTAAAGTTAGTATTTCAACCAACCTATTCTATTGTAGATTTGAGAAAGATGATCTGAAGGATGATTTAGATAGCATGATTTCCCAGCTTGAAGTAAATGTGGCAGGCAATGTTGATGAAGACTTTGAGATCCATGGCAAGGCGGTTGAGAAGCTTTTTAGCAAACTGAATGTTAAGAAAGCAGTAGGCCCTGATAATATTTGCGATAGAGTTTTGAGAGTATGTGCCAGTCAATTGTCTGTTGTTTATAGCCGTTTGTTTAGCTGGTCTCTGAAGGATTGCACTGTACCTAGGCTCTGGAAAACATCTACAGTCTGCCCTGTCCCCAAGAACAACAAGCCCAAGACACTCAATGACTATCGCCCTGTAGCTCTCACCTCTATAGTAATGAAGTGCTTTGAGCGTGTTGTCCTTTCTAGACTGCTCGATCAGGTCAAGCCCTATCAAGATCCTTTCCAGTTTGCATACAAGCAAAACAGATGTACTGATGACGCCACACTCACACTCCTGCACCATGCATACACACATTTAGAAAAACCTGGCTCTTTTGTACGCATTCTTTTTATAGACTTTTCTTCAGCCTTCAACACTATACAACCCTATCTCATAGCTAAAAAACTTCTCTGTTACAATGTAACGCCAAGGCTTATCCTATGGATTGTCAACTTCCTTGTAAATAGGACCCAGTCAGTTCGCTTTCAAACAGCTCTCTCATCCCTTAGGTCCACTTCCATAGGCGCCCCTCAAGGTACAGTTCTCTCCCCTGTGCTGTTCACACTGTACACTAACGATTGTAGTGGCACTGACTCTACCCTTCTTATAAAATACTCGGATGACACTGCCTTAGAAGATCTCTCCAATAATGATGCGACTTACTTTGCAGAAGTAGAACGTTTTAGTGTTTGGTGTAAAGATAATTTTCTAGACCTAAATGTGAGTAAGACCAAGGAACTACTGATAGACTTTCGAAGAAACCCTGCCCCTGTCCCTGTTCTGATGATCGATGATGTGTCTGTTGAGCGTGTGACTGAGTATAAGTATCTTGGAACAGTCATAGATGATAAGTTGTCCTTTAACGCAAACACCTCCCTCATACACAAGAAATGTCAGTCACGCATCTACTGCCTCAAGAAACTCAGGAAGCTGAATGTGAACCCCTCTGTCCTTCAAACTTTTTACTGCTCTTTTATTGAGTCTGTCATCACTTTCAGTTCTGTGTGCTGGTATGGAGGTCTGAGTGTGAAGAACAAGAACACCCTGGCACGAATGGTAAACATCTGCAGCAAAGTGACTGGCAGTAAGCAAAACAGTGTGGAGTCCCTGTATGAACAGCGTGTGGTGAGAAAGGGTAGGCGGATAGCTTCAGACAGATCCCATGTCCTTGCCCACCTCTATGAACTCCTCCCCTCTGGCCGCAGACTCCGCACGCACAAAGCTAGAACACTTAGACTACAGCACAGTTTCATCCCCAAATCCATCACTCTAAGCAATCTGTAGGTACATCCACGCATACCCAAACCTAACTCCTCCCCCCTATCCCCCTTTACCTGTGCAATCAGTAGGAATGGAGCTTGTTGATTTTAGAGAAGTGATTATAATGTGTTTCATTTGGTGGTGAACATGGACATACTGGGATTGTTGTTACTGAGTGTTTACCCACTAATTATTTTATTATGGTAGACTTTAATTATGCAGCGTGTGTAATAATGTGTAATAATGTACTGAGACGTTTGTATAATAAGTAGTGAGGGTTAGGACTAGGTTGAAACACGCGTATTATGTATTATGTATGCATATGTAGAGGTGGGTGTGAATGTATAAGTGCCGCTCAGTTCAGTCCATAAAAGATGTTTGTGTGAGATGTGTAAGAGTTATGTGTAAAGATTTTGTAGTGTTTACTTTATCCATTTGGAATTTGTAGCTGTGCAAGTGCAGGGAGAAAATGTTCATAATTATGCTATAATGTGTTTATGTCTTGTTTGTACTATTTGTTATAAATGTACCACAACCGAATTTCTCTTTTCGAGATAATAAAGTACTCTTATTCTTATTCTTATTAACCTGTTCCACTTATAATAGGACATATGCTCATGAACGAGACTGAGGAGAAGAGGAATCGACTAGTGCAGTGCTGGCAAGAGGCACAGAATATCATGATAATTCATGATAATCTATGCCTCTTGCAAACAACATATCAACTACTGTAACTGGTAAAATTCTCCCTGTTGAAAACTTGTAACGTTAGTAACTTGTAAACTACCTACATTTCAACAGACCGGTTCCTTCCGCAAACGCACCTAGACTCTCATGTAACCCCCCCCCCCCCTCCGCCCAGGATGCCTCCTGCCAGCAACGTACCAAACTATACCTCTCCTCCTCACACGAAGATTGCGAAGATTTTAGGCCAACGACTGTAAAGTAGCGAGCTCCGTCGCGCGGGTAAGGTGGGTGATACGTCTGTCCAGCGTGTTGACATAATCACCACAAGGCGGCGACACTGTGGCGGCCCAGAACTCGTTATCTGTCGAGCGACCGGTCTGGCGCGCGACTCACCTCTAAACACCACGACCACGACAAGATGGGGGCGGGAGGAAGAGGGGGTAGGGGGGGGGGGGGAGTGATAGAGTGATGGCGGTATAGACATCACGTAAAGGTTCTTCCTTCAAACTTTGGCGGAGAGGGAGGGAGAGGGGGTAGGGGGGGGGGGGAGTGATAGAGTGATGGCGGTATAACATCACGTAAAGGTTCTTCCTTCAAACTTTGGCGGAGAGGGAGGGAGAGGGGGTAGGGGGGGGGGGAGTGATAGAGTGATGGCGGTATAGACATCACGTAAAGGTTCTTCCTTCAAACTTTGGCGGAGAGGGAGGGAGAGGGGGTTAGGGGGGGGGGGGAGTGATAGAGTGATGGCGGTATAGACATCACGTAAAGGTTCTTCCTTCAAACTTTGGCGGAGGGGGAGGGAGAAGTAAATTTTGTTTGTGTGATGACTGTAAAAAAAAAAATCATAATTTATTGCTGTGTGCAAGTTACTATTTGTCCGCGTACACAAATCTGAGGGTTTTCATTTTTTATTTGAAAATCCCTTGCATTTACAGCAACTGCATGTATTTCCATGAAATCAAAGTGTTTACATCTGTGATCCTCTGTCAGAGAAAAGCCAAGCAACGGCAAGGCTCTTCTGGATAATTCCCTCTTTGATGCTGATCGGCTTGTCCATGTTTGTGCCATAAGAAGGAGGTACCTACCGGCAGTGAAGACTAGCTTCCGATGTCCCGCTAGTGATGAGAGGGGCACTCTACAAGTGGGGGGGGGGGGGGGGGGGAGGGGGGTAACTTATTTAGCAGACAACCTCCCATCTGCAAGAGGCATAGATCTTCATGAGCCCCCACAACGCGGGAGCTCATGAAGATCTATGCCTCTTGCAAAATATATTGTCTGTTTTCGCCATCCAGCTGAGGAGATTACAGAGGGATACTGGATGCTGGACAACACAGAGTGGACACTTAAGAAACCAGGGTGTCCTCATTGATAACGGTTGTGCAGAGAGGCGTTACAACAAACTGCGTGAACTAGACAAGAGAAATCCCTCTTGCTGGTCAGGCAGCGCTAAACTCAGGCCGAACTGTCCTGGAAAATTCGATGGTTGTCGACGGCAAAAGCGGGAGTAAAGATGAGAGGGGGGAGGGGGGGAAGGGCACATGAGTAAAGGCCGAGACAAGGGACAGTACTCTGCCCGTCCTTCCTGTTATACGTCCGGTTGACACAGAGAGTGACTAGTAGGCCGCATGCATGTAAACTCATGACCGGAAGTCAAGTGACGGAACAAATGCCGCTGCGTGCCTCGCCATGCTGAATCATTGAGCAGGACATCGCGGTATTTAGTTTCGACCAAATTGTATATTTGTATGCCACTTATGGTTTGTTGAAGGCATACATGTTACAGTGTGTGTGTTTGGGGGGGGGGGAGGAATGCAGCGTCATTTAAGACTGTACGACACAAACACATGATAAATGGCAGATACATGTATACACACACGGTCATAGAGACTGCGAAGCGGATGGCAGCGAAATCAAAAATACAGATTTCATGGGGACGAAACAGACGCCAGTTGTTATGAGATCATGTGTTTGAAGATGTGTTCCAAAATGAACTTACAGCGAATAAAGACTTCATTGGGGATAAAACAAGTACTTTACTGATGACTGGTTGTTTTGAAAATCATGTATTTGAAGACGTGTTCCAACAGGAAAGTACACAGAAAATAGCACGCCTCTCCTAAGTTACATTTACTCGACAGCAAAATCTGAATGCAGAAGGGCTGACGACAAAACAGAACTAACACATGACAATGAAGTCTTGTTACCACAATCCACAATAATCACTTTATGGACCACGCGCTAGTGTGAAGTAGGTGCACACCCTCTCCTTCAAAATGGGACTCAAAGTCCAAGAGACACAATGACGATTCTTCAGTCGTCCCCTTCCGTCTCAAAGAGGCATAGATTCTCATGAGCCCCTGCAGCTTGCAGGGCTCATGAGAATCTATGCTTTTAGTTTAGACTAATTTATCTCACTGGATCTCAGAAAGGAAGTGACGGGGATTTGAATTACTGAGGAACTCTCCGGATGAACATCATGCTAACATTATCATTACTAGCTGCTCTTTGAAGGACACCGCATGTTGTACCATGACTTGTAAACACATAATCACATACGGCTCTCTCCTCGTGAGGAAATCGTGAAATATTCGGCAGCAAAAGGCGTAGAGTCGCGGGGGCTCATGATGATCTACGCCTTTTGCAGATTGAACATTTACGTCGAAAGCTTCTCCTCTGTCCACTTTGGTTGGTGTGTCAAACCAGAAGGACCAGAGCACCTCTTCAGACCCTCAAGACGGCCCCTTGACGGTCACTGATAAACCCACGCAGGTCCCCAGTGGCACGTGCAGTGCTTGGACACGTCACCACGGCTCGTGCAGTGTCCACTTACTGGCGGTGTCAAGGACACCCTCAAGGTAACTCGATACGTCCTCATCGTTAACGGCGAGATAAAGAAGTTATGGTGTGAACAACATGTCTTGTTGGAAAAGTGAGGGAAGTTTTCTGCTGAATGAGAAAAAAACTTCATAACTTTTCAGCACGGACTTAAATTACCATTACGCGTAAATTTGAAGACACCTTTATAAGTTCAACACCTTTTGTGTTTGTTATGCCTTGTCGACACACCTAATGAACTTTAACAGCAGATGGGACACGCAGCAAAAGCACACGCGTAACCGGACTTAGTTATTCTGTGCAGCCGTTAGCGTGTCGATCTATTTTTAGCTGTTTCTCGTGCTGATAGCGTTATATTTATAGAACGGAGTGGAATAAAGACGACCTGTGCTGAACTGGATTGTCCTGTGTCAAAATGAACCATAGCTAGACCGGTGTGTAGCGTTTCGTAACCTTCTGTTACAGAAGTGTATCTTTGAACAGTTACGGCGATCGTGGGCCTTTAAAGCGACCTGCTTCAGCCAGAAAAGTGTTAACAGCTCTCTTCATAACTGTTCTTAGTATGTCTTACAATAACGTTGGACAAAAGAGATAATTTGACTCATTCAACTCCGACACGCCACGGCAAGATGATCGAGAGTGATAGTTCAAGGGTTGTGCCAAAATAGCTTGGCGCCCATAGGCGCCAAGCTATTCTGGCACAACCCTTGAACTATCACGCTCGATCTGTTCCCAGAAGTGTAATACAGTCTTCAGGGGGCAACTTCAAAATTGGCGGATTTCGGTCTGGGTGCGGAATGAGATAAACTAATTCAGTTTGAATGGCGTAAAATGAATGACTTTTTTGTTGCTTTTCTTCTCGTACGAGAGTTATTGCGTTATTCATTAGAGGCAGCCTACTCACATGGAGTTGTGAAAAGAAGGGTAGAACAGTCAGTCTGTTTAACTCATTCTACCCCAGACACCCCACAGCAAGATAAGGATCGACCATGATAGTTCAAGGGTGATGCCAGAATAGCTTGGCGCCTATGGGCGCCAAGCTATTCTGGCATCACCCTTGAAGTATCCCCAGGAAGCATGGATACGGGCATACACCGATGGATCAGCCACAGATGCAGTTCAGGATGGAGGGGCTGGGGTGTACATTCAGTACCCAAACGGAAAATGGCAGGCAGAGGCAGTACCAACAGGTCTTCACTGCACAAATTACAGAGCTGAGGTGCCCTGGTCCACGCAGCTAACACCCTTAGTGGCACTGCAGACCCTGATGCCCAGATTGTCTTCCTTACTGATGCCATGTCTGTCCTTGAGGCAGCAACAGCAAGCAAACTGCCACGTCTACAAGAGGCACTGCAAAACATCAAGTGCACCAGACTGGTGCTGCAGTGGATCCCTTCACACTGTGGCATCTACGGCAATGAAGAAGCTGACAGAATGGCAAAAGCGGGCGCAGAGAAAGAACAAGATGAAAATGGAGTCAGCTTCACAGAGATGAAGACCATCATTAAGTCTGTGTACAGACCACCACAACGGCCCATAGACAGTTACCATCAGCTGTCCAGACAAGAGCAGGTGACCATCTTACGTCTGAGGACCGGGCACAACCGACTCAATTTCCACCTGCACAGACGCTTCCACCTCGTGCCATCTCCCCTGTGCCCTTGTGGAGAAGCAGAGCAGACCACAGAGCACATCCTCCAGGACTGTGGGAACCACCAGCCGCTGAGGGAGGAGATATGGCCGAAGCCCGCCACTCTACAAGAGAAACTGTACGGGCCTGTGGAGGCACTACAGAAGACCACAGATTTCATTTTGAGAGCCAAACTCCAAGTGTGACGGCGTTCGAGAAGAAGAAGAATCACCCTTGAAGTATCATGGTCGATCTGTGTCCTGCACTGCAATGCAGTCTTCAGAGGACAATGGCAAAATTTGGGGATTTCGGTGTTGGGGTAGAATGAGTTAAGCTAGGCAACATTGAGAACAGGTTTGTATCGGCACATTTTGGTGAATCAAAGCCCGCCCTGGAGCAGATCGCTTTGGCATTTCAAATGTCAAACGTTTTGCAATGAAGGCAGCGAATCGCTTAACCGCAGCCGCTATACAATTACAGTATCAAAATATCTAAATTCGTTGTTCCTAGTGAAACAAAATGTCAGACACTGCTGAAACAGATTGTCGGTAGCAGTTTTTGTCGCGATGATTCCCGTATGGATCATCGAGACAAAAACCACTACCGACACACAAAAGAGTCAATGAAACAACGCATCTACACACACATTTTGGGAACGGAAGCAATGCACATATTAAGTTCTTAGTCTTGTTACGAGACATAGTCTGACAATTTACCTTGTTCACTTTCTGAAGCTAGCTTTCTTTTTTTCCAGTCAAGAGAAGAAAAATGAATGTATGTGAAAAGGTTACTGTTATGATGCACCTCTTAATTCTCAGTCCTGTTTCAAGCAAGAGTTTTACATTTTACCAGGAGAAAAAAGCTTTTCCTAAGCTTATTTTTTCTTTATCCAGTCCCCCACCCACACGTCATCCCAAAAAAGAAAATTAAGTGTATGTGATAATTCTCTACAGTGTTTTCCTGTCGTGACGAAATACAGCAGAACAAAGGCGTGAGTCAACTACACACCCTGACGCAACTCAAGAAAGTTCCTCTTGTTTAATCGAAATCCATAAAGTTGACCATAAATTATCGCGTGTATGTACAGTCTTAAGTTGTCCCAAACGAAAGCCCCGCCAAAAGGCGCCATATGACACATTAATGGCAAGATAATCACTAACTATGTATGCGTGAAGTTTTACAGGCCGGTACTTGGGTTAGTCTACCACGCAGTGTATTATATTTGTAAGCGTTTGGACTCAACTTCAATGCTACCCTTCAACCAGAGAAATCCGGAATAAAATAAAGCCAGCAAGAGGCATAGACCCTCATGAGTCCCCGCGATGCCGGGGCTCATGAGGATCAATGCCTCTTGCCCGTACAGTTATTTGCCAGTGTGTTCTCGTAACCATAGATTTATGAAAAGAAGATCAAGTTTATAGAAAACTTCTCTCCACCCGGAAAGGCACAAATACTCATGCACAGTCGATAAGCATTGGTAAATGTACATCTTTGTACCTCACAGGAAGGCGTGATGCCTATCAGTCTTAAAGAGGACCTTCTGAAATTCTTAAACGTTATCGGTAACTTGAGCCATAGGCGTTTGTGAGGCTTGACAAGTTTCGGCGCTTACAGGGCTATATCATTTTCAGCATCTAGTCTACATGTTGAGGTCTCCATACAGCAGAGGCTACGCCTGCAACTCCCTGGTCCAAAATGTTCTGTTGGATACTACCTGCCCTGATGATTTTTCTTTCTTGGACGGGAGTGAGGGAGGGGGGAGGGGCGGGAGAAGGGGGAGGGTTGGGGGGGGGGGAGGATACTGTAGCAAACTAATCGTCTTTCCCGTTCTTTAAGAAAGCTGTGCGTGCAGGCAAAAGAACAATTTTTTCATAGGTTATACTTAAATTAACTCACATTCATAACAAGAAATTGAGAAAAGGTAAAGAAAAAATACACCACAGAGAAATTAAGAAATGAAGGGGAAAGTTTTAAAAAATAAAATAAAATAACAACGCCACAGATGACAAGATTTGACGGTCCGCAGATCCGGCTGTGGTTTTCTTGCAGGCAAGCGGAAGGTCATTTATTTTTTAGAAAAAGACGAAGGAAGTAAGAGGAAAAGAAAGAAAAGATTGAAGGCTAGAAGATTACACTGTGTTCTTCCAGCCGTAAGGTCCAAAACCACAGACCTGCAAACTATGACAAGGTAAGGTCTGACAACAGCGTTGCGACACTTTTCCACGGCTGTGTGGTTTATTGATCCCAACGTGATGTAAAAATGACACGTCAGTCTGGCTCCAACTACAAACCTTCAACGCCCTGTTTCATACGTCTACAGTCTCCCCTCCACACAACCACAGCGGCAAACGCCTAGCATCCCCGAAAAGAACAGACCTTCACGTGCCTCTACACGAGCTACAAGGGTCCTACGAAATATATACAGTTAAAAATCAGGCCGGTACGGGCTAAGCTCGCGGTTTAAATCTACGCTGTAGCCATACATTTTAAGACGGAAAGCAGTGAGACTGAAGTAATTAAGAGACGTTTTTCATGGGTTAGAAAGAGAAACAAAGATGGTTATAAAATCTACCCCAGCAATTGCCTTGCAGTTGTGTGAGGCATAGATTCCCATGAGCACATGCAGGCAGAGTGAATGGCTTCTCGCACGTGGTGAAAGCTAGTAGAACCACGCCTATAACTAAAGGCACTCACATTTGATACTGCACTGCTCCTTTGTCGGAAGACTTTGCTTAAATTTAAAACTGTACCTAAAGACGAATGTCATAATGTACTTTTAAATCAGCAAGAGGCATAGATTCTCAAGATCCCCTGCATTCGCAGGGGCTCTTGAGAATCTATGCCTCTTGCAGACGATACGTACTACGTGAAGTTGTATCGTTTGAAAAATTGCACGATCAAGTATTTACATGCCTACTTTTCGGAGGGAGAAAGTCCAGAGGAGTTGAGATGTGTGATCATAAAGACCTCACAGCGACACCAAGTGGCACACAAGAGTGGCGAGGTGAGAGACGGGAGACTGCCGGAGCCAGCCGGGCACTAGAAATGTCGCCTGCTCTGGTTTACGACAACCGTAAAGCTTTCCGAATGGCGCGCCATCACCCGGGCCGCTTTACGGCAACGTAAAGCGTTCAGTCCACGACGAGTGAGTGGCGTTTGTTAATTTTGGATATTTATTTCTGTGGCGTAGAGCTTTCTACCGTTAGTGTCTATTTCTTGTTTGAACAATCTGACTCTGTTAGGGCGGAGACCTCGATATCTCCCTGGCATGAAACCGCAAAAGTGATCGAATGGGAAAAGGTAAACACGTTTGCACGATAGGTCTTGTCATTTTTTTCAATTCAAGCGCCAACTACAGGTAAATCGAGTAAAAAGGCACCGAGCTATTTAGTAAATCAGTGTATTGATCTCACTCTTCTGATTACGTTCAATCAATGGTCCGCCGTGAGGTGGGCTCAGTCACCTGCTCGGCGTAAACCCAAATAACTAACTCAATCAATGGTTTTCTGCAGCTTGCTTTTGAACGAAGTCCGTCAGCAGACGACTTTGAACTGACTTACATAAATATTAGGCAGATCTGCTGGACGGTTCCAAAGCTTAGAAACAGTCAGACACCCCCCCCCCCCCCAGCTAGGTCCAATTCCGTACACTTTCAAAACTTATCAAAATGTTCTTACTGTTTTACGTCAAATCTGTTCCACGACCGTTCGTAAGATTTCGTAAGCACTGCAGTTCGAAGACAAGAGACAGTAAGTAAGCACTATTTTCGCTGTATTACAATGAATACCTCGCTTTGGTCTTTTGCTTACAAAGAGCAGAGTCCACCTCAAACGAAAAAAGTCTCCAGCACACATTGTCACACTTTCTTAGGATGGGTCCCCAAAAGAAAGACGGTCAACGATTTCCATCCCGCTACGTCGACTCAACTCTGACGTTTCAAGAGGGCAACAAACTTCACCGTCATCACGCTGAACACCCATTGGCCACCTCGTCTTCAGAAATATAGAAGTACGTGAACCACGCGAGAGATAGCATCTTCCATAAGTTCTTTAATAGCAACGCTGGTGGCATGGATCTGTCAACATTCACATAACCCGAAGTCAAGACAACAAAAAGTATATTACGAACGATGGACCTTCGTGGATATAAATACAGCCAGCAGCAAGAGACGTAGATCTTCATATGGCCCCCGCAACTGCGGGGGCCCATGAAGATCTACGCCTCTTGCAGATATGTGACGCATTTTAGCGCAACAGATATAGCCGAAAACTGAGAGAGACAGGGACTCCGGGCGAACGCTATTGCACCGTCTAACCTGCCGTTAATGTAAGACCTGGCGGTCCAGTGTCGCCTATCGCATCATTCCTTATCCCTAAACATTTCCTACCCCAGGCAGTTCCATCTGCAAAAGGTGTAGATTCTCATGAGCCCCTGCTGTCGCAGGGGCTCATGAGAATCCACGCCTCTTGTGATATGCTCGCGGTCAGTTTTTACTCAGACTGAGGGTGAGCGTCGTCCCTTGGTCTTAAACGTTCGACAATTTCTGTATCCGCTAGTCTGTTAGATACAACATGACTCGAATGACTGGAGGCCACGCGATTCTGGGTTTACTGCGACTTTGGCAAGTGTGAATGGTGTGGTGTAGGATTTAGGGGAGGAGGGAGGGAGGGGGAGAGACAGAGACAGAAAAAGAGAGAGAGACAGTGAGTGCTTTCAGATGCATGATCTTAGAGTCATATCTCAAAGTTTGCTCCGCCCCTCTCCCCCCCCCCCCCTCCCCGGCACACTATCCAGTAACTATTAATAACAGATGATATTGCAAGTGTGAATGAGAATCTCTTGTTGTTTTGTTGTTTTGGTTTGTTTTGTTTTCTTGGCTGCCTGCAAATGAAATATTTCAAGAACCATGAAAAATAAGCGAGAGCATTCCAGAAGAAAATTTCGAGTGCACTTTCGTGTGTCACCCGGAATAAAACCTGTCTACATTCTCTTAGTGGGGGAAAAGCCCGCAATTCCTAGGCACAGCATCTTCAAAAATATACATGCAAAAACTTATAAAAAAAAAATATGCGCCAGAGACAGAGAAAAACGGTGTAAGTGGCGTGTTGGAGCATGTAGATCCATCCTCACCCATTACGGTGACTGGGTCACATGGTACGCTCGCAGCGCTACCACTGGCTTTTTAATAGTCGCAGATTAAAATCCCAGTCACCTCCGTCTGAGCCATGTATTTGCGAGCAAGAGGCATAGATTCTTATGAGCCCCTGCAAACGGCGCAGGGGCCCATAAGAATCTATGCCTCTTGCAGATGGTGGAGGGTATGGTTGATAGCCTGTCTTATTTTAGCACGCGCCGCTAGTACATGACCCCACAGCGTCCAGACGCGGATCCAGATTGCGGTCAAACTGCTTGCTTGCCATGTGAAGTAAGTCAAAGCTGACATTACAATTAAGTCAAATGAGCGTGATGTCTTCAATGGGTTGAAGTCTTGATGATGTACCAGCTCATCCAGAAATGAATGCACTCTCTGCTTCGGCTTTAACAAGGTCAGATAAAACGAGAGTCGCATATAACAGCACTTTTTCAAGGGTCCCGACAGCACTGTTTTCTATGTAAATTACTTCGCTTATAACAATCTTCAGATATAACTACCAAAAAATATTGTGTCCCCTAGCATTCACATAGTTTTTTACATAGCTTTTTAATTTTATTTATATTTTGTTTGTTTGTTTGTTTGTTTGTTTGTTGTTGTTTGATTTTTTGTTTGTTTTTAACATGGAAACATATGGCAATAAACTATCTTATCTTATCTTTGCTACAAGTTGCTTTCTGGAAGGAAAGTTATAAGAAATGAAGTGGAGACTTTCGATTTACGAAATAATCGGTATCTATAAAGAAAATGAGTTATTTTGTTATACTATTGCATGTTAAATTGTATGCAACATTGAGACTGGACGTACCTTATGCTATATTGAGATTGAACGTACTCGGACTGTGTTATTTTGAGATTGGACGTAACTCTCAACCTTTGCAATGGAAGTCTTCGTCATAAATCTCAGTCGAAACTTTTACGAAAATTGGAAAGTGAGCAAAGTGGCAAAAGAAAATGTAAATGTGCATAATTTTTTCAAATATCTATAGCGTCCCCGCATCCGCGGCTGCTGTTAAAAAAAAACTACACGTAGAGAGTGTGGCGCCATGTTGCACTAACACGCATACCGCGCGGTTCAGCCATGCCTCCAAGGCATCTTCAGTCATACGCGAAACATGCTCGGTCTGAAAAACAACCGGATTCCATCCTGATCGACAAGAGGCATAGATTCTCATGAGCCCCTGTGCCAGCAGGGGCTCATGAGGATCTATACCTCTTGCAGATGGATCGGGTTGGAAGACTTGTCTTCCAAGGACAGACGTTTTGCTTCGGGTTTTTTTTTTTGTATTTCGCTGATTGACGAGTCTCCATTTTTCTCACTCCTTGCCAAGATGAACACTAAGATGTATCATACTGCCTATAAACTGTCTCGCACTTACAACTCGACGGCTGTGTCAGTCTCATCAGCAGATGCTATTACTAAATGTGGTCTGTCACAAGAGGCACTGATTTTCATGAGCCCCTACGGGCGGAGCCTGCAGGGCTCATGAGAATCTGTACCTCATGCACGGAGGAAAGGGCGGAAGAGGTCAGATGATGCGTGACGAAAAGATGGGCTTCGTGAGTCACAGTTACATTTGTATATATATATTTTTTTAATAGTGTGTGTGGATGAATTCACAGGGGGTAACGGGCGATTCAAGGCCAATGATGTCAGCAGACACGGTGATGAATTTATGTCGATTACTGGCCTACAGAATGTGTTAGACACCTTGCAAACATCCTGGTGAGCTGTTTTGGCCCTGTTTTTTTGAAGGTTATACCGCAAAGACACGAAAACAAAATGACAAGAAAGAAATTAAACGAAACGAAAAAGAAAATGACAGAACAAAAGAAAAGAAAAGAAGTACAAAAAACAAAACAAAACAGAACAGATATAATAAAGAGCGAAATAAACCAACCAAGCGAAACAAAGCGTAATAAAGACTTACATATCCGTTTTTGTCCGAGATGTTATTGGTCAGCTTCAGCTTGTGGAAGGACACGATCTTCTGCATCCACTGCTCGCCCGTGCTGGGCGAGTCCGGGTGGATGTACAGACGTCGGGGCATCTCGGGGTCCGCCTTGCCGGCAACCGTCCACTTCCCGTTGTGGAACTTGTAGCGACAGTCGTCAACAGGAACGATGTCGAGAACCAGGATGTACTTGGATTTTTTGTCGAGTCCGGATAACCGCACTTTGTACGCTGGGAAAATGCGTCTGCAGCAGAGAACGGACAGAGACTCGATAAAATACACGTACCGATACACACAATAACCAGTTTAAAACCTGCAGTGATGGTGTATGATTTTGGATCTTACGCCTGCAAGCCCGTTGGCTGTCGGTAGCGCTTTTTGTCACGATGATTCCTGCAGGAATCATCGCGACAAAAAGCTACCGACAGCCAAAGAGTCGATTCTAAAAAATTCGCAAGCCTGCAAAATCTGCTCACATCAGAATATAAAAACAAAAATGGTGATTTAGAGTCTCAGATAATATATTTGTACACCAACTTTCGCCACCAGGAAGGCGATGATAAAACATGGCACCAAAAGTGTTAATGTTTCACGTGCAGACCGCCAAAAAAAAGTCTGCGATGCTCCATGTCTGCCGGATCATGTGTGATACACTTGGCGCCCCATCTTCTGCCCTTTAATATGACACTGTATGCTGGTCTATGACATTGAACATTAATGCTCTTAGCGGCAAGGTATAAAGTCACAGAGCAGCACACAGATACATTAAGCAAGCCGCCAGCAACAAGCGAGACATTGTTTGTTATATATCTCCTAACTTGAGATTCACTGCATGAACTACGGCTTGAACGTGCAACCACGTTCGTTCCATTTCAAGCATTTACGTCTGTGTTGTGGCATAGATTGCCATAAGCACTTACAGCTGCAGGGGGATCATGCCAATCCATACATGTTGCTGGCATACAGATGGATCTGATTTACATCCTTAGTTTGAGGAAATTAACCTCGGTTAAGTCAAGCCACAGTTAATGTTATCACCCTGCTTATGTTTAGGCGCCTGTCTGAAAGTTCGTTTGCAAACACCCTGCGTGTGACTTATGGCATAGACTTACATCTGCAAGAGGCATAGATTGTCGTGAGCCACTGCGACTGCAGGGGCACATGACAATCTATGTCTCTTGCTGGTATAGATGAGTTTCGTTTACATCCTCATTTTGGGAGTGCGTTTGCAAACACCGCGAGTGTGATCTTAATGCTGTGTAAACAAGCCCCGCAGATAACAATAGTGATGATACATTTACGCATATTTACACAGCTAACCCGTAAACACACAGGCAAGAGAAAAAGCGTGAAATGTAGTCTGAGAATCGGTTCGACACCTCTCTCTCTCTCTCTCTCTCTCTCTCTCTCTCTCTCTCTCTCTCTCTCTCTCTCTCTCTCTCTCTCTGACAATCGCTCACCTTCTGATCGTTCTTTCCATCCATCCATCCATCCATCCATCCATCCATCCATCTATCCATCCATCTATCCATCCGCGCACCCTCCCTGATTCATTCATTCATTCATTCATTATATACTCGCATATACATTTTCATATACCATGCAGAATTATCCAAAATCTAAGCATCACAACATTTATTCACACACGCCCATTCACTGACAAGCCAATGGACGTGCCTTGACAAATATTACGCCGTTGTATGCATAGCAGTATGCAAATTATTTTTCACACAGTCCTAGCTACTCCCGTTATCTTTTTCTCAAAGAGGTCTGTGTGTTTAAAAAAAAATGTCTCCGGCGGTACTGTGCTAGTAGCACCACTCCCACCCCTCCCACGTGCGTAAGATTGATTCACATAATTAGCATCTAATCTGGCCGTTCCGATAACCCGCTCGCCCCCTTCCTCTCTGATCCGTCAGCGTGTTATCACACTAAAGGGGACCAACTGAGACTTTAAAAGCCGGTATGTGAGAGATATGCATAAAGAACGACAGGACTTTCCACCCTCAAGAGGCATAGATCCTTATGAGCCCCTGCGTACGCAGGGGCTCATGAGGATATATGCCTCTTGCTCGTAAAGACAATCATGATTGTTCCTCACAGAGGTGAGTATTGAGAAGTAGGATTGAGAGAGGGCGAGAGGGGGGGGGGGAGGTAACATGGATTATGTCCTGTTACGGATGGAAAAGGTCATCCAACAAGAGTCACAGAACGCCATGAACCAATGCAGCAAGATCTAAGCCTGTCGCTCGCCGAAGAACCGCCTCATTTACATCATTCATTCTGTTGTCTTCAAAAGGGGCCATAATCGTGGTATCTTACCAAAATGTTATCCAGAGGAAAAAAGGAAGGCTGTAAGAATTCGCTGGAGGTCGAAAGGTCCAGACGAACCCGTAACCCGGAGACCGTTAGAAAACATACGAGGGGCGATAATATTGGCGTCAGGAGGAGTTATCCGTCCTTTTAAAGAGCCTGTCGTTTTGTAATTTTATTTTGACCGCGCCAAAATAAAATTACAGAAAGATAGGATCTCGAGTGCAGGGCCACAAATTACGACGAAGGTGTCGTCACTTATCAAGCAATTACTACAACCTCCCAGACGCTGTAAATTTGAAAATGATGCCAAGCGAGGTAGACTAGGTGCGCTCATATATACCGCAAAACGTAGCAAATGTACCAGTGATACATCATTTGCAGAGATAATGTGGACTAGAACCGAAATAAGCAACAATCATAACAATTGAAATTGTAGTACATTTTATATTTCTAAATGGTGTTGTCGTCGTAGAAAACACAAGAGTATAGCATTGATCGCAGCGGAACTGAAATGTATTATGTTTTACTTATATTGTATGTACATTTGTAGATAGTCTTAGCAACGGCAGGTTTGTAAAAATGAATGGATGTGTCGATGACAACCGTTGTAAAATAACGTTTTATTGATTCATGATTCTCTCTCTCTCTCTCTCTCTCTCTCTCTCTCTCTCTCTCTCTCTCTCTCTCTCTCTCTCTCTCTCTCTCTCTCTCTCTCTCTCTCTCTCTCGTAAAAAGGCCTGCGTGCCCACTGTCTTCATCCTTAGAAACAAAGTTGCAATTCAATTCAATTCAATTCTCTCTCTCTCTCTCTCTCTCTCTCTCTCTCTCTCTCTCTCTCTCTCTCTCTCTCTCTCTCTCTCTCTCTCTCTCTCTCTCTCTCTCTCTGTTCACAGCGACTAGTAGTCGAGGCAGGAATGTGATTGGCGTAGAGAGGGGTCATGACCAAACAAGGTAGCGTGCTGAGTTGTTGAGTTGTTTGTCCCTAACTACTGACAACCATACACCTAAAGCCCAAAGGCCTTATTCATCTGAGGAACACATAGCTAAGTCAACGGAGCAGATTCACGGTAGATTTATAACATGCAAACGAACAGAGCAACAATAATTGAATCAAAAAAGTTAATAAACTAATAAACCAACGAAAAGAAAAGGGGAGAGACTGCCAGTGCTAATATTTTAGGAAGATTACAAAGTAAGGTAGGTTATAGCACTGTCAGGGGAGAGAAATGTGCATGATCGACCAGTGATCATAGATCTACTGTGGCCAAAGCACAAATAAAAAAGATAGGAAAGAGAGGGGGCGCTAAGAAAGTGACTGGAAGCAATGCATATGGAAGCCCCCCCCCCCCCCCCCAAAGCAATGCATATGGAAGCGCCCCCTCTCTTTCCTATCTTTTTTTTTTTTTGTGCTTTGGCCACAGTAGATCTATGATCACTGGTCGATCATGCACATTTCTCTCCCCTAACAGTGCTATAACCTACCTTACTTTGTAATCTTCCTAAAATATTAGCACTGGCAGTCTCCCCTTTTCTTTTCATTTATTACTACAATATCGACTGCAACCCCTTCCCCCCTTTTGGTAGGTTCTCTTTTAGGGTGCATGGTAATTTAACTCTAGGTGGTGGCATGGAATGTATGCCCTTGCAGACACCACAGTAAAATGTGGTTGTCTTTGCAGGTAGGCAGAATTTCCGGCCTCCTCCAGTATTGCCGATGGTGTGCTGAAGAGGTCGCCAAGACCGAAACAGCTGTCCACACCGGCTAAATATCTGGACCCCCCTTGGGGGACCTATATTTAAATTTCCATGCACTGAGTGGCTGGAACAGTGGATATGTGATACGCCCCCCTTCGGGGGGGGGGGGGGGGGGGGCTTCATATGCATTGCTTTCAGTCACTTTCTTAGCGCCCCCTCTCTTTCCTATTTTTTTTTTTTTTTTTTTTTTTTTGTGCTTTGGCCACAGTAGATCTATGATCACTGGTCGATCATGCACATTTCTCTCCCCTGACAGTGCTATAACCTACCTTACTTTGTAATCTTCCTTAATAAACCAACATTTAAATGAAGCAGATATCTGCCAGAATTCAAGACGATTTTATGATGACAAAGAATATTTAATCAAAGGCAAGAGGTATGTATTTTTATTAGTCCCTGCGGAAGCAGGGGATAATTAAAATAATATATATCGTTTGCAAAAGAACTTCGAGATAGGTTTCGTGATCTTACCACCATCTCTGCCTTCTTCCAGACAGAATGGACCCGCTGAGAGATAAATTTAAAGCCAGGCCCTATGTCCATATATTCCGCCAGCAGACATAAATTCTCTGGAACATGAGCATCTATGTCTCTTGTAGATACGTAGATGGAAGGTGCGACTGTTTTTCGCTTGCTTAGTGACTTGTTTGGCGCCAAGCTTCCGGAAGTGTGCCACATGAAAGGCGGCGTTTTTAACCGTACGCGTATAGTAGATGAGTAACCGCCACGCGAGTGATGGTCTGTGATTTTGGACCTTACGGTCTCCGACCGTAATGTCCAAAATCACAGACCAGCACACAAATTACCTACATGGTCGCGGGACGTTTAACGGTACATGCAGATGTAACCGAGATCAGTGACTATGTGCTGGTTGGTAAAATCACATAGAGAACGAAAAATGTTTTATATGACTGCCCAATCACACGTCACAGAAGTACGTATCCCATACCAGTGACGTCAAATGACTCATGCAGCTAAAACGTTTTATTCAATCTCATTAAATAAAGCCTCTCCACTTTTCAAATATTTCAAATAATATTTTCATTAGTACAGGTGGCCTCTCTAGGCTCAACACAAAATTGGGGATATTTTTAAATTGTACCATTTATTCGTTTTTTTCAATGGACTTACACATTTTCAAGCGAATATTGAAAAACTGAATATTGAAACAGAAACAGGAACATGACTTTAACTCGCTTTACTGCATAGTTCGCACTAAATAACCCCTGAACGATTTTTTTTTTTTTTTTTAGTACATGGACATTAATAAAACACAATGAAAAAGCTCTAGAAGAACACTAACACATAATTCACTACTCACTGATTACCACCCTTGATACGCTGCGCTACCGGTGTGAATTTACGGCGTGTACCACACGCACGCCGTACCCACATTGTGAGTCGGACGCATCCAACCGAGTTTGAAGGCAAGTGAACCGAGAAATCCCCAACACATGAAAATTGCACGAGACGTTTCCCCTCTTTGACTGACATGGTGCTGACATGGTCTACCAGCGTACGCGCAAAATTGAAGTCTCAACTCAAACGTGCACTAGGTGTCTCTCCCCTCCCCCGCCCCCCTCCCTTTTTCATGCGGCCAACGTCGGTCCGAAGACCTTTTGCTTACTGAGTGAAGGCGATGGAGACATCGCACTAAACAATACACGTGTACTGCGCATGTTACTCTCGTGAAACTTGCATCTATAGCAGAAGAAAGTATATATATAAAAGACACCTGTGTGCGGGTATGTGATTTTGAACCTTACCCCCTACAGAAGTAGGGTCAAAGTCACACACGAGGACATTCATTCTACCGGTTGACACAGACCCAGACCGTGTTCGAGAGGTCCAGCGGCTTAAGCTCACTACTGAAAGTCTGAGTGGAACGTCACACTAAAAAAGAATTATTCAGACGAGCAAAAGAAATGCGACATCATTCAAATCATCGGAAACACAAGTCTGCTTCCCAGCTTCAAGGCAACAGTGAAAGCCTTGGAAATGTCAGCCATGTGCGGTCGTCTGCTCGACTGGCTCGCGAATGTCTACCTGCTCTTTTGCAGGTGTAGGCCCTATGTGTGTGAAGGCAAACACGAGCGTGTCTAATCGCCCGTGCAATGTATATTATGTCTGCTGCTTACAGTAACTCTATGGCAGGTCGACACCTCGGCGGGGGTGCAAAGGCAGAAGGAGAGAGGAAGAAGAAAAAAATACAAATGACTGTTTAACCTGCTACGGACGATACCGTTCGGCGGACAAAAAAAAAAAACGCGTTACCACTGTTGTTGTTGTGAGGCCGTCGTGGGAAATGGATCGGCAAACGTCGAAAATCAAATCTGTCTTAACTAGGGTTCTACTGCCGCAATGATGAGTTGATGAGCATCGTGATGTTAGCGAACATTCTGAAGTGTGCGGGTTATTTTTCCCTTGTCGTCGTAATGCCCAATCACTCATCACCACACTTATCATACACTAACATAGCTTAAAATGTTTTCTGTGTGACCCTATTTCGTTTCTCGGGGAAACAATACACACAACAATTCGACGATCGGGTTTCCGGACAACATATCCGTCTTCCGCTCTGAGATCCAGAAAGCTGTTTATTATATGTCTTTTTTCCAGAAAATAGCGTTTCACCGACACAATATTTAACATTTTCTGAACCCTAACGATATCTTCTTCTCTCTACTTTTTTTTAATTTTTTTTATTTTTTTTACTTCATATACTCAACATCGGCAATTGTATTCACACCGGGAATCCGATCTTCGAAGCACAGTGCATGTAAGCATTTGCCCCGCAATCTTGAGAGATGTCCATAAAGTGTAAAAACTTGCTTCACGCACAAGCGCCAACCTACAGCAGCGCCGCCTGGAGCAAGGGAAGGTAACTACACTCAGAGGCAAATCCATGGACGATCTATGGGAGGGCGGTGCTGAGAGGGAGGAAGTCCTTTAACCCTTTGACTCCCAGAACTAAAGTCTATGGAATGAAAGCCGTTTAGTTCTGGGGTTAATATATGGGGAAATGGGCGTCAGTTCTGAGGAATCCATTGATGTTAACCCTTTGGCTGTCGGGAGCGGTTTATGTCGCGATGATTCCTGTCGGAATCATCGCGACAAAAACCGCTCCCGACAGCCAATAGGGTTAAGGGTTCCATCCTCCATGCACTTATTTACGTCAAGCTAAAACTATTTGTATCTCGTTTTGTGTGTGGCGGGAAATAACAGTGAGCATTCTAATGTATTTTCCTCACAACAGAGTAAAGAGACAAAAAGCAAGTTATAGTTATTGATCTGCAAACGCATCGTTCCACACAATTTGAAAACCCGTCTACAATTTGTGTAAGTATTGTGCGTCGGCACCCGCCTCTCTCGCAGACGAAGACGAAACATAAATAATTCAGACATTTTCTCCCGGAAAACATTTAGAGCGCGTTTATCGCATCTTGGTGACAAAACGTCGCGTCTATTATTCATCGGCTGTCATATCCGTCGCGGTTTTTTTTTTTTTTTTTTTGTTTTTTGTTTTTTGTTGTTAACTTTCATCGACGCAACCGAAAATGATACATGCACTCTAGCGTTCAGCGACTGTCAACACTGAAGTTTTAGAGCATGTGTTTAGTTGCGTTAGCGCGTCCTAAAGTGCTACGCGTCAATAGCCGCGAAAGTATCGTTTTAGCCTTGCCGTCGGCAACGCTATACCACACTTCCGCAGCTATTGATGCTGGACCGCCTTAAACGAGTTTGAAAACTATGATATGTATGAAACACTCAGCCTCGAAAACTTTGCCTGTGAAGGCAAAAAGCATTAAATCCATTTTTCTGAAAAGCGCGATTTTCATGTGGTTACAATGAAAATTTCGCTTTTCACAAAATCGGACTTACTGTTTGTTGCCTTCAGTGGGCAGTGCTGAATTGTTGTGTTATTGTTCACGCGCTTTATGAGAGCCGCCCTGACCCTTGTTCGAGGCTTTTGGATCAGATATGAGACCCGGTGACCTCAGAATGTGCGAATTCCTTTCCTGAATGTGCACGAATTTAAGTGGCCCTTTCCTCGTCGTCAACAATACCCACGGCCACAGTAGTACAAAGTTCACGCTGACACACATATACGCATCTGTGTACAATTGTTGAAGTGCTTAAATTAATGTTCCTTAAATAATCAGAAATGCTTTAACGCGTTCAGTCCTGAGAAAATCTGAGCATCACCCAACTGCAAGAGGTGTAGATCCTCATGAGCCCCCGCAGTTGGGCAGACTTCAGAAACACAGTCTTTTCTGAACGGGATAACCCGAGCCACAATACGGACAAACGAATTCGAAACAAAACAACTCATTCAGCCCGACGGCCGTATTTCCCAAATTTTGGAAGCGTCATCTAATGACTATGCACCAGTTGCACGATTTGGATCGACCATGATAATTCAACGGCAGTGCCAGATTAGCTTGGCGCCGACAGGCGCCAAGCTAATCTGGCACTGCCCTTGAATCTTCATGGTCGACCCATCTCCTGCTGTAGTGCGTCAGGGCTGAATGGGCTAAACTTAATTACCGCATGGTGAACAGAATGGGATTTTCCGAGAGAGACGAGCAAAAGGGTTTCCATGTTCTGAAAAAGACTTGTTTGCAGTCGTCTTTGACCAAAGAAGGAGGACTAGAAAGCAATACATATTTATAGAAGTACAGATTACATCGCACACTAGTCAGTGGCTAACGGCTCCGAAATATTAATTACATTATTAATCTGCTCAACTTCAGACAACGAACTATTAAAATCAACCGCATCAAAACTTCTGACCAGTCGTCTGAACTACTAAACTTGTGAACTTAAACCCCGAATAACTACCTATTGTCCGAGGTTGTGAATAGGAATAAATCTCTTGCAGCATGGGGCATAGTTTTCATGAGCCCCTAGTAGGGATGACGGACTATTAAAATCATCAACACCAAGACATCAAAGCCAAAATGAAGACGTCTGGAATATGTTTAAAATTAATTTGAATTTTAAACCTAAATAAATGCCTAAAACTAAAGATGTAACTTAACAAAAGTATTCACTGCCAGCAAGAGGCACGGATTTTCATGAACCCTTGCTTGAGGCAACGGACTATTAAAATCAACCACATCCAAATCTCAAAACCAAAATGAAGACGTCTGGACTATAATGAAAAAGTGACTGCAAACCCCCAATAACCGTCAAAGGCTGCAGATGTGAAGCAGGAAAAAAGTCTACTAGCAAGAGGCATAGATTCTCATGAGCCCCTGCGAACGCAGGGGCTCATGAGAATCTATACCTCTTGCAGACGGCCTCCGGCAACCACTTTCTAAACTCCCAACAAAGGCGCCTAGACACTTTAAAGGCTAGGAGACTCAGGCAAGGTGGCGGGCCGGCGTCCAAGTATAAGGGTATCGGTGACTGTATTTGTCGACTGTGGCAGTTTCATGGGGCTCCCATTGAAAATAATGCACTCTCTTGTTTCCCCGCCAGTCAGGCTTTATACACAGGGGTGGTTATTTATTTGTTCCCAGTCGGCGTTCTCCTGTGTGCGGTCTAAGCCTGGTGTGTTATTTATTCAAACGCGGCGTCGTTTTGTCTTACAATGTGCGGGGTCTAGGCTCCCTTCCACGGACGGACTGGTTTCTTGTTCATATGTTTTGTACACGTATGTGTATTTTAATTATTTAAATACGGCATTTTTCCATGTGCGGTCTAGGCTGGTTTTCTTAGTGGTAGTAGTAGTAGTATTAGAAGTAGTAGTAGTAGTAGTAGTAGTAGTAGTATATACATTTACATGAGTATTTATTTGTTTCAATAAGGCGTCATTCTTTTAGTCGACAAGGCACACTGCTCACTGGCATAGTTTCCCTAGTTTAGTTTCTTCTTCTTTTTTTTTTTTTTTTTTTTTTTTTTTTTGTTTGTTGTTTTTGGGGGTTTTTTGTTGTTGTTGTTGTTGTTTTTTACGCTACCTTACGACAAAAAAAACACGTCGTTTTTACTTGCCATTCGGGATGGTTTTATTTTGTGTATGCAGGTCTGGGCTAGCTTTTCCTTTATACATGTATTTCCTATCGGCGTCCTTTTGTGTATGAAGTATGTGTGCTGGTTTTTCTCTCTTGTTCTCGTGTTTGTTGATCATAAAGATCTGCTAAGTATGATGATGTGCAGCTTTTAGGATTAGCTCATGCGAACGTATTGCTACTAACGCCAGACGAATTGTGTATGGGTTCCCAACCCTTCCAGTGTTCGCTTTGAAAAGTTGCCAGGGAATACAGCTTTAAGTTCAAAGACAGGTGCCACTGTACGGTAGTCCGCGTAGGTAGGGTAGGTGTGTGTAGAATGAGAGGCGGGTGGCGGGTACCTTTTGTCGGGTGGCTTGTCTCGCACCCCGGGTGCTGACGGTTCTACCCGAGTACATCTTTAAAGACTTTAGAGAACGCCTTCGTCGCAAGAGACATAGACCTTCATGGATCTATGCCTCTTGCAGGTGGACCCCTCCGTAACCCATACTCATATTTACACCACTGTTTTGCACTCGGAGGAGATAAAGAGCGGGTTCAACCTACAGCTTTCACAACACCCAAGCAAGTCTTCTCAGCGGTCAAAAGACGCGCGCGCCGGGCTCTTTAGAGGTATTTGTTTTGAGCGAGTGTTATCTCTCTACCCGATCGTCGCCACAGCGTCTAGCCGGGTAGTTGTGTGTGGCAGGGAGGGTGGAGGTGTGGGTTTGGGGTGCAGAGAAAGGGGTGTTCAAGGTGTGTGTGGGGGGGGGGTGCGGGGTCGGGAGTGGAGGGGGGTGGGGTGGGCGGTATCGGAACGAAGACGCATGCAATCAGACTGCCGGCTCGCCTCGAGCGCTCAGCTTGTAGAGACTGTGTCTCAGCTTAACCTGAAGAGAACACCGTCCAATAAACATGGATGCAAATTGGTCTCAGCAAGAAGCATAGATCCTCATGAGCCCCCGCAGTCGCGGGGCCCATAAGGATCTATGTCTCTTGCAGTTGGATCGCGTTCACTTTTTTCCTCGGCGGTGAAGGGGATACAATTCACAATGGTCCTCTCTCTCTCTCTCTCTCTCTCTCTCTCTCTCTCTCTCTCTCTCTCTCTCTCTCTCTCTCTCTCTCTCTCTATCTCTCTCTCTCTCTCTCTCTTCCTCTCTCTTCATCAGCGAATCGAGGGAGACAACCAGTGTGCTTTAAACTCTCTGAGCTAGCCATTTTCTTAGAGCCTTCAATAGGACTTAAATCGAGCTTCTGAAGACAAGTAAAAATGTTAACAGTTAACAGTATTCCCTTTATAAATGGTCTTTTGATAATGCTGCACACACAAAATATTTAACTCAACATGTATTTATATGTGTATGCAGTTTAAATGCCGCAACATGAAAGACTTTTCTGCCCTTCTAATTATTGGCCACGTTGGCGAGTTCCTCTTTTCTGTATCAGTGTCGTGCCGAAACGGCCTCTGTTGCGTGTGCTTTACTCACTTGACTCACTCATTCCGGCAGCCCGACGGCCGTATTTCCCAAAATTTGGAGGTGTCATCTAATGATTGTGCACCAGTTGCAGGAGATGGATCAACCGTGATAATTCAAGGGCAGTGCCAGATTAGCTTGGCGCCGACAGGCGCCAAGCTAATCTGGCACTACCCTTGAATTATCATGGTCGACCCATCTCCTGCTGTAGTGCGTCACGGCTCAATGGGTCAAAACTAAAAAAGCTCGGGAACTTTAGGGGGGGGGGGGGAGGGGGGAGGGAGGAGCCTCTTGGAACAACGAGCTTTTGCATTAGTGATCTTAATTTTAAAGGGCAGTGGCGATTAACTTGGCGCCTCGTCAGAACGATCATAATCTATAAAACAAGAAACACTGAAAATGAAAGACTTACGCGTCGTTTCGTTTACAACACACACACACACACACACACACACACACACACACACACACACACACACACACACACACACACACATACACACACACACACACACACAGTAAAACCCTTGGCTGTTGGTAGCGCCTTTTTTTTTCTTCTTTTTCTTTCTTTCTTTTCTTTTTTTTTTTTTTTTTTTTTTTTTTGTCGCGATGATTTCTGCAGGATGTTATTCCTGCAGGAATCATCGCGACAAAAAAGCGCTACCGACAGCCCAAATGGGTTAAAAGATGAGAGGTCTATTAGCACTTGCTGCGCGTCGCGTAAGCCGAGTTTACTGCTCCCTTTAATGTGATGGGAGGGGTCAAATGAAAATCGCGGGTGGGACCACCCTGAATTTAACGCTACTTGTTTTTAATTCAACAGTGAAATGGTTATATCTGCAAAAGACATAGAACCTCATGCGCCCCCGCTTTGCGGGGGCGCGTGAGGTTCTATGCCTTTTGAAGAGGACCTGTGAAGCGAACATGCGTGTGGTTTCTTTCTTCTTTTTTTTTCTCACACTCCCACCCACCGACCCACCCACCGACCCACCGACCCACCTACCCACACACACATACACACACATACACGCACACAGCATAACGCCGCTCTGTCAGTCCTTCCTTGCAGTGATGCTTGTCGTACATCATAATTCTGTCATCGCGAAGTGAGTTCACACGTCTAAATCAAGCGGCCAGTGATTTTCAAATGCTCCTAAGTCACCTGGTTTGGGTTTTTTATTTTCTTTCACAAGACAGTTTTGATAGCAGCTGTTTTGGGTTGTTTTTTTTTAACTCTTAAAAACTCACCTGCTGTCTTCCACACTACCCGTTTTAAAAGTCAACGTATCATAGTATGTGCGTCAGCAATGTGTCATTGAAGCTTATAGAGTGTTTCTCTCATTTAATAGAGCATTTATAGTTTCTAGAGTATTTTATTAAGCGTTAGGCTGCGGCACTGTCTGTTGTCTCAACAGGATGAAGTGATTTGCTATCAGTAGAAAAGAATAGGCCTACATTTTGCATGATAAGAAATCTAACAAAGAAAATCTCAAGAAGATCTAGCCAAGCAAAGAGGAAAAACCCAAAGGTTAACTCATTCGAGACGTGACGCCTCCGGATACGCGGCTTAACTCATTCTACCCCAGACACACCACAGCAAGATAAGGATATGGGCGCCAAGCTATTCTGGCATCACCCTTGAACTATCATGGTCGATCTATGTCCTGCTCTAGAGTGCAGTCTTCAGAGGACAACGGCAAAATTGGGGATTTCGGTGTTGGGGTAGAATGAGTTAAAGCAGCGTATCCGAAGTCGGCACACCTCGAATGCGTTAAGAAACTGCAACTCCGAACAGTGTAATCTGTTTCAAGCAAGTGTTCTGACAAGACAGGTACTTTCTCTCTCTCTCTCTCTCTCTCTCTCTCTCTCTCTCTCTCTCTCTCTCTCTCTCTCTCTCTCTCTCTCTCTCTCTCTCTCTCTCCAGAAAGGTAGAATGTGTCACAGGAAGCTACAACAGCCTAAATGATGGTCCTCAGTGACAGGGGGGTTTCTCACAAGGTTGGCCGCTCAAAACAGCTTCTGCTGTACTCTTCTCCTGTAGAGACAGAACTTTTCCTGCTTTTCACGTCCGTCTTTGATATGTATAAATCAGCTCACTGCTTTTCAAGCCAAATGACTAAGTAGACTCCTAAACCGGGAGTTTAAGAGTTAAAATGCTATGCAGCGCGTTCCCCCCACATAAAGTCAGACCACTATTTATCAGGCCTACACAAAGCCACTGTCCCCCTAGACGCAGCGGCGACACGAAGAAAAATGGTTTAGACAGCCTATTGTTTTATCCGCGCAGCGCTTTCTTCACAATCCCGATCCCGCCTGTAGAAGGCATAGATTATCATAATCCACCGAGTGAGTCACCTCATCTACAAAACGCGCAGATTCTCATGCGGGTGGACCCAACAGCAAGAGGGACAGATTCTAATGAGGGCCCTACCTCAAGAGGCATAGATTCTCACCGTGAGAATCTATGCCTCTTGAAGTAAGGCCGGGTTTTTCTTCTTTTTTTTTTTTTTTTTTTTTCTTTTTTTTTATGCCGGCTGAGACAGACGGATTGAGTCGTGAGGTTAAAAGTCTAAGACGTCTAGTACGCAGGCACAATAACGAGTCCTCTCGCTTGCGTGTGGTGATAAGAACACGAGACGAGTCTCTTAGGCGAGACCGCAACAATAAAGATTTACACACTGAGCAGCCGGAGAGAGAGAGAGAGAGAGAGAGAGAGACACACACACACACACACACACACACACACACACACACACACACACACACACACACACACACAAACGTAAGGTTTTAGGCGCACCCAACTCGGAATCCGTGTGATGGTCTGTGATTTTGGACCGAAAGGCCGTAAGGTCCAAAATCATATACCAGCACACACAATCTTCTGCTGGACTTTCATGGGAGGGAAGGAGGGAGTGAGAGACAGACAGGCAGAGAGACCGATGAATCAATGGACCACATACACACACACACACGCACACACACACACACACACACACACACACACACACACACACACACACACACACACACACACAGAGCGATCTTGCACGCTATAAAAACGGCTGACGCCTACACAGGTAGCAGTCATTTTTTTTCAATAAAAACAGGTTTTGTTTATGCTTCTCGCCGTTTCTGCTAAACAAGTGAGACAAATACTGCTTGAATGGACGCACACAGTTGCATATGAAAATGTGTTGGTTTGGGTGGTTCACATTCACAAAAAGACTCAGAAGTGATTAGTGGTTGGTTGGAGTGCTTGCCTGTTTTCCTTGCACGCCTCTTTGTCTCATTTCAAACTTGAAACACGTGACCTTCAAGCTGGAAGTTAACTACAAACACACTGTAACCCGAAACTGACACGTTTGGGTTACTAAAATGGACTGACAAACTAGACTGAATTGATCGATATCATAACACACACGCCAGGTTTGTGCGCACAGTAAGCTAAATTACGGAATACAGGGTGTGTAGTGAGAGAATACAGGTTTAAAAAAAGTGGAGCTGGCTAAAACGTATCACACAGACATCAGACGCCAAGTTTCGCTTTACAGTTTTTGCCCATCCCGTCTCGCATCTGCAAGAGGCATAGATTCTCGTGAGCCCGTGCGAACGCAGGGGCTCATGAGAACTATGCCTCTTGTCGACTGAACTTGCTCTCGGTGTTCCCCCAGACGCAGAGAGCCAACGGGGTTGTAGTGTACAAGGCTCAGTTCATGTTTTAAAGTCTGACCACCCGATAGACCTACGATACGATCGGTTCCGAGGCGACGGAATTTTAGAGTCTTCGCACACCACAACCCAAACCCCCGATGCCTACCATACCTGAGGAAGATGGGGCACATATGATAAGACTCAGCAAGAGGCACAGATTCTCATGAGCCCCTGCAGCCTTTGGCTGCAGGGGCTCATTAGAATCTATGCCTCTTTGTGATGGGAATGGACCAGACTCACAACCGGGGGAAAAAATGTAGGTATTTGCTTTCGTGTGTTCCAACAACTGCAATACAAGCCACACAAAACGTGCAAGATTAAGTGGTGAGCGGGGTGTGTGGGTGGTTAGGTGAGGGTAGCTTTGGGGTGGGAGGTGGGGGGGGACTTAGGTAGAGAGAGGGTGGAAGGTTGGGGTGGGGGGTGGAAGATGACCACGTAAAACTCAACTATTCTCACCAACAATTAAATAAAATAATGAGAACCATCATACTGATTACTGATTAATTTTCAGCAGCTGAAAGGGCGCTACAGTTTTCTTATGTTAATAAGACAGAAACTTTTAATCTCAGAAATAACATGTTAGACAAATCAGCAGATAAGAGGCATGCACACTTATACTTATGAGTTAATGAGTCTATACTTATGTTATTGTTAACAGCTTGACGTCTTAATTTGATGTGTTCACACACAAAGAATCACGCTTACACGCATTGTGAAAACTTTTTCATTATTTCTCCTGATTTCTCATCGCCAAAACTCCTAAACATCGCACACAATGTGTGTGAGTAAGATCCTCTTCAAAAACTCCTAATCTACCAACGCAATATCTCCGATACAACCTACTGAATGTGTGTGAGTGAGCATCTTCCACTTCATAAGCGATGGCACGTTACTCAGTCCTCAGTTCCTCATCTTCAGTCAAGTGGACAGTGCCACACAGTGACAGCGGCTGTCATCAGCCCACCGGAATTGAGTCGTTGTAAGGTGTTTGTCGTCTCTTCCTTGTCCTCAAGTGTTACCTCATCCCACTTCCAGCGCATATGGTGAGACGACGCGACCAACTCAGACTGAGGAAATCCGGGTGATTCACACCACAGATTGGACGTTTCAAATTGCCAGCGACTGAATCGATCTGCAAGAGGCGTAGATCCTCATGGGCCCCGGCAGTTGCGGGGGCCCAAGAGGATCTATGCCTCTTGCGAACAAATCTGTCAGTCTCAAACAAAGGACGTCAAAATCTATGTGGTTGTTATGAAACAAAAAGTAATGTCAATCTGGTTTTGCATTGTGGACAATTTGGCGCACATCGCAAAACATATGTGCTGTTTCTGTAATAATTTATATAAATTAATGCATGTTTAAGTTCATAACCTTTTCATCAATGTGATCGTTTAGCGTATTTCAATTGTATTGAGTAATCTGTGTACGATCTTTCTTTCTTACTATTATCCATTATTACCCCCGTTAGCATAATGATCCCATACAAACAAAAATTTGTCGTCGAGACACACAATACGATAGGATTTTTCTTGAATCTTGATCTTTTAGTGTATTTTATTGTATTTAGTAATGCGTGTAAGATTTCAGGAAATATAATTTTTAGTGTTATCCTTTATTATTTACTCCCCTAGTATGATGACCTCACTAAAAGAAAAGTTGAGACACCATACAGTTTTTTTAATGTTGCCGGGTTTAGGTGTATGTTTGTGTTTATATGTATATTTACATATACAGACGTCCTTATGTTCATATTTATTATCATCATCATCACTTTTTGTCTTCGCATCTTATGTACTTCAAGTTCAGGACATGATTGTTTTCGTCAGCATTGCATCATTTTTGCGCGTGACACGAACGACCACGTTGCAGTTCTGATTACCAATATCCTTATTCCCAGCTGCGTGCGCTGGTCTGTAATTTTGGACCTTACGGCTGGAAGCCGTAAGGTCCAAAATCACAGACCAGCTCACATCAATTATTTGAAAGTGTCTGATGCGACGCATTTGGCAACACTTTGCGGTGTAACAGCTGCGACATGTCAAAATCCGTCGTGGTGGAGCGCTCGCGGAGCTGCCTCTCTTGAAGAACACGAATGTAAAAATGACAAAACGTGGCCCCACGAAGATGGAACTGATCCCGCTGCCGTTGCTGGCGCATGAGGATCTGCACGCGCCGTGCAGATCAGTCGGCGGAGTTCTCGCTGGAGCTGTGCGCCACATCCCTGTTGGTGGTGTGATACAGGATTTGCGAAGATCCTGGTTTAGTGTGGACTATTGTTCGACATCTGTTTTTGTTACTGACCCTTTATCTGTCGGTAGCGGGTTTGTTTTTTGGTTGTTTATTATTATTATTATTATTATTATTATTATTATTATTATTATTATTATTATTATTATTGCGAGGCGATTCCTCATTGTTAACCCGTACAATTATGAACCGTTTGGCTATAACGCTTTTTGTCGACGTAATTCCTGCAAATTATCAACCCTTTGGCTATCGGTAGCGCTTATTGTCGAGGTGACTCCCGCAGGAATCAACACTACCAAAGAAATAATCTCTACCTACAGCCAAACGGTAGACATGAAACCTCAAGCATTCAATGTCTACGCAGTCTAATTAAACAACAGTGAGGAACACTATGTGAAATGTCTTTGTTTTCAAAGCCAAGAAGACTAATTGAAAATGAACAATTATCATGACTGTCTTTCGGCCTATAACACAAAACACACAGCGTATGGCATCATAACGTGTAACACACAGAAATCTCTCTCTCTCTCTCTCTCTCTCTCTCTCTCTCTCTCTCTCTCTCTCTCTCTCTCTCTCTCTCTCTCTCTCTCTGTCTCTCTCTCTCTCTCTCTCGTGTAAGTATAATAACTGTTGCTGTCTCTTTCCTGTAATAACTCTCGCTTGAACAGTGACACTACAGCAGTACAGGCAAAGCGGACATCCCTCCTGTTACGACTTCAATGGCGCCGACAGTCCGTCCTGTTGCTACCGTCTGCAAGAGGCATAGATTGACATGTACCCCTGCTATCGCAGGGGCTCATGTGAATCTATGCCTCTTGCTGACAGATGTCTAGCTCTGTGCGTTGGTTTCTCGAGTTCAACTTGACCTCTGGGTGTAGGGAACTAACCACTGCATCGGCCTTAAGCTCGGTCATCCCGCTTGCTGTTAAATGCAGGTCAGACTCAGCGTTTAGCTTGTCATAAACTAGTAACTCTAAACGGTCACTTAGTTCATTTGTGGACCCTGCGCCCCCTATTCCGTGCAAGCTACGTAACTAAGGCAAAGGATGGTCTGATGGCAATCTTACAGAGTTGTATTGTATTCTGCCTTGTGAAAGCAAGATTTTCATTCAAATCAAGTTACAATCAAATTTTGTTTTTTTTACAACAATGAACATACGGTCGTTAACCTCCTCAATAATAATATTTTTTAAAAAGGATTCAGATCCCTGGAGACTTCTGCTGGGTGGGTTGGAATGCGTATGGGCCTTCCGGAGCGCAGATATCTCACTTAACCCTTATCAATCGGAATACATCAGTGTGTGAAATAAGTTTGACTAAAATAGTTCAAGGGTAGTGCCAGAGGGAGGGGGTGGGGGGTGGGAGGGATTATCTGGGATTGCGGTGGAACAGCCACGTGTCAAAGTACTTAGGTCTTAACTCCTTCGCTGCCAGCGATCACGGATTTCGCGTCAGAAAACCATCAACACCAAAACTCTGATCGACAATCTCTTAAAGAACACAAGCTGAATGTGACCAGATATATGTAACAAAGAACAAAGGAACGGCAAGAGACATAAATCCACATGAGCCCCCCGCAGTCGCGGGGGCTCATGAGGATTTATGTCTCTTGCAACTGGTAAGCACTCGCCTTTCAAGAAATAATTTCCAAATTGTGTACTCGGGGTTTGTATGTCTATTTTGAAGCGGGAAAAAACAGAAAAAGTTTTTTAATTTACCCGAAATATTAACCCATTCAGCCCTCTCGCACTACAGCAGCAGATGGGTCGATCATGATAATTCAAGGGTAGTGCCATTATTATTGTCTTGGCGCCAAGCAAATCTGGCACTGCCCTTGAATTATCATGGTCGATCCATCTCCGGCAACTGGTGCTTAGTCATTAGATGACGCCTCCAAAATTTGGGAAATACATGCGTCGGGCTAAATGAGTTCATTATATGGTGTTATAACTGACCTTTCTTAGCGTGTTTCTTTCTTCGTTGGTGTTTTCTCTTCAAGTCGTAAGCAAAAGGAGAGAAGGAAAAGAAATAGCTACGAGCCGTCGGGCATATGTGCTTCCTTTTACGTAGATATGCTCGAACTACGAACCAACGAGTAAAGAAACCCCGCAGTGAAAATTTAGCCAGTTTAGAAAGAAAAAATCAAAATCAAAACTGTGTGCTAGTCTGTGATTTTGGACCTTACGATCTTCTGCCCTAAGATCCAAAATCACAGACCCGCACGCAAGCATCTCTACCTGACACTGACTGATCGTCGTTTTGACACCTGAAACTGATCTTGTCTGAATATTGAAAGCTGTTTCGATGCAGACGCCGCGTCAATTTCCACACGTCAAATTCGCCCGTGGCGAAAATCGAAGTGTCAATCAACGTTGACTAATAAAAGCCCGCGTTTGTCATACTGTGTGAAACTGACCAGACATCTAGGCATCCGTTTTCAGCAAATGGCGCTCTATACGGCTTATAACGGATTATGAGTAATAATAAAGACCAGATGACAGTTTATCTGATGCTAATTCAAACAGTTCTATGATTATGGCTTTAGTATATGAACAAGCGTTGTGCTTGTGGTTCGTTATAAGAGTTTTCGTTGCATTTCTTAAAAAGTATACGGTGGAGGGGTTTTTTGTGGGTTTTTTTTTTTTTTTTTTTTTTTTTTTATAACTCACAGTGCAAGTCGCTCACTTTTAGGAGTTGTTTACCTTACACTAGGTCACTTGTCAAGGAAGATGGATCGACGTTATAGCTCGTGGGAAAACGCCGAGTACATTATCACCGAGGCATAGGTTTTGATGAGTCGCTACGGGGAATCATACCGTGATAGTCAAGGGTTGTGCCTGAAGAGCTTGGCGCCGGCAGGCGCCAAGCTCTTCAGGCACAACCCTTGAACTATCACGCTAGATCCATCAAGCGTTAAGAATCAGATAAAACCAATACCCTGCAATCTGTGTGCATACAACTGCCGTAATATCTGCCGTTCCATGCCACATACTCATGTACAGTTTCTGGGCCTGACACTTGTGTACAAAGGCATAATTACGCGATACATGCCATAGTTTTTGTGCACACAAAAAAAACCTGAATCGATGATGAGTCACGCCCGTAGTTTGACACGGCTATTCAATCATTGCATTAATTTGCAACCAAGCGCAACACACTGCACACTCACACAAGGAAAAACCGCACCGACCCAAAAAAAATCTATAGAGTATTTGAGAAGTTTAGAAGGTGTATGCTGTGAAGGTGGACAAAAAAAGCGCAAGCCTCATAAATCATCAAAGAAAATGCAGATTGATATATAGATGTGGTATGCAAAACTGTACAAGAAAAAAGGTCTGGGATATATCTAGTCCCTAGAGTAAAATGAGCCTACAAGTATGTGACATCTCACCAACTTAAAGGAAAGTTCTGTGCATTTGTTGGTGTGTCCATTTTGAAAATATAATTAACCCATTCAGCCATGACGAACTACATCAGTAGATGGGTCGACCATAATAATTCAAGGCTAGTGCCAGATTAGCTACTGCCCTTGAATTATCATGGTCGGTCCATCTCCTGCAACTGGTGCATAGTCATTAGATGACGCTCCAAAATTTGGGAAATACGGCCGTCGGGCTGAATGAGTTAATAAATATAAAATGTTGTATTGCTTTAAAAGCGTGTTTCTTTCTTTATTGGAATTTGTTCTTTGCATTTTACAGGCTTGGAAGTCATCTGATCTGAATTCCACAAATACTTGTTTTCTTTTGTTCAGACACTGCACTTTCTTCCAGAGGCCGGGAACAAAACACACCATTTCTCTTTAAGGCAATTCGATACATACGACAGACATTAGGGAAGTTGATAAAGTCTTAACCTTAGTCAGTGCTCGCCTTGTTCAGCTTCCCGTGTGTTGACTGCCTTTCCATAGTTATTCAGTATTCAAACCCATAAAACGTGGAACCTACGCCTCACAAAACGCCATTCTTGGCATCATAAACTCATTCGAGACGTGCTGCATACGGATACGCGGCTGAAATGAGTTAACAATGCACTTTGACTATGGCCATCAGTTTGGATTTTTATATTGTCCGTAGTACTGTGAGCAAGTAGAGTCATTCAAAACAGAGCGAGAAGCTTATGCTGTAAAATTCGTACAAACCGTACTGTTTACTCTTTGTTCACGTTTCCATAGAAGCCGAAATGTCAACAAAGAGTAAACAGGGCATTACGCCGAATTCGACAGCACTGTAACCCTTGAACTGCCGGGGTAAGGCGAGCACTGTCTTAGTCGCAAGAGACATAAACCCTCATGAGCCCCCGCAGTCGCAGGGGCTCATGAGGGTTTATGTCTCTTGATGGTCCTGTGTTCTTGTTGCCTACTCAGTTTTGGTCCCTGTTCATTTGTCTTCTTCACGCCAATAAGGGTCAGTGTGCGGCGGTTTCACTGGCAGTGAGAGGGTTAAGTGTATTTTTATGGAAAAAAAAACAGGTTACTCACTCATATGTATTAAATAAAAGTGCTGGAAGAGAGAGAGAGAGAGAGAGAGAGAGAGAGAGAGAGAGAGAGAGAGAGAGAGAGAGCGTGGCGCGTGCCAAGGATATCGGGTAACTGCATGCTGCTGTATGAGGGTGCACGCGGTGCGTCTCTCTCTCTCTCTCTCTCTCTCTCTCTCTCTCTCTCTCTCTCTCTCTCTCTCTCTCTCTCTCTCTCTCTCTCTGCGTTTGCTTTTTACTTACATGTGTTTGTGGTCTTTGTATTATTCATGACATACCATCATCACATTGGTGCCATATGTATTTGTGCGTGTCAGTGTACGGACTGCGTATTCATGCCGTATTAAACTATTGCAATTATGCAACGCAAAAAACGAATGTCTTTCCTAAGTGTTTTACTTTATGAGTTTGTATTAATATCTCTCGAATGAAAATCTGTCATATTAATCTCGGCCCAAACCTTATCCCTCCTAATCCAGAGTATTCCACAGCAATAAAGTCAAACTTTTTAGAACAGTATCACTCCCTGCCTGCGTGAACGCGTAGTTTCTCACGGCTAATGACCAAACACCATAAAAACATCGACACCCAAAACACGGCCACTGACACATTCAAACTATAAACTAAATCCCATTTAGCAGATCCAAATCATCGCATAACGAGGCAATAACACTTTGCAAATCGCTTCGTCACATTAGAGTCCGATTAGAAAACTCGCGCTCGCGTAACACCAAACGTTCTATGACTGAAATAAAACTGGGACTATCTCTCTTCAAATTTTGACGACTTGCCTAAAGCCATGGGTTCTATCCCTCAATCTTTAGCCGAATTATTTTCTTTTTAAAATCCCAATCATTCTAATGTCTGAAAACGGGACCAAGTCTCAACTTAACAAGAGGCCTAGATTTTCATGGGCCCCTGCATCCGCAGGGGCCCATGAAAATCTATGCCTCTTGTATATTTATACCTATGAAGTTTTTCGAATTTGAAAATACGTGTTATCAAATTTTCGGAAGTCATATAGCGTTTCCTGCAAAGCGATACCATCTCCCGCGAAGCCGACATTATTGCAACACTAGGAATATGACTCTATGAACATTTGTACAAGGACAACCGAACAGCTTGCCTATCGCAATGATCACGCGAAAACAGCAGCAATGGCCGGCCATAAAACGCCTCTATTGTGTAAGTAAATAATATGTATTGCGTGTATTAATACTAAAATACGTTTACGTTTATGACGTGTTTACTAGGTCCTTGCATATTGATTATATATATAATTTGTTTTATTACGTTTGTTAATGTGGTTTCTGCTTTCCATTACAATGCTAACCGAATAAACACTGTATTAGTTATAAGATGTAAACAATTAGTGTAAACATTTTCATAATAATACCTGTACTTTTATTGGTAAAAAATTAACACGCCCGGCAACGTCTATAACTGAATTTGGTATATTTGTAGTCATTTAATCATCACTAACATTTATCAAGTGCATTCGCTTCAGTCAGTCCCAATTTAAAATCGTGCATCAATGCCAATATAATTGGCGAAAATTTATGGACAAATAAAGTGCGGGTGCAACCCGGATTCTGTGCAGTAGCTTTGATAATTGCCTGTCAATATGTGATTATGGACGTTGCGGTTTCACCCCATAAGCTAAAAAATCACATACAGTTGGGAACACAAAACACCAGGATGTGTCGACGTAAAGGTTAACCCTTTGGCTGTCGGCAGCGCTATTTTGTCGAGATGATTCCTGCAGGGATCGTCGGCAATTAGCGCTGCCGACAGCCAAAGGGTAACTTTAATAAAGTACGGTTCTTTTCATATAAAAGAATAGTATTTAAATCAATGCAGAAGTGCCGCACCCTGGCATGCCTTGTCGAATTGGATATGCGGCATAAAGCCTGGTATAAGGGACAGTGAGGTTAACCTAACCCTGTCGGTAGCTGTTTTTGTCGCGATGATTCATGGTTAAGTCATTTGGTTAATATTGTTCATGCGTTCCATATTATATTGTTCATGTACTCTAACACGCCTTACCTGCCAGACTTGGTGATGACCATCTCAGTGCCGAGCTTGTGGAACTGCTTCCAGAGGTGCATGCCCTCCAGATCCGCCTTGGGGTCGTCCTTGACGTCAGGGTCCACGCCCGAGTCCAGGGGCTGCCCCATCCCCAGGCCCATGCCCCTCAGCAAGCTGTAGGGGTCTCCGGGGTCCATTAGTGGCCGGGGCAGCATGGCACTTTGCTGCAGCTTCAGCAGGGCCGAGGCCGGGTGTCCGCTGGGCACTTGGAAAGGGAGGGGTGAAAAGAAGGGCAGGTAGTCGAGATGCGGCGGTGCCATTGAGAACGGTGTGAAAGCCATGGTAACTGAATGATGATGATGAAGATTTTCCTTCTGGATTTCAATTCCCAAGTCCGGTTGTCATGCGACGTCCTTTCTTGGTGCCCTTACTGGACAAAGTCTCCGACTAGACTGAGATTAGTTTCAGTGTATGTTGGCACTAATGTTGACACAGACTATAGCCGAGTTCCCGGGAACGCAGCATTCAGCTCTGACTACAACACAACAGTGACAAGGAAAACACGGTCAGAAAACACAGTCGACAAATCACAAGTCCTAATACCACACTACTAAAAACGTCAACACGGATACAGTTCAGCTTGGCGCTACCGCGCAGCGCCCACTAACAACCTTTCGCATCTGTGATCCGGCCATTGTTTCACAGTGGAGAGAATTAATCTCGCTTTGTCACAGTTCACAAAGAAACCACATTCAAAATAACAGCAGGGGTGTACTGAAGCCAGTCCGGTGCAGAAGCGGTTGTACTAAAGGTGAGAACGGTACTGGTGGTAGTGGCTGTACTACAGGTAGTTGGTTTAGTATACGCGCGGAGATACAGTACCGGCTGTGATGCCAGACCACGCGTGCTGCCAGCTGTACTGAGGCACTAGCGAGTGTCGCGTCCTAGCGCTAGCCGGGCAGCATGTAAGCGTGAAGGTGAGGCCCAGGGAAAAACGATCTATCGTCTCTGACAGCACCAGCGCCGCGCGCCCCGCTTATCGCCACTCAAGCCGCCCGACATACATCACCTTTTCTGTGTCCGCGGCTGCCATTGGTCGGCTGTGAGTGCTCAGCCAATGGGAGGTGGCGCACGGAATGTGGGGAGCCACCCCCCACGCTCCTCGCGCCGCCTACCATTGGCAGTCAGGCGCGGGCGGCAGACACGGTGTCTCCGCTGGCTGAGCTCTTTATCAGTGCTGACAGAGTGTCAACACACAATCGCAGGATGAACCACCACTACAGTTCCTACCTTTAAGGATCATGAATATTATTATAAATACAAAATTTAAACTAAGACCATTTGAGTGCAAGTGGCATAGATTCTCATGAGCCCGTGCATTTTGCACGGGCTCATGAGAATCTAAGCCTCTTTCACTAATGTTGTTGGTTGAAAACAGGCACATCAAGCTGACAAAGCGGTCCGCTACCTATGAATTAATTAGCCTAATATAACTTCAAAACTACCTTCGGGAACAAGGACTAAATCCAAGAAAGTTCCAGAGAGTAGAAAACTTAGGGGGAAAACGCCAGGGGCTCGTAGATTTTTCACCCGAAACACTACAAAATAAGGCCGAATTTCATGGGATTTCAGTCTGTCTGCAATGGTGTACGGAGCGAGAGCACAGGCCACACAGCGCGAGCGCCGCAGGGCATAAACAGCGAGAGCCGTCAACGTGCTAGCCGCCCAGACACCGCGTAGCCTGCAGGCGCCAGTGGGCCCCGCCCACTTGCAGCAGCGACGGCTTGACTGACAGGCGCGCGCGCTCTTGATTGACAGGGCAAAGTTTTGCCAGTTTCCACTGTGGAGTACGGGGGAACACAACAGAAAGTGGTCGTCGGCGCGCTTGTGTTTACACTGGCGGGAGTAATCGCTTTCCTATAGGAAGCCCTCTTTGTGCGCTGGAGTTAGCTTTGCCGACGTGACCCGCAGTAGTCTGGATAGAGAACACCCGCTATAAACGCTGTGAACGGGAGAAGTTGACTGAGAGCCGTGGATCCTCAGGAGCCGAACGTTTTAATATATAGGTTCAGTTCCCCCCGCGGATAAGTCCATACACTGTCCATCTAAAATGCGCTCTCAATACTGAAAAAAAAAATCGACTCGCAAGAGGCATAGATCCTCATGAGCCCCCGCAATTGCGGGGGCTCATGAGGATCTATGCCTCTTGCAGATGGGAGACGGTACTCGCTTCGAGAATGAACTCAGACTGGTGGTGTTAACGGCGACAAAGGCATTCAGAGTGTTTAAATGTTGACGTCCAGAGGCTGTATGTTTTCGATTGACTAGTGAAGTGACTGCTCGTGGTATGCCAAAATATACTGGACTAAGCACTGACTAGTCGCACTAGACCGCCTGACTGACCGTTGTTCTTTTGTTTGGTTCCCGGATATGTAGGCCTACTACTACAGCAGTGTTAGTAACTCGTGTTCATAGTCATACGATTTCGTCCTCTCCGTCGAAGTTCAACATTGGATAGAAAACAGTTTTCAAAATACAGCCAGCTGAAAACATACTGAGTAGCATAAACAAAATGCCTTGGGTCTATTGCGGCGCACCTTGCTTAGTGGGCTGGTCAGTGCAGGACTAAGCTCGCTCATGCAACTGGCCCCAGCTGGGACCCAAACATTTATGTTATATTCGAAGGTTGTTATGAGTGAATTTAAGTCTCATAAAAATAGTGCTGCCTGGGCCTCTAACAAAGCAAAGAAAACTCCATAGAAGAACTTGAGAAACATGCCTGGGAAGTGACAATTGCGACATAATACCTTGGGCTATAATACACCCATTCGGACTTAGGACTGCGCATTCGCTATTGTTGTACCAAACAAACATAGTTCTGGGAGAAATGTGCGTGCGGCTTGTCTCTTATCCCATAGCATACTGAGACTAAAAGCTTCAAATTTGTTACACTGCCACATTATAGTACTTGCAGATAAGGATATAGACCAATGGCTTTAGTTCAAGGGTGTTGCCAGAATAGCTTGGCGCCTAGAGGCGCCAAGCTATCCTGGCACTACCCTTGAACTATGCTAGTCAAACTTATTTCACACAGTTGTGTATTCCGAATGATGGTTATGAGAAACGGAAAACCAACGTGGTGTTTTATTCTCTTGTTCAGTACGGTGACTAAAATGGGCGAATCCGACTTCTGAGCCCATGATATTTGGTCCCCAGAAGTGCTTCTAACTTGTTCTAATGAGACAGAACGGGCTAAAATATCATTTTCGATCGGGGTTATTTTCACAGGATTAGCAATAAACGCAACTGTAAAAAGATGATGAGATCAGCGATGTCACCATCACTGGAAAATGATGCGGAAGGTAGTGAAGCTGAATGCCTTGAGTTTTCCGAAAATGTTTTGAAAACACGAGCCCTCTGAGTCGGTTTGGTACAACCCCCCCCCCCCCCAACCCCCCCAACATGAATTACTTGTCTGAGATTCCGAATGGGTGTATTGTATTTATTGAGAGAGTTTCTTTCTTCGTTTGGGATTTTCTTTCTTTTTTACGCGCTTGGCAGTCAGCGGCTTTTCGTTATGGATTTTGTTTGTCTCTAATAAAGAGTTGTTCAGTTATATAAATAAATCAATCAGCGCATTAAATAGGCGCTTTATCCCAATTGAAAATCGGCTCAAAGCGCCGCCGCGAACTGAACCCAACAAGCACGCTCACGTGAATCACGCGCATTCACTCACACACTGTACATAAATACATAACACTCACGTGGTGATAAAAGCAAGCTCAGGCGAGCTACTGAAGTTTTTGGAAATTCAAATTGTTTATATTTGAAAGTTATTTAGTGGGCTGAAATTGATGCCAATGTCGTGGGGGAGAAAGAGCCGGAGTACCCGGAGAAAGAACCCCCGACGGTCCACCCGAATTAACGGCGACACTTATTAGAGGAGAAAAGTCCGACGCCAGAACCGTGTATCGAACCTCGCACCTCTAGCATTGGTGGCAGGCGCTTTTACCGGTGCGCCACGGATCGCCCCACATATCCGACGTCTGTTCTAGTCTGACCTCGTTATAAGCAAATTTCTTCTCTATCAAATTCTGAAATTACAACAGATAAATCATTTATGTCCACTCGTGTGCATTGGGACGAAAAGTGTGTGTGTGTGGGGGGGGGGGGGGGGGGGGGGGAAGAAGAAAGCAATGATAATGTGTAACTCGTGTTCAGCTAAGTGTCCGCTTAAAGTGACCGATCTCTGTACACAACTTGTCCAGACTTTCAGATGACTTGAAGGACGTTGTTGCCTTTGACGTTTCTACATTTAACCCCATCACTGCCGAGGGAAAGAAATAAACTCGACCCAACTGCTAGAGGTATAGATCCTCAAGAGCCCCCGCGACCGCGGGGGCTCATGAGGATCTATACCTCTTGCTGAGACCAATTTGCATCCATCTCCCATGTGTGGAAGGCTGTAGCTTTTGGTCGCCGAATGCAAATTTATTTTAGAAACATATGCGTCCAGCGGCAGGATATGGGTTCACCCCTTCACTGTTACTGTTACTGACGATACCACTCGACGGAAAATGTCGCGTGACTAGCAGTTACAGGGTTAAACTTATTTACTGACATGTAAACGCATTCAAACTCCACAGAGTCCCTAGAAGCCGGTTTGCGTGCGAAGTTTTTTGGTCTTCCTGCTACATCCGAACTGGCGGCTTTAAAGTACAATTACGCATAAATCTCAGAAGACACATTTCAGCACCAGTTGTGTGTGTTATGCCTTGTCGACACACCTAATGAACTTTAACAACGGTTTGGACACGCAGCAAAAGCACACGCGTAATCGCACTTATTTATTCTGCTCTGCCGTTAGGGTGTCAGTCTATTTCAAGCTGTTTTTCCTCGCACTGACAACGTAGTATTTCTAGTACGGAGTGGAGTCATTGTCAGGTTACTAGATATAAAGACAACGTGTGCTGAACTGAATTCCTGTGTGCCTAAATGAGCCATAGCTATACGCTTTCGTAACCATCTGTTACAGAAGTGTATCTAAAACAGTTACGGCGGTAGTGGGCCTTTAAGTGATCTCGTTTTTAGTGACAATTTTTTTTTAAACAGTACTGAAATACGTGTAGGTCTGCGGCATTTTTCAACACGCCGTTCGTTGTTTCTGATTCAACCTTCAGAGCCTAGACAATGGCAGTTAAACCTTATGGCGCCTTCTGCCGCGGGTATGGAGTGGAAAGCAGAGTAAAATTAATTTGGTTTTCCGCAACAAAACCGGCTTTTAGCAACCACAATTTTACAAGGGGTGTGTGTGTGGCGGGAGGGGGGGGGGGGGGGGAAGGGGGGGGCGAGGTCTTTAACCCATTCAGCCCTGACGCATTACAGCATGAGATGGGTCGACCATAATAATTCAAGGGTAGTGCCAGATTAGCTTGGCGCCGACAGGTGCCAAGCTAATCTGGCACTACCCTTGAATTATCATAGTCGACCCATCTCCTGCAACAACGGGTGCATAGCCGTTAGATGACGCCTCCAAAATTTGGGAAATACGCGCGTCGGGCTGAATGAGAACAAAAAACCTGGATGTGGTCAGGTTGCAAGCGGATGAAGACGATGTCTGCTGTAGTTGGGTGGTTTATGGGACCCTACTTTGTCTGTGTATCAGTTCCGCGTTGCGGTGTGATCTGTGCCTGAAGACCTAGATCATCCTTTGCCTTTGTGTGTCAGTTTGATATAAAAAAAATCGTGTAAAGGTTCTTTTACAAATTAAAGTCTACGATATGCATTAAATTCGCTCTGTTTTGGGCGTGTCAGTTCGTTTTGTTCGTGAGACAAGGTGTTTAACACATTCGAGACGTACTGCATTCGGATACGCGGCTGAAAGCCGCGTATCCGAATGCATTACGTCTCGAATGTGTTAATTAAATGTTAATTTCACAATGTAGCAGACATATTCCTCCTCTAAAAAAAATATATCTTATGGTTGACAATTGTTCACTTTGTAGTTATGTTTCTTACTAATGCTTTCTCGTGATTTCATTAGGACCTATCATCTTTCTAACGATGAACGACAGTTTAATATCAAAGCACGAAAACAAAAATATGAAAAAAAGTTACATAGGTCCGGCACCGGATGGCCGCGCTGCTATAGCTATACGCTGTGTGTAGCGTTTCGTAACCATCTGTTACAGAAGTGTATCTTAAAACACTACTGACTTCCCCTGTGGCAGACAGCCCAAGTCCCCCTCATGCGACAATACAGTTTAAGAAAAGTCTTGAATTATTTCGTTTCCGCTTTAAATACAATTTTTATAATTAGATTTTAATATTAGGGGGAAAAAAAACAAGAATTTACTGAATTTGTGGTCTCGTTTTCTGTCTCCTTTCAGTCCCTGAGCGCGTGCAAAGTGGGCGTGGCTTAGCCCGGCCTGTCAGCTGGCCCGTCAGACGGAGAGTTGAATTGTAAAGCGGTGCCGGCGCCAGCAGCCCATTGAGCGACGAGGGCCAAAAATTAGCTCCCCTCGTACGCGGAGTCCCCGCTACTTTCTAACCCTGATGGAAGACTAAAACGTAAATGACTGAAGGAAGATGCGTCTGCAATAGGACTAGATCCTCATGAGCCCCCGCCTCAGGCGGGGGCTCATGAGGATCTAGGCCGCTTGCAAGTTTGGGTCATAAATTAGCCACTCTGACGCGGCTAACGTTATATGATAAACCGCCTGCTATTTACTCTTCTCAAGGAATAACTCAGACGTAGATAGTTTCAGGAAGAGCCATAGATTTTCATGAGCCCTTGCAGATTGTGGCACACAAATTCCCCGACAGCCACAACGTAAAAAAAAAAAAAGAGCATCACGGACGCACGAAATAGTGTTGACAGCAACATGAGGAACGCCGTGAGGGAAGTAAAGGACCGCAACTCTGTAGTCTATTAGACGCTGGATTACCTACCGTGTATACTCAGCTTACCACTACCTTAGAATGGCTAACACGTTTGCGTGTCGACCGCTATAGCTCTAGGGTGTGTGTCTGCTGGAAAATTGAGTATTTAGGCTAGTGACTGTGTGATTTACCTGTAGTATTGCTAGGACTAAAGGCGCAGATACACGGTCAGATCGTGTCGTGCGACTGTGCGCGATCTGATGGGTTTCCAGGGCAACTATCAGATTTCTGACGTCACCATCGGATCGCGCGGGCCGCGGGACGAGTAGAGGCTGGCGCTACTTTCAGCCCACAGAGTCTGACGGCTGGTACCGGATGACCAATCACATTGCGAGTTTCGCGCACACCCCTCTCTTTTGAAAAATGGCGCTGCTGCCGTGTGAATCCGCCATTGTTTACCGAAGCAGAGGCCTTGACCCCTTCTGGAATTTCCAGCAGGCAGTGGTATCTGCGGGTCGGGCTATGCGGGAACGTGTAGCGCTCCATCCCGTCAGACTTCCGATCAGGCGGCCGACCGACCCGCACAGTCGCACGACACGAACGGACCGTGTATCTGCGCCTTAATGGAGCTACAAGCGGTTACTCATTTTGAGTTTGTATAATGAGTAAATAGTGCATTTTCACTAACCATTAAACATATTATTGTATTGGGATACTGTTGTTTTTTGGGGTTTTTTTTTTTTTGTTTGTTTTTTGTTTTTTTTGTAATACAAATTACTTACTTCTGTTTGTCATCGTATTATTCGTTTGTAGACGTTTGGAAATAATAGATAGAGAAAAAGAGAGAGTGACATAAGTAAAATAAGGCTGCTTTTCATTGTGCATGGCCTCTTCTACACAGCAACAGGGCATTACACCCCTGTGCATACCACAATGCATGCGATAGTCCTAAACTAAGTAGTAGCCTAGTACATGTAACTGCTCTGAATGTTCTTTTGGTCGCCGACCAGACCAAAACAGTTTCCACTTGCGGCGCAAAGAACATAACTATTGCCAGCAAGAGGTATACATCCTCATAGCCCCCGCAAATGCGGGGGCTCATGAGGATGTATGCCTCTTGTGTTTGCTTGGTCAGTGTAGACCACTTCCCTAGCGCTACCATAGAGCGTATATATAGTGAGTTTATATACGCTCTATGAGCGCTACCTACCACTCAGAGAAGAGACACGCTGCCAAGTCGGCGGAGAGCCTTTAGATTTCGGTCACTAACCACTGTGCAACGGAACAGAACACTCGCCCTGTCTGAAGAGAGACTGAAGAGAGACTTAGTGTTTGATGTGTGTACTACAGGTGCGAAAACAAAACTCTGCTAGCAGAAAATTCGCGAAAAGATGAGAGCGGGAAATCAATATTTAAAAAAAGATTTGGGTGTCTGCGAATCGGCATTTTTTTTTTACTGAAAAAAACAGAATACTGGCATGATCGATCTCGTAGAACTGACGAGAAAATTGTGATAAAAAGTACGGGTACAGTAATCAGGAACTTACATTGATGTAGTAAGGTAAACATGCCGCTCCAGCATTATAGTTGGGCATTGGAATGTTGTATGTGTAGTGATAAATCACAGTGGATTATGGTCGTTAATATTAACTAAACTTACTCTACTCTGCAGGTACGGTATCGATGTCTACAATCAGTGTCCACCTCGCTTTATATGTAAATGTCGTAGACTCCCCTCTCCAAAAACTTCAATGAAAACCTGACATGACATGACTTGACATGAAATGAAATGAAATAAAATAAAATAAAATAAAATAAAATAAAATAAAATAAAATAAAATAAAATAAAATAAAATAAAATAAAATAAAATATGAAATAAAATAAAATAAAATAAAATAAAACTATCTGTTTCTGACTTAAGACCAGTTACAGTCTGTCTGTCTCAACAAGTGAAAAGTCTAGTCAACTCAATGACAGACATGCCAGATTTCAAATAATATCCTCCATGTGTGTCAGTCCTTGCACACAAAACATTCTGAAACATATTACAAACTTGTACCCGCATGGGTTCATGAGAATCTATGCCTTTTGTAGAGGAAAACGTCCGGAGGCCAGGATTATGAAGTCGCGCCGTATACCCTCAAGTATCTCTATCTCATATCATATCTCATATCTCCTAAAGCCTGCGCGGTGGAGCTTTTTGGTGGAGTGCAGTGTGCGCAGTACTGGCCCCACCCTTTAAACCCTTGGTTCGTTTGCCATGGCCTAGCAAGCTGGGACGGTGGCATCGAGGTCCTCAGGTCGTAGGTTTTATATCAGACTGTCCTTGTCTTAGTCTCTGGCTCAAAAGCCTTCCCCGGAGACACGGGGGCTTTGATGTCAGGGGTTTCCTCCCTTAGCCTTTCCGCAGCCAAGCGGCCAGGCCTGCAAGGCAGCAGAGGACTCGTGGGGGTCGGGGTCGTCTATGTCCCGTGCAGATGTGAACATCTGCCCACTGCCCAGACCCTCAAGTACTTGTGTATACTAAGCACGCGCCAAACAGCAGTGCTGCCGCTCAGCGCGGCACGCTGACTCTAGGATAAGTGCAGGGTCCTTGGTCACTTGGTTGGTCAAGGAGTTTGAAAGTGTTCGGGTATGTGTGTGCAATGTCGTCTCCCATCACCTGTCCGCGCCAGGGGACGTTCAAACCTAATAGAAGACTGGCATGTAGCAGTTAGCGTTGCCTGGTTTCTGTGAAAATTAGTATAATCCTGAAAAACGTATCGATTGCACCAAATTTGTGTGCAGAGGAAGCTTGGCTAGCGCACTTTTCAACAGTGACAATGAAGGTTTATACAATGTGCCTGGAAAAATTGCAGCCTCGCCCCCCCCCCCCCCCCCCCCGCGACCCCGCCCCCCCCCACCCCCCACCCCCTTTCCGACCCTACATATTGTGCACAGCGCCTAGACAAAATTGCAGCTTCAAAAGTGTACTTTTCGGCACCATCAACTGCTAAACTTCTGCGGTCGTCTAGTGTACCTACATGTATGCAAATAACAACAACAAAATTGATGGGCCGAACCAATTTACAGGGTAGTGCCTGATTAAGGTTACCTACCCTTTAAGCAAGCACCGTCGACCCAATTTTTGTGCGTGCAGAGTTGGCCCTGTTAGTGAAAAGCTAGTGCCAAAATCGGCGGCGCGTTCTTTTGCACGTGTAACCGGCTGATGTGGTCCCTCCAGCTGAGACGCTATGATGTGGGTTTTTTTTTTATACCTTTACCCTCTGGCCACCAAAGTTTCTAAGCCTTTGTGCTACCCACGCTTAGCCAGGGGCCGCAACCCAGCAACGAAGTCAGTCAGCTAGTCATTTTGTAGTACTCTAAAAGTTGTGTTAGTGAGTCCGTGTGCTAGCCTCTATAACTTTTTAACGGCTTTACCGATCGAGAATCCGTAACTCACATCAGTTTCCTCGTGCAACTCCCCTTCTACTCATATGCTCTGTGTTTAGTGATTTTATGACCACCATAGTTCAATTAGCGATTTTCTTACTTTTACAAATTCCAATGAGCTCTCTTAGCCCATTTTAAAATTTAATAATAAATTCCTAGGACTTCCCTCTAAAATATAGTTTATGGTAGCTAGTAGCTATTCACATTTCCTGTCTTTTGCTTCAAACCCGAAGCCTTTGTGATAAGTAATTATTGAGTTATGGCTCTTTTTGTAGTAGCTAAGAAGCACATATTTACCCAGTTTTCGGTCTGTCTGGGACCATTTTTTGGTCCGCGCCGTATTGCTCTCTTTGCGGTTCGCTCGCAGAGTATTTAAGCCGGTCAGTGCCAGAGGGGGAAGTCTTTGTCCTAAGAGTTGCCCCACTGACCGTATAGCGACCATCACTCTGAGCCATCACTGAGCTTTTCTTCAACCATATCTCCACTGGGATATCCGTGCTGTTTGTTTTCTGCTATTTGATAAACAACAAATAAAAGTACGTCAACGCGACCTCTGCTTCGACTTCGTATGTTCCCCAACCTATTCACCCACCAACACCGGGTTCACACAAGTTCACATCTGGCGCTGCGAGAGCAGGATCGGGGTAAAGAAGTCTAAAACAGCACGGAGAGGGCAACTAACACAACATCAATATGGAGAATGATGGAAACCAACAAGATACAGTCCCTCAGCAGGCTGTTGACCACCAAGCCGGCCAGGGACACGTCCTAATAAATGCTGTGGCAGGCCAGACAGCACGTATCGTCGTGCAATCTGCACAAGCAATAAGACTCCCCAAATTTTCCGCGATACAAGGAACTTGCTCATGGACAGAGTTCGAAGAGGAAGTCAGACGGAGTCTTGAGGATGGACAGACCTCGCCACAGGCGGCAGTACGGCTGGTACTATCTTCGCTGGATGGCCCAGCCAAACGGGAGGTTTTATCCAGGCCAGCCGAGCACAGACAGACGGTGGAGGACATTTTGAGGGTCCTCGACCATCGTTTTGGTGATAAAAGGACACATAGCGAGCTTATGGCTGCCTTCTACGCCTGTAGGATGAGTGCTGGGGAAGACATCCTGGCCTACTCGCACACCCTGGCTGGATTGGGGGCAAGGATTAATGCACTGACACCCAACTCCCTCTCAGACACCATGTTAAGGGACCGGCTAGTCAGCGGGGCACACCTTCAACTAAATGGTGCCCTGCGGCTGTTCCTGCAAATCAGGCCAACCAGCACATTCCAGGACATGGTGGACGAAGCGCTGCGGTGGACTCGCGAGGACAGTGAGCGGTGCGTCAGCGTTCAAATGCACACTGCTGAGTCCAGCGCTGAGATCGAGGCCCTCCGAGCGCAAGTGGTTGAACTGCGTGCGCTGTTGCAACAACAGCGAACAATGATGGGAACACCAGGAAATGCGTCACGCTCGTTCCAGGGAGCTTGTTTCTGGTGCCAGCAGCCTGGACACAGGGAAAGTGGGTGCCCTGCTAAAGAGCGGTACCATAATCGTCGGCGACCAAGACCGCCCCAGCCTCCGAACACCAGCCAAACGACCAGCCGTAACTCTGCCAACCAGGGAAACTTCTAACCCCCGTTGTCAGTAGCCAGACAACGGGGGCCAATGAAGTGTACATGGGACTCGTTGGACGTTGCCCTGTGGTTAGGGTGGAAGTAGGTGGCAAACAAGGACAGGCATTGATTGACACTGGGAGTGAAGTGTCCACGGTAACATCATCGTGGGTGGACACCCACTTGCCTCATATCCCAGTGCAATCGGAGAGATTCCTGACTGTTCGAGCTGCAAATGGCCAGGCAATCCCATACAGAGGCATCATTTTGTGCAGTCTGGCAGTGTTGAAGGACAGCTTGCAGTCAGTGCCTTTCCTTGTAGTGAACGATCCACATGACACTGTCACCCGGCGGCGCAAGAACGAGACCCCAATTCTGTTGGGAATGAATGTGTTGAGTCAGCTGCAAAATTCAACTCAACAGCCTTCAGCCCTCCCACCAGCCCTTCAGGCATTCGTCCGAGAAGTTCACCTGGACAAATCCTCTGTTCGCGGGCAAGCTCGAGTTGCTGATGGATGCTGCGTACCAGCCAATTCACTCATCAACATCCGCATTACAGGAGTCCAACAGCACCGACCTCTGTATGCATCCCCGCTGGCTACCCCACTCCCAGGCGGTCTGGTTGTCATCCCCACATTGGTGAGCGCGAACCGGCATCAGCGATACATACGACTAGCCAACCTCAGCGCCCAAGACCATCTGCTGAGGCCGCGGACGCCCATAGCACTACTTCATGCTGTAGACGCGGTTGAAAACGATGGAATCCGGGTCACCACAGACTGCCGGGAGATGGCTGTCACCATTGAAGAGGTCTCTACATCATCGTCCCCTACACCCCCTCCTTCTTCCAGTGACTCCCTTCCCGAGTGTGGCGGAGATGATTTCCAGAGGGCTCAGCTCCAGCAGCTTCTATCGCAGTATTCCCATGTCTTCGCCCAGGGTGAACATGACCTGGGATACACCGACCTGGAGCAGCACCGCATCCCGACTATGGACAACATCCCCGTCGCACAGCCCTACCGCAGCATCCCGCCAACGCAGCTGCGAGAAGTACAGGAACACCTCAAGTCACTCATCAAATCCGGTATTGTGGTGGAGAGTAGGAGCCCGTATGCTGCACCTGTGGTACTTGTGAGGAAGAAGGATGGCAGCCTGCGACTGTGTGTGGACTATCGCCGCCTGAATTCCAAGACAGTCGGCGACGCATACCCACTCCCTCGCATCCAGGAATCATTTGACTCGCTGGTCGGTGCGCAGTTTTTCTCCACATTGGACTTAGCCAGCGGATACCACCAAACAGCTATGCACCCAGAAGATCAGCACAAGACAGCATTCATCACTCCGATGGGGTTGTTCGAGTACACGAGGATGCCGTTCAGGTTATCATCAGCGCCTGCAACCTTCCAGCGCCTGATGCAAGCGGCGATGAGTCAGGAGCTATTCCAGTTCCTACTGGTCTACCTGGACGATCTTCTGGTATACTCGAAGACATTTGAGGAGCACCTGGCCCATCTCGAGAGAATCTTGAAGCGCCTGTCTGACCTTGGTTTGAAGCTACGGGTAGATAAATGCCAGTTTCTGCGTAGGCAGGTGACGTACCTTGGACACACCATATCTGCGAATGGGGTATCCTGTGACAGCGAGAAGATCAAGGTTGTTCAGGAGTGGCCCTCTCCAACCACCACAACGGAGCTGCGCAGTTTTTTGGGTTTTGCCAGCTACTACCGACGCTTCATCCAAGGGTTCGCGAAGTTGGCTGGCCCTCTTCATGACCTAGTAACTGAGAGCTGCAAGTCCAAGAAGAAAGGGGGCAACATCACTCGACTTTGGGGCCAACCACACGACGACGCCTTCAAAGCACTGAAAGAAGCTCTGACATCTGCTCCTGTCCTGGGCTACGCGGACTTCAATGAGCCTTTTATCTTGGAAACCGATGCCAGCCATGATGGTTTGGGTGCGATCCTCTCTCAGAAGCAAGGCAAACAACTGAGGGTCATCGCATATGCCAGCCGTCGCCTGCGTCCCACTGAGAAGAGTTACCACTGCCAGAGTTCCAAGCTTGAGCTCCTTGCCATCAAGTGGGCTATCACCGACAAGTTCAGGCACTACTTGCTTGGGGCAGAATTCAAGGTCCTCACGGACAACAATCCCTTGGTACACCTCAAGACAGCCAAGCTTGGTGCACTGGAGCAGCGGTGGGCAGCACAGTTGGCCCAGTTCAACTTTAGTGTTGAGTACCGGCCTGGACGAGAGAATCGAGCAGACTCGCTATCCCGCCTACCTGTAAAAGAAGTGGAGATGGAAGTGCCACCTCCAATCCTGACCAGTGTGCCAGCAGAGATAGCCATGTGTGAGCGCATGGCGGTGGGTGAACCAGTTGACATTTCTGCTTGTGACAACCCAGTTGACTCCTCCCCTTACCCTGACTCCAAGGTTCCTTCCTCAGACACCCAGACTGATATTGACGTCTTTCCACGGATTGGCAACACCCAAATGCGGCGCTACCAGGAGGAAGACGCAGTCATCGGCCCATTCCTGGCAGCTTGGCCGAGCAAACCCTCATCTTCTGGTAGACCGGCTCGTGCGCTCCTTCACCAACATCGGCGGCTGCAGATGAAGGATGGCCTTCTACATCTGAGTGTCACCGACCCTCGACAGGGTGCCTGCCTGCAGCTGGTCCTACCAAGTTGCCTGCGACCTGATGTCCTGGTAGCCCTACACGACAACATGGGACATCAGGGCCATGAGCGTACCGTCGACCTGATAAGGACACGGGTCTACTGGCCTGGGATGTACGAAGACATCAAGGGGTATATCGGCCGGTGTGAACGCTGCAGGACTAACACTCCACAAAATCTGTCCCTGCCCTCTGCACACCTGCTCGCAACCCGTCCCCTCGAGATCGTCGCAATGGACTTCACCCAGCTGGAGACCTCCGATGGTGGCAAGCGAGACGTACTGGTCATCACAGATGTCTTCTCAAAGTTTACGCAGGCGATTCCAACACGGAACCAAGAGGCAGTAACAGTAACAGACGTACTTGTTCGTGAATGGTTCCAGCGCTATGGTGTCCCCGAGCGGATCCATAGTGACCAGGGCAGGAACTTTGAATCTAATCTGATCAGCCTCCTCTGCGACCTATACGGTGTAAAAAAAGTCCAGGACAACGCCCTACCACCCGGAAGGAAATGGACAATGCGAGAGGTTTAACCGCTCAATGCATGATCTCCTTCGGAAGTTGGATCCGGTTGAGAAGGCGCATTGGCCGCGCCACATCTCTGCGCTGGTGCATGCGTACAACTGCACCCCGCATGCCTCAACCGGATTCACACCCTACTTCTTGCTCTTTGGGCAAGAGCCTCGCCTGCCTGTCGACGATCTCCTTGGTCTGCCTACGACAACAGCTGCAGCTGGGCCTCAGGAATGGGTTCGTCGCCATCGCGACCGCCTTCACCGTGCCCACGAGAAGGCACACCAGCACCTGACTGAGGCCGCAGCCAAGCGAGCTGTGCAGACTGACCAAAGAGCTACTGACCACGCTCTGCAGATTGGTGACTACGTCCTGCTGCCCAACCATGTTCGGGGACTAAACAAGTTCCAGGACAGATGGCAGCGGGGCGTGTATGTGGTCACCGAGCGAATCAGCCCGGAAGGCCAGGCCTACCGAGTGAGACCTCTTGACGGAGGTGCTGAGAGGGTTGTCAACCGTCGCGATCTGCTGCGGACTGACCACCTTCTTGACGACATGGCTGAACAACCGGCCGAGGAACCTGACCAGCCGGAAGCACCAATTCAGAGACCAGCCCAAGCACCGGTGAACGAGGCTGAACAGGACTGGGCTCTGCCTCTTCTAATAACTACTGATGGTGCCAACCCTGTCGCCCCGGTTCCTGTTCCAGCTCCAGTCCCAGAGGTGCGGGATCCCATTGCAGTTCCCATCCTGGCAGAAGTGGAAGCTGCAGTCCCTCAGGCAGTTGATGATGCCCCTGACATCTCCATGGTCCCGGTGCCTGTCACGCCGGCTCTGGTTGTGACAGCGGTACCACCTACAGCAGCCCTGGCTGCAAGATCTGAACCACCAACGGAACCTGAGACCGGCACATCATTGGCTCCAACTAGACGTTCTGTCAGACTGCAGAACAGATTTAAAGCAATGTGTAACCGGGTGGAAGCTTTGTTTTTTTAGTCTGCTTCCATGACTTTAGAATTTGTAATGAGTGACACCGGCGTCAGAACTTTAAACATGAACTGCGCCATGAACTGTCCACCCAGAGACCTTTTATTTAGTGTGAGTCAGATGACTAGAGATTGCTGTTGCAATGAACTGTTTTTGGTAGGTGTTTTTTTCGCGTTTGTGCTTTGTGTCTCACGAACAATACCATTTTATGAGTGCACTGTTCTGTTAGTTGGACTGACTCTTGCAAAGCAAGGTTTCTGGTGTCTTGCATGCCTAGTAGCTATATAAGTGGGTTCTTGTATATTTTATTCCTAAGCAGGGTACATTTTGACTCCGGATGATGTGTTAATTACCATTTTCTGTTTTGTCATTTTGCTATGCAAGCTGTGCTTGGAATATTTTTCACTTTCGTGACCATGCTTTCCAAACAGGTTAGCAGGAGGGTTTAGGTGGTAATGTTGTAACATGTTGTATCATGTTAGTGGTGTGGTTCTGCTCGAGGCCTGAGTAGTTCCTAATATTTTGTTCCAGCGAGGACGCTGGTAGGGTTTCAGCGGGGGGAAATGTAACCGGCTGATGCGGTCCCTCCAGCTGAGACGCTATGATGTGGTTTTTTTTTTTTATACCTTTACCCTCTGGCCACCAAAGTCTCTAAGCCTTTGTGCTACCCACGCTTAGCCAGGGGCCGCAACCCAGCAACGAAGTCAGTCAGCTAGTCATTTTGTAGTACTCTAAAAGTTGTGTTAGTGAGTCCGTGTGCTAGCCTCTATAACTTTTTAACGGCTTTACCGATCGAGAATCCGTAACTCACATCAGTTTCCTCGTGCAACTCCCCTTCTACTCATATGCTCTGTGTTTAGTGATTTTATGACCACCATAGTTCAATTAGCGATTTTCTTACTTTTACAAATTCCAATGAGCTCTCTTAGCCCATTTTAAAATTTAATAATAAATTCCTAGGACTTCCCTCTAAAATATAGTTTATGGTAGCTAGTAGCTATTCACATTTCCTGTCTTTTGCTTCAAACCCGAAGCCTTTGTGATAAGTAATTATTGAGTTATGGCTCTTTTTGTAGTAGCTAAGAAGCACATATTTACCCAGTTTTCGGTCTGTCTGGGACCATTTTTTGGTCCGCGCCGTATTGCTCTCTTTGCGGTTCGCTCGCAGAGTATTTAAGCCGGTCAGTGCCAGAGCGGGAAGTCTTTGTCCTAAGAGTTGCCCCACTGACCGTATAGCGACCATCACTCTGAGCCATCACTGAGCTTTTCTTCAACCATATCTCCACTGGGATATCCGTGCTGTTTGTTTTCTGCTATTTGATAAACAACAAATAAAAGTACGTCAACGCGACCTCTGCTTCGACTTCGTATGTTCCCCAACCTATTCACCCACCAACACCGGGTTCACACAAGTTCACACACGGCTGTTGGTTTATGAAGGGCCCATACTACTAATCGAGTGACTTACAGTTATAGGGACTCAGAGTGACCGCCGCGACACTCTCAGTCTGAAAAAGCATGATATAAATCAAACCGAACATCGCAAGAAAGAGGCATAGATTCTCATGTGCCCCTGCGGACGCAGGGGCACATGAAAATCTACATCTCTTGCGCATGGATAGGTTGTCTCTGGAGGCGGTCTTACCGCTAATCAAGTGACCTAAGAAGTGGCCGCCACACAAAATGAACTCCTTAGCTGTGATTAGTTGATATTTGGCGAGTGCTCATACAGTCCGATAGGTGTTCCATCAGTCTGCGGGTGGCACAGACTTTCATAAGACTCTGCCGCTGCAGGAGTCTATGAAATAATACGTATGTCACCCAACGGTTCCTCCCAAGTTTGGGAGTCTGTTCTGGGATTAAGCGTCCGACCAACATAGAACAAGAAACAGAGACGCAGACGTCCCGAATCGATGCGAAAGGTTAAAAAAAAAAACAGTTTAGAAGGATTTACCGTGCATGCTGTGGGAGCAGGATACCGGCAAGAGTGGTCTTAACCCTTTCCATGTTGATACACTACTGCTTGAAATTAATTTGAATGTGATAGTTCAAGGGTGATGCCAGAATAGCTTGGCGCCTGAGGCGCCAAGCTATTCTGGCACCACACTTGAACTAAAATGGACAACCTATCTGTATTGTAGCCTTTATAGGACAATAAGCACATTTTACAAATTCAGCCTCAGGATATAATGGGTTAAGTTACGCACCGTAAGACTTAGATAGACGAAACATATAAGGGGTAAATTCACTTATTTACCCCCCCCCCCTTCCCCCCCTCCCACACCCACCCCCACCCCCCGCCACACCCCCTTAACCCCTCCCCTCCTTCCTGCCTGTGGTCAGTTCTGTCAGTGACATTCCTGAGCACATCGTATAGCTGGTATCGCAAAGAGAAAGAGACATCTCTCGTGTTCTATAATGATGCTCGCTGTTCTGTCTTAGTAATCTGTGTACTCTGAACAGTCACCCTCGTCTAAAGCGATCGCCGTACACACCAACCGAAGATGTATCGTCCGTGATAGTGTAATCCTTTCCATCCTAGTACATTTTGCATGAAATAAAATTGAACATGATAGTTTAAGGGCGGTGCCAGAATAGCTTGGCGCCTTTGGCGCCAGACTATTCTGTCACCACCCTTAAACTAAAATGGATGATCTGTCTCCTAATCTTTGTCGTAGTCTTCACAGGACAATATACACATTTGAAAAAGTTCTCCCTCAGGATGTAATGGGTTAAGCTTACAGTGCCAGATTAGCTTGAGCTAATCGGTTACACCCGCAGCCGGTTCACAGTGTTTATCGGCGCCTCCAAAGTTGCGACAATTATTATTATGAATCAATCAGGATTCATAGTGGAACCCAAAATGTTTATACTGCAAATCGAAATACATCGTGAAACTAGCAGTTCTCGTCTGTAAACTGCACTCTGTTAGAATCCAGCGAACCAGGTTTTTCGATTTTAAGAACATTCAATACCAGTGGGAAAAAACAGCAGCGCATTGTCGGGACGTGACCGCACCTCAGTTTATCGTTAATCACGCAAAAGCAATTAAGTAGTATAGTCACACTAACTTCAAAAGCACCGGTGTGGATTACATAATTAGTGTTAATCAGATTAGCTGCCATTATAGTATGCTCTGGGATTGACTGGGTTTTGGGTATGTCTATGCTTCCTTATAACCAAAACAGAAATACAGACATAAATTGTTTGGGTTCCTCACAACGTATGATAAAGACTCCAGACGAAAATCCTAATAGTAATCGTTTATGTCTGATGCACATTAATGTTAACCCATATCATACTGAGACTAAAAGCTTCAAATGTGTACACTGCCATATGCAAGCTAAATTATAGTACTTACAGATAAGGATATAGACCAACGGCTTTAGTTCAAGAGTGGGGCCAGAATAGCTTGGCGCCTCTAGGCGCCAAGCTATTCTGGTATTACCCTTGAACTATTTTAGTCAAACTTATTTCACACACTGGTGTATTCAGAATGATAAGGGTTAGAAATATATGTCTCGATTGAAGACATTGCACAAATCAGAGAGAATTTAAGGATTGAAATTTGGGCCATGATAAGGCGAAGAACACTGAAATGTAAAAATATCTTTGACAAATTTTGTACAAATGGATACGCCTTAACAGGAATGCCTTTTTCTTTTTTTTTTCTTTATTTTTAACCCTTATCATTCGGAATACACCAGTGTGTGAGATAAGTTTGACTAAAATAGTTCAAGGGTTGTGCCAGAAAGCTTGGCGCCTCTAGGCGCCAAGCTATTCTTATACCACCCTTGAACTATAGCTATTGGTCTATATCCTTATCTGTAAGTACTATAATGTAGCTTGCATATGGCAGTGTACAATTTTGAAGCTTTTAGCCTCAGTATGATATGGGTTAAGCGCATCACACATGTAGGCCTATCGGCTAGCGATACAAATTTAACCCCTTTCCTGTCACTCTACGTACATTTTTGTTTCCGAAATCTTAGTTCATTCACTGTCCAAGAAACATGGATACAAATTAGTCTCAGCAAGAGGCATAGGTCCTCATGAGCCCCCGCAGTCGCGGGGGCTCATGAGGATCTATGTGTCTTGCCACTGGATCATGTTCATGTTTGTCTCGGCAGTCAATGGATTGAAACCCTTTTTTTCTGATTAGTTGACTGCACAATTTTCATTTGAGAGCAGCGCTCACTCGCACTGTTCACCCGTTCAGTGACGCAATACAGCAGAAGATGTGTCGACCTTGATAATTCAAGGGTAGTCCCAGGTTACCTTGGCGCCTGTCGGCGCCAAACTAACCTGGCACTGCCCTTGAATTATCATGGTCGATCCATCTCCTAAAACTGGTGTATAGTCATTAGATGAAGATTCCAAAATTTGGGAAATACGACCGTTCGGGCTGAATGATTTAATAAAGGAACTGACATTTATATGCGCTAGCACCGGTACTGCCACCACACAGACGACAGAGGGAGAACCGCACATACATGGATAAATGAACACCTCCTTCCTGTATTAAATAATAACAAATAATAACAAATACCTATAAATATTACATATTTTAAAAAATGAAAGAGCCAAATAAAAATGCATACCTGCAAAAGTGAGTCCAGAAACGAATGTATTAGTCCGACACAGCAGTCCAGAAGTCGATCCGTTAATTAACTCTATGAGGATTTCTCTGTCACGTGTATGTCTGTTGCTCTGACCACCTTCAGAAGCTGAAATGACCACAAAAAAGGCGAACGATTGTTTTTTTCACCCCGTAAACAAAGACGTCTGGTTAGTTGCTGTGGCTTCCGGCCGCTACAACCGACAGTTACGCAACCCCCGCAATACAGGTAATGGACTTCGCGCGCACGGTAAGTAGTGGACTGACCGAGCTAGCAGACACATCCGTCTGTGTTTACCCCTGATGGCATGGTCAGTCAGGGATGTAAATGTAACAAATCTGCCAGCAAGCTGCGTAGATTCTCACGAGTCCCTGCATTCATGAGAATCTATGCTGCATGCAGTGGGGAAGGTTTCACGTGAAATGACACCTACAGATTCACGCCTAGAAATTAGTCAGTCGTTTGTTCAAATCCCCGATGACTCGCCCAACCTGAGGATGTACATAAAGCAAATGTCTCCCAGCAATAGGTTTAGATTCTCATTAGTCCCTGTAGATACTGTTACCCGGGTCATGAGCATCTATGTAGTTTGCAGATGTGAGGTATTTTGTGTTGGGGGGGGGGGGGGGCTGCTAAGTCTTCACGACTTGAAAAGATATACACATTCACGCCTCTGAAATTCCCACACTCAGGTCTCATGAGAAGTCTTGCCGCTTGCAGATGAGTTTGTGAATATTCTAAGTGTGCGTTGACCTAACAAGACACCCGCAGTTTCACGCAAATAGTTTTAAACCTGTATTGAAAAGGTTCCCACACTCGTTCAAGGGGCGCGACTTTTGTCGCTTCTGCTACACCCTTTTCGCAACCTTGTACTGACTTGACTCGTCAAACTTCTGCACATTTCTCAGATTCTCATGAGCCACTGCATACTGCAGAGTCTTTCGAAGTTAAATAGAGGTATAATAACTGACTATTGCTAGGCAAAGATCAAACTTACATCCGTGTTCAAAATCAAATGATCGAACTAAATTCAACGATCAGTTTGAACTTGTAATGGCGTGCCAATGACTTGTCCAAACCAGTGTTACTGCCTCCTGTATAGTAGCAGAAATAGAGGTAAATGTAACTTATCCGTAACAGCAAGAGGCATAGATTCGCATGAGCCCATGCGTTGACAGGAGCTCATGAGAATCTATGCCTCTTGCAAATTAAAAAGATCTCGGCGTAGTGACCTCTGACGCGGCGACGGGTGGTCTGCCTACGCGCTCTTAGCGACATGCACAGAGACAAAGGCCGACAGAATTTGAGTGTGACAGCCCACAAAAGGTGACAAAATTTGAGCGCTGTCGACCACTTCGCGACACTTGAAAAAGATCAGCGTTTGTTTGTTACGGCTTGAGGTCTTGAAGAATGTCTTGCCAGGCACGTCGACGTTTAACAAGATGAATTAGTCACAAGCGAACACCCTACTTCTCCCTCATCGGGAAAAGTTGTAAATAGGTGTACATAGAACAAGACGTGGCATACGTGGAGGAAGAGGAATAGATTCTCATGGGCTCAGCCCAGCCACCACTGGGACGGCTGGGCTCATGAGAAACTATGACTCTTGCTTAAGAAATCGGCAGATATGAGGTTCGAAGTGACACATGTAGGCCTAATCTTACGCTTACTTGTGATTTGCTTTGTAAACACTAAGTATGTCTTGATGGAGTTAATTTCTACGCGAAGAAAGCTACATTAAGTAATGATGTATCAACCAGTTCGCCCAAGGAAGGCAAAAGATGGTAAGTCCATTTGTGTGAAAAGCGACATCTCGCTATCCACATAATGGATTTACTGTCTTATTGCCTTTCTAAGACCGCAATTTCCAGTCTGCAATCAACCGATACGCTATACTTGCAGCAGACGCTACATAGAATATGTGTATAAAAAAGTGATTCTTTGCGAATATATTTTCGAAAAGCGTGTGCTCCAATGTCACAAAATTATATGAGCATTTCCTATTAAGGCCAAGGTTTGAGACTTCGTCACTGAATTTAGGTGGGTACTCGTGTAAGTAAAGACTTTCTTCCCAAGGAGGTGTATCACAAATTTCTTCATTACAAATTTGTTACGGGGGGAAAGAAATGTCTCATAAACATTGCAAAAGTACTAAACCATTGACGTGGCATGGCGCACATGTTGTAAAGGCAATGGCAGACCACGGAAAATAAATTATGACTCTCTCTCTCTCTCTCTCTCTCTCTCTCTCTCTCTCTCTCTCTCTCTCTCTCTCTCTCTCTCTCTCTCTCTCTCTCTCTCTCTCTCTCTCTCTCTCTCTCTCTCTCTCTCTCTCTCTCTCTCTCTCTCTCTCTCTCTCTCTACAGAAACCCCGCAGCTACAGTGTCCTGGCAAGATGATTTTGTTGTAATGGTTGACAAAGTACAAAACTCCAAAGGTGATATACATGTACTCGGTGATTTTAATGTTGATTTATTGAAACCTGGCAACACGTCATGGAAATCCATGATAACGTTCTTAGGCCTTACACAAGTAGTTCAGTCACCCACCAGGGTCACTGCTACTTCATCCACATTAATTGACCATGTTTATACAACCAACGCCATTGCCCTTAGCAATGTCTATGTACCCAGCACCTCTATCAGTTTTTTTTTTTGTTGTTGTTTTTCTATTTGTTTTTCATTATCTGCGAAGTTGCCAAAGAAACTTCATAAGGAGCATATAACCATCCTCTACAGATCATTCAAAAAATGTAACCAAGATGATTTTTTGCATGAACTTTCCTAAACACCATTTTCCGATGTGTATAACTATAACGATCCCAATGTAGCGCTGTCCCACTGGTATAAGTTGTTCCTCGGTGTTCTTGACAGACATGCCCCGAGGCGCACTAAGCGTGTTAAACACCCCACTGTGCCTGAGCGGCTGACGGATGAGATTAAAACTGCGATGGAACTAAGAGATCTATTGAAACAACAAAAGAAATTTGACGAGTACAAAAAACAGCGAAACCTAGTTAAATCATTAGTACGTAAAGCACAGAGGCAGTATGCTGAAAAGATTATTGCGGGCGGCAAAGACATACGCAGCGTGTGGCAGGTGATTAACACATTTACTAAAGGACAATCTAGCAAATCAACGAGTGTCCCCCCGCACCTCACAGCTGATGTATTTAATGAACACTTTCTTAACATTGTTAAAACCCTGTCACAGACGAACACCAGTGAGCCAGGTGAATACATATGTTCAGAACAATTGAAATAGCACAGTCAGATAAACGCCGGCAATACTTTCTCAGTTCCCCTAATGACCGTCCTTGATGTAGGAAAATCTATAACCAACATGAAAAGTAAAACATCTTGTGGTGTAGACGGTATTAGCAGTAAAATCCTGAAAATTGCGCTCCCTTATATTGTTGAATCATTAACCTTTATATATAACCTTTCGATTCAAAAGAACATGTTTCCCGATGAATTGAAAATAGCAAAAGTTATTCCTCTACCAAAAAGCAAAGATCTGAGCGACCCAAGTGAGTACAGACCCATTTCAATCTTATCAGCAGTGTCCAAACCACTTGAAAAGCATATACATAATCATTTACTTCACTTCCTGGAGAAACCGCCTTATTAGTACTGCACAATCAGCTTTTCGGCCTAAACATTCGTGTCAGACAGCCTTAACTCTCATAAACCACAAATGGCTTACTGCCATAAATGAGTCCAAACTTTCAGGTGTAGTATTTCTAGATCTTAAAAAAGCCTTCGATCTCATTAACCACTCAATCTTACTAAAGAAGTTACCTTTATATCACATTGACTCAAATGCAGTCGCTTTTCTCTCGTCCTATCTCTTAGACAGAACGCAGAAAGTGTTCTTGAATGGTAAATACTCAGCGAAAGGACTGGTGACCCATGGTGTTCCTCAGAGATCCACCCTAGGACCGTTATTATTCAACATCTTTATAAATGACCTTCCACTGTCAATATCACACCCCGACACAAACTGTGAACTATTTGCTGACGATACATCATTATATGTATCTGATAAAAATGTGTCAACCGTGAGCGCTGTCCTCCAACATAGTTTAGATGAAGTGTCAACTTGGTGTGAAGAAAATCATATGATTATTAGTATTCCTAAAACGAAAAGTATGTTGGTGACAACACGCCAAAAGCATCAACGTGGTTTGCAACCCTTTGTGCTGTCCCTTCACTCTCAGCCCATAGAGCAAGTGTCAAAACATCGTTTGTTAGGAGTGACAGTCGACGAACAGCTCAGCTGGGAGCCTCACATAGAAACTGCCTGTAAAACTATTTCGAAGAATCTCTTTTTATTATCCAAATTAAGTCGTATAGTTGACATTGATGCTCGAAAACTATTCTTTAACGCACACATCAAGACACATTGTAATTATGCTTCCAATATCTGGGACGGCTGTGGAGACATTCATTTGAAAACAAATTAATTCCCTTTACCGGCGAGGTATTAAGCTTATTCTTCCTGGTTCGTCCCCTACTGATGAAAGACTGAAGGCCCTTAATATCCTACCACTCAGTAAACAATTGGAACTTAATAGATACTTACTTGTGCAAAAAATTCTAAACGATGCCACCCCTCCCTATCTCCGTGAGCTGTTTTCTCATACGAATAGAGAGAACACGAGGAACAGCTTACTCCATCTCCCAAAACCGAGAATCGACATCTTCAAATCTAGCATATCATTTTCCGGTGCTAAGTCATGGAATAACTTACCCTCTCATTTAAAGTCTATTTCAAAGTTATCTATCTTCAGAGCTCGCGTCCATAAATATCTGCTGTCGATGTGAATGTTCTATTTTTCTGCTTAGTATGTTGCTCCAGCACAGCAGATTGCTGCAGATTATGTAATAGTTTGACTGTCTGCATTAACATGTCAGGTTCATACACGTACATACATTGTTTTAATTCTTTTTGTATTTTATTTTTTATTGTTACTTTTTATTATTTCTGATGGTGGGGGTGGGGTGGGGTATGGGTACTTATATATATTTTATCTTTTGCTGTATCGTCTGATGTATTTTTATATGTGTAGAGTAGCAGGACAGTTTGGAAGATAGGCATTGCTATGCCTAAAACTTTTTTTCCTGAATAAAAACGTTTCATCATCATCGTCATCATCATCTCTCTCTCTCTCTCTCTCTCTCTCTCTCTCTCTCTCTCTCTCTCTCTCTCTCTCTCTCTCTCTCTATCTCTCTCTCTCTCTCTCTCTCTCTCTCTCTCTCTCTCTCTCTCTCTCTCTCTCTCTCTCTCTCTCTCTCTCTCTCTCTCTCTCTCTCTCTCTCTCTCTCTCTCTCTCTCTCTCTCGGCATCACCTACCTACGAGGAATGACTTGCTTCACTTACCCCGCCCACGGATAGATCTCTACAAGTCAAGCCTTCTATTTTCTGGTAGTTCTGTCTGGAACTCATTGCCATTAAAAATTAAATCATTTTGCGATAAAATCCATTTTAAACGTGCATTGCACACTCACTTCCAATCAGCGTGACTTCACAGTTTGCCATATAAAAATAATTCTGCTGATAACACGTAAACGTCAAATTTTTTCTCTTTCTCCTTAAATTTGCTACCTGATCATCTATTGTGTTGTCGGTGTCACTATACGCTATTGATGCTGCTGATTCTATGACACTGTCTTAGATGAGTATAATATTAATGCTGTGCACGCGTTTCGTTCTCTTGCTTTTTGCATCGGAGGCAGTTACAAATTCTCCATTGCGTTTTTTTCCCGTAGTTTTTCTTCCTCTTCTTCTTCTTCTTCTTCTTATTATTATTATTGTTAGTATTTGCATGCTCTGTTTATTTTCCTGTTATGTTGTTTGTTTACAGGACAGCTTGTAAGACAGGCATTGAGTTGCCTAATAGCTTTATCCTGAATAAATAAAGATTCATCATCATCATCATCATCTCTCTCTCTCTCTCTCTCTCTCTCTCTCTCTCTCTCTCTCTCTCTCTCTCTCTCTCTCTCTCTCTCTCTCTCTCTCTCTCTCTCTCTCTCTCGCTGCCTCTCAGATAAATATTGGACATCACACTCTGTCAGCGTGGAATTCATTGCGGTATCAGTGTATAGGCCTTGCTGCTATAAATAGGTTAAACACTTTATGGTCGGCAAACCATTTCAAGTAAATTTAACTGCCGTAATGATAATATGAGGATCAGAAACTAATCAACAGGCTAAAAAAACACACACACACTGACACACACACAAACACACCGTCATACACACAGTCGCATACACAGTGTATAAACAGTTCAAACACACACACATCAGTGTACTGTATTAACCTCCCACAAATATCCATGGAAACATATAGACATGTGAGCGTCCATAAGACTAGACTAAAATACTTGGGCGAGGTGACTCTAAATTGGGATAGTTGACTCTACCCTTGTGCGAGTTGACCGCTTACTTTAGCGAGTTAACCGCTTTTTGGGCGAGATGACCGACACCTTGGACGAGTTGACCCTTACCTTGGCGAGTTGACTGGGTGAGTTGGCATATGGGCGAGCTGACCGTCACCCTATTTATATGTTTGGACTTCATACGGCCTCTGCACAATTAGGAAAATGTTTAATTATTCTATGCAAAGTCCGTTTGCCGCTATACGTCACCAGACGTGTTAAACAGGAAAGTAAAACCTAATTGTCTCTGCTGCCGCCTGGATAATGGTCCCATGTTAAAATGATGCGTTCTCCTTTATGTAATCCTATCGACAGACTATAGTCACTGATGACTGCAGCCGTCAAAACCAAACCTCTCTACCTCACATAAGTATCAATCCTCCTTGTCTGCCATGTCATCTTTCAGGTGGAAAAAAAGACGTCATAACCTGATACACCCATCGCTATCCTGTGATAGGAAAACGTTTTACCGAGGGGCCAACGACGTTTTCAGACACCGCTTAGGTATTACTCGAAAGGGGCGGGCTACTCGTGGAAGGTTGCGACACACGGGCACCAGTCATCCGCGTCTGGTCAAATATTTGTGTGCTGGTCTGTGATTTTGGACCTTACGGCCGTAGGCCGTAAGGCCCAAAACCACAGACCCGCACACATGGACTCTCAATTGCATTGATTTTAGTTTGAAGCTCTGAACGCAGCTACTCTACTTCAAAGTAACGAGGTAGATGTTCATACATTCTGTGTCTTTAGAAGCGTATGACACTCTGTGCCTTCTAGATTAGGAGACGGTTCAGTGACTTGTTTAACCAAGGAAAGACAATCTACCAAGGGTGACAGTTACTGACACCCCAGTGTATGGGTTCTCAACTTGACCTATAAAGTTCTCTACAGCATTTTTGGCGAGAAGGTGCGAGATTTCATGTCTGTGGGTGGTATCACGGATTGATTGACTGTGTGGAGGAACGGGGTGGGGTGGGGTGGGAGAGGTGTTGAATGTAGGGGGGGGGGGGGGGGGCTCAGGTAAGAGTATATTGTATGTCGTAGCGTGTAGACATGTGGGCCATTGCCGGCCGCTTCCAAACTTTAAATTAGAAAACATAAACACACCTGCCTAAAGAGAACAGCTAGCCGATCATTTCACAAGTGTCAAGAAGCCGTTTTTTTTAAAGACGGTGCAGTGCAGCTGATAATTTTTATTAAAAACAAAGATCGACCCTAGCCCAAACTAAGTGAGTTATCTGGGGTTCAGTGAACGACTTTACAACCTGCATCAAAGTGCGCAAAGGTCCTCGGGCCCACGACGGCCGCAGAGGGCCCGCTGCGGCCGTCGAGAGCCCGAAGAAGTTTTGCCCGCATTGGGGACGGGACTAGCCTGATGAAGTAAGGGTCGCCAGACGTTTAGATTGCCATTACCTATTTACCCTATCGTATCGATATGTCAGTGATCTACCCGGCTCTGGCCACAACACCGAGTATCGGTAGCCGGACTGAGTGGATTACGCACACAGGTGACGAGATTAGCGGGCGGTGTGACGATAGCAACGCCTCATTTGTCTCTCGCCTGATGACATCACACTTCGTTCGTGATGACATCACACCCATGAGTCTACATTATTTGTAACCCCGTGATGATGTTGTTATCTACGTCACACATGACGTTGTTTACACGTAGGCTGTAAATCGCATGAACAGAAAATAGTGCTTTCAATATTCATTTGAGTCAGGCTAGTATTTTCCTTTATTCAGAACATTTAAAAAAAAAATAGTAACATCCATGAAAGAAATGGGGGAGAGGGCTTTACTCAGTTGTTTTGTGCGTGTGCGTGTGTGTGTGTGCGTGTGTGTGTGTGTGTGTGTGTGTGTGTGTGTGTGTGTGTGTGTGTGTGTGTGTGTGTGTGTGTGTGTGTGTGTGTGTGTGTGTGTGTGTGTGTTGAAAACAGTGTCTGCATAGCCCTGTTGTTCTCTCGGATCACCAGAACGAATTGGCTAAGTGTGATTAATTTTTTTCAAAGTCAGTAACACACTCCAGTGCAGAAAGCCTGTCACTATCTTTCGCAATTCGGCTACCCTAAAGACATTAAACCGCTTACTGCCGAGAAAAGTAAACACCAACTAACATCAAAAGACGTAGATCTTCATGAGACCCCGCAAGTGCGGGGGCTCATGAAGATTTATGTCTCTTGCTGACGTAATTCGGTATCTAGGTTCCCTGGACGGCTGGGGTTCTTTGGCGATGATTGTTTAAAAGATTTCAGATACAAAACTCGCGACCTCTCGCAGTGACGGTGTGAACATCACTCGCCCACAAAATGTTCATAAATTGCCGGTTCTTTTGCACGGCTGATTAGCTAGAGACAGTCAACAGAAGGTGTTGCACAGAACCCGTCAGACGGTGTTTACTACAAACATTCACCTTTGTTTACTGCAAACATACACGTGTGTTGACCCGGCGTGATAACGAGTTACCTATCTCGGGGTGTCGATGTCCAACCAATCTGGCAATGCGTTGTTTGTGCGGGGACGATTAGCCTGGGAAGTTGTCCGCCTTTGGGAAACTGTTTCATAAAGTTGGGGCCCTTCCTCAGACAATTTGCACCGGTTGTGTGAAATGATCCCATCACAAACGGTTTGAAAATCGCATCAAAGAACAACTCGCCCAGAAAGGACAATTACAACAAAATTTATTGTTTTTTGAAAGAAAAAAAAAATGTTGTAATTGTCCAAAATGGACATACAAACAGCTACTATACTATACGCATTTTTTTCAATGGCGTGATGCCCATAATATTTATTTCTTTAGTCAATGTACAACAAGTCTCTTTGTTTACTGACTAAAAGAAATAAATTGACACACATCTTGAAAATGTAATGACAAGAGACCTCTCACATAGGTGGACAGGTTGTGCAGTACAAAATGTACAATTTATTTTCACCTTGAGTGTAGTTTACTCTTAATGACGGAGCTTTAAATAACTCCATTCACTGTGGTCTCTTTGTGCAGGACTATCGCGGTCACTGATCAATGTAACTTGCAACCATTGACACTCAGTCGATAATCCCTGCGCTTCACTTTTCTCTCCTATTCTTAGGCGGAATTTTGAAATCACACGTATACCTCCTCAGGCAAAGAAACGTAGATTAAAATTAAACATATCTTAGCTAACAGATAGCATAATGTTATTATATTATACGTCACAGTGTTACGTTTTCTGTCATAGACTGTGTATTAAGTTTATGGTTTTCCACACAATTGTTATACTTTATCAAGTTTATGCATGATATGCGCAGTATTTTTGTTGTAATCCGCACAGCAGCGTATGCCCGACTGAAAAAAAAAACATGACCCACAGCATCTGTGCCGGTGTGTAATTTTACCGCCTTTAGTCGTAACGTCCAGAATAACAGACCAGCCCATGTCTGTCGCCTGGATCTAAAGTCACACCTTGGATCTAATCCCTTTCCCACTTTGCACGCCACTTTCCTTTCTGTTGTCATCTCACACCTAAATGCTTTCTTCTGAGGATGGTAACGGAGCCAGTGTCTGATAGCAAGGGCATAGATTCTCATGAGCCCCTGCTGCCGCAGGGGCCCATGAGAATCTATGTCTCTTGCAGATGGAATGGGTCTTGTACCGTTTTGTCCCTAGAGTGTCACCTACCGCGTAAAGAGATAATTTTCATATTTCACCCCCCAAATAGAACCTTTTGGGCTTTGTCCCATTTAGTTCCTGACATTAACTCATTCGAGACATGCCGCATTGGAATACGCGGCATAAAGCCGCGTAGCCGAATGCAGCAATCCTCGAACGTGTTAACATATTCGGCCCTGACACGACCTAGGCCTATATAACAACCTACTCCTATATAACTACTATTATAGTTCAAGGGTGGTGCCAGAATAGCTCGTCCCCTGGATATCGCCTGGTCCCTTAGTTCAGGGGAAAAATCCGAACTTCGGGAACATGGACCATCGGACTCAACGCCTTCACTGTCACTGGTCGGTTGACGCCTTCATCATTGCTGATGTTGCTGTTTTTGTTAGTTATTGTGTTTGTTTGTTTATTTGTTTGTTTGCTTGTTTGTTTGTTTGTTTGTTTGTTTGTGTTTGTTTGTTGCTGTTTTAAAGTCCCTTCTATTTATAGAAGAGACTTTTTAGGACGGGTCGCTGTGGGGCAAATTTAATAGCATATCCATGATGTCAAAGGCGGGCAGGGCTAAACCTCTAACAAGTGAAGTAACAAAATAAAAATTATGTCATGTCTAGTTACGCTCTCTTGGCTTGACTTCGCGAACGAAGATTTTATAGGAGTTGCCCACGACGTCTGCAGGCTTGTTCGTGGCTGCGGAGGCCAATCCATAACCGGCAGGTTCGACCGCAGTGGCTGCAGGGGGAGGTATGGCCAGGGTTCTGAGTTGCGGCATCTCTGTTTTTTCTCCTGAGCCGCTTGTCCTTAAGGCTAGCTCTGCGAGAGTCCTCAAAGGAGACAGATGCCTTGTAAATGGTGGAGCGCCAGGTGTCACGGTCCACAGCAAGCGAAGACCACTGGTGGTGGTCGATTTGGCAGGCACTAAGTGACTTCTTGAGACAGTCTTTGTATCTCTTCTTTGGTGCCCCTCTGTCACGGTGTCCAGTAGCAAGCTCGCCGAACAGGGTGACCTTTGGTAGGCGATGATCCTCCATCCTGGAGACATGCCCCGCCCAGCGGAGCTGTGTCCACAGCAGCAAAGCCTCGATGCTCACAGTTTCAGCCTGTTCAAGGACCTCGACGTTGGTGACATAGTCACTCCAGTGAATGCCCAGGATGGTGCGCAGGCAGCGCTGGTGGAAGCGTTCGAGGAGTCGTAGTTGGCTGCGGTAGAGGGCCCAGGACTCGGAACCATACAGCAGGGTAGTGAGGACCACAGCTCTGTACACGCTGATCTTGGTGCCTGTTTTCAGCTGTTCATTGTGCCACACCCGCTTGAAAAGTCGCCCGAAAGCGCTGTTCGCTTTTGCCAGCCTGCTGTCAAGCACATCTGCACGGGACATAGATGACCCCGCCCTCCACGAGTCCCCTGCTGCCTTGCAGGCCTGGCCGCTTGGCTGCGGAAAGGATAAGGGAGGAAACCCATGACATCAAAGCCCCCGTGTCTCCGGGGAAGGCTTTTGAGCCAGAGACTAGGACAAGGACAGTCTGATATAAAACCTACGACCCGAGGACCTCGATGCCATCGTGCCAGCTTGCTAGGCCATGGCAGATGAACCAAGGGTTTAAAGGGTGGGGCCAGTACTGCGCACACTGCACTCCACCAAAACGCTCCACTGCGCAGGCTTTAGGAAACGTCCACGGACCATGACACTGACCATTCCAAGTCCTGTAGCGACGGGCGAGGGGCGAAACGGCAGGTGAAAGATGTCACTGGAAGCCGCAGTCTCAAACCTGCATGCAGGCGGTTCAGGATATTGGTCGCCTGATGTTGACCTGGGGATGACAACATCACTCGGCACACCCTGAACGACCAAGCAGCCTTTTCTAGGGACAGCACTGCTTGCTCCACACGGAGAGGGGCCTAGAAAAGGTGGCCTAACCAAAGCTCGTCCCCTCGCAACCCCAGTTGGCTAACCGCGGTCAACGGGCATCTTCTCCTGCGGTCAAAAAACAAGAAAGAATAACGGATCCACTCTCATGACGACCACGACCGGACTCAACGTAGCATGCTGGAACATCCGAACCATGCTCGACAGAGCAGACAGCGGACGCCCTGAACGTCGCTCCGCCCTCATTGCCCATGAATTACGGAGGTTAAACATCGACATCGCCGCGCTCAGTGAAGTACGCCTTCCGGACGAAGGCAGCCTCCAAGAACTTGGCGCTGGGTACACCCTCTACTGGTCAGGCAGGCCTGAATCAGAAAGACGGCTCTCAGGCGTGGGTTTCATGGTCAAGACCTCCATTGCGACTAAGCTGGAAAACCTACCAACGGGTCACTCAGACCGCATCATGTCCATGCGCCTCCCACTGAGACACCAGCAACACGTCACCCTTCTCAGTGTGTACTCCCCAACCCTCCTGGCAGAGCCTGCTGAAAAGGACAAGTTTTACACTGACCTGCGCAGCCTCATACAGAGCACCCCTGCAGACGACAAAGTCATCATCCTTGGCGACTTCAATGCCAGAGTGGGCCAGGACTCTGAAGCCTGGAAAGGAGTCCTCGGCAAGCATGGCGTCGGGAACTGCAATGACAATGGCCGCCTACTGTTGGAGTTCTGTGCAGAGCAGCAACTGGTCATCACCAACACTACTTTTCAGCAAAAGGACAGTCGAAAGACCACCTGGATGCATCCTCGCTCCAAACACTGGCACCTTATCGACTATGTCCTAGTGCGTCAGAGGGACCGCAGTGATGTTCTCCTCACCAGAGTGATGCCCAGCGCAGAGTGCCACACTGACCACCGCCTTGTGCGCTGCAAACTCAGGCTCCACGTCAAGCCAAAACCCAAGAAATGGGCCCCCCCCCCCCCCCCCCAAGAAAAAGCTTGATGTTGCCAGCCTTCAGCGTGACGACGTGAAAGCTGCCTTTCAGACGGATTTACAGCGCAGGCTCAAAGACACAGCGGACCCAGCAGACTCCTCCCCTGAAACACTCTGGGAACAACTGAAAACTGCTATTGCAAAATCCTCTGCAGAAGTCTTGGGTTTCGCTAGAAAGAAGAACAAAGACTGGTTTGACGAAAACGATGTTGAGATCCAGGAACACCTAGCCAAAAAAAAAAGAGCCGCCCATCAGGCCCACCTAGCCCAGCCTTCCTGCCCTGTGAAGAAGTTTGCCTTCCGCCTCGTCTGCAGCAGTCTCCAGCGCAAGCTCACAGATCTCCAGAATGAGTGGTGGACCAGACTTGCACAGAGGACCCAGCTTTGCGCTGACAATGGTGACTACAGGGGCTTCTACGAAGCACTGAAAGCAGTGTATGGCCCCAGGCACCTGGTACAAAGTCCCCTGCGAAGCGCGAATGGCCAGGCACTCCTCACAGATAATACCTCCATCTTGAACCGCTGGTCGGAGTACTTTCAGAGCCTCTTCAGCGCTGAGCGCACTGTTCAAGAAGCAGTCGTCCTACAAATCCCACAACTCCCAGTAAAGGTTGAATTGGACGAACCGCCCACCGCTGAAGAGACCCTCACAGCCATGCACCAGCTCAAGAGTGGCAAAGCAGCAGGCATTGATGGAATACCGCCAGAGATCTGGAAACATGGAGGCACAGCACTGCACAACAAGCTCCATGACCTCTTTCTCTGCTGCTGGGAGGAAGGAACACTACCAAAGGATCTCCGTGATGCTGTCGTTATCACCCTGTACAAGAACAAAGGCGAGAAGTCTGACTGTTCCAACTATCGGGGAATCACCCTGCTGTCCATTGCTGGGAAAATTCTTGCAAGGCTGCTCCTGAATCGGCTGGTACCTGCCATCGCTGAAGACCACCTCCCAGAGGGCCAGTGTGGCTTCAGAGCAAACAGGAGCACCACCGATATGGTCTTTGTGCTGAGACAGCTTCAGGAGAAGTGCCGCGAGCAGAACAACGGGCTGTACGTAACGTTTGTCGACCTAACAAAAGCGTTCGACACTGTGAGCAGGCAAGGCATGTGGCAGATCCTGGAGCGACTTGGCTGTCCCCCAAAGTTCCTCAGCATGATTGTCCAGCTACACGAGGACCAGCAAGGCCAGGTCAGACTCAACAATGACCTCTCAGAACCATTCCTTATTCTCAACGGCGTAAAGCAGGGCTGCGTGCTGGCACCGACCCTCTTCACCATCTTTTTTAGCATGATGTTGAAGCAGGCCACAGTGGACCTCGATGATGACGGTGCAGTGTACATCAGGTATCGTCTCGATGGCAGCCTGTTCAACCTCAGACGACTGCAGGCCCACACGAAAACCCTAGACCAACTGATTCGTGAGCTGCTTTTTGCTGATAACGCTGCCCTCGTTGCACACACAGAGAGAGCCCTGCAGCGCATCACGTCTTGCTTCGCAGACGCTGCCCAGCTCTTTGGACTCGAGGTCAGTCTGAAAAAGACAGAGGTCCTCCATCAGCCGGCACCCAAGACCGTGTATCGCCCTCCTCACATCACCATTGGCGAGTCTGAACTAAAGTCAGTGTACCAGTTTACTTAACTTGGCTGCATTATCACATCGGACGCCAAGCTGGACTAGTTACGCTAACCTCGCTGCTAAACGTACACTTGGCGCGAAGCGCCGGATGTGTGTGTGTGTATGTGTGTGTGTGTATGTATATGTGTGTGTGTGTGTGTGTGTGTGTGTGTGTGCGTGCGTGCGTGCGTGTGTGTGTGTGTGTGTGTGTGTGTGTGTGTGTGTGTGTGTGTGTGTGTGTGTGTGTGTGTGTGTGTGTGTGTGTGTGTGTGTGTGTGTGTGTATGTAAACAAGAGAATGTCCCGTATTTCTGTACACACAAGCTTGAAACTTGGTGAAATACTTTTTTAAGTGGGTGGCTAAGAGAGCCTCCGAGCACATTGTAATGGAATGTCGCATTGAAGACATAAACAACCGTTTATAGGAAGTCGGTTGACCCAGATTAGAGTCCGAAATTTTTGTCATATTTACTTGAACTTTTGCATATACTAGTTTGCAGAAAGACATTGGATGAGTTCGTTAGCCAGCTTTGTATCCTTTCAACTTCTGTAGTAAAAATTAATTCTTTTCCAAAAAAAATTAAAACACTTAAAAAAAACTTGACTTCTAGAGAAAGTCAGACAGTGGCGGTGACGTAAAGGAAGCAACGCCGTCACCACGCAGAAATACACTAAATATGACGTTATTCTCTCTCTCTCTCTCTCTCTCTCTCTCTCTCTCTCTCTCTCTCTCTCTCTCTCTCTCTCTCTCTCTCTCTCTCTCTCTCTCTCTCTCTCTCTCTCTCTCTCTCTCTCTCGCTCGCTCGCTCGCTCTTTCTCACACATATGCGCGCGCATCTCCAAGAGGCATAGATCCTCACTTGCCCGGAGGGCGCATGAACATCTATGTTTTTTTAGGATGTTTGCCGAGCGCGCATGCATTCACGCACACGCACACGCATACACACACATCGACGCGCTTTCAGAAGAGCATACAGGTGTACTTAGTATAGCATGTACTGCTAGGTAAAGTCAACCTGATTTCACACAAATTATAGCAAGACTGATATTGTACCGTGAAATTCTAGTTTTGTCACCATTTTCGCAAGTCTTAAAGCGAAAGCGAAATTCAAATCACGTTAAATATAAAATTACGTAAAAACAAAAAAGTACGTCATCACAAATGACGTTTGACAAACCAATGACACATATGCGCGCATCTCCAAGAGGCATAGATCCTCTAGTGCCCGGAGGGCGCATGAACATCTATGCCTCTTGAGGATGTTTGCAGCGCGCACATGCACGCACGCACACGCACACGCACACACACACATCGACGCGCTTTCATAAGAGCACGCAGGTGTACTTAGTATAGCATGTAGCTAGGTAAAGTCAACCTGATTTCACACAAATTATAGGCAAGACTGAAATTTTACCGTGAAATGCTAGTTTTGTCATCATTTTCCCAAGTCTTGAAGCGGAAGCGAATCTCATATCACGTTAAATATAAAATTACGTAAAAGCAAAAAATACGTCATGACAAATGACGTTTGACAAACCAATCTTCTTCTTCTTTCTTCTTGTCGTTCGCAGTGGGCTATACGGTCAGTCCAGCACCGGCGATGAATGACGTCGTTTTCTCCAGGTCTTCTGGACTGCCGTAGAGTTTGGTCTGCAGTGGAGTTGGCGACGGCCACACTTCTTTTCTTTCATCGTCCAGTAGGGGGCATCTCTGGAGAATATGTTCCGCTGTTTGGTCTTCCTGACCACAGGCGCAGGTTGGTGATGGCGCCAGCTTGAGCTTTCTGTTCATGTGAGCGTTCAGTCTGTTGTGGCCGGTACGCAGTCTGATCAGGACGAGTTGCTGCTCTCTGATCATTGTGTGGATTCGTCTCTGTTTGACCTCGGCCTCATCAATGCCTTGATGATTGTCTTTTGCTCACTATAGCTGACGCTGTTTTCTTGTTGATCTTTTGTGGCTCCTTCTTTCGCCAGCTCGTCTGCCCTTTCATTTCCTGGTACCCCACAGTAGGCTGGTATCCACTGGAGAACAACTCTTCTGGTTTGTCTGACCTTCTGCAAAGCTCTGGTCAGCTGGGGGAGTTTGTCGTTCTCGAGGGCCTGAAGGACTGAAAGGGCATCGGAGAAGAAGACAACTTGATAGCATGGGTCTGTAGAATTCTGAACCATGGAGGCGGCCTGCATAATTGCTTCGGTTTCTGCTTTGTAGTTTGTGCAGTGTTTGCCGGTGGCTACACTGGATGTGGCTGTATGTCCCCCTGGGAACTGGATCAGGATGCCAGCACCTCCATTGGAAACGGCATTTGTTGCTGATCCATCAGTGTAGATGTGGATCCATGCCTCCTTTGGGTACTGTTCGTCGATCAGGGCTAGGGTGAGTGCCCGTCGAACGGTGTCATCCTGACTGTCACCTGAGGCAGCATGTGGGACACTGGTGCAGATCTGGATGTCTGGTTTGTCTACTGCCCAAGGGTTTTCCACTTCTTCTGTGATCAGAGGTAGCGTGCTCTGTGGAAGGACTTCCCTGTACTGTCGAGAAAGTCGCATGCTCTCATGGACAAAGCTGCTTCTTTTGAGCCCGTTCTTGGTGAGGTTGCTCAGTCTGTGCTTCATGGGGTGGTCGGGCAAGCACCTGAGCTTCTCCGCCTGTACCATGGTTTTGGCTTCTCTCCTCTGGCTGAGAGGTTGGATAGTGGTCAGCTTCTCCATTTCCTTGATTGGTGTGGATTTCATTGCACCAGTGATGAGTCGAAGAGCCTGGTTTTGCACTCGGTCGAGGGTCTGCAGGTTCGTCTTGGCTGAGGTTGACCACGCTGTGGAGCCGTACTCGAGGTGGGGCCTGACTGTTCCCTGGTATACTGTCTTCAGTATCTTCTCGTTCGCTCCCCAGGTGGTGCCTGTCAGTTTCCTGAGTATGGCCAGCTTACGCCGGGCCTTCCCCTCTGCCTGTGCAATGTGTGGTTTCCAGGTCTGACGTCTGTCGAAGGTGACACCAAGGTAGTTAGCTTCTTCATCCTCTCTCAGAGGGTTTCCACCAAGCTTGATGGTTCCGGCTTTCTGCTTTGGGGACAGTGTGAAGAGGGTGGTGGAGGATTTCTCCTTGTTGACGGAGATGCACCAGTCTTCTGCCCATGCGTTCAGCTTATTTGCCGCTAGCTGCATTCTGTAGGTGGCAGTACTTGCATGCTCCTCCTTGCACCAGATCACAAGGTCGTATGCGTATAGGGCAGCTTTGATTCCCTTGGGCATCTCAGACACCAGATCGTCGATGAAGAGAAGGAAGAGGGTAGGTGAGAGGACTCCTCCTTGCGGGACACCATGACGAAGGAGGAATTTCTTGCTTTTGGTCTGGTCGACCCTGACTCTTGCCCTGCGGTTGAAGAGGTAGGAGCGTATCCACTGGAACATGTTACTGGACACGCCTTTTCTCAGCAGTTTGACAAGCAGCCCATCTTTCCAGACCTTGTCAAAAGCCTTCTGAAGATCAATCCAGGTTACAAAGACCAGCTTCTGCTCCTGGAAGGCATCTTTAACTTCCTGCGCCAAGTAAGTGACCTGTTCTTCGGTGCTGCGGAACTGTCGGAAGCCAGCTTGTTCAGGGGCGAGGAGGTTCCTGGATTCCAGGTAACACCTGAGGCGCTCGTTCACAATTCTCTCCAAGGTCTTCACAACACAGCTGGTGAGGCTGATTGGGCGATAGCTGGTGGCCTTCTTTGGATCCTTCCCTTTCTTTAGAATGGGGATCATGATCGCTTCTCGCCAGAGTTGTGGTAGCGATCCTTCTTGCCAGCTCCTGTTGAGGACCTCAAGTAGCTTGTTTTCTGCTGCACTACCAAGGTGGGTTAGCATCTCGTTGGTGATGCCATCTGGACAAGGAGACTTCTTCGCCTTCAACTTTTGGAGAGCTATATGAAGCTCCTTGTGTGTAAGTGGTTGATTCATGGCGTCCGCTGTTGCTTGTTTGGCAGGTCTCTCTCTTTGCTCTCTTCTTGCTTCTCTCTGCTTTTTGGGGCTAACATGGAGATTGCTCTCAGCTGCATATCTTTCAGCAAATTGGTTGGCAGCATGCTTTCCTGTTAGTATCTTCCCATTTTCTTCTAAGGTGATGTTTCCTTTGCTCGTGTTCTCATCGTTCAACTGCTTGGTCAGTTTCCAGAGCTTTCTGCCGTCCTTCTCAAGGTTCAAGGAGCTTGTTTTCTCTTGCCAGCTCCTGCGTCTTGCCTGTAACTTCTTCTTGAGAAATTTGGCTTTGGCTTCCTGGAGGCGGATGTTGTTTGCCTGTGATGGGTTAACTTCTTCTTCCCTTCTGGCATCTGCTAGATCATCATCCAGTTCCTGCAGTTCATTGCTCCAGTAGGGCTTATAGTCTTTTCTAGCACCTCTGGATATGGACTCACGCGCTGCTCTGAGGATGCTCATGTTCAGGTCCTTCACCACCATGTTGACGTCTCGACCTTCGATTCGAATGTCTTTGGTGAGTTCGCTGGAGCGGTGTCTAAAGAGGAACCAGTTCGCTCTTTTGTAGTTCCACCGTGGGAAGGTTGCATCAGCGCAGGACTCCATGCCCAAGGTCTAAAAGACTGGCCGATGGTCACTTCCACCTAGCTGTTCTCCGATCTCTCTGCTGGCTTGCTTGTGCATGTCTTCTGTGCAGAAGGCTAGGTCAGGAGTCGATGTAGTGTGCCATCTTCTGGAGTAGAACGTGGGGCAGTCAATGGGACTGTTTAACAGAATGAGATCGTTGTCGTCCTGCCAGTTCTCCACCTCTTCTCCTCTCCGATCCAAGTGGTCGTATCCCCAACTTTGTGAGTGACTGTTGAAGTCGCCCACCACAATGAAGTTGGAGGCCTTAGTGGGGATCGTGTCAAGGGTGAGTGGTCTGTCGTTGAGGCAGTAGAAGTTGACCAGCTGGAAATCTGCTGTCTTCGTCTGGATCCGAATCACTTGGTACTCGGAGTTCTCCATGTGCGTGTCGATCAAACAGGCGTTGATGTTGTTCCTGATCAGGGTCAGGATTCCTCCCTTGCTTCGATCTGTTCTGTCGGACCTGAAGCATTGGTAGCCTCTCACTTTGAAGGACTTTTGGGGTGTCACGTGCGTCTCCTGAATACAGCAGATGTTGATGTTCTTCTCATGCAGGATATGCTCCAACTCGGTCTTCTTGTTCAGAATGCTTTCTGCGTTCCAGTGCATGACCTGAAAAGGTTGCTGCTGACTGGGATTCTTCCTGGTTGTGGTGGTGCCAGTAGCTCTCCTCCCGCGTCCCCTGGCGCGACAAGACGGGCGGGAGGGACCTCCAGTAGCTGAGGCTGGGTCCCTTAGAGGCATGGGACCCGATGCTGCCCCACCCTGGAGGGTCCTCAGCGGGCAAGCGCCATTATCGTCAATGGTAGTTGGCCGTATAGTCATGATTGCGGGTTTGCGTGGATCCATGGTTTATCAGAATGCCCCGTGCGGCCTGGGTCCTCCGTCTTCAGCATTCGAGGTTTCTGTCGGGGTTACCTCACCCTTAGCTCCTGGTATGCGACCTTCCCTGGGAACACAGGGTGGCTAGAGCTTTATGCGGCTTTTGATCGCATGATAAACCCGTCGTTGGACACATGGGGAATTTCAGTGGAGGTACAGTGCCACCTGCTACCCCGCCCCGTCCTGGTAAGCTCATCGCCATTTGGTCCGCGACTGCTTGCGCAGCTAACCTCCATATCTGAAGGCCGTTCCCCTATCCGCCACCCGGGGACGCGGTAGGTTGGGGATGGTCGCCCCACTGAAAATCCCACACTGGGTTAAGGAAGTTCGGCATGTCCTAGTGACAAACCAATGACGCGTATGCACTGCGCGCGCCCCATAAGAGTTCACTATGACGCATTGGCACATCTGCGAGGTTTTTTCAAAAGGAGATATTTCAATATCAGAATAAAGTCAAAGACAAAATGTACTGACCATTGACTGCGAAGACAGCTCTCATATAGAAGGGACTTTGTGGGTTCATCCTATCTTGTTGTTTGTTATTGTTTGCATTTGTTTGTTTGTTTGTTTGTTTGTTTGTTTGTTTGTTTGTTTGTTTGTTTGTTTGTGTTTGTTTGTGTTTGTGTTTGTGTTTGTTTGTTTGCTTGATTGATTGATTGACTGACTGACTGACTGACTGATTGATTGATTGATTGATTGATTGATTGATTGATTGATTGATTGATTGATTGATTGATTGATTGATTGATTGATTGATTGATTGATTGATTGATTGATTGATTGATTGATTCTTTTTCCTTATTTTTTTCTTAAACACCTTCTTTCACAGGCTCGGCGGACAAGAATCTGCTCAGTGGCAAAAACTGTTGCCCTTGAAAAGCAAAACACAGTACATTCATTTTTATGAAAAGCGAGATTTTCATCCTGCTACAATAAAAACCTCGCTTTTCGCAATAAAATGGACTTACTGTCTGTTGCCATCATGGGGCAGACAGCCCTCATCAACTCTTCGGATAGGTGACATTCTCGTGACTTCAGTCGGTAACTTACACCGCCAGAACATTGGACAAATACCCCAGACCTGATTTCCATTTCTCACCACGCTACCACCCTTATCTCTCGCATCACCAGTGGCGATATACCCGGGGGTACGTTTTGATGCGGTTTCGGGTGGGTGGTTTTGACACGTCTGCGATAATCCAGCACAATCAGGCTGTCGTTTGGCGCGTACGGCGTGTATGGGACGCGTAGACGAAGACATCAAGCGTGGTGTCAGCCAGGTAGGTCACGGTGTCTCTTGCTAACATCCTAGTACCCAAAAGGTTCTCGGGCCGACAACGGACGTAGGTGGCCCGCGCACTGTCGTGCGCGGGCCACCTACGTCCGTTGTCGGCCCAAAGACCTTTCTCTATTTGGGTTTTGAGGTCGATGGTAAAACTGACTCACTCAAAATGCGTGGCCTAACGCATTGTTGTAGAATACTTGAGAGGAGATAGATGGAGCGAGTATGGACATGCCTGAGTACGGATCCTGCGCTTGGACGCAGGAGACAAGTCACTGGATTCCCCACACAGACCGCATGTTAGCATCCTGCCAGCGAAACCACCGTGGCCAAAATTGAAAACAACTGGTAGATGCTAAATGACAACACAATAAACGAGGATGAACATGAACATATAGGTTACAATTTGATTGATTGATTGATTGATTGATTGATTGATTGATTGATTGATTGATTGATTGATTGATTGATTGATTGATTGATTGATTGATTGATTGATTGGTTGGTTGGCTGGTTGGCTGGCTATCTTGTTGTATGGTTGGTTGGCTGACTGACTGACTAACTGACTGCTTGCCTGTTTGTTTGTTTGCTTGGTTGATTAATTGGTTCCTCGGTCGGTTATTTGCTTGGTTCGTCGATTGTTTTATTAGCACTACGTATGTAAAACTGAAGAAAAAGAAATGAAAAACAAATGAGTACTGAGGTCAGTTCAAAGAAATTGATTCACGCCTCTTACAAGGCTGTACCTTATTACTCCACGCACCGTTAATCTGTTAGAACTTCATGTACTGTGAAAGAGGCTAGATTAAAGTCATATTCCCAGCATGTGCATCGCACCTACCTAAATCACTGATGGTCGCCATGCTTGTTTTTCCTCTCATGTAATTTGATCTTCCCACGATAGAGGGAGTCACGCAAGTAGGCAGCGAACTCCACCCATCTGCAAAAAAAACATACAAGAGGCATAGATCCTCATGAACCCTCGCAACTGCGGGGGTTCATGAGGATCTATGCCTCTTGTATGTTTTTTTTCATCTGTCAGTGTTCCTTATACAAGTATTTACAGTGTATCACACAAGTGACACACTCACAACTGGCTGGCGGACTG